>JBBBDQ010001631.1:1592500-2305000 GCA_037127315.1 Ascarosepion bandense | reverse complement strand
TTATCCTTATTTTTTCTCTACCTCTTTTTTGTGTATCCATTGTAAATATTTCAGCTGTTTCTTTGGAGGTGGTTTGAATAGTTTTTACTTTTTCTATTTGCTTTTCGTATCTGCATATGTTCTGAAAATGATTTTATTTTTTTTTTTGCAATTTGAGCAGACTTTTCCTAGAGCTGGACATTTTTACTTTTCATTCTCAATTTTTGCCACAATATATACATTTAATTATGGATTTGGTCATGCTCAGCCTATATGTCACAAATTCTTCTTTTGGTTGATTAAATTCTCTAATCAACTAATTGTTCCCAAAACTCAATGCTAGGTTCCAAACTCATACTGCTACTCTGTAGATGTTCTAGTTTTTTTTTTTGTTTGGGATTTTAGTCTTGCAAGCCTTCAATTAATCTAAGAAGAATTAATTCATCTTCTATAGTCACTTCCCATGCTCCCAATTTTTTAAATTCACAATACTTGGCTTGTTCTTTCAATCTATACAAGTTTTGTATAATAAACTCATTTGGTGCTTGTCTGGTTTCTAAAATATTGGTTCTTTCAACAATTACTAATCTTTTTTGGTCTTATGTTCTTTTTTAAAATTTTAATAATTTCTTCAAATGTCATTTATTTTAATTCGCTCATGTAACAAATTGTCGAAATTTTCTTCATAGCTTCACACCCAAGAGATAAATCAGTTATCTTGTTTTCTCTTCTGTCAGTCTCGTGTCTTAATTTTTTTATTCTTGTAAATGCAGCAAAAGTTCCACATCCATGTTTGTATGTATTCTGGGTTGTCGAGTGAATTTAAAGATCCTATGAGCAATGTCACCGTTATGTTTTTGCATTTCTTTGTGCATAATAGTAGTCGTAGCACAGCTCTCCAGGTCTTTTGTGACATCAGGCTTTTTTTCTTTCTCTTACTTCTCCAGTTATTCTCTATACTTGTCTACTAATTTGCATATGATACTACACTAATACATAAACAGTGTTTCATATTTTTGTTTTAAATCCTAAAAAAAGATTTAAAAATGAAAAAAAATGGAAGGTCTTTGTATAAAGAGGAAAAGTATAATTCACTTTGCTTTTTAAAAACAATATTGCCAAGGAATGAAGGTAGTTAAAATAATGATGTCAATGGAAATAATGTCTTCTTGATATGCAGTTTTTTTTGCAGACACAAAAGGTGCAAGTCTACTTAAAAAAAATAAAAATAAAAAAGGGAAATAAAAAGTCTTTGTATATAAAAATAAATTAATAAGAAAGACATGAATCATTTTTTCCAATGAACATAATTTCAGTCAGCTCTACCTTGAAAGGCAAAGACAAACAAATCCAAGAAAAACATTAACAGAAGACATTCTATTAAATCAATTAAAGTATTAGTCACAAGGCGGCCACAGTAGAGGTAGGATACAACTGATAAATGTTAGTATACGTACATGCTTATGAGTGCATACAATAAAAGAAATTTAAAAAAAAAAATTATATATATATATATATATATATATATATATATATATACACACACACACACACACTGTGACTGAAAATGTTATTAAGAAAAAAAAATTCCATCAACACATTTACAGAAGGGA
This sequence comes from Ascarosepion bandense, assembly GCA_037127315.1. Lineage (NCBI taxonomy): Eukaryota > Metazoa > Mollusca > Cephalopoda > Sepiida > Sepiidae > Ascarosepion > Ascarosepion bandense. Next base: position 2,303,408 of record JBBBDQ010001631.1, on the reverse strand, counting down.
TAATAATTAAACTAATACTTTTTTCAGGACCTTTAGTAAGGTGAACGGATAGACAAATTCTGAAAATCATGAATACCACTTTGACCAAATGGAAGGGAAGTTAGGCAAGAGGGAAAGATGAATCCAGACAAGTCAGCATTTAAATAACAAAATGACATTTACGTTCCCCCAAAATATAAAATAAAATAAAACTGACATGATTTTTCTTTCCTTGCCCATCTTGGGGGAGAACATACATATATAAAAACACTTTTACCCATGTCCTATTCACAATTTATTTTTTCCCTATGAGTCAGCAGACAACCAGTTAACTGAATTCTCAATTCTAACATGAAACGTTTTTCACGTTGGATTGTAATATAAAGTTACATCCGGAATCTGACCTTTTCCGCTGCCATACAAATAAAACCCATGAAGAATTTAAAAGCAAATAAAATAAAGGATATATATATATATATATATATATATATAAAAGAACAAATAGGAAACATATCAATCTAACGTTTCAACTTTATTATTTAAGCTTCATCAGAGACACAAGAAAATGGATCAAAGAGACAGGAATTCTGGTGTTTTTGATATTGTTTGGGTCAGTTCTCATTGGTCAGATATGCGTCACATGTATTAAAACTGTAGATAATTCTAATCTATGTAAATTTGTGAGGATGTTTCTATGTCTGAAATCGGCATTGGATGGCAATGTGTGTTCATAATTGTGTGTATGTCTGACAGTAATGCCTGTTCATAACTGTGAATGTGTGTATGTCTTGCAATCAGTCTGATGTCTCCAGCCCTGTGTGGATCAGTCAAATGCAGCAGAGTGCCACAACATTCTAACTTTGGTCGAACCTTTTTTTTTTTTTTCTTTGTATTAGATAGATATCAGATTCTTTTGAGAATGGATTCATAGGAAGATGGGGATGTAATATTGTAGACATGTGTTTATAGTTGGTAATAATTCTATTAGCAAATTTTTTTTTTTTAATTACGGTGGCATTAGTGAAATCAAAATTGCCCAATATAGTTTCAATGCAAAACAAGAGAAATCATTTGTCCAGATAAGTCTTTCGTGTTTGTAGATGCAGGCTTTTAGATCACATGACCGTCACCCACACAAACATTTTTGCAATGTAAACATTTTCATAAATCCCAGCATCTGAGATGGAAAATATCTTAAGTGTTTCTGATATGATTCTGATTTTCAATTTTTATCAGCATATGGTTTTTTGAAAACTGTCCAGATTTTGTGATTAGAATTTTCAGTGTTTACTCAGGCAATGAAAAAAACACCATATGGCAAACAAATGTGTGTCAATAGACACAAATACAACACAGACCCGGGGGGGGGGGGGTTGCATGTAGACAGGTCTGTCAAAATCAGTTACATCAGGGTTTTCTCTATTAACAAAACAACTTGGCATGTTTAGATATGGACCTCTCTGCAATTTGTCAAGATCTGAGTTTCTGTCAACTGTCTTGTCAATAAAAGTCATGAGAAAACCAGCAGTCAGTGGTAGCTAGTTGGTAAGACTTAGTGTCTTATGAAGTCATTCCCTTGGGGAGTTTATTCCTTAAGTTGCTTGCAGTGCTCTGGTTTCTCAGGAGGCATCATTTCCTCTTGTCTTTCTCTGTCAACCCAATAGTTCATAGTGGAGCAAGTAATTTGGTGTTTCCTCCAACCTCAACACACGCTTGTTGTATTTTACAGAAGGTGTTTAATATTCATTTTTCTTTTTTTTTTTAAATTTTAGACATTACTTAGAAGTTTATATTATCAGTCACTCATAAATATAGAATTAAAAAAAAGAAAATTATCATACAGTTATTGACTAGTGTCCAGATTTTGGTTATTACTGTTCCAGTTGCTGTACAAGAAATTTTTTTTTCAAATGTGTTGTTGTTCACAACCATCTGAGAATTTTGAATCCACAGGAGTGGACTGTTATGTGGATTGAATTTCAATGAACATGTTCACTGAAATTTCCCAGAAGATTGCTAACTATGAGAAACACCTGAAAAAGTCAAAGGTTACTGTTATGGAGTACAACATAGAAGATTGTGTGTTGCATGTAAGTACAAATGTCGGTCCCTTAGATTCGACGTACTGGTGGAAAGTTTGTATTATCATGTCATATTGCAGAGTAACTTACCAGGTCTCTAACTCATATTTTCTCTGACTACTCACTACACTGTTACTTATATTAAGAGGGAGAGTCCACTATCCCTAAACAGATGAGTTCACCATAACAGTTACAATGGCTGAAGCATGACAGTAACAACCAAAATGACAGTGCTAGTCTAAATAAATAAGCTAATAACTTTTGGAATTTCTCATATTAAAAAAAAAAAAAAATTGTTTAATATGAGAAAATAGGTTTGTAACATTTGTATAATTATTTAACCTTGTATTAACCTCTTTTACAGTTAAATCAACCAAATGCAGGTGACAATTCTACTCCAGCAGCTTCTTTTCTTGCATTTCCCACCTGTGGAACTCCCTGCCGTATACTTGCTTTCCTGATGGCTACAACCTCTAGGAATTTAAATGCAATGTCAATTCCCATCTCTTATCCACTTGACTCCAGTCTTTTCTACATCACCCCGTATATCTTGTTCTTTTCCTTTCTCTCTACCTTTGCAACTGTCTTCACTCCTGTGTTCATGTCCTTCTCGTGTCCTTCCTTTTCACCCCCTCTAGCTGGTTTGTTTTTGTCTTCACTCTCCTCCTGCCTAATACTTCAACTCTCTTATGTAACCCCTGCACATCAGTGGTGTTAATGCCTTGCTTGGGGTGAAATAATTAAATAATAAAAAAAAAAATTAATCACATTAGATTTCTGAAAACAGATAAACCCCTGGCATCTGACTCCCATGACGACTGAGCTACAGCTAAGCCACACCATATGCTACAGATTCTCACTGAATTAGGAAAGTAGTGGAAAGGAGCAAAAGAAAGAAGTTACCAAATAGGAATTAAAAGAACTGTCACACCAGAAAAAAATGGCAGCTTTAAGAGTTGTATATTTAAAAAAAGATATCTTCGAACCGGATACTTATGCTACTCGGTTGGTTGATGGAAGCAAATTAAGAGAACTTTATTACAAGCGAGAAGAAATTGACAAAATCTTTAAAAATTTGCAGCTAAGAAAACACTCCATGTAACTCATGTAGGGTTAAATAAATATCAATTTTATTTTTGTTTAGATTATACAAATTTCTTAATGCCGAACATTTTCATTGTTTTAATCATCAATCATACTTTTATGAATGAGTTTTTGTACCTGAAATCATTCTCATTCGAATTTGGGTGGGGGAATTTTCATGTATTATTGCTTAACTGCATTCTGCTAACAAAACATTTTCCTTTTAAATTTATTTTTACAATTTTTATATATTGTTGCCAATCTGGGAAGGGGGGAGGAGTACTAAACTTAACGTCCATGTAAAACACCCTCCCCAAGGCATAATCAATTAAAACTACTGAAACCTCAACAAAGGATAGGTATCTTTTCATGCTTATTTCTATTTGACTAAGCTAAGCTTAGTGAATACCACTTGCAATTATATTGTGCTACATATTACAAAAGGTCAATCATGACTCCAAGATACAAATGTATTCTAATTATAGAACAAATGAACAGCATAAACAATCATTTAATCTGTCGTCTCAATACAGCAACCACTTTACATTTGTTTATATAACCAGTATATATGAGATCCTTAAAAAAAAATAAAATTATTGAAAAAATAAGAGAGATACATTTAAATATTCATATTTGGCAAGTTTACTTAATTGTATCAAGAAAAAAAAAAATTACTTTTCTCTTTCAAATAAGAAAGTGCGTTGTGGTGCATTGGATATTGGCTCGGAACGAGAAATCGGGGAGCCGAATTTGTTGCATTCACTTACGCGCAAATACCCTTGGGAAAGGTATTAATCCATATATTCCTTCCAGTTATGGGTTAAATAACAGAACAGATTGGGTTCTATAGCCTTGGTCGGCAACCAGTCTACCACAGAAAGCAATGGCAAACTACTGCGGAATAATCTTCTGCCCAGTCAGTCATGTCTCTTTCGAGGCATGATCGCCCAAGCGTGTATCACGTATGGCACTTAACTGACTGACTTTCAAACAAAACAGTAAAAAAAGATTTATATGAAAAATTATGATTTCAAACAATACAAATCGTCAATTTAAAATTCTATTACTGTTAAATCTGTCCAAATTTTGTGACATTTATTCATAACTATGTATAAATAACAATTTAGTTGTCCATTATTCATATAATGCCATATTGTGGAAAGTAAAATGTTTCATATAAATTTATATCATTTTTAATCTAATAACTGACTAAATCTTATTCAAATGAGATCAAATTTTAACAGCATTTATAGAAAACCCAAGATTCCATATTTAACATTTCGTTTTTGTTCATTTCAGCTATAGAAATACAATTCATCTAAAAAGTAAAGATATTTTATGTGGGAGTATATTCAAACAGTTGAACAAGATTGTGCAGTATGTATTTGTGAGAGAATTCACTAACAATGTAGACTTAGGCACGACACAAAAAATTCAAAGAGGAAGGCTGTCAGTGTAAGGCAAAATGATCGAAACAACCACCAATATAGGAAAAGAGATGGCCAAGCTGGTTTGGAAAACAGCTTCACAAAGCCCCAGGAATTCTGAATTCTCAGAAGAGCAAGTCTGTAAATCCAGATTCCACAAATGACAGTTTGACGTGTTGCAAGGAAAGGTTTGCAAATGTCAGCCCCTGCAACTCGTTAAAGACAGATGACAAACCAAAGTATGAAATAGAGATTCAAAGAAGGCAATTTTGAAAAATGTCCTCTTTTCAGTGATGAGGATAAATTTCATACAAACGGTAAAGTAAACAATCATAATGTTCACATTTGGGACAAAGAAAATCCCCAAAGCACAGTTGGACACAAGGGATTTGAAAGTTTGTGTAATCCTTCATAAAATCCATATGCCCTTCAATTTCTTATTCAAATTTTGATGAATAAATATTATTTTGTTCAACAATAATTCTGTTTAGTTTCATTTACTCAAGATATTTACAGCTCAAATGATATTAAATCTTTTGAAACCTGGATTTCTTTTTATATAAATTTGTCTAATTTTCCAATGCTGTCTTTAAATAAAGGAGTATCAAAATTCATCAGGAGTTGCATAACCTTCTTTGAGTTGTAAAGAATAGAACATGTATTGCAACTATTGCAGCGATGGCAGGTCTTGGGCATGATAGACTGATCAAACCCATCATTCTTCAGGTCATTTTGTATTCAGAGTTTTTTTTTTTTTAATGTTTTTATTTTATTACCACCTCAAGTCAAGAACTCAGTCTGTCTTCTTTGTTTTTTTATAATCATATCACCCTAAGCAAGGCATTTTACTCCCACTGTTTTGCAGAGGGTTACATAAGAGGAAATTTATGAGAAAGAGTGACAGGTTATAGGGGTGTCAGGAAGTGGGTAAGAGAAGGATGAGAATACTGATGAGAGTGGAGTGGACAGAGAAAGGAGCATGAGAGAGAGGATGCAGGTTAGTGAGATAGGAGATGACTATTGACTTTACATTTAAATTCTTGGAGTTTGTAGCTGTTGGAGAAGCAAGTAAATGGAAGGGAATTCCATAGGCGGGAAGTGCAAGAGAAGAAGCTGCTGGAGTAGAATTTGCGTTTACAATTTATTTGTTTCACAGTAAAAGGATGGGACCTAATTGTTAATCTTGTGGCTTGAGTAAATCTATATATAGGAGACACCAATGAGCTAAGTTCATCGGAGCAGAAGCCATGAAAGTATTTGTAGAAGAGACACAGGGAAGCCACATTACACCGGTGAGAAAGTGACTGTATGAGCTGCCAAGTCGGGATCGATCACTTTACAGATTCTCTGTTGGATTTTGTCAAGGACACCTAGGTGGATAACAGAAGTACCCAACCAGATGGCAGCAGTATTCAATGCACAGGTGGATGATAGATTTATGTCTTACTATACAACTCAGCTAGAGGAAGACAAGATTCATGCCTTTTCCAAGGGCATCAGTGTCAAATGAAACAGAACAGAGTAGGAATTGAACTTTGTACATCAAACTCACTTTCAAGCAATTTTATACTCTCTACACCTCATCAAAATCCACCAGAAGCAAAACTTAATGATCTTAAATAATGAAAGTTGTTAATGTCTAATCAGTTTTCTTCTCAAAGATCATAATTTTAAATATCTTATAGAAATGGGAAAACAAAGGAAATTTTCTAACCAACCACATTTATTAAGACCTGTTCATCTATTAATTTTGCCCTTTTTGACTTTTAAATGATTTTGACCACGCTTATTAAGACCCCCACACCCATAAGCAAATGGGTCAACATAACTATTCCCAGCACTTATCAGCAAAGACAAATTCTGTAATGAACCTTTAGATATGAAATATTACTCAAATATTTTTCAGCACTAGTAACCTAGTTACTTGTAAAGGTATCGGTAACTAAGTATTATAAAAATCTATATGAAGTTGTAAATTATTTTATAAGATAAAAATAAAAATTGCATGTATTAAAGATTTCTTAATTTGTAGAAATATATTAAAGTGTGTTTATGCTCTAGACCAGTGGTCAGCAATGTACGGCACACAAACCACACATTGCATGCCAAGCAATTTCCAATGGCATGCAAATTGTGTAAAACTCAAAGTATTTTGCTGATATTGAGCAATTAGCCAAGACCATGAAAAGGCAAGGCTCCCATTAATAATAAAAGCAGTTTCTTTCTATTAATGTGGTTTACATTTTATTGTATATATTACTATATAAAAACATACTGTAGAACAGGTATATTGACCTTGACTTGTATAAAAATACTTATGCTGTTGGCACACTGAATGATTTTAAAACCCTAAGTCGGCATATAGCAAAAGGTTGCCAACCCCTAGTCTAGACAGAGTCTAGAGCTTAAACACAATGTTTCAACAGTGATTAGCTTAAAGATCCAAATCAGTTAGCCACACCCACCAAATATATAATGTAGGTGTTGATGATGTAGGCTCAAATTTACCCATTAAATAATATCATTACATCTTCCATGTACTCACTGTAGCATTTGGTCAGCCGTGATGCTGACATCTTTGGTCATGTGACTTAATATGATAGGAATAAAAATGAATATTAAAATACTAACCACTGAATAGATTATTTCAAGTCGATTTTCATTTTGGTTATTTATATTTTATCTTTTAAAAAATCAAGACCTAACTTAGAATAAAATAAATTGATTTGGAACTGATCCAAAACATTTTTGAGTCTGAATAAGCAGTCTCATGTTTTGATACTTGGACCAGCATGCTCCCAACGTTACATTTATTGGACCCTCTGGCTTTTTTCAACAGTATAATAACCAAGATGAACATGCTAGTATGAATAGCAAAGCCTATAATAATTATTTCCCATTTTAGAAATTCTACTAAAAAATTAAGAACATCTATCCACAACTTTTTACATTACGGCACAACAAGAGTTATAATTTTCAGAAATATCTCAGTTTCAATAGATTTTTCACAGCCGTTATAAAGCAGATAATTTTTTCTCCATTTGCTAACAAAGATTTTAGCTACATAAATATTGTTTACAAGTCATAAATACTAAATTCTGGCTGCTTGTCCTGTGTATTTAGACATTTTTATCAGCTATATATATATATATATATATATATATATATATATATGTTTAAAACAAGAAATGTTATGATTTCATAGATTTTTAAATATTTTTCATGGATTTCTTTTTTTTTATTATCTGAATTGTCATGATTGTACTTAAGGAGTTACCTTCTTGATTTTGAATTTAGAATTGTCTACTTAGATTGGTTCCTTTACAAGAATACAGAATTTAGTTGAGCCTATTATTTTACCCATAGCTAGAAGGGGTAGAGATTCATACCTTTCCCAAAAGCATCATTGCAAAGTGAATAGCATTGACCGGGATTTTAACTTAGCTTGCCAACTGCTTTCCTCCTATCATCACCATTATGACACCCACATTCCTGTATCAAAATGAAGTATTAAAGAGGAAAAGAAATTATTTTGTAAAGAGTTAAAATAGCCTTTTGTTTGTAATCTACCACAGGCAGGTCACCAGATTGTTGAGGAAAGGTATCAGCTTTTAAGTCAGCAGGGTCCGTATGCAATGGGTTTTTTTTTTTTTTAAATAATGCAAATTATTCTAACACTTGATAACAGTGACTGGTTCCTAGATTTGATTTTATATTTAGAGAAAAAAAAGAAGGTGGGGTAGAACGATTTCATTTTTTAATGATTTATAAAAAAGAAAAAACAAATTCATTAACATGTATGATGGAAAGTGAAATAGTATCAACTATTAGAAATGTGTTTGATGGACAGCTTATGTGTAAGAATTAGCATACAAATTAGTTCACATTTTCTTCTACAACAAATTATGAGAGAAAATATATTAAAAAAAAAAAAAAAATTCTAAACACCCCATATCTCATTACACTTGATAGGTTTGACAGGTGTTGACCCCAGCATAAATGAACTTATACTTACTGAATAATATGAAAGCTCAAGTTTTCACAAGATTAAAAATGCTTACCCAACTAATATTTAGCCACACCTTATTTTTTATTCCAGCTAAAAAATTGCAGTAGGAAAGGGAATCAGTTTAAAAAAGAAAAAGAATGTCGGCATCTGACATTCATGATAATTAATGGCAAATGTGCCATTTTTAAGGAAAAAATACATATAAAATTTTTTAAATATTATAGATTAGATAAACAGTAGCTTTTAATTCTAAGTCATTTTTTTCTTTTTTACACTATTGGAATATGAACTTATTGAAGTTATTTCACAAATAAAACTCAAAAACCTTTAAGCTATTTCTGTTAACCATAATACATAATCCCAAGTTCTGTAACCTATTAGTGTCACTGGGGCACGGCACTATATCTACTGCAACCATAACAGCAGTGAGGTTTCAAGGGCAAGATAGCATGACAGAGCCCATCCCCTTTCAAGCTGGTTTTGAATTCAGTTTCTATTTCTCTAAGATTGATTGCCTCCTTAAAAAACAGAGCTAGTAGGACCTGCTATTTAACCCATAGTTGGTGGGAAGGGATGGATTCATGCCTTTCCTAAAGATATTTGAGCAAAAGTTAATGTTAACTTGACAAAATCCTAAACTCAACTCACTGATTTCACTTTCAGAGTTGGTAACTGCACACATCTATAACCCTAAATAGATAAGAATTAATAAATTAGAGACAAAAGAAAAACTTAATTCAAAACACAGATCAAATATTTCCATTTCATTTTTTTTTTTTTTTTTTTTTTAATCGTGTGGCATTTTACTGCCACTGTCGGACAGGGGGTTACATAGAAGGAATGTTATGAAAAAGAGTGACAGGTTACAGAGAGTATCAGAAAGTGAGTATGAGAAGGAAGAGAATACTGATGAGCGGGATGGAAGGAGAAAAAAAAGCATGGGAGATAGGATGTAAGTTAGTGAGACAGGAGGTGACTATTGACTTTACATTTTAATTCTTGAAGATTGTAGCCATCGTAGAAAGCAAGTATGCAGAAAGGAATTCCACAGGCGGGACGTGTGAGAAAAGAAGCTGTTGGAGTAGAATTTGTGTTTACAATTTATTGGTTTCACAGTAAAAGGGTGGGACCTAGTTGCTAATCATATTCCCAAAATATCAAATTTGATCATAACTCCCAGTTTTTTTTTTTCCATTCAGCCATCTTGCTTTTTACTCAGCCTATTCAAATATAGAAAAATAAAATTGTTTAACCTTAATATCAAGTTACTGATAAAATTAAAACATATCTTATGCCTTAATTCAAGACTGAATTTCATTCATTTGAATTGGAGCTGTAAACGTTATTTACAAATATTTTTCAGATTATTTAGAGAACAAAAGCAATAGAATGCATATGAATAGACAATTTTGTTTTGCATCTTGTTAATAATTCTAAACAAAACATCTAACGGGCTAACATGTTAGTGCAATAAATATAGGAACTGAAGAATCAATAAAATGATAACAGTTGTAGTAGAATGTCTTTATGCATTAATAAATGTTTCAGGTTATTAATAATTTAGGAAGTTATTGTTTTGTTTTTACTAATGTCCAGAAAAATTGATAGAACAAGGTCAACAGGAATTATTAAAAAACAAAATATTTATGAAGCAATGTTAATAAAAATAGAATCTATGAAAATTAGAGACTATTTTTTAAAACAAGAACCAAATTGGCAGTTATCTATATCATACTAAAAAAAAAAAAAAAACTAATCTCGTATGCCTATTTGTTCTTGAGAAATAATAGGCCCAACCAATTTAGGAATAAGAAGGATGAGAGACATGGTGATTATGAAATTATTAAACAAGGGAGGCAGATGGAAATTAGAAAATCAGTTTTTTTCAATAATAAAGTAACTTTATTTAATTTCGAACATGTTAGAAGGGATTAAAATGTTTTTAAAAATTACTTTGATCTTTCCTCTTACTATTAAACTAAACATTGATGGAAAAAGTTAGTTTTATCAAGTTTTGGACCTTTTTCTATTCATAAGTTACTATGCTGTTTTTTTCGTTTTTTTTTTTTTTGCGATTTATAAATGGGAGGTACCTACATTTAATGTCTATAAAAGCCCCATAAAATTCAAGTAGGTACTTTTCAACTTTTCTTTGTTTTTTTAACCAAGTTTGAATATTAAAATAACAGTAAAATGTCACTTCATATATCCCATATCTTTTTTAGATGTTTATTAAAAAATATATATATAGAAAAAAATACTCTTTTCACATTAACTTGGAGAAAAAAAAAAAAAAAAAAGTTTGTGTTACTTGTTGTCCTTTAATGATTTTAGCTAAAAGGAAAAAAATTGGAAAATAGAGAAAGATTGTTGTTGGTACTGTTCTCTACTATAAGAGTTCATTTAAATTGGGATGATAAGAATTTACTCAGTGAACTTAAGTACCATAATAAAAATATATATATATATATATATTTACAAGACAATCATAGTTACATTTTAAAAAAAAGAAAAAAAAATTATACCGCTCCATCATTGCTAAATAAATGTTAAGGGATCCTACGAAGTTGTTACTACATTTCTGATCTCAGCTGTACAACAAAAATCTCTAGTCTCTGGCGAAGAAAGTAATTTTTATACAATCATAAAAATGAATTTAGGTGTGATGCAATTAATGCTAGAAGTAGAGAGAGGTTAGTGTGTTACTGTTAGGGCAAATTTGGAAGGAATTTTTAAACAAAGAATTTGGTTTACTTTTTGCTATATTAAATTTCATAACCAGACAATAAAACACTTATTGTTGAGGAACAAAAGACAAACAAACAAAACATTATCAAATACTTAACTTAAATGAATTATTTGGTTGTGCTTGTAAAAAAAAAAAAAAAAAAAAAAGGAAGACAAAAAAGTAATTCTCGATTTTTTTCATGCTTTCTTCAAAGGCCTGGTTTGTAATATTTTTTTAAAAATAAATAAGCAGAAAAAATTCTGCTATAAGTAAAAAGGGGAATCTTTCTCACGTGGATTTTCAACTATTAAACGATAAATGTTTAAAAACTTAAAGTCACCCACCGACCAGTTGCCTTAAATAAATTGTTTACACATAACAAAAAAAAAACTATTTTTACAATAGCCTTGTTAATTAAAAATAGTGTTGGATGCGATGGGTTTTTTTTATTCTCGAAATGCGTTACGGTTAGACAGATTCAATTGAATGATGATTCATTAAATCAATAAAATGCTCTACTCTAGGACCTAAGTAATTGGTTGGTTTGTTTGTTTTTTCGATTTTTACTTTTGTCCTCGTTGAATCCAATTTTGAGTAAATTATTAAATTATTTGATAACGAAAAACAAGAAAAAAAACAGATAAGAAAGTCGGTTATCAAAGTAGAAAAAATTGTAATTTCACGAGTTTTAAACCATGTTTGGCAATAGCTGAAGAGAAACGTGCATTTTTGGTAAATAAAAATAAAACCGAAACCTCCCTACTTGCTCTGATGAAAGATTAAAAGAAAAGAAAAAAGCTGCACGTGGAAAGCCATTTCAACAAAACAATGATTATAGCCTATGACTGCAGAATACAGAACAAAAAGTGCATCATATTTTTTTTTATTATTTGGGCCATAAATAAATTGAATTCGATGAGACGGATTAAAAGCTGTTTTTCTAAATAAAAATGTGTGTTTGGACTTACAAATTATTATTGTGCAACGGGTCCCCGTAAAATTAAGAGCAGAATTGAAAAGAAAAGAGAAAAAGATATTTAAAAAAAAAAAAAAAATGATTTACCAAAAGCCAAAACATTACTATTTTTTATTGTCTGAATAGTGAATAGTAATACAATACATTTTTTATATTTTTATTATATTATACTTGTCTAAATTTATAACTAACCTTTTTAATAAAAAAAATAAAAATAAAATGGCGGTAATTTTTTTCTGCTTATTTTAAATAAAATTATAGAAATATTCCATTAAAAAAGTTGGAAGTGGAAGAATTTGTTACGAGAGACTGGACCTGAAAGCTCGGTCTTAAACAGAAAAAAAAACATTAAAATGTTTACTAGTAATTAATAATTTAAATAATTTTCGAATCATAAGAGAAGAGACTAGGGAAGCTTATTTTTATTTTTCAAAGAGTTTCAACCAGAAATGAAATGTTTTTAAGACCAATAATCGCCAATCAAAGCATTGTTGCACAAAATAATTTACCAATTTAAACAGGTTCGATTACTGACCAACTCAGTCTTTCGGCATTTTGTGTCTAAATTTTAAAGTTAATTTTAAAATCTTGAACGGATTTTTGCTTGCCGCACACACACAAAATCTCATCTGAACATATCAGTCTATTAAATTCAATAAGTAGGTAAATAAAAACAGTCTCAAACGAAATTAATTAAAAAAAGATTTCCTGATGAAAATAAGGGTAAAACATGTTTAATGTCAAACTTACTACAACAAAGGAATTTTTCAAACTATTTTTTCGCATTTATTGGGATCTTTTTTATTGTTTTATCAGAAAGCTACGATCTTTTAAATGCTGTCAAGTTAGGGATCTACCGGCTGAAATGTTCAATTCAGCTAACAATTTTTACATGAAGGTCGAATAATAAAATTCGATTTTTAAGCAATTAATTGTTTTTTTTTTTCTCCAAAACGACTTTCCTTCCGCATAGGAAATAGATTATATTATTTATAAGAACAAAAACGAATAGGATGTTGATTTTGTCGGGCCTCATAATGTAAAATCATAGAATATTTGACATTTGAGGATAAGAATAAAAAGACAAGTTTTAAACAAAGAATAAAAATTGTAGATAAATAATGATAACTTGGACTTCTCACCCAGTAATCCAGACAAATTGTCTTCACTACAGACAGAATCACTTAGTTTAAAAAATGAGAGAGAAAAGAAAAAAAAAAGAAAATCTGGTAAAATGTCTTACTCTTTCTTTATTAATTACCATGATAAAGACAAACACTTGACAAACAGTAAACAAAAATATTTCTTGTCCGTATGTGTACTAAAAAGCAGAACTTTAATGGAAAATGAATTTGATAACTAGAGAGCGTTTTTAACGGAGAAATACTGGCCACATGTTCAGTTTTTAAGTTGAAAACCAAATGAAACTAACACTTTCACTTTGTTTTTATGAGCTTTACCAAATTTCGGTCATTTTCCTTACTTTGATTTAATTACCGATTTTTGTGTTAAAAGACTTCTAACCTAAAATTATTTCCAGAGAGCAATAGTAAGAAATGAACTATATTTTTAATTCCCTGCGTATAAAAGTATATACTTTTTTAATTGGAAATAAAAATATTGGTACGAATCAAGCGAAAACTTCAAACAAAGACATAAAAAGCAAAGTGTACACAATTCGCTTAAAAAAGTAAAGAAAATAGGAAAAGTTAAAAAAAAAAAAAAAAAAAAATTAAACGCAAAATATAAAGTTTACATCTAAAAAAAATAAATAAATAAATAAAAAAAGGAAAATTTTTAAATCAAACAAAGTAAAAAGAGGAAAATAATCACGGGTTCTCAACTAGTAGGGAACCATTCTGGGGAGTGGGGGAATTTCAGGGTTTCAGTGAGGAATTTAGCCCACAAATTGGTAAAAAACAGGTAAACTTTCGAACTCCCAAAAAACTAAAAAGCTGAGAACACGCAATGTGTTCGCGCAACTGAGAGGTCACGTTGAATTTTCTAAAGACTTTCAGTTACCTCGTTTTTTTGTTTTTATAATCACTAAAAAAATAATCTGTACATATTAATGGGGATTAGAACGAATATTTTCAATAATATGCATATTATTTTCAATACACCTTTTAAATAAGACATTCTTGGAAAGGTAGGGAATGACAACCTAACTTTTGGTGAAACTGGGTGCATCGGGCAAAAAATAGATTGAGAACCACTAAGTCTTAGTGACTAAGAGAAGAGAAATCGTTACTTTTTCTATATACTTTTTTAAGGAGCGAGATAGAATTTAAAAAATTTGATTTTATTCAAAGAACTGAATAAATTGTCAACAAAGGGTATTCAAAAATACAATTTAAAGATAATGTTTGCAAAATATATTTAACCAGTTCACTGATACGTTTTAAATTTAAAACAAGTCAACATTTTCTGCAGGTAAAAAAAGACGATCTTTTTTAGTAAGGAAAATTTAAAAATTTCTTTTTAATTACAGTTAACTTAAAGCGAAACATACAATTAAAAAATATTAGTCTGATCCTCAAAAAAAAAAAAAAAAAAAAAAATGAGTGTTTTTAAAACAAAACAAAAAATTAAAAAAAAATTTACTTACCCTAAAAATTAAAAAGTTAACATTTAACTGTGAGTGGGATTTCTAATTTTATTCTTCCTAACAACACTTATTCAGATTTTGAAGACATTAAAAAATAAAAAAAAATCAGACAAGTTACATTTTAAAAATGAAAAAATACAGAGAAAAAAATGCACGTTAAGTGATGTTTTTTTTTCAAATTAACATTCTTTTTTTTCAATCAATCTTAAAAAATGGATACAATAAAAGTTAAAACTGAACAGGTAAAGAATGGGAATGTAGTTTTGTTTAATCATTATTATTAAAATTATTATTTGTCTATTATTCATTAATTACCTCAATGGTACCATCTGAAATTCATCCTCTGTCAAAGTGGACCAAGTACCTCCAATACATTCCTTGCACCAGACATATGCTTTTTTGTTGATGTTCACCAAGCATTCGTCGTCACCCATCTCGATTTTTTTTCGGCCAAATAAAAGTAGAAGAAACGTTCTCAGAGTTCGGAGGAATTTCCACAAAGAACTAAATGTGTACATTGGAGAACGAGTAAATAAATAAATCGGTTTTTCTCCAGTCTCCGATAGCGATATCAACCCATGAAATCATTCAAGCGTGGTCGAGGGTAACGCAAAAAGAGAATGTCTACAGATGAAAAGGCCACACTAAAAGCACTCTTTGATAAAAGAATATAATGGAAGCTATATAAACTAGACCAAAATAATTTTCAAGAGAAAAACAGGCAACCAACTCTCGGAACTTCGACTAGCTTGATGATTACGACATAAAATATCACCCAATGTTACGTTGGCCGGTGAATACCAAAAATACGCCCCACTTAAAAATCAACTCCACGTGTTTTAATGAGTCATTTAATAAATTTTTGACTCAAAAATTTTTTGAGTCGTTATGCAGAAAAAAAAGCATTAAGATCAGATTTTAAAACTTGCATTCGTTCTAACATTATTTTTTTACAATTATTGAAGGAAGAGTTGTTCTACATTTATCAAAACGATTATTCATTCTGATTGTTTCTTCTCACACGAAGTTTTTTTTTTTTTGGTGCGCAGATTTAAAAACAATTAACAATATAAAGGACATAAGAAGATTTAGAAGACAATAAGAAACTTATTGACTTATTCTTCTTATATTATAAGTGAAAATAATTTAAAATTGTGCGCAAAATCTATCCTATAATAAATCATAAATCCATCTAGATGTAGAAAATTATACTTGGAATAATAACTAATTTAGATGATTTTCCAAAAATTGGAAATTATATTTTTTTGTAAGAAGACTTTTTTAAACTTTTACTAAGATCGTCTTTTTATTTATTTATTTATTTTTTTTGTCCCTCCTTCGTCTCCCTTTTAAAAGATTTAAAGTCAGCGTGAAAATAATTCTAGGGTGAGTAAATATATTTGGACTAACAATCCTCATCGTTGTTGCTTATCACATTCACAAGGTTTCAGTGGTTGCACCCTGCCGTTTTCTTCAGGTGTGAGTCAACCCAGGGAATTTCGGAGTGAATCCTAACCTAATAGTTAACAGGAATTTTATTATTCTCGTTCCACTGTTCGTGTTTAAGAATATCTCGTTTTTTTTGTTCTTTCTCACTCATTTTTTCTTTCTTTTTAGTCTTTGTATTATTGTCCATATTTGGCCTGTTTTCTTTTCATTTCTTTTTTTATTGAGTGTGTTTACCTGGCGCGTATGTGAATTGCATTCACATATACGCAAATACTCTATGGGCAGTAGCGTGAAAAGGGGAGGACCGAGGGGGCGGTGGCCCCGGGCGGCATTCCTGGGGAGGGCGGGCACTTCCGACGGAAAATATTGTTTTTGCTTAACAAATACACCTAAACTTAGAGATAAAAAATAAATGGTGAAAAGGCCTTTCCCACTTCACATCTTTCCAAAACATCCTTATTTCCGGGCAAATGTAAATGCTGAACTCAAATCGATAATTGTTTATTGATGAAACCTACCTTTTTTCATGTTAACGACCAGAAAAATATCGAACTTCTTGTCGCTGTTTATCTCACCCCATAACCACGCTTCAAAAGTGTTATTCACTGCAGAATGACTTCATGTGTAGTTTGCCGATTTTTAGGCCTATTTACTTCCTTTGTGCAATTACTATGCAGAAATTGAGTTCTGAAACAAAACAAATCATGTAATAATTGCAAAAAGGAAGTAAATGGGCTGAAATAAGTATCCTACACCTCAAGTCATTTAGTGGTGAATCAGATATGAGAATGGTGGTAAGGGGTGAGATATAGTTCGAATTTTTTCTGGTTGATAACATGAAAAAAAGTAGGTTTCTTCCATAAACAATTATCGATTTGAGTTCAGTATATACAGTTCAGTATATACAGTATATACATATGAGTTCAGTATATACATTTGCACAGAATTAAGGATGTTTTCGAAAGATATGGCCTTCAGGGAACAAATCAAAAATTTACCAAATAAATAGTTTTTTATTTTAGTTTTAATTTTTAGTAATTTGGCCAAACCTGTGAAAAAAAATTTAGATAGGGTTCTTAAGATGCCAGCAAGTTTTTATAAATGTCTCCAAAAAGTGCTATCTGGCGGTGGAGATGGACTCCACTTACACACGATGATCAATTTGGAATGCTTATTAAGTATACCATGTCCAAAAGAAAATAATAAACTAAGTATACTGTTGCAATTTTATTTGGGGTGGGAGTAGAGGGCGCCAGTCACAACCCTCGCTCAGGTGCTACAAAACCCCTGCATGCCACTAGCTATGGGTTAAATAGTAGAACAGATTGGGTTGGCAACCAGTCTACCTACCATGGGAAAATCTTCTGCCCAGTCAATCATGTCTCTTTTGAGACATGATCCCCCAACCATGTATCACATATGGTACTTAATTTACTGACTGACTGACCTGGCCAAAGGATTGAACTCACAATTACTACGCTATCAAATTTTTATGACTCGATGAATGAGGCTGTTGTCTCGTGATCATTTCCCTTCTCAAGAGACACCTGATGAAGAATGGAGAGTACAACTACTGAATAATAGCAACAAAAATGAGGACATTGTGGTGAATACAAAATAAAAATAACTCTTTTATTCACTGTTTTCAAAAAATGTATTTTGACCAATAAAAAAAAGGATCTTTTGGCCAATAGAAAAAAGGATTGGCTCTGAGTTGAAGAAAAGACCAAGGCAAAGTTTAGCAAGACTTTGTGAAAATTTATTTGACCAATAGAAAAAAGTGGGTGGCTTATAAACTGAGAAAAAGTAATGAGCTGATGTTAAATCACTTTCTGATATATACAGGCAGAGAAAGTTGAATAAAGCCAGAAAAATAGGAGAGAGAGAGGGGGAGAGAGGGGGAGGGAGGGAGGGAGGGAGGGAGAGAGAGGGGGAGAGAGAGAGAGAGAGAGAGAGAGAGAGTCCAACATGTTTAAATAATGCCAGTGTCAAATGATACATTGATATATTATCAGCCTCTAATGAGAGCGGGAATTTCAAAGAAATCTATTCAACTCATAAGCTAAGTACCTGAAAGTATACCTTTTTATTTATGTTGGATACAACCGTATAACTTTTATATGAAAAATGAACTCACAATTTGTTTTAAACATTTTGGAACTTTACTTCATGTCAAATGATTTAATATGAGCATTTTTGCTTCTTGACTATTCATCGAATCTACAAACTTTTAATGTTTGATTGTCCTGAAACAAGCTACTGACAACTTCAAATGTATAAATTTGAAAATAAATTCCTTATTTTGTTTCATTCTAAATAACATGTGTGTTTCTTCATCATTATCCATACTCAACATTAATGACTAATGATTTTTAGTCCGTATGAAAAAAGAGTTAGCTTTTGCTTATATGGCAATGACATAATAAACTTTAAAGTAAAGCCTTTTATTTTACATCATAAACTAAATGATGCAATGACTTGAAAGAATTATTTTTGCTGAATTTGTTTCAGAAAAGTGAGCTTATCAGATATTTGTTAATAAATACTTTTTACGTTAATAATGTCATTTTCACATGAAGAGTCGGAGTAGGTGGTTAAGGTGTGTAGTTTAGTTGAAAGGTTTTACCCTGCTGGAGATAGATCATAGTATGATTTGAACTTTTTTTTCTTAATGATACAGAATTTCTTAACTTTTATCAAGTTCTAATTTACTCTATCTCACACATACCAAATCAAATATTTGGGGAACTTTTATGCTAAAAGGAAAATTTATTTTTAGAAGAAAATACAAAAGGTGAACTTAGCTGCCTTTCAACATTAAAAAACATTTAAATATATGTGATCAAATAAATGGCTGGCCATATGTATATGGAAAAGATAGTACAGTAACCTTTATAGAATTAAATTAAAAAAATCAAAATAGATCAACATCACAAGATAAAATAATTAAAGGGATTAGTCTATGTAATGTGCTCAGTAGGCGAAGAATATCTATGAACACCATAAAATTAATGAATATTGAAAACAAATTATCAAATGAATAGCTTTAAAATCAGATATAGCTAATCATATGTATCAGGAAAAAGGTAGCACAGTAACTTCTATGTAATTAAACTAACAGAAATAGATCAATATTGCAGAATAAGATGTCTTAAGGGATTAGTGTATGTAATGTGCTGAGCAGGTTTCAGTCAGTCAGTTAAGCGCCATACGTGATACACACTTGGGTGATCATGTCTCTTTTGAGACATGACTGACTGGGCAGAAGATTATCCCGCAGTAGGTTGCCATTGCTTTCTGCGGTAGACTGGTTGCCGACCAAGGCTATAGAACCCAATCTGTTCTGTTATTTAACTCAAAGCTGGAGGGGGAAGAGATTTATTATATTATTAAGTAGTAATTAGTGCGGGATCAGTTTATTAGTTCTTAACAATATTAAAACGATCCCCCACTTTATGACCAGCAGTGGCCTTAATCATGTCTCTAACTATTACATTCAGTCAGTCAGTTAAGCGCCATACGTGATACACACTTGGGCGATCATGTCTCTTTCGAGACATGACTGACTGGGCAGAAGATTATCCCGCAGTAGGTTGCTATTGCTTTCTGCGGTAGACTGGTTGCCGACCAAGGCTATAGAACCCAATCTGTCCTGTTATTTAACCCATAACTGGAAGGAAGAAACAGATTAACACCTTTCCCAAGAGTATTTGCACGTAAGTGAATGCAACAAATTCAACTGGAATTCGAACTCAGCTTCCTGGTTTCTCATTCTGAGCTGATATCCACTGCACCACAATGCACATCCAAAAGGTAACCTGAAAAAAAAGCAGAAAAAACTCGGGCATGCAGTGCGTGCGTTGCGTACATAGACCCTTAATCACTGATCAGCACTACATGAAATTTAAGTGGGGCATAGAGAGGCTTGAGGCTATTGGGTGCATGTTCTTTGTATATCGGCAGGGGTCACTAATTTAGCTATAGAGGACTGGTTAATGTTTCTTTGATTTGGCCTCGTGTCAGACATAACCAAACTCCCTACAGCTTACAAGTTTTATCCAGAATTATCATCATCAGAATTATCAGAAGGTTTTCATCGTTATCAGAAGGTTGATTGCAGGTTGGAATGTGTGCAATAGTATGGAATAGTGTAAGAATAAAATATACATTTTTTTGTGTCAAAATAGAAATTTATTAAAAGGAAAGAATAACACAAGTTGTAGAAGTTAATGTGCAATTAGAAACATTATTAAAAAGTTAAGGGTAGAGTTCGTGTTCAACGATAAAGTTGAGTTAAGGGTATCAAGATTTGTAGAAAATGTTCGTAGTATTAATTGTTGAAAGAGTATTACATGTATTCAGTAGGAATGTCTTTGGATGGAGAAGAAGAAGTAAAAGGAATCAACAGAAGGAAAGAGAAAAGACCGCGAGGGGGGGACCTTTTATGTCATTAGATTTTTCACACTGACTTGCAAGTCTTCAAGTCTTGCAAATCACTTCCATTAGTCAGCAAATCAGTTTAACACCTACTTGCAAAATCTGGTTTCAACTTTTTCTTTAAGCACATGGTCAACCCTTTTTCTATTTGGGAAAAACCAGGATTTCACATGTCATTGTGAATTTTTGTAAAAGTGAAGATGAGGGTTGATTTTAATTCTTAATTTCATATCTACTACAGGTTCAAGAAATGATAAAAAGACAGGGGTTAGACTTTTTTGTTAGAAAGTGCTCAAATAATAAATATTAAGGTTTATATGTTTTTTTCTTTGTATTTGATGAAACTGGACAAGCACATCAAATGTTTAAGTTTCTTGTTTATCACTTCAAACAAACAAATATTCACCAACAAAAGTGATGATTTATACTTTGAAGATATTGTAGCAAGTGTTAAATATTTTCGCTTGACACGCATGTGTTAATAACCCTATCAGCAGCAGAAACCTCTTTTCAACTTTTGGGCACTTGTAAAAAGAAAAAACTGAAAGCACCTGTTCTACAACTTTGAAGAGTTTAATTTTCTTTCACTCATGGCCACGATCAGTATAAAACACTAAAATTAGTACTCCATGAAAGTAGCTACACATGGCTTAGACTATACACATCACTCGCTATCTAATTCCACAAGTTTAACTTTCCCTTTATTTTTAAGGGACTCATAAGAACATTCCTTGAGCTCGCATTTTCTTTCAGGAATTATCCTTGAAACCTTCTTCACTTTATGGTCTTGGACAAGACTGCATCCGGCAGCAAGGCTGCTGATTGGGAAGTTGTGAGGAGCATGGAACCACTTCTTAATTGCTGTTGTTCTCAGGTCCACTCTGACCCAGAGTGGTAGCACCTGTTAGGGTCCCAGCTATGGGCAAATAGTTAACTCCCAAACTGGGGTCAAAAGACTATGAAAGTATAAAAATACACTTTTATAGAAATATATACATAAAAATAGACTTTTATAGAAAAATATACATTTTTGAAGGAAAAATATTACCAACAATGCATTTTTGAAGGAAAAAAATTATTCTCAGCAAAACATTTTTGAATACAAATGAGAAGACATTTTCAATTTTCTAAAATAAAAAAGATTAAAAACAAAAAATTTTCATTAAAATCTGACTAAATCAACCTTCTCACTATAATTGAACATTAAAAATAATACCTTAACCCCCACCTTTTTGGCATTAAATAACCCACAGAGGTTGATATTCTGTTAAACAAAACTCAAACTCAAACTCAAATTCTTCACATTAAAAAGAAGGCTGGAGCGTACAATATCCGAAATGTCATGAATATGGCAATAAAGATGAGGACAACAGTCTAAACAATGTAAATAATACAGACACTAACTTATCTCAGAGGTATGAAAAATATCAAACAAAAAACGGTTTTATTACAATTTTAGTGATTTGGTCTGTGGATAAAATGGAGTAAACCATAAAAGCTTACGAGTAAGACATTAGAAATATCTGAAAATAATTTCATTTGGGAGTTGCTGGGATTTTGTGTTATAATTTACATGTCAGGTCAGTGAATAAGTAATATGCAGATTACTACAACAACTAACTTAGCCAGCCAACTTGCTTAATTTTAGCACCAACCAATGAATACAAATATACCTGGATGTAAGACCCCCACTTTGTAAGTTCATCTGACCTTATCAGAGAGTTCTTTAAATCATTTTCACAATTTATTTTAAACTATCACCTGAAGAAGAACAGTATTGTTCTGAAACATGAAAATTTTTTTGTAGTGATACAATGCTTTTATAAATCATTGTAATAAAATAATTAGTATATATATATATATATATTTTTTTTTTCTAAACATATACTGTTAAATATAAGAGACAATGATTGTCTATTATGTTTAATCATGAGTTGTTCTAAACGTCGTATTTTGGCTTTAATTTCAGTTGAAAACAAAGACAAAAATTCTCCAACATTTGGATAATTTTTTATTAAGTTGGTTCTAAGCTTTCAGCTCACATGAGCCATCTTCAGGGAGGTTATTAAGACGTTAACACAATAACATCCACCATCAGCGACGATTTTTCTTGTGTTGACATAAAACTTTGCTAGTTACCAAAAATAACAAACGCAGTTCTCAAATTTGCAATGCAGTACTATGACATCACACCGTGTGATAGCGCGAAATGACAACAGAACCATATATTTAAATGCAATGTAATGTGTTATGACCAGATTTAAACATGATTTTATTAAGTGTGGGTTGTTTGGATTTAATGCAGATGGCCTCCAATATCTGAAGCTTCTTTTTACTGTCTGTATGAGAGGATTATTGTATTGTTGACTAAAATCTGTCTGATATACGCACAGTATAGCAGAGTTTTATGTCAACACAAGAAAAATCGTCGCTGATGGTGGATGTTATTATGTTACCATCCTTATAACCTCTCTGAAGATGGCTCATGTAAGCCGAAAGCTTAGAACCAACTTAATAAAAAATTATCCAAATGTTGGAAAATTTTTTTCTTTATTTTCAACTGAAATTAAAGCCAAAATACAACATTTAGAAGGCTCATGATTAAACATAATAGACATTCATATATTTAGCAATATATGTTTAGAAAATTATTTGCTGCCTCGATACACTAAATATATATATATATATATATATATATATATATATATATATAAGTGGACGCTGAGGTCAACACCAAACAGTGATAATCTGTTTTATGCATGAACACAATCTTCAGGCTAAGGGACTGCATTCATGTATAAAACAAACTGCTGCCACACAGTGTTCACTTTAGTGTCACATTCATATTTACATACACTCTATCCCTGACAGAGTCAGAACCGACTTAATGCAAAAGCCTGATGGGCACTTGCCTAAGGGCCTCTCAAGCATAAGGGCTCTATGCCTGTTTGTGTATGTTAAGTAACTTGTATTACTAAAGCCTCTTTTTAGGAAATCCTAAACAAAACAAGTCGAACATATGATAGACTTCACTTGTGAAACAAAAACAAATAACACATTATATTTTCTCATTATCAGGTTAAACTGTACTGATAATGATTTAGAACTAAGTGTCTATCAGAAATCTAAACTTATTTATAAATGGAACTTTGTCTCTGTGTGTGTGTGTGTGTGTGTGTGTGTGTGTGTGTGTGTGTGTGTCTTTGTGTGTGTGTGTCCGTTACCTATAGACTCCGAAACGGCTGAACCAATTTTCTTGAAAATTTACAGTTGTACTATAAGCGTCTGCGAGTGTTCTTAGCTAGGTTTTGTGTCGAGGTACACCCGATACATATCAAAAATCAATAATCGAAAAAATCAGGTTATAGAACGAGTGGTCCGATTTTAATCAAAGTTGATACACTCATAGACAAAGACATAAGAAACAATATTCAGAAGTTTCAAGGTTGCAGTTCTTACAATAGTGCAGAAAATTGATAATATATATATATAAAAGGCAAGATGTTTGTGTGTGTGTTTGTTTATCTGTCTGTATGTCCTTTATACAAATCCACAATTTTTATCCGATTCTCACCAAACTTCACCAAAATATTCTTTAGGCTGAGTCTGAGCTCCAGGACCATGGATTAGTTTTAAAGCTTTCATTACACTCAAGCAACACCAGGCTATACTGTTAGTCAATTAATAAAAATGATCTTATAAATTTCTATTCTCACCATAACAGCAAAATAAAATCTGAAATAATTATCAGATTCTATTTAAGAAAACTTAGAATTTGAAGCCCTCAATATTTACATGAAGGAAATACATAGAAAATAATTTTAAGCTCAATACAGAGCTGTCCAATACAGCGACAATACAGAGAGTTTGTAATGCATGGGTCCAATGGGCACTTTTCCAGGGCCTCATGAACATATGTGTCCCATGCTAATCTGTGTATATTAAGTAACTTATGTTACAGAAGCCTCTTTTTAGGAAATACTAAAAATAAAAATGACTATGACAAGCCACACATATTGCGATTGGTGAAAATATATCTCATAATAGAAAGAATCCCTTTCATTTGAGTTGGTTCTTGAATAAAAAGGAAAGTGGAAGAATATCACCTTTTTGGCCTAGAAGACACTGGATATAGCAAGAAGAGGCCACCTACCTATATATATATATATATATATATATATATATATATGTGGAAGGGCTGGGTCATCTTGCCAGTTAAGTTCACTTACAGACAAATTCATTATCACAGAAAAGATCAAAGAACAGATCCTAGCTCCTAATAATCAGTCTTTGCACAGACTTGCAAGTAAAACTCTCATTTCTATCTTGTAATATTTGTAACCAAGACTACTGTTGACTTTCTGTTGGCTATCATGTTTTATTTTTTCTCTGGTTTGATTTAGTTCTTAAATTACCCCTAGAGTGAGTCAATATTGTTTTGAATGTTTAATTATAATATATTTACATTTTTATTTTTGTAAATAAATTATTTTTATTGTTATAAAACTCTAGCATTGATAGTATCAATATTCATCATCAGTATTCTCATCCTTCTCTTACCCACTTCCTGCCCCCTCTATAACCTGTCACTCTTTCTCATAACTTTCCTCCTATGTAACCCCCTGCAAAATTGTGGCAATAAAATGCCTTGCTTGGGGCTATATGGTTATAAAAAAAAGTTTTTCTTTATTCTCCTTTCTTTCACCGTCTCTCTATCTCTTTTTTTTTCTTTTTGTTGCAGCCTTGACAAAATGAGGGCTCTTCCTAAATTTTGATGTTCATTTCAAAACAAAAACAGCAATTCAGATTTCTTAACTAAAGCAAATAATTTTATCATTCAACATTTATTTAGCAACAACAACAGAATAATTCATTTTTCTCTTCAGATATTTATTTAATGAAACTGACTTTGTATTTGTGTTTGTTTTAAAATGTCATTTCCTGTTGAAGAATTTCACTTATTAAAAAAAAAAGAAACATTGATGCAAATATGAAAAAAGAAATAACAAAGTAATTTGGTAGTTTCAAAACGGCACCCTGTGAAAAGACAACAGCCTTCTGCAAAACCTTTTTTGCAGAATGTCATGCGATGCCTGATCTAGCAACAGATCAGCTGCTTCAAGAAAGTAAAAGGAATGAAGGAGAAAAGAAATCAAGAAAGAATAAGAAATGAAGAAAGTAAAAGGAATGAAGGAGAAAAGAAATCAAGAAAGAATAAGAAATGAAGAAAGTAAAAGGAATGAAGGAGAAAAGAAATCAAGAAAGAATAAGAAATGAAGAAAGTAAAAGGAATGAAGGAGAAAAGAAATCAAGAAAGAATAAGAAATGAAGAAAGTAAAAGGAATGAAGGAGAAAAGAAATCAAGAAAGAATAAGAAATGAAGAAAGTAAAAGGAATGAAGGAGAAAAGAAATCAAGAAAGAATAAGAAATGAAGAAAGTAAAAGGAATGAAGGAGAAAAGAAATCAAGAAAGAATAAGAAATGAAGAAAGTAAAAGGAATAAAGGAGAAAAGAAATCAAGAAAGAATAAGAAATGAAGAAAGTAAAAGGAATGAAGGAGAAAAGAAATCAAGAAAGAATAAGAAATGAAGAAAGTAAAAGGAATGAAGGAGAAAAGAAATCAAGAAAGAATAAGAAATGAAGAAAGTAAAAGGAATGAAGGAGAAAAGAAATCAAGAAAGAATAAGAAATGAAGAAAGTAAAAGGAATGAAGGAGAAAAGAAATCAAGAAAGAAAAAGAAATGAAGGAGAAAAAGAAATGAAGGAGAAAAAATGGGGCAAAGAGTTAAGAAAGAAGGAAAGAAAGACAGAGTCACGTGGAAAGATAGTAGTGAATATTTTTTTAAAAATTTAAAAGGAAAGATATACATGGGTGAAGATTAAATCAAATAATGGTTAGTATACTTGAGAAAAGTAGCCAAATTCCTTTCAATTTGGAGAATTGCCAGTTAACATAATTTCAATCAGAATATAACAATAATTGGAAAACAAAATTAAAATTATCTTTCATAATTTGGCAACTTCAAATCAATGTCCTGGATCAGTGAAATGACAACAGCTTGAGACAAAATTGGAAAACTTGGAAACAATCTTACAGTTTTTTGGAATGATATGCTAGAAAGAATGAACAAAAGAAGTAAGGTTCAGCAATCAAACAGTGTGAACAGCTTTGTTGCCACAAATCTTCTTGGATCTATGAAAACTAGAGACAAATTTAGTGAATATAATTTCAAAGCCAGGACTATGTGTCCAGTTACAGATTACAGTGATGGGAAAAAACAGGAATGAAAATGAAGTGCGCGTCTTGATAGATATGATGGATCAGCAGAAAAATTACTTCTCAGTAAAACCGAAAAGTTCAAGGTGGAAACTTTCCTCCCTATTCTCGATACTCCAATTTTTGAACTGACAAAACACACAGAAGCTTATTCACACATTGGAAATCTGCTTTCTTCTTTCAGTGAATTGAAAACCATTGCTTCTGATGCACTAAAGTAAAAGCATGAACATCTCGTTAATATGTATAAAAAAAACCCTGAATTATGATGACTTTTTAAATGAGTGTGAGCATCTCAAGCACGACATGGCTCTTCATGGAAATTCTGAGATTCTCCCTGCACTGTACAGATAAATAATTTCAGACAATTTTAAATTTGTATTCCAAATATTGAAATTGCGTTCAGATTGTTCATATTCATGATGGTGACCAAATGTACAGCTTAACATTCTGTTTCAAGAGTGAAACTTATAAAAACTCTGCTGTTATAGTGTAGCTGAAAAGAAATTAATTGAAATCAACCTTCTTCACTTTTACAAAAATTCACAACAATGTGTGATATCCTGGTTTTCCCAAATAGAAAAAGGATTGACCATGTGCTTTAAGAAAATGTCAAAATAGATAGGTGTTAAAATGATTTTTAACAGGACTTGCAAGAGCAAAAGGACTTTGCAAGTAAGTGTGAAAAAATCTAGATTACAATAAAAGGACTTCATCAACATCAGTCAGTCAGAGAGTCAGATGGAGACAAAACATCTGAAATGTAACTTCAACTTCAATCTACTTGGATATTGTCCTCTTTCTCTTTCTCCTTATCTCTTTCAACAATTATTATGAACATTTTCTATGAATCTTGATACCCTTAACTCAACTTAATCATTGATCACGGACTCAACCCTTAACTTCTTAATAATGTTTCTAATCGCACATTAACTTCTATGACTCATGCTATTCTTTCCTTTTAATAAATTTCTATTTTAAAATGCAAATGTAATATTTTATCATTCCACTCATCTACACTAATTCACACATTCCAACCAGCTTCAACCTTCTGATGAAAACCTGATAATTTTGATTATAACTCTGGATAAAACTTGTAAGCTGTAAGAAGTTCAGTTATGTCTGACACAAGACCAAATCAAAGAAACATTAACCATCTCCCTATGCTATAATAGCACAATAGGTCAGCATTGTTTGAACTGGCTTTCACTCATGTGCATGGAAAATGACATTTTATTCTTGAAGACCATTGACCTCAAGCTAACAATAAAGCAATTCTCTGAAATAAAATGCCACAAATGCTTGTTATAATACTGTGCCATTTAATCTGTATGGCTTACTGAGTATTATTGTGTTTTTCAAGCATTGTGCATTGTTCAAATGTTTATCATGTTATTTAATTGTTGCTGTCCACCATGTTTTTTAATGTTTTAACACCAGTTATGGTAAAGTGACAATAAAATAAATATATGTTTATGATAATAAACAATTTACTTTTTATTCTGTTGTAGAGGAATATCCTGTCCTACCCCGGAATGGATATGGTCCGGTCTATAAAAGACTGTGACTAGAGCGAACTATAGAGCCATCATCACTAGACGAGAGCATACATCACTAGACAGAAGCATACGTCACTAGACGGAAGCATTCTTCACTAGACGAACGCTTACATCCTAAGCAGAGACATTGTCTACCTGATTGTTATACCTGTTGTTATTCATTGGTGTCCTTATATTGTCTATTGGTTTATTGTACTGTGGTATAATAAATCCCTATTAATCTATCTTCAGTATTAAGTATTATTCTTGCACTATTCTTTTCCCTGATTATCCCCTCATGGAATATATCATATTCCTTTAAGTGGTTTTCATAGAGGCACCAGCATAATGCTGTTAAAACAATCCTGGATAGAGTGTATGTAAACACTATGTTTACCCATGAATATAGCATCACTTAAAACTATATTTTTTTTTATTTAAAAAAAAAAAAAAAAATATATATATATATATATTTTTTTTTTAATGATATATATATATATATATATATATATATAGTGTATTGAGGCAGCAGATTATTTTCTGAACATATATTGTTAAATATAACAGACAATGAATGTCTATTATGTTTAATTATGAGTCACTTTAAACATCATATTTTGGCTTTAATTTCAGGTTAAAATAAAGATAAAAATTCTCCAACATTTGGATATTTTTTTATTATGCTGGTTCAAAGCTTTTGGCTCACATGAGCCATCTTCAGAGTGGTTACAGGGACATTAACATAAAGACATCCACCATCAAAGATGAAATTATCTTATGTTAACATAAAAACATTGCTCTGTGAAGATAACAGTCACTGAATAGCAAATGCAGGTCATAGATTAGTAATGCAGTTCTATGATGCCAGGCCATGTGAGAAAATGAAATATTAACAACAGAACCATATGTCTAAATGCAATGTAATGTGACTAGATTGAAATGTGATTTTATTGAGTGTGGGTTGCTTTGATTTAATGTAGGTGACCTCTAATATCTGAAGGTTCTTTTTACTGTGTGTATGTATGAGTATTATTGTGTTATCAACTAAAATCTGTCTAATATTATATACATGTTGATGGTGGATGTCTTTATGTTAACATCTCTGTAACCACTCTAAAGATGGCTCATGTGAGCCGAAAGCTTAGAACCAGTGTAATAAAAAAGATATCCAAATGTTGGACAATTTTTGTTTTTATTTTAACCTGAAATTAAAACCATAATGTTTAGATTGGCTCATGATCAAACATAATAGAATTTCACTGTCTGTTATATTTAACAATATATATATAATCACTGACAAATTAGGTAAAAATAAAAATAAAAATAAAGTTAAAAATAGAATAAGTTAGGTTTTTTTTTTAAAATAAATCCCCCTTTTGTATCAGGATAATAAACTTTACAGCAAATGCATAGATCAGCAAAAAAATAGCAGTCTAAGGTTTTTTTATTGGAAAAAATCTTTTCTTTAACAAATAGACTAAAGAGGACAAGAAAGGAGATTGGTACTACTAAAAAAAGGAATATCACATCAAATGTAATAAAACTGAAGGGAAAATGATAAGATCAGATTAATGTGAGGTGAAACATTAAGGAAGGAAAACAGACAAGAGAAAAATAGGGTCAAGGAAAAAGAAAAAAAGAGGAGGAAAAAAGTTGGTTAGCACAAAAATTCTTCGGGGTCAAACCCCAAAGTGAATCTCCATTCTGATTAGCCACACAAAAAAAACACCCACATACATTCACAGTAAACCAAAAGAATTTGTCATTTAAATGTAAATCATCTGCACAACTACACCAACATTGCCTGATGATGAGAATTAATCTCGAAGCATAGAAATTTCTATGTCGCAATGTAAAATTGACATAACCATATAATTATATTATATTATATTATGCTCTATAATACTCATTATATTGAGCACTGTTGATAATAAAATAAATGCCAGAGCACTCAAAATAAAAAAAAACCTTGAGTCCTCTTCACTTGGAATTTTATATATATATATATATATATGTATATATAGGCAACACATCATCAAACATATGACATAAATTAGAAGAATATTTGGTTCAGAGGAAGAACTATTAACCTATTCAAGTGAATTTTTTTGGTGAGAGTAAATGAAAAAAATGCCTGGAAAATTGCATTTGAAAAAATTAATTATTACAATTACTCGTTGTTATGGGTTCATTTAAATTTTCTATTTTTATAGATTTATCAATGAAAAATTTATTTTCATTTCTATTTCTGTATAAAATGGTAACTAATAAATATTTCATTAGAGTTGGTATATATTTTTATAAACTTGTAAATATAAAATTATTCTTGTAAATAAACAGTGTAATAAATAA
This sequence comes from Ascarosepion bandense, assembly GCA_037127315.1. Lineage (NCBI taxonomy): Eukaryota > Metazoa > Mollusca > Cephalopoda > Sepiida > Sepiidae > Ascarosepion > Ascarosepion bandense. The sequence goes on along the minus strand of JBBBDQ010001631.1, from coordinate 2,272,464 downwards.
TGTTTAATATTTTTGTTGTCAGTTCTCAAGAATAAAGAAAAATGCATCAAGTCACTAATATATGTCTTATTAAATATTTAATCATGACTTTTTAAAACAATAACCATTGCTGGTGGAGTCAAATGTGTATACAGTAATAGTGGCATTAAAGGTGTTGGGGGTCTTATACCTCCACTTATTTATTTAAAAAAATTTTCATGAAATAAATAACAATGCCAATTGGTAACCAACAATAAACATATATTGATAAAAATAAAACAGTGAAAACAAAGCATGCAATTAGACTGTGTACAAAATGTGGATGAAGGAGAAAAAGTTCTCTCCCATTGACTGTAGTTTTGGTTGAAAGTCAACTGGTTGAATGAAGTTCTCTAGTGAGATAAATGTTCTTTGAACGATTGTTGGAAACAAAGTTTGTTTGAGAAGAATGATTAACACAGTGATACAATTGCTGTGAAGTGTTGTGTGGAAATAAGTTTTGATTCAACATTGCTTAAATGATGTGCTTAGCAAAGTGTCCAAAGCAAAAGAGTGAAAGTTTGTACCCCAAAATATTGTGCCTGTGTGTGTGTTTAAGTGTTGAGCAAGATTGGTTATCAAACTGACGTGGATTCAGATGACAGCTGAAATTTTACTAATGAGCTGTGGAAAGTAGCTGTATATAAAGGAAAAAGGTAGGCTCCAGCGAGCACCACAGGAAACTCAATCCTACATTAAAAATATTTGATTGGTTAAGAATTAACCGATTGCAACACATGTATTAAATAGACTAGGCAGGTTTGTTAAGAGCTGAAGGTTTTTAAAGACAACTGTGATTGTTAAATTGTCCTATAGTGAAGTAGTATTGATGTATTAGCCAATCACAGTTGAATAAAATGACATGTAGAAAATCATGTATGTATGTGGGTGTGAAATATAGCAACTGATATAAAGGAATAACCGTCCTTTTGCCACACTTTTTTTTTGTGAGCAAAGGTTAAACATTACTGAAAAATATTAGAAGCATCTTTAAGGTTTCTGCAGTGTTTTATTGCTTGTGTAACTAGTCATCTGTAGTTTGTGGTCACATCAGTAAGTCTGTAGCCTAATAATGAAATAATTATTGATTCTTCATAAGAAATATTTATTGATAGCATAATCTCTTTCTGTGCTAATGCACTTAACTCAGAGGCCACACACACAAACTCTGGCTAATGGTAATTGACAAAAAAATATAAAGTTATAAGAGATAAGTCTCATATTTTCATTCGTCAGTACAACTATATTATTACACACACTACCACACAAAAGTTAATTTAAGAGTCACATGTAACTGTAATATGAACAAATATATTACTATTATTTTTATGGTTTGTCAACCCCTTTTCTTCAAATTTGGAAAGGTATGAATCCATCTTCTCTTCCAGTTATCAGTTCAATAGTAATTTTGAAAAAAACACTGTTATTCTCAGAATTTACAAATCAATTCTTTCATTGACTAGGCTATACTCCCATAGCATAGTAAGTGTGAGTTCAATCCTTGATCTGGGTAGTACATGCTCAGACAGTGGAAATGGGACAAAAAATAACTGAGTGGTACTAAAACGAATAAAACAAGATACCTGTAGACATGGACAGAGGAAGAAGAACAATTTGTCAATTGAATAAAGTGTTCAGTTCGAGATTTCCTGAAGGTTGTTCAGATTAATAGAAACCAGGAAAAGGATGGAGAGCTGAAACATTGTGATAATAACACCAAAGACAAGGATATTAGTCTGAATGTAAATAACAGTTCAGTAAAAAATTAGTTAGGGTATATGTGGTGGAAGTTAACCATAGTTGTCTCCCCCTAGATCAGTTATAAAACATTAAGCTCCACTCTGTTGTCAGAGTTTTGCTGCGAACTTGCCTAGTCAAACTCTCTGTCTCTGGGCAGAGAGGAGCTCAGCTAAAGGGTAAAGCCTCGTCTGGGAAAAAAAGAGAGGTACCCGACCCAAGGGTCCATGGGATATGTTTAGCCAAGCTTAAGGGCTCAGAGATTTTACTTTAAAAATGCCTTGTGTTGCATTCCCCCTCATGCCGCATTCCCCCTTATGGGATGGCAGATAAATACCCAGAGTTCCTCCGAGAAATCACCTAGTCGGGTTCTCTGCCTCCAAGAAGAGAGGAACCCAGAAGACACTTCACAGAAGGATAGTCTTGTCTGGTAACAGGGGCTCAACCCTGCCTTGTGCAGGGTCTACCAAAAATTTTTGCCTGAGTTTAAAGGCTCGAAGTTTCCATGTAAAATTCGGCTTTATGTCCCATCCACCCTTAGTGGGGTGTCTAGTAGATACCCAGAGTTTTGTCTGAACTCAGACTTGTTGGACACTTTGGGCCTTTTGCTCGAGCGTACACACTTGGAATGCCTCACAAAAAAAGAAAAGTGTCATATCCCACCTTTTATGTGGAGGGCTCAGATAAATACCCAGTTTAACTTAAACTAAATCTTTGTCGAACTTTCTGCCTTCAGGTGGAGAGGAACCTAGATGTGGCTATGCAGGGCAGAGTCTCATCTGGGGAAAAGCAGACAAGAGCTCAACCCTATCCATGAGAAATTTTTGCTCGAGTGTACATGCTCAGAATTCCCACATAAAATTTGGTCTTGTAACACATCCTGCCTCTGTGAGGAGGTCTTGGGTAAATACCCAGAGTTTTGCTCGAACTTTAAGCTCTCTGTCTTGGGACAAAGAACAAATTAGTTAGGGGTTGTTTTATGGACTGAGATTTGGCTAAGAATAGGCGAGCTCTCTGCTGTAGATGGAGCCTTGACTGAGAAAAAAACAGGCTTAGTACCCAATTTCAAGTATGCGGGGGCTGGGCAACTTTTGACTCTTAGTCTGAGTGTCAGTGCTTGGGTTCCTCGTGTAAATCCAGACTTTGTGTCACATCCCATTTCAGTGGGGTAGGGGGACTCAGGGTAAATACCCAGACAATCACTTTATCTTCAGTTGAAGAACAACTCAGTGCGCGGTTTACAGACTGGGTCTTGGCTGAGAAAGATGGACAAACTCTGTCTTTGGTTAGAATTAGACTAAGTCAGGACTCTGTCTACAAATGGGGGACTCAGCTGAAAAGAAAAGACAAGCTTAAATTTTGACAATTGGCCTGAGTGGGTTCCCCACGTAAAGTTTGACTTGGGTAACATCCCATCTCAGTGGGGTTACTCAGGATAAATACCCAAAGTGCCAATTGAACTCACACTTGGCAGACTTTCTGTCTTTGGGTGGAGAGGTACACAGATGAGGCTATGTAAACGAGCAAAGGCTAAACTGCGAGAAAATAGACAAGAACCCAATCCAGAGTATGTGGGGTCTGGGTAATTTTTGCCCGACTATATGTGGTAAATACAAAATAAAAATAACTTTCTTTTCTTCATTGTTTGCAAATTCACAAGTCATGTGAAAATCTATTTTTTGACCAATAGAAAAAGATTTTGCAAATAAGTGTGAAATATTTATTAACCAATGAAAAGAGAGTGATTTACAGAAAAATAACAAATTGAACTTTCAATGATCTGTCTCATATTCTTTCCTGCCCCCAAATGAGTTTGAGTTCTGAGCTGACCACGTGACCTACCCAGCCTACTTATTAACATGTCCCAGGCAGTGACAGCTGGAGTCAGAAAAAAAAAAGGGTGAGAGAGAAAAGCAAAGATCATGTATCCAAATAACACAGGTGTCAAGTTACATGCTGATACATTATCAGCCTCTTTTGACAACACGGAATTTCAAAAACATTATTTAACGGTTAAAGCTAAGTACCTAAAAATATATCTTTCATTTTGAATTCAACCATAAAAATTTTTTGTGACAAAAAGAAAAAAAAAATAGAAAAAAGAACTCTCTCAATTTGTTTTAAGCATTTTAAAAAACTTTTTATGTTGAATTCAAGTATAACTTTTGTGTGAGAAACAAACTCTCTCAATTTGTTTTAAGCATTTTGGAAATTTATTTTGTGTCTAATGATTTAATGTGAACTTTTTCTCTTCCTGACTATTAATCAAATCCAGAAACATTTAATGAGTGATTAGTTGTCTTGAAACGAGCTACTGACAATTTCAAATGTGTAAATTTGTAAATAAATTCCTTACCTTGTGTCGTTTAAACATACACACGTGTTTTCTTGTCATTATACCCTACTTCACCCACCTTCACTGGTGACCTATGACATGCGAGTAAAGTAAAACTTATGACTTTCACATAAGTCAAGATGTTTAATGACAAAATAGATATGAATCAAGTGATCAGAAGGGATAATGAATTGATAAAAACAGTATCCATAAAACACACATGTCCACGGAATCAAATGTACTTGCTTGGTTCACAATTATGGAAACACAGTTTAATATCATGAAGATAAGGACTACCGTTTAGCAATTTTATCATGTGTTGGTTGCATTACTGCCAGAGACAGTGTGAAAACTACTATCCACCATTTTACAGTCAGGAGACTATGAAAAAAATCAAAGAAGCAGTCATAGTTTGCACGAAAAATCAAAGTTAGAGTTGCTTGTGTTACAAGGATGCATTTATATATAAAAATAATATTAATAATGTCTAAAAAGTTGTTAACAGGATTTGTTGACATTATCAACTCCAGCCCCTGTTTGTGGATCTGTGCATCCAACAGAAAGAATCTCTAAGAAAAGTTGCCGACTGACTAAAACCTGAAAGAGAACCTCATGGAACTAAATGGGTAAATAAATATTCTTGACTCTTTCATTGACCATACTGGAAATTATTCTTTATAAACACATTTGAGGACTTCTATAAAGTATAGCACTTAAACTACTTTGCTAAGTTAACTGGGTAAAGATACTTGACACCTTCCTTCCCCTTCGTAACACTTACCTGTCACTCTGCCAGTAGGAAACTCTGTTTTCTATTTGAATGCAAAAAATTGTACAAATTTGTAATATAATTTTATTTTGTGTTATCGTAAATTAAATATTTGTTTGTGATTAAGCTCTGTGTTTTGGTCAATCATTTTTTTCTTTTTTTACAACTTAACACGTAACACTTGATAAATTGATGTCTTACAGGCAGACTGTTTGCTTAAATGAACTAATGGTGTTAGATACAAAAATTGGAGTGAGCAGCAACAGCAAACAACACAAATCCTTCCCCTTATGTCTTACAGGCAGACCATTTGCTTAAATGAACTAATGGTGTTAGATACAAAAATTGGAGTGAGCAGCAACAGCAAACAACACAAATCCTTCCCCTTATGTCTTACAGGCAGACCGTTTGTTTAAATGAACTAATGGTGTTAGATACAAAAATTGGAGTGAGCAGCAACAGCAAACAACACAAATCCTTCCCCTTATGTCTTACAGGCAGACCGTTTGTTTAAATGAACTAATGGTGTTAGATACAAAAATTGGAGTGAGCAGCAACAGCAAACAACACAAATCCTTCCCCTTATGTCTTACAGGCAGACCGTTTGTTTAAATGAACTAATGGTGTTAGATACAAAAATTGGAGTGAGCAGCAACAGCAAGCAACACAAATCCTTCCCCTTATGTCTTACAGGCAGACCATTTGTTTAAATGAACTAATGGTGTTAGATACAAAAATTGGAGTGAGCAGCAACAGCAAACAACACAAATCCTTCCCCTTATGTCTTACAGGCAGACCGTTTGTTTAAATGAACTAATGGTGTTAGATACAAAAATTGGAGTGAGCAGCAACAGCAAGCAACACAAATCCTTCCCCTTATGTCTTACAGGCAGACCGTTTGTTTAAATGAACTAATGGTGTTAGATACAAAAATTGGAGTGAGCAGCAACAGCAAGCAACACAAATCCTTCCCCTTATGTCTTACAGGCAGACCGTTTGTTTAAATGAACTAATGGTGTTAGATACAAAAATTGGAGTGAGCAGCAACAGCAAGCAACACAAATCCTTCCCCTTATGTCTTACAGGCAGACCGTTTGTTTAAATGAACTAATGGTGTTAGATACAAAAATTGGAGTGAGCAGCAACAGCAAGCAACACAAATCCTTCCCCTTATGTCTTACAGGCAGACCGTTTGTTTAAATGAACTAATGGTGTTAGATACAAAAATTGGAGTGAGCAGCAACAGCAAACAACACAAATCCTTCCCCTTATGTCTTACCGGCAGACCATTTGTTTAAATGAACTAATGGTGTTAGATACAAAAATTGGAGTGAGCAGCAACAGCAAACAACACAAATCCTTCCCCTTATGTCTTACAGGCAGACCGTTTGTTTAAATGAACTAATGGTGTTAGATACAAAAATTGGAGTGAGCAGCAACAGCAAGCAACACAAATCCTTCCCCTTATGTCTTACAGGCAGACCGTTTGTTTAAATGAACTAATGGTGTTAGATACAATTTGTTTTAAGCATTTTGGAAATTTATTTTGTGTCTAATGATTTAATGTGAACTTTTTCTCTTCCTGACTATTAATCAAATCCAGAAACATTTAATGAGTGATTAGTTGTCTTGAAACGAGCTACTGACAATTTCAAATGTGTAAATTTGTAAATAAATTCCTTACCTTGTGTCGTTTAAACATACACACGTGTTTTCTTGTCATTATACCCTACTTCACCCACCTTCACTGGTGACCTATGACATGCGAGTAAAGTAAAACTTATGACTTTCACATAAGTCAAGATGTTTAATGACAAAATAGATATGAATCAAGTGATCAGAAGGGATAATGAATTGATAAAAACAGTATCCATAAAACACACATGTCCACGGAATCAAATGTACTTGCTTGGTTCACAATTATGGAAACACAGTTTAATATCATGAAGATAAGGACTACCGTTTAGCAATTTTATCATGTGTTGGTTGCATTACTGCCAGAGACAGTGTGAAAACTACTATCCACCATTTTACAGTCAGGAGACTATGAAAAAAATCAAAGAAGCAGTCATAGTTTGCACGAAAAATCAAAGTTAGAGTTGCTTGTGTTACAAGGATGCATTTATATATAAAAATAATATTAATAATGTCTAAAAAGTTGTTAACAGGATTTGTTGACATTATCAACTCCAGCCCCTGTTTGTGGATCTGTGCATCCAACAGAAAGAATCTCTAAGAAAAGTTGCCGACTGACTAAAACCTGAAAGAGAACCTCATGGAACTAAATGGGTAAATAAATATTCTTGACTCTTTCATTGACCATACTGGAAATTATTCTTTATAAACACATTTGAGGACTTCTATAAAGTATAGCACTTAAACTACTTTGCTAAGTTAACTGGGTAAAGATACTTGACACCTTCCTTCCCCTTCGTAACACTTACCTGTCACTCTGCCAGTAGGAAACTCTGTTTTCTATTTGAATGCAAAAAATTGTACAAATTTGTAATATAATTTTATTTTGTGTTATCGTAAATTAAATATTTGTTTGTGATTAAGCTCTGTGTTTTGGTCAATCATTTTTTTCTTTTTTTACAACTTAACACGTAACACTTGATAAATTGATGTCTTACAGGCAGACTGTTTGCTTAAATGAACTAATGGTGTTAGATACAAAAATTGGAGTGAGCAGCAACAGCAAACAACACAAATCCTTCCCCTTATGTCTTACAGGCAGACCATTTGCTTAAATGAACTAATGGTGTTAGATACAAAAATTGGAGTGAGCAGCAACAGCAAACAACACAAATCCTTCCCCTTATGTGTTTACCGGCCAGACGTTTGTTTAAATGAACTAATGGTGTTAGTACAAAAATTGGAGTGAGCAGCAACAGCAAACAACACAAATCCTTCCACTTATGTCTTACAGGCAGACCGTTTGTTTAAATGAACTATTGGTGTTAGATACAAAAATTGGGTGAGCAGCAACAGCAAACAACACAAATCCTTCCCTTATGTCTTACAGGCAGACCGTTTGTTTAAATGAACTAATGGTGTTAGATACAAAAGTAGGAGTGAGCAGCAACAGCAAACAGCACAAATCCTTCCCCTTATGTCACCTAGGCAGACCGTTTGTTTAATGAACTAATATTAGTGTAGATACAAAAATTGGAGTGAGCAGCAACAGCAAGCAACACAAATCCTTCCCCTTATGTCTTACAGGCAGACCGTTTGTTTTTTAAATGAACTAATGGTGTTAGATACAAAAATTGGAGTGAGCAGCAACAGCAAGCAACACAAATCCTTCCCCTTATGTCTTACAGGCAGACCGTTTGTTTTTAAATGAACTAATGGTGTTAGATACAAAATTAGATGAGCAGCAACAGCTGAAAGCAACACAAATCCTTCACTTAATAATACTAGGCAAGACCGTTTGTTTAAATGAACTAATGGTGTTAGATACAAAAATTGGAGTGAGCAGCAACAGCAAGCAACACAAATCCTTCCCCTTATGTCCTTACAGGCAGACAGGTTTGTTTAAATGAATAAATGATTATTGTTGAATGCAAAAATTGGAGTGAGCAGCAACAGCAAACAACACAAATCCTTCCCCTTATGTCTTACAGGCAGACCGTTTGTTTAAATGAACTAATGGTGTTAGATACAAAAAATTGAGTGAGCAGCAACAGCAAGCAACACAAATCCTTCCCCTTATGTCTTACAGGCAGACCGTTTTGTTTAAATGAACTAATGGTGTTAGATACAAAAATTGGAGTGAGCAGCAACAGCAAACAACACAAATCCTTCCCCTTATGTCTTACTACCGGCAGACCGTTTGTTTAAATGAACTAATGGTGTTGGAGGCCACAAAAATTGGGTGAGCAGCAACAGCAAACAACACAAATCCTTCCCCTTATAATATTTTTGAGCAGACTAGTTTGTTTAAATGAACTAATGGTGTTAGATAAAGGTGGAGTGAGCAACAACAGCCAAGCAACACAAATCCTTCCCCTTATGTCTTTACAGGCAGACCGTTTGTTTAAATGAACTAATGGTGTTAGATACAAAGTGGAGTGAGCAGCAACGGCAAACAACTGCAAATCACTTCATATACTCTTACAGGCAGACCGTTTGTTTAAATGAACTGTGGTGTGCAGATACAAAAATTGGAGTGAGCAGCAACAGCAAGCCAACACAAATCCTTCCCCTTATGTTGAGCAGACCGTTTGTTTTCCAAATGAACTAATGATTGTTAGATACAAAAATTGGAGTGAGCAGCAACAGCAGCAACACAAATCTTCCCCTTATGTCTTACAGGCAGACCGTTTTGTTTAAATGAACTAATGGTGTTAGATACAAAAATTCAAGGAGTGAGCAGCAACAGCAAACAACACAAATCCTTCCCCTTATGTCTTACAGGCAGACCGTTTGTTTAAATGAACTAATGAATTATTGATAAAAATTGGAGTGAGCAGCAACAGCAAACAACACAAATCCTTCCCCTTATGTCTTACAGGCAGACCTTCGTTTGTTCAAATGAACTAATGGTATTTAGATACAAAAATTGGAGTGAGCAGCAACAGCAAGCAACACAAATCCTTCCCCTTATGTCTTACCGGCAGACCGTTTGTTTAAATGAACTAATGGTGTTAGATACAAAAATTGGAGTGAGCAGCAACAGCAAACAACACAAATCCTTCCCTTATGTCTTACAGGCAGACCGTTTGTTTAAATGAACTAATGGTGTTAGATACAAAAATTGGAGTGAGCAGCAACAGCAAGCAACACAAATCCTTCCCCTTATGTCTTACAGGCAGACCGTTTGTTTAAATGAACTAATGGTGTTAGATACAAAAGTGAGTGAGCAGCAACAGCTTAAGCTGTAACACAAATCCTTCCCCTTATGTCTTACAGGCAGACCGTTTGTTTAAATGAACTAATGGTGTTAGATACAAAAATTGGGTAGGCAGCAACAGCAAATAACACAAAATCATCAAGCAGTGGTGGTTAACTAAAGACCCATGCCAGGAGCAGTACAAGCAAATTTAAAAACAGAAAGACTTGGAAAAATGGCCGATGATCTACTGTAGTATTTCAATCAGTAAAACCCAAAACCCCATTCAGCAGGTTCAACAATAAGAAGAAAAAGATTGCTGTAGTTGGAATTACAAATTCCAATTCACTTTAAATCCATATCTCAACCAGAAACCAAAAATATGCAGGTCGCACATATACTATGCACACCGTACTAGATCTTGTAAACTGTGGTGTATGCAACTGAATAATGGAAATATTAAATTAGAGTCGTTCTAACGACCACCTTGACTAGCACAAAAAGAAAAATCTGGAAACTAGTGCACCGGGAGGTGATGGCTTCCACCTTCCCGCCACTTTTGGAATTAACTGCACATTTAGGAGCCCAGAAAATTATGTTCATTGTGGATACTGGTGCTGTCATATCAATTATTCCAAAGAAATACATGACAAACACAATTCTGTATCCCACAAATATTGCGCTGGTTTCTGCAAACAATGTAAAAGTAGAGTGCTCTGGACCGACTGTACAAAACATGATAATAAAAAACTTTAGGAGGAATTTCACGTGGACATTTATTGTAGCTAACACTACAAAATCACTTTTGGGATATGAGTTCCTAAGTCAATATGTACTAACAGTGGATTGTAAAAAATAATAAGTTCATCGACACCACTAGCGATAGGCAAAGTGATGCCAATCTATCAACTTGTGTGTTACACGTTTCAATCTATGATGATGAAAATGTATAGGGAACTTTAGAAAAAATATCGAAGGCTACCCTAATCTAATATCTCCTCATTGGGATCCTAACACAAAAACAAAAATCAACAGTGTTTCACAGAATCAAAACAGGGAGCAACCCTCCTGTATTTACAAAAGTGCGATAGCTGTCGAAACAGAAATCTGACATAGCCAAGGAAGAATTTAAAAAGCTTCGGCAAGCTGGCATATTTCCCCCTTCCAAATAGATTTTTAAATATTTGAAGTTGTCAGCAGCTTGTTTCAGGAAAAGTAATCAGACATTAAAAGTGTTCATATTTTTGATGTTGAGTAGAATTTGTTGAAATTCCGCTGTTCGCATTAGAGACTGATAATGTATCAGTGTATAATTTGAAATTGGAATTATTCAAATGCATGGGACTCTTAAAATTCGATGAACAGTCAGGAAAGAAAACGTGTATATTCAATGGTCACACACGAAGTAGTAGTATTCAAAAGTGTAAAACAGGTGGATAGAGTTGGTTTCACATAAAGTTAAACAGTTGTATTCAATATGGATAAAAAGGTTATATTTTGAGGTACTTAGCCTCAAAGTTAAAAGTTCGTTGAAATTTTCCAGTTGTCATTAGAGGTTGATATTGTATCAGCATATAATTTGACAATAGGGTTTATTCAAATGTGTTGTGGTCTGATTTTTTTTCTTCTGTTTTTTCTTTCTTGTTCTGTGGAAGGTGAGTCGCCATTTTATGTAGTGATGCCTGAGTTTTCTATGTCGTGGTCAATATTTTGTTGTGAGCTGAAGGTTGATTTGTGTGTTTCTTTGCAATGGATGGTAACTATTATATAGTTATCAGAATTCCTTTGTCAGTAATTTGCAGGATTATCATTTAGTTAGAGATGAGAATTTTTTCGCATGGTCTTTCTGAGGTTGCCAGTGAAGTAGTAGTGAGAAGGTTGAAAAGATACTGTGAGATGGATAGAAGCTAGTGATATTGCAAGTAGTTCTCATTGATAAAACATGATAGAAGGATTCTCTCATTTGTGTATATAAATTTTGAATTTGTTTTGGTGAGAGAAATGACATCCAATTTTGTAGAGTGTGAAAGTGGGTAAATTTTCAAAGGAAAATGTGCAAGTGTTCAAAGAGTGTTCCTTCGTGTGTTTTTTTTTTTTTTGATGCTGGTGTTCACTAGCGAGGTAATGGTAGGGATTCTTCCATTGCGTGTTCTTTGGATGTCAGGGCTCACCACTGTAGTAGTAGTAGGTTTTTTTCCTTTGCGTGTTTTTTGGGTGTTGCTGTGTGTATGTATGTATGAGCATCATCGTTGGGTTGGAATGTCTTTGAAGTTATTACTCAGTCTTAAAGTGTTTCGTTTGTTTATCAAATATAAGAAGAGGCTGATGGGTGAACGGTGAAAAGGAGAGAGGTGAAGGAGAAAAATAGAGATAATAATGATCGCTTGACGTTTGTCAGGGCACGTATTAATATGCTCATCTTCTCTCTGGTGACAGGCAAACTTGTCCGTCTTTAATTTTGTTTGTGGAGTTTGTAAAGGTCATTTGGGAATTCACTCCTGGATGTGATTCTGGCCTTTCCATTGGACAACGAACAAACTTGGAGTCAGCTTGCAAAAAGTCCCATAAAAGAATTTGTTTCTGATAATTGAAGATTATTTGAATTTTGTTTTTAGATGTTTCCTAGTTTTCTATTGGCCGAAAAACATTTTGCATCAAGGTGTGAAATTTCACAAGTTTTGTTTTGGAATTTCTTTTGCATGTGTGCTAAGCAAAGTTTGTAAATTCTTTCATTGTGTATACAGCAATTAATTGAAAAGAAAAGAGTGCTAATGTGTGTTGTTGGAAGGAACAGTTTGACTATTTACTGCTACATTGTTAATGGTGTGGACAGCTTTGTTTCAATCCATTTACCCTCTCTGACTGCATGAGGATGTGCTTAAATAGCTAACTCATGTCATGCCAGCCAGATTGTTAATCGGTTACTCTTGTCTATATGCACATGGAGGGGAAAGGATGAAAGAAAATATGATTACTACTACAGAAAGTGTTTTTGACTTGTGATCTACTTAAATGGGTTTAGCTGAAATTGAGAATATATGGATGTGATTCACTTTTAATAATACCAGATGACCTCAGCAAGTCTATCTTCATAGCACTACCTAAGAAGCCAGGAGCAAATGAGTGCGAACTCTACAGAACCATCAGTTTAATGAGCCATATAACAAAACTGATCATCTGAATCCTGATGAATAGAGCAAGAAGCAGAATCAGGCCAGAATACGACAAGAACAGTGTGGTTTCATCAAAGACACTGGAACAAGGATTGCCATATTTATGATTAGGATGCTCTCTGAAAGGATAATACAAATGAAGAAGGACTTATACCTGTGCTTTATTGATTATGCAAAGGCATTTGACAAAATACACCACAAAGAATTGATTGAGATGCTCGGCAGCCTTGACATATTTGGGAAAGACTTAAGAGTAATCAAGAATCTTTACTGGGACAAACCACTTGTATATGGACAGGTAATGAATTCAGCAGATATACAAAGATAGAAAGGGGCGTAAGACAAGGATGTGTCTTTTCACCTGATCTGTTCAACTTGTAGAGTGAGAATATTTTGAAGATCCTAGAAGTTATGCCTGGATTTGTCATCGGAGGCCACAATTTAAACAACCTAAGGTACGCAGTGCTGTTAGCAGACACAGAAAGGAAACTACAAGACCTCCTACAGAAGGTAGCTGAAGAGAGTGACAAGAAAGGACAACAAATAAACTGCAAGAAAATCGAATGCATGGTCATCAGTAAAAAGGGCAGCCCAATATGCCAAATACAGGTCGTGGATACTAGAATCAAGCAGTTACAAAATTTAAATACCTGGGAAGTGTTATAATAGAAGACGGAAAGTGCGACACAGAGATCTGAAGGCGAATTGGCATGGTGAAGGAAGCATTCCAGAAGTTGAGTAAAGTATTAAGAAACAGGACAATTTTGCTAGAAACAAAGAAGAGAGTACTGGATTGCTATGTGATGTCCGTTCTTCAATATGGCAGTGAATGCTGAACAATATCAACCAAGATGAAGGAAAAACTTGAAGCAACTGAAATGTGGTTCTACAGAAGGATGCTACAAATATAATGGATTGAGCATGTGAGCAATGATGAGGTTTTGGAAATGATGGAAACGAAAAGGAAATTAATACTGAGCATCAGGAAGAGACAGCTGAAGTTTTCGGGACATGCAATGAGGAAGGAGGGCTTGAAGAAACAGGTACTAACAGCCCAGATAGATGGAAAAAAGAGACAGGGGAAGTAATGGATAACATATTTGAAGGACCTAATCAGGTGGATGACAGAACGGGGGTTGTGTTGTGTAACAGGAGAAAATGTACTAAGAGCCACCAGGGATAGGGAGATGTGGAAAGCCATGATCACCTACGTCCTGAAGGGACAGGGCACATAGAAGAAGAAGAAGAAGAAGAAGATCCACTTTTAATGAGTTTAGCTGAAATTGAGAATATATGGATGTGATCCACTTTTTATGGGTTTAAAACTGAAACTGTAGAAATGTGTTTCTACAAATTAAATAGCTATGGCAAACACCTCACTATCTTTACAAATTATGGGCTACTGTCTGGTTGGATGAAAAATAAAACAAAATAGTTAAAATGAGATTAAACTCCTTGACCTAGGGCACCTCGGTGTGGTGTAATGGTTAGCAAGCTTGTCTCGCTAGAACTGATTAGTGAGTTTGATCCTCACTGGGTTCCCCATACTTTCGGCCTTGTGCCACATCTAAGAGGTGCTTAGAATAATTTACTAGTTGTACACGGCCTATGCTACCATGCTGACTTTCTCTGCTGGTACTTCAGAGTCAAAATTTCTTTCAGGGGCCCAAACCAACACTAAATATCTATACACTAAATAACTATAGACATACAATATTGCTCTCTTTCTTTGATTATGTAACTACAGGCTGCAAACCAGTAGCCATCAAATCCTGGTGATATTCTTACAAAGACAAAAAAATCATTGAAGCAGAAATAACTAGAATGCTAAGAGAGGGGAAGCTGGGAAGAGCTTAAATTTTGATAATATTCTCTAGAAAAAAAAAACCCCAGAAAAACAAATGGTTATAGACTATTTGAAAACTATCAACCAATTTACTTAGTTGGATGCCAATCCCCTACCCTCATATTGATAAAATGGTTGGCAAGCTTGCCAAATACAATATTTTATCACCTTGTAGCTCAGAATGGAGGATGTGAATTGTGATGTAACGGATATCAACTCAGAATGAGAAATCGGAGAGCCAAGTTCGAATTCCAGTTGAATTTGTTGCATTCATTTACACATAAATATCCTAGGTATTAATCTGTCATTTCTCCCTCCAGCTAGGGGTTAAATAGCAGAACAGATTGGCAACTAATGGCAACCTACTGCAGGAAAACTTTCTGCCAAAGAGCATAGCCTCATCCAGGGAAAAGTAGACAAGAGCCTTATGCAAGGTTTACAAGAAATTTTTGCCCGAGCTTAAGATTTCAAAATTTCCACATTAAAAACCGATTTTGTGCCACCTCCAGCCTCAGTGGGGAGGTTTCTGGCAAATACCCAGAAGTGATGGCAGGAGGTGATGGCAGGAGGTGCAAAACGAAAGAATGCATCCATGCATGATGTATGAAGAAGCGGTCAAGAGGTCATCAGCTACTGACATTTCCACTCTGTTTCAGATCAAAAAAAGAACATAATAGATTGAAACTGACCTAATTTCTGATATTACTACTACTCCTCCTATTATGGTCTGACTTCAAAACGACCACAAACATTTCTCTAGGCTGCTATCAATATCCACTTTATTAACAAAGTTTTTGTTATGCCAAAGGACTCACTCTAAGGAAAATAAATAAAAATATATTATTTATTTTAACCTTTGAATTGGTTTGTTTTTATTCCCAAAGTTTCTTATGAATTAATCATCCTACCATCTATCCACACATCGAACATGAACACATATATGTTGAACATAGTTATGAGTTCATATCATTTAGACAAGCAACAACTTGAATCAAAAATACAGTTTACCAAATGAGGCTCTGTATACAATGAGAACTCTATTGTGCACTAGTACAAATGAAAATTCGTCTGAAAGATTTTTTTAAATTCCCAAGACAAAGTTAAGTCTAGACCACTCTTCTGTCATGGCTCTCATAGCCAGATAGTTTTCCTGAAAAGACATGGCTGTTCAAACAAATACAATTCATCAGTGAGTAAGATGGAAGTGCTGGAAGCAAACCCACACCATGCTCTAATCCAGCACCCCGATGGAAGACAGTCAAATGTCCTGCTTTGAGATTTGATACCTACTGGAGGGGGGTATCGACTCCAAAGTAAGGCTTCTCCATTTTAGATCCTATAAACTTGCCCACTGATAGCATTGATGATATGCGACCTCAGGATTCTTCTGAGGACCAAAGTCTGGAAGTTTGGAGATACTCTGATACCAAGACCAGATCAGCTTCACAAAAGTGAGAAAACCCAAGCACAGACAGTAGGGACTAGCTTTTGAACTCTGATCATTCTACTTTGAGTAATAAATAGAAAAAAAATAGAACTAGACTATTCCAGGTAATGCATCCTGCAGCACCCGAAGCCCCTAGCTGGGAACAGTCATGACATTCTGGACAAATTTGCAAAAAATCCAGTCTTTTTGGATGAATATGTCACTTAAAACTGAACAAAACTGAGCAGGTGAAAATGTTGTGGAAGTCAACCATAGTTGTCTCCCCCTGGACCAGTTAAGCTCTACTCTGTTTTCCAAAGTTGAGTTACAGTTGAATAAATCTTCAAGCAAAGCTCGTTTGTTTTTTATTATAGTACAATTGTTGTAAATCAAGAAAATAAAGGCATTATATTACCTATTTGAAAGTATGTTGGATATTGACAATGAAGCACTGACATAGTTAAAACTATCCATTGGTAATCAGATCTATTTATATGTGGTTGGCGTTTGCCAAATTTTATTTGACACCACAAGCTGAGATGAAATCAGTAGCGTGACAAAGTTATAAATATACAGATTGTGCTAACAGTTAAAAGAACGTAACCAGAATGAAAACACTGAACGTTATTGTTTTACTCTTTTTTGTATTTGATTTTATTGAAACCAAATGTCCAATGAGTATTTTACCTGCTTTTTGCAGTGATCAGGTAAGAAACAATGATTATTTATTGTTTTTGTTTCCAGTGATTAACTTCTTAATTGTAAGTAGTACAAGTAAGGCTTGACTCAGAGAGACTTCTGTTAAAGTGATAGTGTAAGTTTTTTGGATTTTTTCTTTATTGATTTTCAAATATATTTTTTTTAATATTGTTATAGTTTTCTTTCTGTGTAAAAACTAAGGGTTTTATGTGTGTATTTTTATTCAGACATTTAAACATGATTATTTATTTTCAAAGTAGAATCAATTTGATAACTAGGCAGAAAATATCTCACTTAAACCACTTATAAATTCTTAAGCATTTATTCATGGATGCATTAAATCACGAATAAATAGTATTTTTATTGACATTTTCCCCAAAATTTCTTTGTTAATAACTATTATCTATTAGCAAATAAATATTTCTCTAATATTGTATTTTATTAGCATTGTATCAAGTGTTTTTTTTTATGGTAAGCTATTTTATTTTATTCATACTTCTTGATGTAGCAAAACTATTGAAAGTTCAGTTACTTAGTGATCGACTCTGACGTAAAAATTAATTACAACAATTATCGTATTAAAGTACCTCAGATTTTCAATATATTTGATATAATAATTATTGATGTAGATATCCATTGAGCACTTCATTGAAATAAATTCTGTTTGACTTGACATACATTAGATTACATAACTTTACATGTTCATTTTATACACATATATTGCACACCAGAATGCTTCCTTAGTGATGGCTACTCTGGAGTCATAAAAATTTTGGGGCCCACAAGACTTTCTCTTCCATTCAGAATTGCCACAAGCAATCATTTCTTGACTAGCATTCTGGAATAGCTTCTGCATGATTGCAATAATTGTAGCAATATTCGTACCAACTCAAATATGATTCTTTTACATACATCAATAGGTGTTGTGAAAAATTTAATTTTAACCATCATTTGTTTTATAACCATGTGCAAGGTCATGACCAATGGCCTAAGGTAAGCAAAGGATGTGATTTTTTTCTTTATTATTATTACTGTTTTTCTATATTGAGATGTTTGTTTGTGTGTGCATGCAAGACTGGCAAGAGCAGTAATTAACTCTGGTATGGCAGCTGTCTGTGGTCCCTATTGCGTATAGGCACAGATATCCTGGTGCTTTCCAAGTGATCGAGTCTCAGTATCTTTCATCAATCTTAATACTATTTTATATTTTAATGCTATCTAGCAATAGGTGAAGAGCAAATTTCCTTTGTAAAATTTTCCATTCACAAAGGCAGTCTTGTTTATCAATCAACAATATTATTTTGAGCAAAGATAAAGCTAAACATCTGTTGGTTTAGTTAACTAATTTATTAAAAATTAAAAGACATATTCAAATTTCATTAATGAGTTCAATAATGCAGAATTCAGAATTGTCATAATATAAATGAAACAAGTTTTTTTTTACCTTTTTTTAAAAATGTAAAAATTGTTTTATGTCTGTTTCGCTATGTATATGTTTCTTTATTATTGCATTAACCTTTTGAAGAAAATATGTTTTATGAGATTTTTTCAAAAATTCAGACATGATTTATGTTCCCTTTTCAATTAAAATAGGATTTGTATGCTTTATCTTAAATGAAAAATGTTTTTTGTGTCTTTTTTCAAGAAAATAGGCACTATATGCTTTTTCTTAAATGAAAATGTTTTTTGTGTCTTTTTTAAAGGAAATAGGCACTATATACTTTTTCTTAAATGAAAAATGTTTTTTGTGTCTTTTTTAATGAAAATAGGCACTATATGCTTTTTCTTAAATGAAAAATGTTTTTGTGTCTTTTTTAAAGAAAATAGGCACTATATGCTTTTTCTTAAATGAAAAATGTTTTTTGTGTCTTTTTTAATGAAAATAGGCACTATATGCTTTTTCTTAAATGAAAAATGTTTTTGTGTCTTTTTTAATGAAAATAGGCACTATATGCTTTTTCTTAAATGAAAAATGTTTTTGTGTCTTTTTTAAAGAAAATAGGCACTATATCCTTTTTCTTAAATGAAAAATGTTTTTTGTGTCTTTTTTAATGAAAATAGGCACTATATGCTTTTTCTTAAATGAAAAATGTTTTTATGTCTTTTTTCAAGAAAATAGGCACTATATGCTTTTTCTTAAATGAAAACTCTTTATATGCTGTTCTATTTTTTACAAAATAGGCTTTATGTGCTTTTTTCAAAATGAAGCAATCTTTAGTGGATTTAAAAAAAACAAGTGTTTTTACTATTTCACTGAAGTCTGTTCTGACAAATTCCCTCTCAAAGAATGGCAATGTGATTTATTCAGTTTCTCCTCTGTTTAAAAGTTTATGTGGCTTCACATCTTCACCAAAGTTTGATGTTAAGGTTCCTCATTTTCTTCTGCATGGATTTTCTGAGAAAGCATCTGGTTATTTGTTCATTAATCTTTCACCTAAAATACTGAATTCCTCTTGTATTATATATTGGTGCTGCCACAGAATGCCAAACAATTTATTGTGTTTACAGTATTAAGCTAGTTTAGCACTTCAACAAATACTGAATCAATGACAACAAAGTGAAAAAATATTCTCTTTAGAATGGTTTTACATTATTTACATTGTTCAGCCTGTTGTCCTCATCTTTATTGCCATGTTTATGGCATTTTGGCCGTTGTAGACTCTAGCCTTCTTCAGGTGGTAAGAATTTCAAACCGAACACTTTATTTCGATCACTGAGGTATATCATTCTCATTCCATGTGCAATGCCACTTCTGGTAACCATGTCGTTATCTCCCTTTAACTCAACTCCCTAAGTTATTTGTTCACCACTGCTGTAGCCTGGTATTGAACTCACAAATCTTTGGGTCAACTTACTGGAACAAACCAATGCCTATATCAACTGGGCCATATGATTGAAATGAAGGATTCAGTTCAAAATTTCTAGCACCTGAAGAAGGTGTATAATTGCCGAAACATCATAAACATGGCAATAAAGATGAGGACAACAGTCCAAACAATGTAAATAATGTGAATACTACCTCATCTCAGAAATATAGACGAATACAGTATGGTTTTAATTTTATATTATTGTTCGCTATATCATAATTACTGTTGACAAATTCTTGTTTTATGCGCCATGTTCCAAGAGGATGTAGGTAATTATGCCTGTCCTCATCTTCCTATTCTTTATAGCTCTAAGAGAAATTTGCCTGCTTACAATCCATCCCAGTTTTTACACTATCATCCATTTACATAAACTAATTACATAGGTTATATAAATCTACCAACCGCCCATGTATTGAATACTGCTGCCACATCTGGTCGGGTGCCCCTGCTATTCTCCTCGGGGTTCTTGACAAAATATAATGGAGAGTCTGTAATGTGATCGACACTGACTTGGCAGACCGGCTGCAGTCTCCCTCTCACCGGCGTGATGTGACTTCCCTGTGTCTCTTCTATAAATATTTTCACAGCTTCTGCTCCAATGAACTTAGATCATTGGTGCCTCCCTAGGTACGAATTTGCACGAGATACTAGATTAGCAACTAGGTCCCACCCTTCTACAGTGAAACCGCTAAAATGTAACCCCAATTTCTACTCCAACAGCTTCTTTTCTCGCATTTTACGCCTGTGGAATTCCCTTCTACATGATTGCTTCCCTGACAGCTACAATCTCCAGGAGTTTAAATGTAAGGTCAATAGACACCTCCTAACACACTAACTCGCATCCATTCTCTCAAACACTCTTCCCATCTACCCTACCCTCAGCCTCGGTACCCTTACCAGTCTATCACCCTCCTTCTGACATTTCCTATATCTAACCACTCTTTCTCTTTACCTTCCCCTATGTAACCCCTTGCGCAGTAGTGGCAGTGGAATGCCTTGCTTGGGGTGAAATGATTAAAATAAAAAATTTCCCTCTGCACATCAAGCCTTCTAATTTCAAGCTTTATAATTATTCACTGGGTATGAATTGAGACCCCATTAGATTAGATGTAAGTTTAATGTTCATGGGTAGTAAAAATATCTAAGAATTTAAATCCTAATTTTAATCTGTGTGAGGTTCTTTATTACTGGGGAGAGGAGTGACAAGAGGTAGAGGGATTAAAGAAATTTCCAGTTAGCAAGGGTGACAGAGGAATGTCAGAAGACTGAGGTCATGGGTGAGGGGATTAAAGATTTGGGTGCACCTGTGGGAGGGTAGTGAGAGTGGTTGAAAGTGTATGTAACAAAAGTGTTTGTGTAAATTCTGTTCATGTCTTGTGGCTCTCAAACACCTGAACTTTATCATATATAGCTTTTACATTAATCAAGTTTGGTTGCCCCTTATATATATTAATCCAGATCAATATTTACAAACAGTCAAAAGTATCAAAACTTGCTGCCCAAGTATATATATAATATTATTTAAAATTTATAACATAACTATGTTTTAATATCACTACAAAATAGCTATTTTGTTTTGAAACTTTTTGTGTCATGTCTAGTGTTAGTGCTGACTTTGCAATGAAGAGTTTTAAAAGGTTCAAAACTAGCCAAACCCCCTTAATCAGGGGGACATTTTTATGTAGTCCGCAATGACTAATTGAAATACAAGTAATTTCTAATATAAAGAACAGGACAACAAAACCTAAAAACAATTTATTGGTGCATTAATATTAATGTTTGACTAAAACAGAGATCACTATTACTGACTATTAATTTCACTTTAAAATAAAAATTTATTTAAAAAAATTATTAAGGACTAATGTTAGGAACTATGAATTTTAAATTCTAATTTAAATAAGCATCAGGTTTAGATTATTATAAAGTTATTCAAATATGAAACGAGGAAGAGAGACAGACACACACACACAGCCATATATATATATACAGTACTTTGCAAAAGTATTAGGACCAGAACTATTTAATTTTTTATGAGGCGTATTGACAGAAAACAAACAATTCAATTAAAGTAATTCTATTTGATTTACTCAACAAATGCTTTAACAAGAAAAAAATTCTTGTTACAAAATAAATTTAATATCTAGTATAATAGCCTTTTGCTTTGATCACAGCCTTCATTCTGTCAGGCATTGACATCACAAGCTTCTTCAATGTATCTAATGGTATCTCCTACCAAGCAGTCTGTATTTGTTCCCAAAGTGTGTCTTGCAAAGTAACATTAGATTTATCAAGTCAAGAGCGGGGAATAAGAAAAAAGTCAGTCATATCCAAGGATAATAGAATAATGAGTAGTTTTAAAATAGCTTGTTTAATAGAAAATAGGAAAAATTAAATATAACTTCTTTTTAATACATTTCTTTTACACCTAGTTTTAAATAATCAATATTTATTAGCAATTTACTTGGCTTTTCACCCTGTATTTGAATTTCAGTGAGGTTTTTAGGAAAATCACCCCTGTCCTAATACTTTTGCACACTACCAGTAGTGTGCAAAAGTTTTAGAACAAGGGTGATTTTAAACTTTATTTTGATGCCTCATAAAAGAGAAAATAGTTTTTGTCCTAATACTTTTGCACAGTACTATATATATATATATATATATACACAAACACACACACACGTTTTATTGAAAACCACCAAAAGTTCTTTAAGATTTTTTTTCTACAGCTGGGCCAATTTGAACATAGATTGCCCAATGATGTCTTTGTGCTTTCAGTTTTCATAAGCAATTTTGAAAGAGTTTTGTTTTATTTATTGATAAAATTGTGTCTGTAGGTATGTACTGTGTCTCTTTGATCATTTTTGATTGTTGCATTCTTATACATCAGTGAATGTCATTTCAAGTCTCATTTTTCAAATATCCTATTTTCATGTTTTTGTGTGCAGCCTTGGGTCATTTCTTTGTTTGCTTTATTTCCTCAGAAGTATCTATGATCATATACCATTAACTTTCTCCACAATACATTTCTTTCAAATTTAATCTCACTTTGATTTGCATCAGAGTACGTATAGAAATAAAAACAATATCAATTTTAACAATTTATAAATCAAATTTAACAAAATAAAAAAATGCCAACATAATAACTCTTTTTTTTCTCTCTACTCATCTGCAATGGATTCTAAATTTTAATGCTTCTAAAACGAAACACCTGTCTTTCAACCATCACAGGCAATCTCTCCTGCCACCCATAAGCATGGACCAAGCGAGTCTCCCTGAAAGCAATACACTGCGCCTCCTCGGCCTTACCCTATCTTCTAACTTCAAGTGGAATCACTACATTGAATCAATAACTGAATCCACTGCTAGGAAGGTTGGGTCACTGTTTCAGGCCAGGAAGTTTTTTATGTTTTGCACATATACAAATGAACCATCTGACCGTGCATCGAATACTATTGTCATATCTTTTCAGGCGCCCCTGGTGTTCATCTCAGTGTTCTCAACAGGCTTCAGAGGAGAATCTGTAATATGATTGGTCCTGACCTGGCAGCTCGACTCCAACCACTTTCTCATCAGCAGAACGTGGCTTCCCTCTGTCTCTTCTATAAATATTTTTGTGGCTTCTGCTTGGATGAACTTAGATCACTGGTGCCCCTTCACAAGAATTTACTTGGGCAACCAGACTGGCAACAAAGTCTCACTCTTTAATAGTTAGATCAACCAAATGCAGGTGACAGTTCTACTCCATCAGCTTCTTTTCTCACACTTCCTGCCTGTGGAACTCCCTTTCATATACTTGCTTTCATGATGGCTACAACCTGCAGGAATTTAAATGCAAAGTCAATTTCCATCTCTTATCCACTTAACTCCAGCCCTTTCTCCATCACCTTGTGTTTCTTGTTCTTTTCCTTCCTCTCTACCTTTGCAATTGTCTTCACTCCTGTGTTCCCATCCTTCTCTTGCCCTTTCTCTTTCACTCCCTGTAGCAGGTTTGTCTTTGTCTTCACTCTCCTCTTGCCTAAAACCTTAAATCTCTTATGTAGCCCCCTGCACATCAGTGGCAGTACCGCCTTGTTTGGAGTGAAATGATTTAAAAAAAGATGGATGTGCATTGTGGTACAGTGGATATCGGCTCGGAACGAGAAATTGATCTCAGGCAAACTGTCTGATTCTTTGAACTATCAACCTATTAGTCTTCTACTGCTTTTTGACAAAATACCAGAGGCACTAATCAATTCAGAAATGTTTAAGCATCTCCCCTCATGAGGATGTGCATTGTGGTGCAATAGATATGTTTGAAAAGAAAAAATCGGAAAATAGAGTTTGAATTTCAGTTGGATTCATTGCATTCACTTATGCACAAATACCCTTGGGAAAGGCATGAATCCATCTCTTCACCTTTCATCAATGGGTTGAATAGCAGAATAGATTGGGTTTTGTAGCTTCAGTTGACAACCAATCTATCACAGAAAGAAATGGCAACTTACTGCAGGAAAAATCTTCTGCCTAGTCAATCATGGATCAAAAGAGACATGATCACCCAAATATTTATCATGTATAGCACTTAACTGACTGATCTCTTTCTCAGGGTCTTTTATCAGACAAACAATATAGCTTTCACTTCTCTAGCTTTACCAAAAAATCTATTAATCTTTAGATAAGAAAATCAGCATGCCAAATTCTGTTAAATACCTTTGTGATACTTAAAGAGTATCTCAAAGACATTTGACAGAATTTGGCATGCTGATCTTCTGCACAAGTTGAAGGGTTATGGTGTTTCTGACTGAATTTTTGAATTGATATAATCTTTTTTCATCCAAATGAAGGTTATCTTGAATAGCCACTCCTCTAGATCTTTCTATATTAATGTGAATGTCCTCAGAGCTCTATCCTTGGGTATACTTTGCTCCTTGTTTTTATTAATGACCTGACTGATGTCATCAGTTCTCAACTTGGTACCTATCCTGATGACACAACTATTTACACCTGTCTTAATAGTAAGTTTGATCATAAAAAATGACTTCCAAAGAGATAACTCGGGAAACAAATGGCTTGTTAATTTTAATGCTGCCAAAGTTAAACTGCTCTTTTTGAAGAGAACCTTTAGTTGCCTTCTATCAGTTTGGCTGATCTCAGCCTCCAGGAGAGTGACCCGCTCCTCCTTCTCAGTCTAAAGATTTCCACTAATATGAATTGGAATGATTTTATAGAATAAATAGTTAAATCTTCTACTTGGAAAGTTGGTTCCCTCTCTCGAGCTAGATCATTTTTCTTGCCAGAATCTATTTTAAACATTTATAAGTCTACCATTTGTCCATGCATTAAACATTTTGACACATCTGGTATGGTGCTTCTGCTTTGTATCCAGGGATTCTTTGAGTTTGAGTTTTGTTTAACGGCATATCAACCTCTGTGGGTTATTTAATGCCAAAAAGATAGGATATTTAAGATATTTTTATTTAATGTTCGATTATAGTGTGAAGGTTGATTTAGTCAGATTTTGATAAAAAAATTATTTATTATTATTTTTTATTTAAGAAAACTGAAGATGTCTTCTAGTTTTGTATTCAAAAATGTATTATGGCAATAATTTTTTTCCTTCAAAAATGTGTTATGGTAATAATATTTTTTTCTCTCAAAAATGTATTGTTTGTAATATTTTTTATTCAAAAATGTATACTTTTCTATAAAAGTCTATTTTTATACTTTCATAGTGTTTTGACACCAGTTTGGAAATGAACTATTTGCCCATAGTTGGGACCCTAGCAGGTGCTATCACGCCGGGTCAGGGTGGATCTGGGAACAACAGCAATTAAGAGGTGGTTCTATGCTCCTCACAACCTCCCAATCAGAGGCCTTGCTGCCAGATGCAGTTTATTGTCATACCCAGGACCAGGGATTCTATACAAAAAACAAAACAAAGAAGAATCTGCAATTTTATTGATTTTGTACGAGTATCTCAATTACTTTTTCACTGCAGTAATATAGGTTTCTTGTGTCTTTTCTTTAAATATATTCATGGCAATTGTTTTGATGAGATTTCATCTTTGATACTCAGCTTTTTTTTTTATAATCGTGTCGCCTCAAGCAAGGCATTTTACTGCTACTGTTGAGCAGGAGCTTACATTGGAGGAAAGTTATGAGAAAGAGGGACAGGTTACAGAGTGTGTCAGAAAGAGGGTTAAGAGAAGGACGAGAATACTAATGAGAGTGGAGTCGACAAAGAAAGAAGCATGATAGAAAGGATGCAGGTTAGTAAATTCATATATAGGGGGCACCAAGGAGCTAAGTTAATCAAAGCCGTGAAAGTATTTGTAGAAGAGACACAGCGAAACCACATTGGGCTGGTGAGAAAATGATTGTATCTGAGCTGCTAAGTTGGGATCGATCATATTACAGATTCTCCGTTGGATTTTGTCAAGAACCTCTAGGTGGATAGCAGGAGCACCTGACCAGATATGGCAGCAGTATTCAATGCACAGGAGGATGGTAAGAGAAGGATGCCTGGTCATAAAGTGAGGGATTAGTTTATATATTGATTGTAATGTAGAATTGATCCCAACTTTATATACACAATGTAATAGTATAGAAATTTTTTTTTAATAACCATATTGCCCCAAGCTAAGTTCATTGGAGTAGAAACTGTGAAAGTATTTGTAGACGAGACACAAGGAAGCCACATTGCGCCAGTGAGAAAGTGACTGTATCTGAGCTGCCAAGTTGGGATCGATCACATTACAGATTCTCCGTTGGATTTTGTCAAGGACCTCTAGGTGGATAGCAGGAGCATACGACCAGATATGGCAGAAGTTTTTGAATTTAAAACAATACTAGATTGGAATCATTTTACTATCAAAATTCCTCAATGTAACCATATATATTCAAATAGAATCTTCTTTTGCACTTCTCACCTATGGAATTCATCTTGCTTTTTTATCAATTACAATGTTCAAAAATTTAAATGCAATATACTAATCTTTTTTTTAACACTATTCCTTTATTTTTCTTTTGTACTCAATGATATTTTCTCAATTTCCTCCATTCACTAGTAACCTCTCGTGTCTTAGTGGCTTTATGACTTTCCTTAGGGTGAAATGATATAAAAAAATTTTCTCTTGGTAAAATTTCCTTAAAAATGTACGTTTATTTTTTATTGCAGACAGATCTTCGTTGTACATCTCGTTATTACAGTAAGTAGAATTCTTCTTAAAATATAAACATTTAAAGCATTGTCAGTTAAGTGCCATACATGACACATGCTTTGGGCGATCATGTCTCGAAGGAGTCATGACTGACTGGGCAAAAGATTACCCTGCAGCAGCTTGCCATTGCTTTCTGCAGTAGACTGGTTGCCAGCCTAAGGCTATAGAACCCAATCTGTCCTATTATTTAATCCATAACTGGAGGGAGAAAAGATGTATTATATTAATAAATAGTAATTAGTAGGGGATCAGTTTATTACTTCGTAACAATAGAAAACCGATCCCCCACTTTATGCCCCGTAGAAGTTTTAATTATGTTTCCAACTATTATATTCAGTCAGTCAGATAAGTGCCATACATGATACACACTTGGGTGATCATGTCTTAAAAGAGACATGACTGACTGGGCAGAAGATTATCCTGCAGTAGGTTGCCATTACTTTCTGCAGTAGACTGGTTGCCAGGTAAGGCTATAGAAACCAATCTGCCCTGTTGTTTGACTCATAGCTAGAGGGAGGAGATTATATTATTAATTGGTAATTAGTGGGGGATCAGTTTATTACTTCATAACAATAGAAATTAGGCTAAGTTGATATGGAATTGGATGTGCATGGGTGGTGCAATGGATACCAGCTCAGAATGAGAAATCAGAGAGCTGAGTTCAAATTCCAGTTGAATTTGTTACACAAATGCACAAATATGGGAAAGGTATTAATTTGTCTCTTCTCCCTCCAGCTATTTTTTAAAAATTCATTTCACCCCAAGCAAGTCAGTACCGACACTGATGCGCAAGGGGTTACATAAGAGTAAACGTTTAGACAGAAGGAGAGTGAAAAGATAGACAGACCAGTTACAAGGGGGTGTCAGAGAAAGGGCAAGAGAAGGATGGGAACACAGATGTGAAGACAATTACGAAGGTAGAGAGAAAGGAAAAGACCAAGATACATGGGGTGATGTAGAAAGAACTGGAGTCAAGTAGATAAGAGATGGATATTGACATTGCATTTAAATTCCTGGAGGTTGTAATCGTCAGGAAAGCAAGTATATGGAAGGGAGTTCCACAGGCGGGAAGTGCGAGAAAAGAAGCTGCCGGAGTAGAATTGTCATCTGCATTTGGTTGATCTAACTCGAATGGGTGGGACCTTGTTGCCAGTCTGGTTGCACAAGTAAATTCTTGTGGCAGGGGCATCAGTGACTTAAGTTTGTCGAAGCAGGAGCCATGAAAATATTTGTAGAATTGACAGAGGGAAACCACATCCCACCGATGAGAAAGTGGCTGGAGTCGAGCTGCTAGGTTGGGACCTATCACATTGCAGATTCTCCTCTGGAGCCTGTCGAGAACACTGGAACAGCAGGGGTGCCTGACCAGATATGACAGCAGTATTCTATGCATGGACGGATGGTTGATTTGTACATGTGCAAGATGGATTCAGGTAGAAAAAACTTCCTGGCCCAACACATTGAACCAACCTTCCTAGCAGCGGATGTAGCTACTGACTCAATGTAATGATTCCACTTGAGGTTGGAAGATAGGATAAGGCTGAGAAGGCACAGTATATTGTTTTCAGGGAGACTCGCTTGGTCCATGCTTATGAGGGGCAGGAGAGATTGCAGTTTTGTTTTAGAAGTATTGAAATTTACACTCCACTTCTTACCCCAGTCCACCACTGAGTGTAGATCTTTCTAACGATCAGCAGTGAGGTTATGTTTGTCCACTTCGCTGGATTTCTTACTGATGCGGGAGTAAATTGTGGTATCATCTACGTTGATGCCTACTTGGGACTTGATCACATCTGGGAGATCATTTATGAAGATCAGGAAGAGTGTCGGGCCTAGGATAGAGCCCTGGGGGACACCAGCGTTCATGCAGAAGGTGTGGAGGCATGCCTGTTCAAGATGACCTTCATTATGCGGTTAGATAGGAAAGATTGAATCAGATCAAGCAAGTGTCCAGTGATACCATAGCCCTGTAGCTTGTGTAGAAGGCCAGCATGCCAAATCCTATCAAAAACCTTGGAAATGTCTAAAGCAACAGCATGAACCTCGCCGGACTTATCAAGGCCTGGTATATGTACTCTGTGGTGGTCATTAGTATATCGGCTGTAGACCTAGCAAAGCGGAAACCGTACTGCTTGTCTGAGAATAGTTTATGGGCAGTAAGATGTGGAACTATTGCATTGATAATAGCCTCGAACACTTTTCTGAAAATTGGCAGAAGACTGATAGGGTGATAGTTGGATGGGTCAGAGGGTTTTCCTGAGTTCTTAAATACGGGAACCACTGAAAAAGATTTCCAGCATGCAGGAAAACAGGAAGCAGAAAGGCAGTAATTATCAAGTTTAGAGAGGACAGAGGAGAGTTCAGGGACACATTTCTTAAGGACAACGACTGGGATTTCATTGCTTGCCTTATAGAGGTCATGTTTTGATATTACCTTAGATACCAGAGACGGGGTAATGTAAACATTTTTCCGTTGAGCCTCGGTTCTAAGAGAGAAGTCAGGTGCAGGTACATCAGATGAGTCAAATGTGGAGTTTGATGAGAATCTGCGAGAAAAGCGCTCTGCCTTGTCCACTGATGCAGTGAGGACCTCGAATTCATTGATTAAAGGAGAGATGGAGGATTTGCTGTTGTTCAGCACACGTCTTCACAGCTGCCAATAGTCCTTGGAGCCGAACTTGCAGTCAGCTATGCACTGCCTCATTCTCTCAACAAACAACCACTTGGCATCATTCAGGATCCTCTTACACTCATTATGAGCAGAGGTGAACAGGTGCCTATTGTGGTCAGTTGCATGGCTCTGAAATAGCCTGAAGTAGTGGTTCCTGTGGGCAATGGTGGCCGAACAGACAGGAGAAAACCAGGGGGAGGAATGAGGTTTGAGACAAAACTTCCTGATCGGTATGAAGGCATTAGTACCAGCTTTCACCCAGGAAGAAATCTCAGAGGTGCAGTCGTCAACTAGGAGACTGCACGCTTTTCCCCAAGGAATGTCACATAAGAAATTGCAAAACACATCCCAGTCAGCTCTTTGGTAGCCGTAGGAGATCCTGTAGATAGGAGGCTCCTGAGGGAAGTGAGAGTAGTGAGATATATTAATAGAAACAACAGCATGATAGGAGTTGCTGAGAGGGCAAAGCTCTGAGACTTGGCAGGAGTCAGATAAAGAGGTGAAGTATAGATCTAGTAGAGAGGCGTGTCCTGAAGGGATGCTTGGAAAGTGTGTGGGGAAATCCATCACTTGTGTAAGGGACTGAGAAAAAGCAAAGTTCATGGCATGAATGCCAGCTGAATCAGTAACAGAGTCTTTTAACCACTTGACATGATGAGCGTTAAGATCTCTGAACACAAATATGTGAGCGAATGGGCGGGAGGATGTAGCCTTATCTATATTTTCAGAGATGCTGTCTAGCAGGGAGCAGTCGGGAGAGGAGGGGGAACAATACAGAAAGAAAAGATAGCTAACCGATCTGAGAAGTGACAGATGGAAACACATATATGGGTGGTCAGTGGATTCGAGAGATGTCACCCTAGCTAGAGGGAGGTGTTCACTAATGTAAACCCTTAGCCTGTGCATATGGACAGTGGAGTCCTTTCTTAAAAGGGGAAGATAGCCAGGGATCGAGAAGTCAGAGGAGAAAATTGAAAGATTGAGATTAGTTTCATAGAGCGCAAGGATGTCAGGGGACTTTAATAGCAGGTCAGACTGGGTTCTATAGCCTTGGTTGACAACTGATCTATGACAGAATGTAATGGCAACCTAGTGCAAGAAAATCTGCCTAGTCAGTCATATCTCAAAAGAGTCATGATCATCCAAGTGTGTATCATGTATGGCACTTAACTGACTGACTGACTGACTGATATGGAATTACCCTTGTAAGGTCTCCAGCTTCTTTAGGATAGCCTAGTTGTACAGGTTGAATAGATCTGGTGAGAAGATACATCCTTGTCTTACACCCCTTCCTATTTTTGTGTATTTACTCAATTTATTTTCTATCCATATGCAAGCAGTTTGCTCCTATTATAGCCCCAAACATCAATCTTAAATACGATATCTAAAAGTTAAGAGTAGTGAGTTCAATCGTTATTGGATGATTTGTTCAAAATTTGACCTCAAATAGCCCAATCAAAGTTGATATATTGCAAAATCAATCAATTTAAAAGTTAGTTTTAAAATTTTAAAATATTTTCCAATGTATATTTGTGTAATTATTTGATAATTCAGATATTTTTGTTTTTTTTGTTTTTTGTCTTGACAGATGGGATCAGCAGATACTCATTTGCAAAAAAGTATCCTTCACAACCACGGGATATCAGACTGGCCGTAACATATACAGAAGACAATTTTGAAATCTTTAATCTCACCTGGAGACCTCCAAATGATAGTAAGTATCAAGAACAACAGATTAAATCTACATGTTTTCCAAGTTTCATTTGTTTAGTGACATACCAACTCATTATGGCTTATTTAAAAAAGTATTTTTATACTTTCATAGTGACAATGTTAAATTGAAATATTTGATTTCTTCTCTCTTCTGGCTTTTCTTTTTCTTTCCCTCCTTTTACAAATTTATATAAAGGAAAGTAGACCTTGATGTCAGCACTCACCCAGAGGTGACAGTCTGTTTCCTGCTCATATGCAATAAATGATTGTGTATAAGCATGAAACAGACTGTCGCCTCTGGGTGAGTGTTGACTGCAAGGTTCACTTTTATATTTACATACACTTTATCCCTGATATTGAGCACTTTAATCCATAAATATAGCATATTGTAAAACTATATTTTATCTTATATATGTACTAGCAGTATAGCCCAGTGTTGCTTGGGTGTAATGAAAGGTTTAAAACTAATCCATGGTCCTGGAGCTCAGACTCTTTGGACGCTGGCACAAAAGACTAAAATGCAATAGTCGTTTCCAGTTAAAGTGAAACCATAGACTGAAAAAAAATGAATGGATGTAAGTCAAATTTTGATTTCCTGGTATCGATATCAAATAAGTTTTTTCTGCTGTAAACTGAATTTTGAAGGCTAAATAATTCCTCTGAGTAAATGGTACCATGGCTGAGATTAAGAACTACAATTATACCTACTTAGAGTCAAGCCCAAAGCAAAAACTAAAATAAAAGAGCTTAAAAAATACAGACATACAGGCAGATAAACAGACACACACAAACATCTTGCCTTTTATATATATATATTATCGATTTTCTACACTATTGTAAGAACTTCAACCTTGAAATTTCTGAATATCGTTTCTTATGTCTTTGTCTATGAGTGTATCAAATTTGATTAAAATCGGACCACTCCTTCTATAACCCGATTTTTTCGATTATCGATTTTCAATATTTATCGAGGGTACCTCGACACAAAACCTAGCTAAGAACACTCGCAGACGCTTGTCATACAACTGCGTAAATTTTCAAGAAAATCAGTTCAGCCATTTCGGAGTCTATAGGTAAAGGGCACACACACACAGATACACACACACAGACAAAGTTCCATTTATAAACAAGTTTAAATGTGTATGCATGTATGTATGTATGTAGTAGTGCACAGAGTGCTAGTGTCAATAAACATATCTAATGTAAAATAATTGCTAAAATTTATATTACTAATAAATATAGATTTGTTCCTCACCATTTGGTAAAATTCTTGAGATTCATGTGCATGGAAATCATCAGGAAGAAACTGAAAACTGACTCTTGTAAAATTTTAATATTAAGATTGATAACCTATTGTTAAGTTAGTGGTACATTTCTTTTACTTATGAAAAGTAAATTGTAAAAATGGATTTTTATTTGTCATTGGTTTTATCTTGTATCCAAGAATTTAGTTTCTTCTTTGCTGACTGATTCGTTTGTGATGATGGCACTGATGACAAGATTCACTACCAATGTATAATCCAATGGAGAATCTGTAATGTCATCGATCCCGACTTGGCAGCTCAGATACAGTCACTTTTTCACTAGTGCAATTTGGCTTCCCTGTGTCTCTTCTACAAATACTTTCATGGTTTCTGCTCCGATAAACTTAGCTCACTGGTGCCCCCTATATATAAATTTACTCGAGCAACAAGATTAGCAACTAGGTCCCACCCTTTTACTGTGAAACCAATAAATTGTAAATGCAAATTCTACTCCAGCAGCTTCTTTTCTCGCACTTCCCGCCTGTGGAATTCATTTCTGTTTACTTGCTTTCCCAACAGCTACAATTTCTAAGAATTTAAATATAAAGTCAATAGTCATCTCCTATCTCACTAACCTGCATCCTCTCTCTCTCTCTCTCTCTCTCTCTCTCTCTCTCTCTCTCTCTCTCTCCGTCTACTCCACTCTCATTCGTATTCTCATCCTTCTGTTACCCACTTCCTGACACACCCTATAACCTGTCACTCTTTCTCATAGCTTTCCTTCTATGTAACCCCTGGAAAACAGTGGCAATAAAATGCCTTGCTTGGGGCAATATGATTATAAAAAAAAAAAATGTGCAGGCACAGGACTAAAAGCTTCCAGTTTCACAAAAACACGTTCCCGTCATCCGTTCACTATTGCCATTTAGCTTTGCAAGAGTTGGTTGGAGGCAAAAGAAAATCAAAGTAGTTAAAAGTGATGGCATAAATTTGTTTAAGTTCAACACTGACTTGCCAGAAAGAGGCCCACACACTTTATTTCCTGATTTTTCCTTTGTAAAAAATAGAGAATGAGACATGCAGAATCCAGTTATGTAACTGCAATGGACTGCCAGTGTTATAATTATTGAATGGGGCCTTTTTTAGTATGCCCATCATTTGTAGCCCTCTTCATACACTAGCTTTACCATTGAGATCTGCTGCAATCATCATGCACTTGTTCCACTATTGGAATCTTTTTTATTATTTTAGAGTGTATACACTACCGGCCATAATTATTAGGCCGTCCCAGTTTTTTAAAAGAAATGATGTGTTTTATACTATTTTTAAGTGGATAATTCTAAACGAAAACAGAACGGTTCTTTTGTTATTATTACTTTGCAAAATTTTACAAGGCAAGGAAGCGAAGATGAACTTGTCCAAATCACCCTAAATTTTCTTCATTCTTTTATTGATAAAACTGAAATATAGTTAATTAATAAATATTTATAAATTCATTTGATGCGCATGTTATTGTGCAGTATTAACAAAAGAACTATTCTATTTTCATTTACAATTATTCACTTGGCAATAAATAGTAAAAAATTGTATGAAATACATCATTTTTTAAAACACTGGTGTGTGTAGGCTAGTAGACATAATAGTTTTCAAAGCATGGTGTCTAATACAAATACAAATACATATTAAAATAAATTTGAAAGTAATATATATATATATATATATACTACCGGCCAATTATTAGGCCATCCCAGTTTCTTAAAAGAAATGATGTATTTCAAAATATTTTTAAATAATTCTATGTGAAAATAGAATGGTTCTTTTGTTATTATTACTTTGCAAAATTTTACAAGGAAAGGAAGCAATGATGAACTTGTCCAAATCACCCTAAATTTTCTTCATTCTTTCATTAATAAAACTGAAATATAGGTAATTATTAAATATTTATAAATTCATTTGATGTGCATGTTATTGTGCAGTATTAACAAAAGAACTATTCTATTTTCATTTACAATTATTCACTTGGCAATAAATAAACTCAAACACTTAAGTTTTTGTTCACCTCTGTTGCAGCCAGATATTAAACCGGCAACTATTTGGGACAAGTCACTGGATTCAACCAATTTCATCCACTAACTACACTAATGAATGAAATAAAGTGTTCACTTTTAAATTTCAATCACCTGAAGAAAGTTGGAGGGTACAATGGCCGAAACGTACTGAATATGGCAACAAAGACGAGCACAACAGTCCAAAGAAAGTAAATAGCATAAATTATTACAATACGTCATTTCAGAAATCAGCACATATATAAATCTACCATCCACTTGTGCATTGAATACTGCTGCCATATCTGGTCAGGTGCCCGTGCTATCCACCTAGGGGTCCTTGACAAAATCCAATTACAATATCTCATTTCAGAAATCAGCACATATATAAATCTACCATCCACTTGTGCATTGAATACTGCTGCCATATCTGGTCAGGTGCCCCTTCTATCCACCTAGAGATCCTTGACAAAATTCAATGGAGAATCTGTAATGTGATCAATCCTGACCTGGCAGCCAAGATACAGTCACTTTCTCACCGGCACAATGTGGCTTCCCTGTGTTTCTTCTACAAATACTCTCATGGCTTCTGCTCCGATAAACTTAGCTCACTGGTGCCCCCTATATATGAATTTACTCGAGCCACAAGATTAACAACTAGGTCTCACTCTTTTACTGTGAAACCAATAAAATGTAAACACAAATTCTACTCCAGCAGCTTCTTTTCGCACACTTCCAACATGTGGAATTCCCTTCCGTTTACTTGCTATCTCGACAGCTACAATATCCAGTATTTTAAGTGTAAAGTCAATAGTCATCTTCTATCTCACTAACATGCATCCTCTCCCTCATGCTCCTTTCTCTGTCCACTCCACCCTCAGTATCTTAACCTTTCTCTTACCCACTTCCTGACACGCCCTGTAACCTGTCACTCTTTCTTATAACTTTCCTCCTATGTAACCACCTGCATACCAGTGGCAATAATCTGCCTTGCTTTGGGTGATATTGTTATAAAAAAAATAGACAAATATTTAGTAAGTTTAAAAACAAAAAACCTCATCAAATTCACCGAGGTAATATCTCAAATTACTGATAATTTAATTATTATGTTTTTGACATATATTTGTCTGTGTATTTCAATATATATATTTTGTTTCTTCTTTCAGCAAGTATAACCTACCTCCTTGCTTACGAAATAGCAATTCCTTCTTTCTGGCAGCAATATATTTATAATTTATCACAAGCGCATTTAACAACAAATGATTCAGAAGTAAGAAATTTTCATTTTTTATTATTCAAAAACTCTCTGCAGCAAACTTTCAAAATACAGTGACATTTATAATTACAGTGGTTAACAAAAGTTTAAGACAACCTTGTAATAACTATTTACACTATTTACATTGTCTGTTGTCTTCATTTTTGTGGTTAGAACCTTTCTACTGTTGTGCCTATTATAACCACATCAATAATATTGATTATGATGACAATGATTGCAAGCACGTCTGGTCCCACTAGGAAATGTTGGAAGCAAGACAGATCCAGTGTACAGTTTGAATAATGGAGCTGTTAAGTTCACCACATCTCACCACATCTTTAGCTTGCCTCATGAGTATATTGGTCCAGATGACCTACAAGGAATTTTGAACTGAACTGATTATTTGATCTATGGAGGTAAACTGTTCTTGCCCTACTGCCTATTTCAAGAGATATGAAAATGAAATGAAAAAAGAAACAAAACACTGTGCCTCCTCAGGTTAACTCTCACAACAGACCTTAAGTGGAATGACTATATAGAATCCATAGCTAAATCCGCTGATAAGAAATTTGGTTCTCTGTGTAGGGCCAGGAAGATTTTCCGGTCTGAAAAAATTCTGTACATATATAAATTTACCATCCGCTCGTGCACTGAATACTGCTGCCATATCTGGTCAGGTACCCCTGCCATCCACCTAGGGGTCCTTGACAAAATCCAACAGAGAATCTGTAATGTGATTAATCTCGACTTGGCAGCTCGGATACAGTCACTTTCTCATCGCCGCAGTGTTGCTTCCCTCTGTCTCTTCTACAAGTACTTTCAGGGCTTCTACTCTGATGAACTTAGCTCACTGGTGCCCCCTTTATATGAATTTACTCGAGCCACAAGATTAGTAACTAGGTCCCACACTTTTACTGTGAAACCAACAAAATGTAAACGCAAATTTTACTCCAGCAGCTTCTTTTCTTGCACTTCCCTCCTGTGAAATTCCCTTCCATTTACTTGCTTCCCCAAAAGCTACAATCTCCAAGAATTCAAGTGTAAAGTCAATAGTCATCTCCTATCTCATTAACTTGCATCCTCTCTCTTATGCTCCCTTCTCTGTCTACTCCACTCTCATCAGTATTATCATCCATCTCTTACCCACTTCCTGACACCCTCTATAACCTATCACTCTTTCTCATAACTTTCCTCCTATGTAACCCCCTGCAAAACAGTGGCAGTAAAATGCCTTTCTTGGGGCGATATGATTATAAAAAAAAATATTGCATCTTGTTCTTTCTTTTAATACTGCTCAGTTATTGCTCCCCCTGTTTCCACTTAAGTCCAAGTACATATAACCTGGCCAAGGGAATAAACTTACTGTCACCAAATTCATGAACCAATGCTTTAAACTACTCAGCTATTGTTCCAAAGAATATTCAGACAAAAATCACCTTGTAATTTTACTTTTTTATAGTTAAAAGCAATACTGGAACAAGTAATTTATAAGAGATTATCTCAATTTTACTTACAAATTTGTATGTGACAATGTTCTCTATTGATTTCAAACAAAATAGTTCATTTTGTATGACCTCCTTTGCTTAGATGTAGTGGAGCATGTTGAGAATCAATTTGCTAAAGTTGTCAAAATTCCTTTTCTCGAAACTTCTTTAATAACTTCTCTCAATGATTTGGTACTTGGAGGTCTTTTTTTTGCAACTCTGTTTTTGAGAATTTCCTATAAAATTTCAATTGTATTCAGATCTGGGTTTTATGAGAGATTGATTCAATTTGACTCACAGATTTGTACATGACAAAATTCTGTATTCATTTCAAACAAAATAGTGAAGTGGTCAGTCTTTTGTATAACCTTGTTTGTTTTTCATTACTGCTTGAATAAATCCAGTTTTCATGCTAAGCAACCAAGATTTCTGTTTCCAGACTTTTTTAATAAATTCTCTCAATGATTTGGTTTTTGGAGGTAGATTTTCGGAAACTTTGTTTTGGATAGTTTCTCTTAAATTTTTCATTGGGTTCAGATTTGGGTTCTTCCCAGACCATTCCTGTGTTATTATGCTGATCCTCTTCGAAACAAGTTCTGAACTTTGACTATTGGAATAAAGCACCATTATGCATATATATTGTGCACTAATGAATGTGCATATGCAGTTCCAGTTTCTTTTGCTGTAGCTGTACCATTCATTGTTGTTCTTGGAGGCAAGAAGTAGGGTCCACCTGTTCCAGATTTGGACATGGCACACCAAACCTTCTGGTTTGGTAGATGCTTCATAATTTGAATTGTACACTTTTCATCATATCTCTAATGTTTCTCTTATGCATAACAAACATTTGTAGTGCAAATTCATCTGAAAAACTAATTTTGCTCTTCAGCCATCCAAGTTTCATGTTGTTTAGCAAAAGTAAGATGCTTGAATTTCATAGTTGCAATTAGCCATGGTTTATGAGCCAGTCTGAATTTCACACCAAACTCAAATCTCGGATGATGATAAACCGTCATAGAAGTAACATTTATACCATTTTGAAGCAAAGCAGCATGTATTGTTAAGCAAGAATTTGTTCTAGATCATGTAGCAAAGTACTTCATCAAATGGTCACGTCAAACACTTGTTTACCACAGATGGTCATTTCTCAAACTTATTGCTAAATATCCTTGAATTTTGGAAATTCATGTTAGCAGTGTGCATGGGTGTTTTGCTCCAGCCTACTTTTACACTATTTTCAGAATAGCCTTCATCATTCTCTACGATGAAGGTTCTCCTGAATATTAAAATATTCATTATTTGAAGCAAAATTGTGAAGAAAAATAAAAATAGTTTTAAATTACACAGACATCCATATTTTTCATGTTTTATGCAGATTAATAATTTATTCACCATGTAAATAACATTTTTTGTTTGCAATATATATATATATATATATATATATATATATATATATATATTTTTTTTTTTTTTTTTCATTTTTAAACGAGTTATTTTGCTACCTTGGTTTCTACCATGAGTGGTATCTTCAGGCGATTTTTAATAACTGATTTTACTTTTAAATAACTCGTTTAAAAATGAAAAATATTCAAAAGTTCTACAATATAATTGTATAGAACACTTTTTAATACAAATGTGTACTGGTCTAATCCTATTAGGACCAAAAACTAAGTATTAAACAACCAATATATATATATATATATATATATATATATATATAATAACAACAATAACAATAATAACAATAATTATTAAACCGACTCTGCGTGTATTCTAATCTCAAAACTATGAATGACCAGCAGAATCTAAATCCGTTATTGCCCTCGGCTATAGAGCTTTGGGCAAAGAGGGGGAAAAAAAAGAAAACTGCTTGGGACCGACAATACATACGGTTCCTCCCAGTAAAAAGAAAAAAAACCCTCAACGGAACAAACAACCAGAAAAGAAAAGTGCTCGATACACACAACCGAAAAGTATTTAACTAGAAGGCAGTAACGCAGAGCAAACACACTAACAAAATAGCAAGATCGCCAAGACCGACCGCGGTTTCGCACAACGGCTCGTCAGGGCGAGCACAACGAGCCGTTGTGCGAAACCGCGGTCGGTCTTGGCGATCTTGCTATTTTGTTAGTATATATATATATATATATATACATGGACTCTAACACACACACATATATATATATATATATATATATAATTTTTGAATGCTCAATTCTTAAAACTACAAATTACATTATAATTTCTTGTAATTTAAAAAATTGTGCGTTCAAAAATTCCCTGCCACGTGAGCATTCAAAAAAAAAAAAAACAGCGTTACATGAGCATTCTTAAAAAAAAGGGTAAATTGTAAAATCAGTTATTAAAAACTGCCTGAAGACACTACTCATAGTAGAAACCTAGGTCGCATAATAACTTGTTTACAAATGGAAAATATTCAAAAGTTCTACAATATAATTGCACTGAACATTTTTTAATACAAATGTGCACTAGTTTAATTTTATTATGACCAAAAACTAAGTAATTAAACAATCAATATATATATATATAGACTATAACATAAAAAAATGAATATTATTTTAATAAAATAAAATAACCCACACAATACTAAATTGTTGTTCTTAATACAATATAACTAAGTGTACCACAATTAATCCA
Source organism: Ascarosepion bandense (assembly GCA_037127315.1). NCBI lineage: Eukaryota > Metazoa > Mollusca > Cephalopoda > Sepiida > Sepiidae > Ascarosepion > Ascarosepion bandense. The sequence continues at coordinate 2,232,491 of JBBBDQ010001631.1, read as the reverse complement.
AATTCTGACTTATACTAATAGATACTAGTAAAAAAAATCTATTGTTCAATAAAAAAAACTAAAATCCAACCTCCTGATTAAAATTACTGTCTACCCTTTAACCCTGTAACATGGTTGTGGGGTATCTGGTACCGACATTCTTTGTTTCATTGATCGCGACCGTGTTCCAGGGTTAAAAAATCTAAGGTCCCAATATGTATCTTACCCAGACAAAATTAAAAAATGACATGTCTAGATCTAAGCCATCCTGCCCCATACCATAACCCACATTTTAAAATCTCTATGGTTACATAATTCTAAATCTTGATTGAATATTTTCAACACACCAAAATGCATTTCCTCCAACCACCACTCCCTAGTTTTCTAAATAACCAGAAATTCATCTTATATTTTCAAAAATAAATTGTTTTCACCATTTATTTATACATATCAACTGAAGAGGAACAGTTTTGTTCTGAAACATGAACATTTTTGTGGGGTGATATTATGCTTTTATAAACCATTGTAATAACAAAATTACAACATTAAGCTCTACTCTGTACCGAGCACTCTTTATAAAAGTAAATGCTTGAACAGTGGGTTTTTAATCTATATTTTCTTTCAGTTTTCTGTTATAAATATTGTTACATGATAATTGTAACATAAGAAAAAAAATTATTGATTAGATTATTAATAAACATCACATACAAATATTTAATTAAAAAAACATTAGAAAAAAATATTTACAAATATACAGTTTGGCATTCAAATCAAGAGACATAGAAAATGTATAGTTTGCTACTGCCCGGTGAAGTGTTACAAGAAAGAGAAGGAAAAGGTAAGGCAAAGTGCTACGAGGAGAGGAGGGGAAGTAAGATCAGTATCTTACCCAGTTAAGCTGGTGGGGAAGTTAAGTGCTATAGTTTTTTGGAAATCCTTAAATGCATATATAAAGACTAATTATTGGCTTGTTCAAGGAAAGAGGCAAAAATATCTGTTTACTCAGATAGTTCCATGAGGCTTTTTTTCAGGTTTTAGTTGTTCGGACTTTGTCTGCGAAATTCTTTCAGCTGGATCTTGATCCTAGAATTTTTACCGGAGTTGATATGACAGCAAAATCCTTTTAACAACTCTTTCAAGTTTTTGTTTGTCATCGACTAGAGATATTCTTTCGGCTGGAATATAATTCCTGAATCGAAACCGGTGCTGATCAGGTCAGCACATCCTTTTATCAACTGTTTCAAGTTTTAGTTTTTTGTCGTCGACTTAGGGATTCTTTCGGCTGGATATACATCCTGAATCTACCGGAGCTGTAGAGGTCAACCCATTCTTCTATCAACTGACAGATCCGTGCCCCAAAACCTATTTTTATAGGGGCTAACACCTAATTTGCATACTTCTAGAACCTTTCGAACTCTCTGGAACATTCTATAATCTTCCAAACGTTCTATTCCTAATTCCCTTAGTTTTATGACTATTTCCTGAATTAAAATTTTTTTTTTGAATAACACTTAGAACTCAATAGAATCCATTACTATAACTTTTTAAACATTATTATTATTTTTTTTATATATAAATGCATCCTTGTAACAATAAATATATATATATATATATATATATATATATATATATATATATATATATGGAAAGACGAAGAAAGGAAAACTTTTCTTTACCAGTGCATTACGTCCTCTGATGGACATTATCAAAGTCAATGTAAGGATTCAATTTTGCAACATGTATTTATAAAAAGAACTAAAAAACAATATTGTTTGATTTTCAAAATTTTTAAATTTAAAAACACTCAAAATATTCTTAGTGTTAACTGTGATAGTAAAAGTACACTATGGAGGACCCTAAGTGATATAATTTAATGTCTATAAATAAAAGTGGGTAAATGTTATTATTGCTGAATTTTTTTATTTTCTTATATGTTTTAATCATCATTCATTATTTTAATTGGATAAATTTTGTATTTATATAATTACTTTTGTATTTTAAATAATTCAAGTTTTAATTAAGTAATCAAGTTTTGATTTAAGGTTTTCTCTTAAATTTGAAATAAATTATGGTCATGTATGTTGGTTTGATAATTTGAGAAGATATTTGAAAAATTCTGGAATGTCAGGTCAACATTTTGGCAAGATTTGATAGTGGCACTCTCAAGGACTTTCTATCTGAATAATAAAGTCTGTTAGATGACAAAATGTGTTGTGAAAGAAAGGTTTTTCCTTTGTCTTTATTCATATTGATATTATATTATATTATATTATATTATATTTATGTCTGAATTATATGGTTTGGTTAAAACTAATGAAAGTTCTTTGTCAAGAACTTCCTTATTTATATTATCAATATTTTTAGATTATTTTCCTGTTTTTCTGTAATATTGTCTTAAACACTATGACTTTATGGTCCACCAAAGACACATGCATCCCTATGTATTCTATCTAGAGTTTGAAGTGTTAACCACAAACTTGCAAAAACTATGGTAAATATATATATATATATATATATATATATTGATAAACTAAGCATAGCTTAGATATGGTTCAAAGCCACAAGTATAGAGCACCCTCAAAATTACTACCCAGCTGTAATTAACTAGTGGGACAAACTTGCTAACCATTACACCGCATTCAAATGCCCAAGTGTGTGTGTGTATATATATATATATATATATATATATATATACTAGCAGTATAGCCCAGTATTGCTTGGGTGTAATGAAAGCTTTAAAACTAATCCATGGTCTTGGAGCTCAGACTCAGCCTAAAGAATATTTGTCTGAAGTTTGGTGAGAATCAGATAAAAATTGTGGATTTGTATAAAGAACATACAGACAGATAAACAGACACACACACAAACATCTTGCCTTTTTTTTATATATATATTATTGATTTTCTGCACTATTGTAAGAACTGCAACCTTGAAACTTCTGAATATCGTTTCTTATATCTTTGTCTATGAGTGTATCAAATTTGATTAAAATCGGACCACTCTTTCTATAACCAGATTTTTTCGATTATCAATTTTCGATATTTATCGGGGGTACCTCGACACAAAACCTAGCTAAGAACACTTGCAGATGCTAATAGTATAAATGTGTAAATTTTCTAGAAAATTGGTTCAGCTGTTTCGGAGTCTATAGGTAACAGACACACACGTACACACACACACTGACAGTTCCATTTATAAATAAGTTTAGATTATAGAACTTAGACATTCTTTTTTGGTATTCTTGAGCATTTACAAGAGAAATATTAAACACTATTAGATTGTTTATTTACAAGAATAATTTCATAATTTCAACATTCTAAAAACTAATGCAATTTTAATAAAAATAATGCAATGCAATATTTATCATTTATCAATTTATAAAGAAATAAATACTTAATTTTTTATTCATAAATTTATAGACATTTACTTAAACAAACTATAAGGAAATCCTTATTATTTACCATTTTTAAAAGTTTAAATCAATTGGCAATTAGTCAATGTTTTTTGTATATCATTCCAATAAAAAATCTAATAAATAGTGTAAATAAACAAACTAATAACTAAATAATGTTTATTATTTTTGTTACCAATTCTCAAGAACAAAGAAAATGTATAAATCTACTTTCATAAATTTAGTTTTTATTACAATTCTAGTCATCATTTTTTAGAACAAACATTACCAAAGTGTGAAGTTAGTTAAAATGAAAATGGTATCATGGGAAAAACTTTCCTTGTGACACTCTATTCTTTTTGCAGGCACAAAGATTAATGTTTGCCAACTGTGGCAAGGAAGTTTCATTTGTGTGATTTTCTTTCCTTCCATTTCAGATTGTGTTTTCTTTTGCGTGTAAAGCAAAAAGAATTTTACCTGCTATTATCTGCTTGACCTCACTGCCGATCTCAAACAATAGCAACTACGATTGTCTAGGTGAAGTATGAAATTATAATATTTTTTAGAATCGCTTTCGATGACTTGATTAATTTATGATACAGTAAAACCTCTACTTACGAAAGGCTATACATATAAAATTTTCAGGTTACGAAACGCCTCTTCAGAAAAATATTACCTCTTGTTATGGAAGAAATTTAAGGATACGAAAGGCAAAAATTTCAAAATACGCATTGCTATTCACAGCTCCCAGAGTTCACCTCATTTGCCTCCTCAAGTGCTTCCTCATTCTCGATAATGCCCCTGCTCACTTGCCCAGTCTCAAAGATGATATCCTGGAGAAGTTCTCATTTATTAAGGTGCTGTACCTCCCACCTAACACAACCTCTATCCTCTAGCCCATAGACCAACATATCATTTCAAACTTCAAGAAACTTTACACAAAACACCTGTTCAAGAGATGTTTCGACATCACTGAAAGTCTTGGAAGCAGCACTTCGATAGTGTTGTTTGCCACAAGATAATTGACATGGCTTGGCAGGAGGTGACCAGATGTACCCTTAATGTGGCTTGGAGAAAGCTGTGGCCTGATGCTGTTGCCTCACAAAATTTTGAGGGGTTTGAGGTGGAGGCTTGAAATCGATTAGGGCATTTATAGGGTAAAAAGTGTCTCTACTTACAAAATTTTCACATTACGAAACAACTTCCAGAACAAATTAATTTCGTAAGTAGAAGTTCCACTGTATATCAATAACTAATGGCAAAAAGGTAAACCTAGGACTAGGCTTACAGGATTAAAAAATCAACTCAGTCCAGTTTACATGAGTCAAAAAGATTGACATTAATTGCATTTTTTCCTGAATATATACACACATATATATATTATATACATATATACATACATCTACACACACACACACACACACACACACTATAAACAGGGTGCAATGGATGAATTGTCATTTAAATTATGTAAAAATGAAAATAACACTGACATCTCATTTGACCAGGCATTTTGACTTCACTTTCTCACCAATGTGATGTGGCTTCTTTTCTAGAAATATTTTCATTGCAACTGCCCGGAAGAACTTTTTCTTTTGGTTCCAGGACTGCATGAATTTAAGCATGCTACTAGACTGGCAACTTTGTCCCACTGTTTTACTGTTTGACTAAGTAAATGCAATCATCACTTCTATTCTGCTTCTTTTCTCTCACTTCCCACTTGTGAAATCCCTTCCAATTTCTTGCTTCCCTAATACCTATAATTTTCAAAAATTCAAATGCAACATCAATTTCCATCTTCTGTCTTCTTGAAACCTTTTTTATTTTTTGTCCTTTTCTCAATCCTCCCCATTCTTAGTCTTCTCATTCTCATTCACTTTCACTCCCTGTGGTCTAGTGGCATTATTGCCTTACTTAAGAGATTAAAACACACACACACACACACACACACACACACACACACACACACACACACACACACACATCTGAATGAATAAGAATGAAGAAAATAATTACGATGTTCAAAACATTAATTTAAAACGGTGCTCAATATAAAAATAAAGCAATAAATATTTATTATTCATTATTACATTAGAACATGTCTCATCAGGTCATTAATAATGACGGCCATCATTGTTAACTACCTTATAAAACATTTGTTCTTTCAATGTCAAAACAAAATGCACAATTTTGTAGTAGTTTATAGTTTGTACATGTTCTAATGTAATAATTTATTATATATATATAAATTTTTTTTATAATTTATAATCACTTTAGATGATGTATTGAGTTTTCCTTTATATATATAAAGGAAAACTCAACACATCATCACAAGTGATTGTAAATTATAAGAAAATTTTTTTGATATTCTGAGATAATATTTATACTGAATAAACTGAATAAAATGTGGTCTGATAAAATGAACTAATTAGTTCATTGAAATGGATTATAATTTATAACTACTTTAAATGATATGGTGAGTTTTCCTTTAAGCATATCATATTGCTCTGGATAATATCCACTGAGCTCTCTGTACAGATCTATCACTTAATATTTTATATTAAATAGATCTTTTTGGATTATCCTTACTATTCTGTCTATCTATCTATCTATCTATCTATCTATCTATCTATGTCTAGTCTGTTCATATCTATCTATCTATCTATCTATCTATCTATCTATCTATCTGTCTATCTATCTATCCTAGTTTGTTCATATCTATCTATCTATCTATCTATCTATCTATCTATCTATGCCTAGTCATTTATTTCTTCACTCACTCACTCACTCACTCACTCACTCACTCACTCACTCACTCACTCACATTACCCTTATTCTATCAATAATATGACATTTTTCTTTATCAGAAGCCAAACAACAAATGAGTGAAGAAATAACAATGAAACCTTGGAATTATACATGTAAGTGGATCTGTGTATTTTTACATACACAGAGCTCACCAAAAATTATAAACACCCACTTCAGAAAATGAAAAACTTGTCTTCTATAGTTTTATCAAATTGCAACAAAATTGTTTACTGTAGTATATTTTCTCGACAGATAACATTACCTGTTACATTATTGTTTTAATGTACAAACTCCTTTTGCATTATCGTTTAATGTAATCAACGTTAAGGAACGCAATTCCTGCTTGCTAATATCTTCCTTTTCTCCCTAACCCCTTTCTTATACTCTTTCTTCTGTTACCTAATAAATGCCAATCGCCTTTGGTGTCAGCTCTTTCAAACCTGAGTCGGTCCTGTTTTCCACGACTTAATGTAACATGGCGGCAGCAAGGAAGTAATACATGCTTACAACAACCTTGCAAATGGAGGATGATATCAACAAAAATAACAGTCCTATGTAAGCTGTTTTGAAGTACAATAACGCAAAAAAAACATAAGCATGGCTGTGCTTAGGCCCCCTGCAGACCCTGGAATTGCAGTGGGTTGGCTCAAGGCCCCAGGTAGCTAGGCTTCTTAGCTCCGCAGATCTATTATAATAAAAATAAATTAAAAAATAATTATTGGGATTAACTGGAAAATTATTATCATACTTGTATGTTGAAACAGACTATGGAAATTATTACAGAATCGCCAACTGGGTGCCCCGTGATTGGATGAAAAACAACCAATCACGGGCTACTTTTTTAGATTTTCAACAAACTCCCCATGTGAGTGGGTTTTACAAACTCCCTTCCTCTTTTGCTTGTTGGGACCTTACAGACAAGAGGCCCCCGTCTGCTCTCCGTCATCTAGACCCAGGATACGTGAGGGGATTTGACAGCAACTGAAGCACAGAAGTTATGGCTCTATTTCTCCAACCCAGCCATAACGACACAGGAAATATAAACTGTTAAAAGGACACATCTTTCAGATAAGGTCTGCAAACCTTACTGTTTGCAAGAGACTATTCTTTCTTCTTTTCCTGTAAATACAAGTTTATAACATCTTCATTTGTGTTTGTGTTCCTTTCTTCTGAAGGAGTCACAATATTGTTACCAATTAAAATTGGGAAATTCCCAGTAAGACATCTATTAACCCATCTCTCTCTCTCTCTCTCTCTCTCTCTCTTTATATATATATATATATATATATATATATATATATATATTAATCTTTGATAGAAGCCTTCTGTGGGGGGGCCTGAAGAGGCCACAAATCATTTCTAATTAAAAAAAATGAACTTGAGAGAGAAATAGATTATAGATATCTGTTTCAACATACATACAAGAACATAACATGTATATTCAAACTTTCAGGGTTTCATAAAACGTTTAAGAAAATCTAGTGACTTTGACAGTCTGCGAAGTTTATAAACAAGAAATATCAACCTTGGCGCCAGGCAACTTGAGATTTTGGAAAGGCCCTGAAATGGCTATAAAAATAGCAAGGAAATCACAAAAAGCAGCTAAAAGTTGTGTAAAGTTTTGTAATGTATAACTTCGAAATGCCAATGCTGCGATTTCTTCCATTTTTTGTGATCACGGAATATCTGCGTTCTGAGAGTATGTTATTTTGTTTGAAAGTACCATTTATTGTGGGTTCAGTATGTTCGGGGAAGGGGAACAAGTTGTATTCTGTGGGTACAGGGGCCGCAAGGCACATTCTGAAGAGGGGGGTTCAATGTTGCTAAGCACGGCACTGAAAATAAGTGACTGCATGCATAAAAATGGCGGAAGGATTCCAGTCAAATATATCACCACTGGGCAAGCTGAACACTAAGACTGTTTTATAATGATGGAATCTTTGGAAACAGATGAGGAACAGCTACAGCATTATGGCCAAACAGCATGAGCAAATTAAAAAATAAAATACTATTTCCTGCCATTGGACCAGATGTGTTGATAGTTAACAGCAGCTATTTGGTATCAAGCCAAACTTGATCAACATTTTATTGGATTGACTGATAAGACGCATGAATGATATATCTTCAACAAAAGAGATCAGGGTCAAGGTAAAAATATTGATTCATTACACTTTGTAACCTAGCAAAGTCTTGTAGTTTTTATGAATGTTTACACAATTCTTTGCTATGCTAGCTCATAGTGCTGGGTTTAAGAGACAACCAGGCATGTAAAAGAATGCTACAGCTTTCAACATGAAATCTCAAACAATGTATTGACTTATGTCAAAGTTGTGAACCTACTGTAGCAGATCAGAAATTAATTAAAATCAGCCTTCTTCACTTTTACAAAAATTCACAATGACCTGTGAAATCCTGGGTTTTCCCAAACAGAAAAAAGGTTTGACCATCTGCTTAAAGAAAAAGTTGAAATCAGATTTCGCAAGTAGGGGTTAAATTGATTTTTGACCAAAAGGACTTTGTCAGTAAGTTCAAAAAATCTAGATTACAATAAAAGGACTTCACCAGCTCAGCCAGTCTAAAGAGTCAGATGGAAGCTTCGAGATGAAACAACTAAAATGTAACTTCAACTTCAAATCGATCTGGAGATAAGGTCATGTCGCACCTTGTTCTCTTTCTCCTTTATCCCTTTCAACAATTACTTCTATGAATATTTTGTATGAATTTTTGTTATTCTTTCTTTTAATAAATTTTTATTTTAACATTCAAAATGTATGTTTTATTATTCCACTCTTCTACACTAATCTACACATTCCAACTGACTACCAACCTTCTGATGATGAAAAACTTTCTGATGATAATTCTGCATAAAACTTGTAAGCTGTAGGGAGTGCAGTTAAGTCTGACACAAGGCCTGAACCAAATAAAATTAACCATCTCCCCACATTACACTACAACTATATACGGTTGGAAGCTATGAGAAACCTGAACATGATGGATTGAAATAAACAAAGTGTTAAAACAAAGCTACAAACAGAAATAGGGATAAAAATAAATGGTCCTGTCTGTGACAAGACACATGAAAAACAAAAAGAAACATGTCTTGCATGGAGCCAAAAATGTAAATTTTGCAACAGTAGAAACCATTTGGCACTGAAATGTGCAAGGAAGCATTCTATGGGAAAAATCGACATGAAGTCTAAGCATAAAATTAACTATGTTTTTGTAAATTCTGTGTGCGTGTGTGTGTGTGTGTGTGTGTGTGTGTGTGTGTGTGTGTGTGTGTGTGCGCGTGTGTGTGTGTGTGAGAGAGAGAGAGAGAGAGAGGGGTGCCAGATATAATTATCTATGCAAATACAATGCTAGAAAAAAGGAAAATGAAGTTCCCAGTGGATTATGGAGCTACTGTCAATGCAATCTCACAGAAATATCTGCATAATATCTATCTGCAGCTGTCTGCCACAAAACTGAAAATGTAGAACAAAATGGAACTAGTGCTGCCCCAAAAGTAAGAAAAAAATATTCAATGGAATTCATTGTAGTCAAGGAGAGTTGACTCCTTTGTTAGAAAAAAATGTGTGATCAATCAAATGGACCTAATAACAGCACACTCTGATAACATTGCTAATGTTAGTTCAGTATCAGAGTACAAGCAGCTACTTATGGACTATGCAGCCGTCTTCATTGGTGAATTAGGGTCATTACCTGGGCAGGTGCATTTTTACAAATTGATGAAACTGTCACACTGCATACTATTGTGGCAGGACACATGCCAGTGTCCATAATCCCTCAAGTTAAAAAAGAGACACATACGCCACACAGTCAGTCAGTTAAGTACTATACGTGATACATGCTTGGGCAATCCTGTCTTAAAAGAGACATGACTGACTGGGCAGTAAGTTGCCATTACTTTCTACAGTAGACTGGTTGCCAGCCAAGGCTACAGAACCCAATCTGTCCTGTTATCTGACTCATAACTAGAGGGGAAGAGATATATTATATTAAGTAGTAATTTGTGGGGGATCAGTTTATTACTTCATAGCAATAGAAAACTGATCCTCCACTTTATGCCCAGTTGAAGCCTTAATCATGTTTCCAACTATTATATTCAGTCAGTCACTTAAATGCCATATGTGATACACACTTGGGTGATCATGTCTTGAAAGAGACATGACTGACTGGACAGAAGATTATCCCGCAGTGATTGCCATTTTTTCTGTGTTGGACTGGTTGCCAGCCAAGGCTATAGAACCCAATCTGTCCTATTATTTAACCCATAGCTAGAGGGACAGGATGGATTAATACCTTTCCCAAAGATATTTGCATATAAGTGAATGAAAGGAATTCAACTGGAATTTGAACTCGGTTTCTTGATTTCTCATTCCAAGCTGATATCCACTGCACCACCCACACACAACCACAAATTACCTGATATATAATGATTGTCCATGGCAGAAGGTTGGTGTTGACTTATTTAAATACCTTTTAACCAGACTATTTTTTTAAATTTAGGAAATAGATTAACTTGAAGACACTACTGACTCAACTGTCATCTGCAGATTGAAAGTACAGTTTGCAGGCTTACGGCCATATCACACTGAATACACCGGTTCTCGCTCGATCACTGAAGTTAAGTAACATTGAGCCTGGTCAGTACTTAGATGGGTGACCACTTGGGAATACCAGGTGCTGTAAGCGTATAGTGATGGATGTGTGTTGTGGTGCAGTGGATATTGGCTCAGAAAGAGAAATCGGTGAGCCGAGTTCAAATTCCAGTTGAATACCCTGCATTCACTTAAGCACTGGTACCCTTGGGAAAGGTATTAATTTGTCCCTTCCCTCCAGTTATGGGTTAAATAACAGAGTAGGACTTGGGGACCCTGCTCTTAAAAACAAATCCCAATGAATCTTGATACTCGAAAAGAAAAAAGTATTACTCAACACAAAAACTTATATAAAAACAACAATAAATTGTTGAAAGAAAAAGGTATTACCAGCAATAAATAAATAAAAAAAAATTTAGTTGGCAAGAAATGACCTGCCGAGGTTGATATGCCATAAAACAAAACAACCAACCAACAAACACTTTGCAAGATATGGGATTCTATGTCAATTGATTTCTGCCACATGACCACAGTTCATGTCACTATACTTCAAGAGGAGCAATTTGTTAAACCTTAGAATGGCAAGTCTTGAAGTATGTTGTAGGACTCTACTGAAATACAGAAAGAAGCTTCAGGCCAAATAATTATGACTGTCATCCTCACAATTTACCAGTGCTGAGTGAAGGTAATGGTGTACGAATATGCCCATACAAGAAAGATGATCGAGTGTGGAAGAAAGGCACTATAAAACAATTGAATTGATGAACGTTTATATGAAGTTCAGACAGCAAGTGGAACCTACCAGCAAAACAGATATCATGTACACAAATTTTCTGAACCAGTAGAGCAGCAGTCGGCAACCTACATGCCACATCTGGCCCTTGAGTGAATCTTGTCCAGCCCGCTACCTTACTCAGAACATGATATAAATATTGGTAAACTAAACAAAAGTGACAATTCATAGTCTGAATATATTGCATGGAAATTTAAAAAATTATTTCTTTTTACTTGGAGAATGTGTTTTACTTTTATTTTTTATTTGTAGAGATCATCAAAATTAGCGTACAGCCTCACTCACTTTTTCTGTGAAATTGCTTTCATGAATATAAAGTAGTGTTTTCAACCAATTTTAATGGAATTTTTTTTTCAATACTGATTTATGAAACATTTATTTTTAAGATGTAATATGTTTTTTAACAAAATTCCTGTCAGATATATTAAATCCTTGCTTTCTTAAAACACATAGAACATTTATTCACATATTTAATAACATCATTCTTCTTCATGACACTGGAGCCATAGCTGTTTGGCCCTCCTCCATGACCCTATATAGCTTTTTGGCCCTCACTCACCAAAAGGTTGGCGACCCTTGCAGTAGAGCATACAAGAAATGTTCAGCCACCACTAACCTCTACAGACACTAAGTTTGCCACATGATATGGGAAAACACAGTCATTGTAAGCAAAGGGCACTAATACAACTGAACAAAAAAATTAGAATCTCCTGTTAAGATTCACACACATGCACATGGCCGTATCTGACTACTGGGTACACCGGGCATGTGTCCGGGCATGGGTCTGGGCCATCGTAGTAAAAATCCGGGTGAGTAAAAATGTCTTCATCAGAAATCAAACTAAACAATTCACGAAGAAAGAAAGAAAGAAAGAAAGAAAGAAAAACGAAGAAAACATCTGAATGAACACAGTAAAAATCTGTTTGTTTATTTATCAATTTTGGGAGAAAAGACTGGTTATACTCAGAAAGTCCAAACCTGATTTCCTGCTTTCGTTCACGTTCTGTGCCTAATTTCCATTGGAATAGCTGAAAAAATCTACAAAAATCATAGTTTCTAGAAATGGATGACACTGATGATGTCATCACATTGTCAACTAATAAATCCGGGCAATTTTCTCTGTGCTCGGTATTTTTTTAACATCAGCTACAACCCTGAACATGCTGGACAAGGAATATGAAAGCCAGCATATCTGAAGGACTATGTTAATCTGATCAAGAACTGTACATGAGATTGTAGTCTCTATTTACAAAAGTGGGGTTAATGCATACTTTACAGTTTCATGTATGCTCTCTAATCAATGTCATACGTTCCTTTTGTTCATGATCTCTTTTTCACTATCTTTTTTTCAGTACCTAATAAACCCAGTTATGTTTTTTATTGGCTCTCAAGCCTGAATCTGTCCTGTTTTCCATGGCTTAATGTAACATTATCCTCAATGCTGCTGTATCAATAGACGACTTTTACAACATAGCAGATGTATGTTTGTCATTTGACAGATTATTAATAATCCATATTAATAAATGACTGGAAGCTAAAAACCACCATTTTAAGCATCTCTTGTGATTGTATAGACCAAAGGTAACTTGTTTTAATCTTGTGATGTCTGAATAAATTCAGATTTTCAATATCTATACAAGTTTTTCTTTCCTGAAGTGTGTATACTTTTTTTGGCAGACTCTGTATTTATTGAATCAAATTATATTGGTTTTATGTTTACATTTTATTGAAAATTGTTTTGTTGTCTACAACTGTAAAAGTTGCTTATTTTAACAAAATAATCAATTTGACATATTTTATCAGAATTTATTATATATATATTTTTTTTTAATCATATCATCCCGAGCAAGGCGGTAACGCCACTGAAGCGCAGGGGGCTCTTGCAGACTAAAGTAAATTCTATTTTATTGAACTTTGCTTAAGGTTGAATTAATTAGCACCGAATAACTTAACTTTGCTGAAAAGACCTTGTTAGTCAATCAGTTAAGAACCATAGTTGATACATGCTTGGGCGATCATGTCTCAAAAGAGACATAACTGAGTGGACAAAAAATTTTCCCACAGTAAGTTGCCATTATTTTCTGAAGTAGACTGATTGCCAATCAAGGTTATAGAACACAATCTGTCATTCTATTTAACCCACAGCTGGAGAGAGAAGCAGTGGATTCATACCTTCTCCCGAGGGTATTTGCACAATGAATTCAAGTGAAATTTGAACTCGGCTCTCCGATTTCTCGTTCCGAGACGATATCTACTGCACCACAATGCCCATCCGACCAGAGGTACACAGTTCAATTAAAGTAATGAAAACTGGCATGATTAAAAGAACAAGCGGAAAACTTCTAGAGTTGGCAATGTAAAAAGAAAAAAAAAATGAAAAGGCAAAAAATAAATACCATAAAATGTGTTAACCGGTTATTGTTCCTCACTTGTCAGAACTTGATTGAGAAAATGAAAACATTGTGCACAACAACTAAAAAAGGGATATTGAGAAAGAAAATACGGACATGATCACCTTAAGCACTAACAATCAATCCACTCGTTTGCATAACAAGAGGTATTAATATAATATAAATTTATGTGATAGATTGGAATAATTAATTTAAATGATCGGATTGGACAGATAGAATTTAAAAGATTTATCTAGCTGTTCCCTAAACAGTCTGCATCATTTTCGGTTATATATATCTTGTTTCTCGCTGAAAAGGTTAAAGTTTAGAAAAGAATGCTTGTAAAATGGTAACATCTGTTTTGTAAACTTTAATTCTTACCTTCTGTCACAAAAAAGTATTATTTTTTTCATTAATGTTTGCTGGCTAATATAAATGATTAAAATGCTGTTGAAATTTGGAAAAATATTTCTTCAATGTAAATGCTTACAAAAACTGACCATAACTTGTCAATTAAACAAAATGTAAGATTTAATAAAATTTTGTAAATTGCAGCAAAACCAATTCCTGATTATCCAATAGTGGATGACTCGTCAAACCATTCAAATTTATGGTACCTTTTCATTGGCCTGGGAATTTTTATCCTGACAATCAGCATTTTTGCAGTATTTCTTGTAAAATGTAAGTGCAATAGTTTTCTTGGTTTGTTTTACTAACAACTTAACCCTTTGTTGCATATTGGTTACAATTGTAAATTTTCTCTAACCTTTGTTGCATATTGGTTACCATTGTAACCTTTCTCTAACCTTTGTTGCATATTGGTTACAATTGTAAATTTTCTCTAACCGTTGTTGCATATTGGTTACAATTGTAACCAATATGCAACAAAGGGTTAATTATGATTAACCTTGATGCTATTTTTCTGACAGACTTTATGCTAACTTCTATGGAAAGCTTTTTGGGATCTTTGGCCTTTTACCTTCAGCATTTTATGTACGTAAATGTTAAAAGAATTTTAAAATAATAAAATTATTTTATCTTTATTCATTTGACAATAAATACTAATAAATAGTATAAAATACATCATTTTTTTTAAATACTGGGGTGGCCTAATAATTATGGCCGCTAGTGTATGTTGCAACAAGTTGTTGAAAATAATAATGAATATATAACTGAATAAAATCTAATTCTATTTTATTTTTTGAAGAATAAATTTGATAAGCAAAAATGGAAATTATTTTTAACTTGACCTAATATTTCCAGATTCTTGATAACCAATACTAGGCCTGTTTATTCATTATTAATCCCTTTTGATTTGACATTTTTCAGATATTTCTAACAAGAAAGAATCAGAAATTATTGAGGAAGCACTAGATAAGTTCAACAAGAACAACACTGACTATTCTGATGCTGATTCGTTTACAGATGAAGATGGTGAAGTCTGAAATGATTTGAGTAAATGGAATAGACATGTGAAATTTGTTATGCTCAAAGATTTCTAGTCTTAATGAAATCAGTGAGAAGTAGAAAAAGAGGCTTTTTGGATTACCTCACCTTGTCTGGCAATTGTGATAAGAGATTGAAAACTCTCAAAATAAATGAATTTCAGGAAGGTTGATGAGGTGAAAATTTTGCTTTGTCAAAATGTTCAGTACATCCACAAAGAAAAAAGAAAAGAAAAAAGAAAAAAAAAGAAAGAATGTAAATACAAAATTTTTATATTCAAGAAATTGTTGAAGTGATTTTACAGAAATACTTTTTTTTTTTTTAGTCAAGGTTTTTTTTGTAGGCAGTTTTTTTGTAGGCAGTTTTTTTTAATGTCTGGAAATAAATTAGATGCAAAAAGGTTTCTTGATGATTCCTCTACATTTCTGCTTCCCAAAGTGGGGTGCATGCCCCAAAGGGTAGGATTTTAATTTTAAAGGAGAGAGCAATTCATGAATGACTTATTAACAGTTAATTTTTTTCTAGTGAGTCTGTGTGAGTTAATAAATAAGGTGCATATACAGTATGTGTACATTATATATATATATATATATATATATATATATATATATATAATCATCTCATCCTTTTACACCCAATGGTGTGTAGGGCAGTAACGTTTGTTAGTGTTTCTATAGCAAACTTTTTTATGAGGCAGGGTTGTTAGACCCCAAACCTGGAGGACCGGTGGACCATTCTTGGTCCTTACATTTACAGCACCTGGTATTACCAAATGCCCACCCACCTAAGTACTGACCAGGCTCAATGGTGCTTAACTTTGGTGATCGAACAAAAACTGGTGTATTCAACATGATATATATATATATATATATATATATATATATATATATATATGTACTGGTCTCTTCATTTGCATATGATACTACAAATAGTATTTCTGTATTTTCAACCAAACGTTTTTTTAAGATTTCTTGTAAATTATGGGTTAATAATTTTTTTTTTTGCACTATGATTACTAGATAGGTGGTAGTATGGCCAATATAGCTAACTGATTTATAATAAGAAACACAATCTTCTACAGAGTATTAAAATTCATACACTATATAAGTCATTGCTAGTTTAAATTTGATGGGGTTATTTTGATTAGAAACAAAGAGGTTTGCAGTCTTCCATTGTTTATAATATATTATAAATTTTACATGTTTTTGAGGAATTACAGCAGAAATATAGTGTTTCATAATTTTTTGAATAGCAAATTCGTTCTGTTTATAATTATTGTGCATTTGATTGCAATAAGATATGTTGATGTTTTTTGTGTGTTATTTTTAATGCTAGTGTCATGCATATTTTGTAAGAATAATTTTGTTTGTTTATCAATGTTGTAGTTGGGAAAAATATTGTTGGCTCAAAAATATTATTTGGGAGGAGGAATTTTGATGTGTTCTATTTAAGAAGGAAACATATAGGAATACTGGAAAAATTAAATAAAACATTAATAGAATCTTCCTTGTTGGTAATTTTTAACAAAACATGTTTGAAAAGAAAGATTGCTTCTCCAATACATATATATATATGTGGATGACTAATATATTTATATATATTAGTCATCCACATACAAGCCTGTTTTGCTGTATCACAGCTCATCAGTGTGGCTAAACACACCCACTTGCTTCTGGCTGGGATCAAAACTCAACCAATTTGGTGTCAGTCGGCGTCGCTACCCACTAAGCCATAAGCGCATGGAATCAGATAAGCAGTGTATACACACGCCAGTCACCAAAAGAACTCTATTCATTTCTGAAAAGTCATGCATATATCGCAGAAGTGGAAACCATTTTTAACATTTTCTTCTCTAGGGAGCTCAATCATAATGGAATCATAATATATTAGTCATATATATATATTAGTAACTCAATATTTTTATAAACATTGTAAAATTCTAAAATTAAAAGACAATACTATTGCGTTTATACAGTTTCAAGTTCTTAAGGAAAGTTAATGGCTTTTTAGGCTTCTTCCACTTGAATAGTTCACTTTTTCAATAAAAAGATTTATATTTCAGATGTGGAGCAGATCATGATTTTAGAGATGTTTAGGTGGGTCATGGCCCGCAAGAAGTCGTGAACTACTACTCTACCTTGTCTTTTATGGCATGATATGTGCAGATACAAATATTTTCTTGGCTTCTGCTCTGTCGAGCTTCTTTCCGTGGTACCCAACCTCATGACTTTACTCGTGCTACTAGACTGGCTTCTAGGTCCCACCCTTTTATCATCAAAACAATCAAATGTAACTGCCGCTTCTACTCTGTCAGCTTCTTTTCTGGCACTTCTTGCCTGTGGAACTCCCTTCCGTTTACTTGCTTCCCTGATAACTAGAATCTCCAAAAGTTTTAAAGCGCAACATCAATTACCATATTCTATCTCCTTCATTTGATTTTTCCAGTATTCTTACATGTTTCTTTTTTGTTGGAGATAAGAAGTGTAAAAATGTTCCATAATTTTTTATTTTCCAAGCACTTTCAGTCGCCATTTTTGATGATGTTATTTTTTTTATGTTGTTATTTTATCCTCGTGTTTTGATGGTAATGTAATTTTTGTGTTTTTGAAAAGAAGTGTTCTTTACAGGCACCGCATGAGCATCTGTGTATTTTTAAAAAACTTTCAAAACTCCATTTCTACTGTAAAATGATGTAAAGTTGATGGGAGGAGCAAATTGTTTGATATATAGTGCCTCTCTTATAGCCACATGCCTTTGATATTGTGATTTAGATAGTAATTCTGTATTTTTGAACAAAATTTTTCTGAAGGGTTTTTGTAAATTATGGGTTAATAAATGTTTTTTTATTGTATTATTATTATTAACAACTCAATCAATAAATCCTGAGCTTAACTAATAAAACAACTTTTAGGCAAAATTCGACTTTATTTATCAACATATTCTCCTTCTAGGGTGATACACTGATTCCAAGGCTTCTCTAGCAAGTCGATGCCTTTTTTGTAGAACGATTTGTCTTGGCCTCAAAATACGCCTCAGTTTCCGATATCACTTCTTCATTTGAGCCAAATCTCTTTTCCTACCAAATCTCTTTCTCTGGAGAATTCTTTTGAGGTTTACAAACAGCCAGTCGTCGCTGGGGTCAGATCTGGAGAATAGGGTGGATGCGGATGCATTTCAAATCGCAATTCATGTAGTTTTGCCACTGTTGCTATCGACTTGTGATACGGTGCATTGTCTTGGTGAAAGATCACTTTTTACTTCTTCATTTGTGGCTGTTTTTTGGCAATTTCTTCTTTCAAACGCATCAATAATGCTATATAATATTCACTATCAATGGTTCTTTCTTTCTTAAAGTAATCAATGAGCAAAATATCTTGCAAATCCCAGAATACAGAGGACAAAACCTTGCTTGTTGATGTTTGCGTCTTTAGTTACTTTGGACGACTTTCACCTGCTGCTGTCCACTCAGCTGACTGACAATTTCACTTCGGAGTGAAGTAGTGGATCCATGTTTCATTCATTGTCACATATTTATGCAAAATCCTTCTTGTTGCATTGAAACAGTTGCAAACAACGCTCTGAATAGTCGACGCATTATTGTTTATTATCGACTGTGAGCAAACGTGGCACCCACTTTGAACACAGCTTCTCATTGACAAATATTCATACAAAATGGTGAATACACTACTTTCTGATATGTTCAACTTCCCTGCTATCTCACACAACTTTAATTTACGATTGGCCAAAACGAGTTTGTGGACTTTTTTTTTTTTTGGTGTTTTCCGGGACAACTGCTGATTTTGGGCGACCTGAGTGTTCAGCATCATTTGTGTCTGTATGACTGCGTTTAAAGTCAGCATACCACCTCTTGTTGTTTCTGACAGAGCAGAGTCTGAATAACACTCATTAAGCCATTGCTTTGCTTAAACAGTATTTTTCCCCATCAAAAAGCAATGCTTTATCAACACACAAAATTAGATTTTTCCATTGTTTTGAAAATTTGCTACAATAGCTTCACTTAAATAACTGTAATTTGTAAACTAATAATCCAATTGGGCCCAATTTTGTCACATGCCATTTGAAGATTAGTCATATGGATTTTTTATTAGCAGTACCATAATATGTCAGGCCAGCGACTTATTGAGTGATGTGTTAGATAGGTTCCAGTTTTTCTCTGACATCCCCAATACTTCTTTTTTTTCTCTCCTTTTCTTTCACTATAACCCACATGCACACCAGTGGCAGTCCTACCTTGCTTGGGGGAAAACAATTATTTAAAAAAATGAAAAAAAAAAAATGGTGTATTCAACACAAGAATACACACAAATTCTTCACAGAAAAATGCTCAGCTTTATTCTAAAGTGCGTTACTTGAAAACTAGAACCTTTCTAAGAACTTAAAAAGCTGAAACTTTGCAGACTAATAAGGTCATATATTTTAAATGTTGTGTTAATTTTATTTTTCTCCAGAAATAAGTAAATCAAATTTTATTTTAAGCTAGTATCTAACTTGAGTAGGAATATCAGATCTTAATAATTCTCAATAGAAAGTTTGTAAGAAATTAATAAAATATCTTCTAATAATGTGCACACTATCATTTGAATAAATTTGTTTATTTTACCAAATTTTAATTTATATTAGAAATTTCAAATTTTCCTTCACAAACGCTACAAATTCAACATGTGGAGGATTTATATATATGATAAAATAAAGAACAAATAGGAAATATTTATCAAACATTTCACTTTTATTAAAGCTTCATCAGAGAATGAGATATGGAGAAAAAGAAGAAATATATGATAAGATAAAGAACAGATAGGAAATGTATATCAATCTAACCTGTTTCATTTTTATTAAGGCTTCATCAGAGATTGAGAGAAAATAGACAAAGAGATAGAAACTCTGGTATTTTCAATTTTGTTTGGGTCAGTTCTCATTGGTCAGTTATGTATTAAAACAGATCATTTTATATGTAATTTTGTATATCTAAGTGGGCATCAGATGTTAAATATGTGTTTGCAATGATGTGTATGTGTATAAATTTAACAATGGCAGAATATTCTGTCATGTGCAGGCAGATATGATTTCTACATATGGCCATGTGAATGGAAATGAACGTGTGGCTGCACACCTGTATCAGATTGCATTTCCATACCAAAAGTGGCCGAGTCATTCAACCTTTGCCGTTGTTTATCGTTGTGTTGCTGAGACAGAATTTGTGGTACCAAAAACTATGGATCAAGATCCACTTGTACACCTGATCACAAAGAACACAATCTACAGGCTGTCAAAGATGATTCAGGTATCAGTACATGTCAAGTGGCCCTAATATGTCATATGTCTCATAATACCACATGGAGGGTACTTCAAGAGCAGCTTCTGTATCCATATCAGTTGCAATGTGTACAGGGTCTTTTGACTTCTGGTCACTCACCATAGGAGAAGTTTTGCCAATGGTTTATTGCACAAACTGCTGATCCATTGTTTGTCTTTTCCATCTTGTTTATGGATGAGTCAACATTTAGAAGAGATGGAATAACAAATTTACACAACCAACGTTTGCGGGTGGATCAGAATCCTAATGGTATAATACAGGGTAGACACCAGCATCAGTTTATGATTAATGTGTGGGTTAGAATTGTAAGTGACTGCCTCATAGGTTCATATGTTCTTCCAGCATGTTGTACAGGGGCTGTCTAAAGGGATTTTATTTTGAAAATACTTCCAGACATGCTAGTGAATGTATCCCTGCTAATACAACGATGCATGTGGTTTATGCATTATGGGATTTCAGTACATTTTAGTCACATTGTTTGCAATGCACTGGCTGACATCTACCCTGAAAAATGTATAGGTAGGGGAGGACTGGACATTCCCCTGACCTCTATCATTTGAACTTTTTATCTGTGGGGCCACCTAAAACAATTGGTTTATGCATTAATGATGCAGAGATGCTGCATCAACATGTCATGGGGTCTGTGAAACCATTCAACACCGT
The DNA here is from genome assembly GCA_037127315.1 of Ascarosepion bandense. Taxonomy (NCBI): domain Eukaryota; kingdom Metazoa; phylum Mollusca; class Cephalopoda; order Sepiida; family Sepiidae; genus Ascarosepion; species Ascarosepion bandense. The sequence continues at coordinate 2,211,085 of JBBBDQ010001631.1, read as the reverse complement.
GTGGAAAACCTCTCTTATATCCAGGTTTCTCTTATATCCGGGTTATACTGACCAACTGGTTCTGATAAAACTGTAAATTATGATGTTTATGATGAGCCTTTTGCATCAGATGATGATGATGATCATAATCATTTTGAAAGGTTTTAATTATGTATGTTAGTGTCTTATGTTTTTCATTCTGTAATGATTAAAGATTTTATGGCATCTTAAATGTTTTGTTGCTTCATGCCATAAAAAACAAACAACAGAAAACATGTATAAATGTATATTATTGAAAAAATAAAGTTTGCATGTCATACTAAACGTTGTTATTTAATACTATTACGAGAAATAATTGATTAATGTGAATGCAGACTTAGTTGTACAGATCAAGAATAAAAAATTTCAAGAGATCTCAAGTGGAATGACTATAGGGAAGCCATAGAATCCATAGCTAAATCCACTTCTAAAAAAGTCGATTCTCTGTGTAGGTCCAGGAAGTTTTTCCTGTTTGAAACAATCTTGCACATATATAAATCTACCATCCACCAGTGCATTGAATACTGCTGCCATATCTGGTCGGGTGCTCCTGCTATCCATCTAGGGGTCTTTGACAAGATCCAGCAAAGAATCTGTAATGTAATTGATCCCAACTTGGCAGCTCGGATGCAGTCACTTTCTCACCAGCCCAATGTGGCTTCCCTGTGTCTTTTTTACAAATACTTTCACGGCTTCTGCTCAGATGAACTTAGCTCACTGGTGTCTCCTATATATAAATTTACTCAACCCACAAGATTAGTAACTAGGTCCCACCTTTTTACTGTGAAACCAATAAAATGTAAATGCAAATTCTTCTCCAGCAGCTTCTTTCCTCGCACTTCTTGCCTGTGGAATTTCCTTCCATTTACTCACTTCCCCGACAGCTACAATCTCCAAGAATTTAAATGTAAAGTCAACAGTCATCTCCTATCTCACTAACCTGCATCCTCTCTCTCATGCTTCTTTCTCCGTCCACCTCATTCTCATCAGTATTCTCATCCTTCTCTTACCAACTTCCTGATACCCCCTATAACCTGTCACTCTTTCTCATAGCTTTCCTTCTATGTAACCCCTTGCACACCAGTGGTGGTAAAATGCCTTACTTGGGGCGATATGATTATTAAAAAAAAAAAGTTGTATAATATGTACAAATACTGAAAGTGATTCTTTGTGCTTAATGAGAAGAAAGCCACATAAACGTACAGTAATATTTTTTCTTGTTTGTGATGCATGCATTTCTTTTCCCCCTAAATATTCCATGCCAAAATCTGGACGCTTTTCAATAGGCTGGCAAATATGATTTTTATATACTTACCTTGGGGAAGGTCTAAGGAAGGCTAATCTATAAGAAACTGTTTAAAAAAAAATATCTCTGCACAAATTAAAGTAATTATATAAGCATAAATTAAAGTAATTGATTTGCTTGTTAAAACAAGCAAATCAGTTACTTTAATTTGTGCTTATATATTCATATAAAGCAGTACTAATCAAGCTACTTCATTAGGTTGGTTAAATTAATGACATCAATCCTTACCGGGTTATTTTATTCCAATTCTTATAGGACAAAAATCATATTGAATTAGATATAGGTCTAAGACCGGAGGGTGGGGCAGCCTTATCTCTCTTCCGAGGGTGCTGTCCATGTTTTCTAAATCACACCAATTGGCAAAGAAGATATATCAGAGGTAACATTCTTCGTTTTACCTTTTTTTTTCTCCTAGGAAGAAGGATTGACTAAATACTTTTATATGGGTAATGATCTGTAATGACATAAAAATGCAATCTATAACCAATCCTTGAATAAAGTTACACCTCTTTGTATAAAGAGGAAGTTTAAGGTAAATTCTTTTCAGCAATTCATTTCAGGCTTTTTTATTATCACATTTGCTATGACCTACTTATTTTTTTTTCAATAAGAACTTAGATATCTAAAGAACATCTGAAGTACGGTATATAAAATACCAATAAAAACAAAATGTCATTTTACTACCGACAAAGTAATTAAAAATTTTGGAAGCAATTTTCGGTACCAAAAGTGTTCTGCAAATCAATCAGCATTTTTGAGAAGCAGATATTGAATTTTGTTTAATGGCATATGAACACCAAGTGAGTTATCTAATGCCAAAGCAAGTAGGGTTGGGATTTTATATTTGCGCAATATTATTTTTAACTTAATAGTTATGTCCAAAGTAGCATTTAGTTTTTTGTACTTATAAACTTATGTGAAAAGGTTTTTTTTTAAATTTTAGTAAATAGGTGTTTCTTTTAAGAATGTTATCTGGATTTAGGGTAGTTTCAGGTTTTTAAAAACAAGTTTAATACAATTCATGTATCGTAAGACAGAATGCATGGTTGTTAGTAAAAGGACGAGCACAAAGCGTGAATTGAAAATCAAAGGTACCAAAATCAAACAAGTACGGAAATTTAAATATATCTGGGAAGTATTTTAACAGAGGACAGATAGAATGACACTGAGATTTGAGGGAGTATTTTTTCGAAGCAAAATTTCTCTATTTTTTTTTATAATCGTGTCACCTCAAGCAAAGCATTTTACTGCCACTCTTGTGCAGGGGGTTACATAGGAAGAAAGTTATGAGAAAGAGTGACAGGTTACGGGGGTGTCAGGAAGTGAGTAAGAGAAGGATGAGAATACTGATGAGAGTGGACAGAGAAAGGAGCATGAAGGAGAGGATGCAGGTTAGTGAGATAAGAAATGACTATTGACTTTACATTTGAATTCTTGAAGATTGTAGCTGTCCAGAAAGCAAGTAAGTGGAAGGGAATTCCACAGGTGGGAAGTGCAAGAAAGAAAGCTGCTGGAGTAGAATTTGCAATTACAATTTATTGATTTCACAGTAAAAGAGTGGGACCTAATCTTGTGGCTCGAGTAAATTTATATATAGGGGGTACCAGTGAGCTAATTTCATCTGAGCAGAAGCCGTGAAAGTATTTGTAGAAAAGACACAGGGAAGCCACATTGTGCCAGTGAGAAAGTGATTGTATCCAAGCTGCCAAGTCATGATCGATCACATTACAGATTCTTTGTTGGATTTTGTCAAGGAACCCTAGGTGGATAGTAGGAGCACCCAACCAGATATGGCAGCAGTATTCAATGCACTGGCGGATGATAGATTTATATATGTGCAGGATTGTTTCAGAAGGGAAAACTTCCTTGCCCTACACAGAGAACCGACCTTCTTAGCAGCAGATTTAGCTATAGATTCTATATCGTCATTCCACTTGAGGCCTGTTGAGAGAGTTAACCTGAGGAGGTGCAGTGTTTTATTTTCAGGGAGACTACCCTGATCCATGCTAATGGGGAGGTAGGAGCGATTGTCTGTGGTGGTTAATAGATAGCAGCTTCGTTTTGGAAGTATTAAAATTCACAAGCCATTTCTTACCCCAGTTCACCATGGATTTGAGATTCTTTTCAAGCTCTGCAGTTAGGTTTGCTTTGTCAGCCTCAGCAGATTTTTAATCGAGTAAATCGTAGTGTTGTCAACATATATGCCTACTTGGGATCTTATTACATCTTGAAGATAGTTAATGTAGATAAGGAAAAGCGTGGGACCTAGAATAGAGCCTTGAGAGACACCTGTGTTCGTGTGATATCATTGGGAGGCATGCCCGTTTAATACTACCTTTATTGTGTAATTTGAAAGGAATGACTGGATTAGGTTGAACAATTGTCCAGCTATACCGTAGCCCAACAGCTTGTGTAGAAGGCCAGTATGCCAGACTCTGTCAAATGTTTTGGAGATATCTAGGGCAACAGTTTGGGCTTTCCTGTTCTTATGATTTCTTAGTACTTTGCTTAGCTTTTGGAAAGAACAGTATTTACATTATTTGGACTATTGTCCTCATCTTTGTTGCCATTTGTATGACGTTTAATAATAGATCATTCTATTTGTCTATATTTCTGAGATGAGGTAGTATTTACAGTATTTACCTTATTCGGACTATTGTCCTCTGGTCTTTTTCAGGTGCTAGGAATTTTGACCCAAACACTTTATTATGATCACTGGGGTATATGAACTCCATTTCTTCTGGGAAACCTCGATTGGAAGTCATGAGTTATCGCCCTACAACGCTGCAAATTATTTGTTCACCACTGCTGTAGCCTGGTAAGGACACATGGCAAGTGGATATAGATGTTGTTTAGTTCCTGTTTTGACTCAGAGTTGTGAGTTCAGTACCAGGCTACAGCAGTGGTGAACAAATAACTTGCAGGGTTAGAGGGAGATAACTCATGACTTCCAATCGATGCTTTACACAAGGAATGGAGTTCATATACCCCAGTGATCGTAATAAAAGGTTCGGTTCGAAATGTCTAGCACCTGAAGAAAGCCAGAGCATACAATGATCGAAACGTCATACAAATGGCAACAAAGATGAGGACAATAGTTCGAATAATGTAAATACTACCTCATCTCAGAAATATAGACAAATAATTTTGGAAAGAAATAGGAAAATTTCATTAGAAATAAGGAAAAGAGTACTAAACTGCTCTGGGATATCTGTTTTCCTGTATGGAAGTGAACGTTGGACAATCTCGTCAAAGTTGAAGAGGAGACTTGAAGCAATGGAAATGTAGTTCTACAGATGGAAGCTGAGGATACTGTGGATTGAACGTATGACAACGATTTGGAGAAAATGGAAACAAAGAGGAAACTAATACTTAACATCAGGAAATGACAGTTGAAGTTTTTAGGGCATATGAGAAAGAAGGACTTGGAAAATCTGATACTCACAGCACAGATAGAGGAACAGAGAAAAACAATGCATGACCAACTTAATGAGCTTGAGTAAATGGATGGCAGAACAGAGCTTAGGAGAAACAACAGAAAGACAAAGTTTAAGACTTTCAATAAGCAGGAAGTTGTGGAGAGCAATACTCCCAAGACAGAGTTGTGGAAAGCGATGATTGTCTAAGCCCTGATGGAACACAGTACATGAAGAGTTTAAGTTTTGTTTAACGGCATATCAACACCTTTGTATGTTATGTAATGCTAAAAAGGTGAGGTTTTAAGGTATTTTTTTAATGTTCAGTTATAGTGAGAAGGTTGATTTAGTCAGATTTTAATGAAAAATTTTTCATTTTTATTTTAGAAAAGTGAAAATGTCTTCTAGTTTTGTATTCAAAAATGTAAAGCTGAGAATAATTTTTTTTCTTTCAAAAATGTGTTATGGTAATAATGTTTTCCTTCAAAAATGTCTATTTTTCTATAAAAGTTTTTTTTATATATATATTTCTATAAAAGTTTACTTTTATACTTTCATAGTGTTTTGATCCAAGTTTGGGGGGGGGGGGTAACTATTTGCCCATAGCTGGGGCCCCAACAGGTGCTACCACTCCAGGTCAGGGTGGACCTGGGAACAACAGCAATTAAGAGGTGGTTCCATGCTCTTTATAACCTCCCAATCAGAGGCCTTGCTGCCAGATGCAGTTTACCATCATGCCCAGGACCCAGCACATGAAGAAGATATATGAGAAAGATAAAGAAAAGAAAACATACTTAGCAGCAAAGAGGTGATGGTTAATGTGCCTGACCTATTTTTACCTTTCCATTTTTACCCTTATAGACAATTCTCTTGATATAACATACAAATACTAAAAAACGTCTGGTTCATTTGGCGATTTGAAAAAAAAATAAATAAAAAGAGAAAAAAGTAAGTTTTATAAAATATCTTTAGGATGAAGAATTTGCCCTACAAGATTAAGAATTTGGCATGCTTTCTTAGAAAAAGTGCAGTGGTTTCTCATTGCTTTCTCCAGTTTTTTTAAAAAATTGGTTGGCCACTCAAGTCAAGAGACACCAGTCTACCCTGCTATTTAACCCAAAGCAGTGTGATTTTTTTCTTTTTTAATTACTGATGTTAAGAAACCATTCCTTGTGCTCATTGACATCTATTTATGCATTATTTTTTCAGGTTTTATTTAATAAAGAATAAAAAACACATTTTAATATTTGCATTTAGCATTTATTTCATAGACAAGAAAAAAAAAATACACCAATACATTGTGTACAAAAGTTTAACCCCCACCTTCAAAAAAAACAAAAAAAAAAAACAAAACACGTGCCTAATTTTCAAATGAATACAACTTTCAAATAGTTAAAAAAAATAATTTTGTGATTTCCTGAGTAAAATTGGCTTTGCAATCCGCCTTTTGTAAGCAATTTTTCAGATAGAAAACTGGAAGGGGGAGAAAGACACGTTTCTTGAAATAGAAACATCTTTCATTCGAGATCAAAATAGATACATCTACTCATTTATAAAACAACACAGATTTGTGAGGAAGCAAACTTTATTTTCTAAGCCTTTGTCTCTTACTAATCCGGAAAGAGTAGAATTTAATTTTTAATTTAATGAACAGAAGCTTCAGTTCTACAATCTAAATTGCTAAGAGGGAAAGGAAAAGTAATTCTAATAAAATTTTTTAATTAAATCTGCAGGTAAAAATGTTTTGAGGAAGCTTGGTTTCTGATCCATTTGCAGAAATTCAATGAAGGAAGAATATTTTGACAGTAGCTCTTCTCGTATAAACTTACTCGAAAAGATAACCGTACCTTTTATTTTATAGCTTTTACAATTTTCTGGTGGTACTTTTACATATTAGGTTATTTACCAGTTTGTACAACTGGATCTGTTTTTATTTTTCAAGGATATAGTACCACTAAAATATCGAAAAAAACTGTATAATAAATTAGGTACATGTGTCTTTTCAATTAAATTTTAATCAATGAAGAGCTGTAGTCAGTTTAGAAGTTTTGACCTTCCGTTGTATGACTATGGATCACTTTTCAGAAATATTAACTTGTAGACTGTTAAAGACTTTATCACGAGAATAAGCCAATTCATTTTACAGTAAAATATTAAAATTTTAAAATTGTGGTTCAAGACATTTAATGTCGAATGAAACATAACATCATTAAGATTTGAAACTAGTAAGCAGAAGTTTCTCTCATATAACGTAGAATATTTGGTATTTTTGTCAGGTAAATTCCAATAGAGACAGACTCAAAAGAACTCAATGTTAAATTTTTTATTAAATTTAACAGAGTAATATAATCTTGAAAAAATTCTTGGCTATTCTACAAATCCATGGGTAATAGATATTTCACAGCTAAAACAGCCACTCCTCAGACCCAAAACAATACAACAGTTAACAAAAAAAAAACACCTATTTTTGCTGTTATATCCACAATGTTTCAGACATTGTACCATCTGGCCTTCTTCAGTATCAATGGAAATAACCCAGATGAAAATGCTACACTGGATAAAAAAAATCATATAATAATAAAAATAATACCTTATCTCAAATATTCTGACAAAAATATCTTGAGCAGTTGCATTAAAAGAACAAACAAATTAAAATTGTTCTATGAATGTTGTTGATCTGGGAAACTATTCTTAGGTGAAGCAATATTGGGCCATAAAAAAAGCATAGGTAGTTAATATATGTAATAATATTTATCAGCACATCTAGTAGGATGAGTTGGCTCAAATAGACAACATTGTGTTCAGGATTGCATTTTTAATCCTTGCAGATAATGTTTACAATAATTTAGAGAGCCATTTTAAGTTAGTAATCATAGCTTTACCATTTCTCAATATTTTGGGCAGAGGAGAAAACGGCCAATAAAGAGGTTGGTTCTTAGGAACTGATAATAAACTATAAAATAGATTAACTTCAAAATATCTGATTAACCTTCTTTTTCAAAACATTAATGACCAATTTGAGAATAACATTTCATTTATTTAATTCAACTAAGTATCATATTCATATTTATATATGTATTCATATTCATATATTCATATTTAATTCAACTAAGTATCATTTGAACACTGCACACAATGTTTTTCCTTAATATTTAACAAGTGGTAAGTCAAATTTTTGTGATTGATTACGTGGGGTTCTGATTACTTTTGTCAAGAAATGACAGAGAGTTTCTGGTTTTAGTCATAGTATTTTTGTGAATTACAAGCACATTGGTCATAGAATAAAGACTAGAAAAAAAAGAACACAATAACATCCTCTCACTCATTACTTGGAATGTAAGGGGGGGAAAAAGTTGACGACAAGAGACTGAATACAGAAAATAAAGTGATGCCTATTTTAACATTTGAAATTTTGAATGTTACAAATTGATTTTTCAAAATCAAACAAGTTTGCTTTTTTTATAATTGGATAAAAAAAAAAAACAAAAAAAACAGAAAGAACATTGAAGAGTATATATCTAACAAGAAAATTAAAAACTAAATGCCCTATGACTAATATCTTAAATGTGATGTATGAAAGCACCCTCATACTAATGCAACAATATCCCACAAGAGTCAATTTGAATCTTTCATTTCAAAGAAGCTTATTAGGCAAAAAGCCAAATAAAATTGTTTATTTAATATCTTTTTGTTAGTTTAAAAAATATATATATATATATATATATATATATATACGTATTGAAAAAATCTTTTTGACGAGTCATGTTTTTTTTTTTCGACAACGCAGAATCCTTTTAACAGAAACATTTTTTTTTTAATGTACATGGTGTGGCAGAAATACCTCCCACATAATGTTAAGACATTAGCCAGATAAAGACACCATTGCCACTAGAGTTTTACCATTATATGGGAGGTATTTCTGCCACACAGTGTATAAAGAACTATTTTATACTTTTTGATGTAAATGACAGCCTATATTTTATCAGAGTTGATAAGACGGATTTTCGTAGATATAAATAATGTTACTATTCAGAACTCCATTTCAGTGATTGCATTTGAAAAGCTTAGAGAATTTATTTTTTACTTTTAAATCAAACTTTTCACAAGGCTCATTTTTGTATTTTTCAAAACAATGAAAAACAAATATCAACTCAGTCAGTCAAGTGCCATATGTGATACATGCTTGGGTGATCATGTCTCAAAAAAGACAGAACTGACTGGGCAGAAGATTTTCCCACAGTAGGTTACCATTACTTTCTGCAGTAGACTGGTTGCCAACAAAGGCTATAAAACCCAGTCTGTTCTGCTATTTAACCCATAGCTGGAGAGAGAAGAGACGAATTAATACCTTCCCCAAAGGTATTTGCACATAAGAGAATACAACAAATTCAACTACAATTTGAACTTGGCTCTCCGATTTCTTTTTCCGAGCCAATATCCATTGTACCACAATGCACATCAACTAAACAATTAAAATATAATTTTTTTTTTTTAATCATTTCATCCCAGGCAAGGCTGTTTTAATACCGCTGTTGCGCAGGGGTTTATATAGGGGGAAAGTGATGAGAAAGAGGGGGTTAGTTATAGGGGATGTCAGGAGGAGGGTAATGAGACGGATGAGAATACCAATGTAATGGGGGTGGAGTGGATGGAGAAAAGAACTTGAGAGAATGGATGCGAGTTAGTGTGATAGGAGATGTCTATTGATCTTACATTTAAATTCCTGGAGATTGTTGGGAAAGCAAGTATATGGAAGGGAATTCCACAGGTACGCAGAAGCAGCAAAAACACCCAAACATATTCAATACCTGAGAAAAACATTTTCTTGTGTAATGGTTTAAACAACTCATATCAATTCATCTAGAAATCTATATTCATTCAAGTCTTATTCTCAGTATTAAATTCAAGTCAATTCCTATAACTTGACCTATAACTACTTATCAAATAATATAAATGTGGACCCCCCCCCCCAAAAAAAAAGTTTTTTTTTTGTACAAAGTATATATTTTTAGAGCAGCAACATGGTATGTTGATCAGTTCAAGAGTTCCCTTGCTTAATTGCAATGACCCAGTAAACTTTATAAGTAATTTTAGAAATATTTTATAAGTACAATGTAAATACAAAATTTTCATCACCAAGCTAAGAATATCTTAAGACATGTGTTTTATTTGTCAAGTTTAACATAATATTGATTCCTTTTCCATAGCTTATCAACTCATTACACATTATTTAAAGTCAGAAAATATTTAAAAATATATTTTTTTTTTTTGAGAAAATAGTTCTGTGATACAAGTCTTACTAATTAACCTATGGTTGGAGGGAGAAGAGGTGGATTCATACCTTAAGAGTATTTCTAAGTAAGTGAATATAATGAACCCAAGGGGAACCAGAACTCAGCTCTCAAATTAACAATTCTGAGCCATTATCCATTACACCACCTGCACATCCAAGCTTATAAGCACCTAGTATTCTGAAGCAGTCAACCATCTAGGTACTGACCAGGCTTAGTTTAACAGTGTTATAGAGTGGCTAACACCCCTGCAGCACTCTTAATGATGTAATGGCCCATGGCTGAAATGGTCTCTTTAAGTAAAGAATAGTAGCATTCAAGAAGTAATATTCAGACTGATTATTTTGATGATTATTGTCATCTAAACCTCTCTCTTCTGTGTTGGAAGTTCTGTCTTGTCTGTCATTGTATCTATTGTACTGTTCTGTGTATATCCATTTAGCACTGGATATTGTGCAGAATAATACAGCAGCACACTTAGTGTGTGTATCGTATCCAACTTAGAATTTTCCATCTGTTTTATTACTATTTCTACTATGTCACTGGAAGAGGTTAGAAAATATGCTGTTGTCACTGACATTTTTACTTTAGCATGAATATAAAAAAAATCATTACATACAAAAATATGTGTGCGTGTGTATGTAATATTTTTTTTTATATACATAATATTCAGCTCGACAAAATTTTCTGCACCCCCTGAACAATTATAGAGTTTTATTAACATAAATTTCTGTTTCTATCACCAGAAAAGTTTACAAATCTGAATAAATTCAGTCAGTCAGTTAAGTGCCATACATGATACACAATAGGGCGATCAGGCTTCGAAAAAAATTCAACTGTAATTAAAGCCGGGTTTTCCTATTTATCGTTCTGAGCCGATATTCCACCGCACACAATGCACATCTTGAATGAATTACCCATTCTATATGGCAAACTCTTCAGTTATTCTACATGAGGTGGGTGGTGGGGGTGGTGCTGAGATGTTATTGGTTCAAACTGATTTTCCCACATCAAATATTCTGTAACTTGATCATCAAGAAACTTATTTTGGGAAGCAGGTTGGACCAATAACTTATCGCATGTACGTATTTATATATTGGCTAACAAAGTTTATTTAATTTTTTTTTTATTCCTTACATTTTTCTGGTTTGGTTATAAAGTTGCTACACATCCGGGTAAAATTTCTGGAGAAACACTCCCAAGTTTATAATATTTTTGTTGAAGCATTTTGACCATCACTAGTCGTTACCAAGAATGTTATCAGTTATCATAGAGAAAAAGTTTTTTATTAGCTTTATCCTGGCATTTTCTTAGACAAATATTAACTCATGATTATAATGTGTGATAATCAGAAGTACGTGAACAGAAATAGTATATATTTGAACAAGTTTCTTGATGAATTTGACACTGATGTGTGATAGCTTATATTATATGCAAAGTAGAAAAATAGACTTGGAAATTAAACAGGCAGAGGTTGTAGATTTCAATAAAATACCTTTAAATGAATCTTCACTGCCTAAGCACAATTTCATATACTTTATATCCACCTACAGACACGTGCTGCATTTTAGAGTTTTAGATTACTTGAGGAAAAAAAAAATGTTTAACTGATACATAAAAAAACTGTCAAATTGCGTTTCAGCAATATCTTTATCTTGTGACTTGTTTTCATGTAGATAAAATTGATCTGTTTTTTTGTGACATTTAACAATTCTTGGTGGGTTATTTAAAGGCAAAACATTTTGATTGTAAGTTTTATTTTTTTTTTGCAAGTAAATATTATATTAATTTTTTGAAGAATAACAAATTTTTACTGATATAAAATCCTATTTAACCTCCTTTCCCCAGCTATGGGTTATGCAGATATGAACAAAAGATATAGATTACGAAGTTTATTTCAACCACAAATTTCTTTGTAGAGTATCATCACAAAGTTCTTGATAAATGTAGTTTTGTAGCAGACAAAGACATCTATAAAAAAAAATTTTCCAAAGAGAAAGAAACCCACCAAAATTAACTTCTATTTTGATTAAGGAAATCAGGGGACCTGAAGGAGACTACCACCACCTTTAAATTTGTTGTTTTTCATTTTTTTTACTTTTTTCAGTGCAGTCTTATTGATTATTACATAAAGTTTCCAATTATAAAAAAACAAATTTCAATATTTAAACAATTTTAGGGGGACCCAGTTTCTCATACAATGTTATAGTAAATTGATCCTCCATTTTGGAACTACTCGTGTTGGGGTCGCTCTGTTTTGTTTTTGGCATGAGTTGTTGCTCTTGTTTTTGTCTTTCTCAAGTTTTCTTCAGTTCTTACGACGACATCTTCCTTGGATACTCCAAGAATGGCTTTATTCAAAAATTTCGCAAAGAATTCAGTAGTTGAATACATGCAAACAAAAAAGTTAATTGCACAGGATTGATTTACTATGAGATTGTATGAAAAACTGAGCCCTCCCCACCGTAAAATTGTTTAAATGTTGAAATTTTTGCAATTTTTTTTGTCAATTGGAAAGTTTAGGGTTTAATTGATAAGATTGCACTGAAAAAAGTAAAAAAAAAAAGATAATCAACAAATTTACAGGTGGTGGTAATGTTGTACCAGTGAGTGGTTCCAAAATGGAAGATCGATTTACTATAACGTTGTACGAAAAACTAAGCCCCCCCCCCCACCTTATTTAAATATTGAAATTTTTCCTAAATCTTCTTTTGTCAATCAGAAAGTTTAGGGTGTAATTGACAAAATTGCATTGAAAAAAGTAAAAAAATAAATAAATGAAAAACAACAAATTTAAAGGTGGTGATATACATGCTCTCTTTACTCTTTATATATGCGTGTGAGCATGAAAAGTTTCATAGAGATATAATCAGTTCAAATCCTAATGACTCTTATCATTAATTTTTTTTAATAATAGTTTTATTATTATAATCACCAGATAGTCATTCTATAAAGCATTAAGTAAATAATTTAAAAATAAGGCAGTTTTTTATTGCAAGCCACAGATCAATTGCATTGTTTTTACTGCATGCCCAGATTATAATGATTTGATAATAATGATCTGAAAACTGAAAGAATTTCTTTAGGGACACATTAAAATTGACTGAAGTATTGGATCTATTTAAAAAAAAAAAAGTTCTTGTGAGTACTTTGTCAGAAATCAATAGTTAGCAAGCTAGTATCACAACCCATTATGGTTTTAGAGCTTGATACTAACTAGATGTTACAGACAATGCTAATCTAAGTAAATATCTACTTCTTGATGAGGAGTGATGTGATAAATTATGTTTGGATATTTTTCTTAAAAGCCTTGACTCTTCTTTCTAATTTTATTAGATATTTTTTCTGTTTTTTAAAAAGAAGCAAACTTGGAAATAAAACCATATCATTTTTAGAAATACCAAAGAAAAGTAACAAAGACAGTCTATAAAAGATAAGAGTAAGAAATTAAAGCCAAAAAGACAATAACCAATAAAGAAAATTGCTCCTCTTAAATATTTATTTTTATGAAGTATTTTTATAAAGAAAAGATTTTCAATTATAAATCTGGTCTTTTTGTAGAGCATCAATTTTATATGTTTGTCTTTAAAGCCATTTGTTTATCATTGGCAATGATTTCATGAATGTGACCTTTTGCCAAATTTGGCTGGGTCTAAATAATAGCCTAATGTAGTCCTGAGTTAGATTTAGTTTAGTCTTATTAAGAAAAATAAACAAGAATAATGAAAAAGCTACCAGTGTTTTCATATCTGGATTTTGATCAAAATCTTAAGTTGGTATCTATCTATGCTTGTATTTGCATAGAATGTGATATAAGGTCAAAGTTTAATGTGGGATTTGATAGCCCTAGAAAAATTGCTCAAGCCTTTTTGGTACTTTCTCTTCAAACACTGGATAATGACTGACCCTTCTCAAAGGAAAAGTAATACCTGGAAGAATGGCCACCTGTGGCTAGAGCCTGTTTTTATAAGGGTAAAGATCAGATACAAAACTTGGTTAAAAATCAGCCTTCTCTTAAAACCATAAACATTCTTTTTATCATAGACATTAACAAGATTAACTAAGTGCAGTTTTGTTTTGAGTCCTAACAATATGAGAGTTAAAATGAAGACGAGTAATGGCAATATTTTTGAGAGTTAAAATGAAGACGAGTAATGGCAATATTTTTGTAAGATGATATGTAGTCTGAAGATAAATCTTAAAAAAAAAAAAACATTTTTAGAATAAAGGATACAAATTCAATTTCTTGTGACTGGTGCTAAATATTAACATTTGAGAAATTTTATTAAAAGTCCAAATTACTTCAAGTCATCACTTTGTTCTGTTTAATAAAGGCTGTGTCCTTTGTTCACAGCACAAGTATAAAAATACTGATTAAAAAAGAAATAAGTAGCAGTTATAGGTATTTTTAGCAAGTTGAAAATTTTTATACCCTGTTTAGAATTGATCTGCTCACAATAAAAAGTATCAAATTTAACCTAAAACTTGGAAATGGTTTGGTGGCGGTGTGTGTGTGTGGGGGGGGGGGTAGGATCTTGTAGGGAAGAGTTTAAAGTATCATTAAAATTTTGGGTCAGCAAACAAAAGTAAAAAAGCTTATTGTTAGGTTTTTGTAACTTATGGCTCACAAATCCATGACAAATTGTTGCCTTATATTTTTTAAGCATAACATCTGAATCAAAAATTGGAAAACTTCTTCCAATTTCATCACATTGCCAGGCACAAGAAGCATATAACTTAAACTGCAAAATGATTTTCTTTCACATAACTATTTTAGATTTTTATTGATAATTTAAATATTTGTAAATATCTTAATGGATATATTACTTCTTGATTTTGAATGCATTTACACACACAATCCTAGTTTGTTAGTAACATTCCTGCTCAATGACAATCACCTTCTTCCTGATTTTCAATGTACAGCATACAAAATAAAAAACTGAATATCAAAACATGAAGGCAAAAAAATATCACAAAATTTGTTTTTCTAAGATTTTAACCCTATTATCTAAAAACTTTAGCTAATGGAAAAGAAAAAAAAAGTGTCTGGGTGAATAGTAGTAAAAATCAGCAGATAGTAACCAACTCATTAAAACTTGTCTACATGTAGCAGAATCCATTGTAGTTAGTCTTAAGCTACAAGTACAGTTGTTGTTGCGCTATATATATATATATATATATATATATATATATATACATATACATACACACACACAGAAAAAGTATTAGGGAAAGAGCTATTTTATCTTTTATGAAGCATCAAAATAAAGTTTAAAATCACTCCTGTCCTAACACTTTCTGCACTACAGGTAGTGTATTAGGACAGGGGTGATTTTCCTAAAAACCTCACTGAAATTCAAATACAGAGTGAAAACCCAAACCTTTGTAAGAATTATTTAACAAAAAAGGAAGAGGAAGGAAGACTTAGGAATTTGAATTGGTCCCCACAAAGCCCTGATCTCAATCCTATTGAACATCTATGAAATATTTTGGATAAAAAATTGATAAATCTAATGTTACTTCGCAGGACACACTTTGGGAACAAATACAAGCTGCTTGGCAGGAGATACCATTAGATACATTGAAGAAGCTTGTGATGACAGAATGAAGGCTGTGATCAAAGTAAAAGGCTATTATAGTAAATATTAAATTTATTTTGTAACAAGTATTTTTTTTTGTTAAAGCATTTGTTGAGTAAATCAAATAAAATTACTTTAATTGTTTATTTTCTGTCAATATGTCTCATAAAAGATAAAATAGTTCTTGTCCTAGTACTTTTGCACAGTACTATATATATATATATATATATATATATATATATATATATATATATATATATGATTGAAAATGTTTGGTTGTATTTATTACATTTTTTCCCTGGTATTAGTTCTGGTTTACTACATAAACACCTACGATTGAAAGCCTTGAAAACAGTATATTAAAGAAACAGGATACACTTTTGTGACATAAAATCCTGCCATGTTACAGAGTGCACTGGTAGTGACTCCTATCAAATGATAAAGGCCGGATGTCATACTCCAGTAGGTTCTATGAAGTAGCAGAGATTACAGTATGAAATTAATAGGCAGATGAAAAGTACTAGCCTAAAAGTATTTGGACTTTGTGATTCCAGAACCCTGTGGCAGCATCAATAAAAGAGGAACTGCCCCAGTATCCTAAAACATATTTTTTTTTCTTCTTTTTAATCCAAATCTCTCAACATGAAAGAAAACAAAGGGCTCAGTGGGTTGAACTGTACAGGAAGTGTGTGTGTGCATGTGTGTGTAAAAACACAGAAACATGAAAAATAAAAAGCAATTTTTTCACTGGTTTTACTTTCATAAATGCCAGTTGAAACAGACAAAAAAAGCTGACATGATATGACAGTGTTTCTGAAGATTAAGTCTGAAAGTTACTTGCGATAATTAGAAGCTAGATTATCTAATCAGAAACCAGAGAACCATATTAAATAATACTAATATATTGTTCAGCAATTTCATATCTTGAGAGGACAATCTTCTATAAAAACCATTATACAGCTTATATAATACTAGCAGTATAGCCCGGCGTTGCTCGGGTGTAATGAAAGCTTTAAAACTAATCCATGGTCTTGGAGCTCAGACTCAGCCTAAAGAATATTTGTGTGAAGTTTGGTGAGAATCGGATAAAAATTGTGGATTTGTATAAATAACATACAGACAGATAAACAGACACACACAAACATCTTGCCTTTTGACATTTTGCCTTTCTGCACTATTGCAAGAACTGCAACCTTAAAACTTCTGAATATCGTTTCTTATGTCTTTGTCTATGAGTGTATCAAATTTGATTAAAATCGAACATCACCTTCTATAACCCGATTTTTTCAATTATTGATATTTATCGAGGGTACCTCGACACAAAACCTTGCTAAGAACACTCGCAGACACTTACAGTACAACTGTGTAAATTTTCAAGAAAATCGGTTCAGCCGTTTTGGAGTCTATATGTAACGTACACACACACACAGACAAAGTTCCATTTATAAATAAGTTTAGATAGTGTTTGGCTTGACTACCATTTACTGAGCCTACAGTCCTGGAGATAGATAAAGACTTGAATAAAATAGTTGATTAAATGAAATAAGCCTAACTGACTAAAATAGTGACGCAATCTCATCACAATATTTTGACAAGTAGACCTTGGGCCTTATTGAGAAATCAGATCACCATAATCAAATTATCGTTACTAATATAGCTGCCATTTTTGAATTCTAGCTGAATTCATTGTATTCACTTATGTGCAAATACTCTTGGGAAAGGGATTAATTCATCTCTTCCCTCCAGCCATGGGTTAAGTAACAGGACAGATTGGGTTCTATAGCTTTGGTTAGCAACCAGCCTACCGCAAAAAGTAATGACAACCTACTGTGGGAAAATCATCTGCCCAGTCAATCATGTCTCTTCCGAGACAGGATCACCCAAGCGTGTATCACATATGGCAATTAACTGACCGATTGCTTATTGAAGGCAGATTTAGCATTAGATAAGGTTATCTTATTTAAATTATTAGTTGTTATTTTTATGTTTTCTTTGAATTCATTCTTTGCCGCTGTAATTATCAGCTCTGTATGTACATTTATTAATTCCACTTAGTCAAATGTTTTGTCCATGTTGTGTCTTTCTCTACAACTGTAGGCCTGGTAAATAACAGTCAAGCTGAATATTTTTGAATTTCAATGGGGTAGCCATTTTTATTTTTTTTACAGCTACCATTTTGCTAATGAGGTAGCAATATTGTTACTGAAGTTATTTACTAGAGATAAAAAAATCTAAGATAGAAAACTATTTTGAACAAACAAAGAACTTTACAGTTAACAAAACAACATGAACCCTAACCCTAAATATATTAAAAATAAAACAAATCTACAGAAGAAATAAGAATATATGCTGACGAGACATTGATGTACTATGTAGGCCATAGGTTCCCAACCTTTTTGCTGCAATTACCCATTACCCCAATGAACAAATACCCATAATATAGGAAAAGAAGTAATTATATTTTCATACATCAAAAGCAGACAAAGTTAATGGAAATTATTCAATACAATAGTACCAATCTATAATAAGCAGAGGTATAGTAGCCGTAACCTAGCCGTGATTCTTAATGTGAGTGATGAGCTTGTATTGCCTGTGCCAATGCCAGTTTATTTATTCTTGGCTTTGTGACTGAAAGGACTATTCGAGTGTTGTTTGCCACGTTGAGTCTGCTACGTTTATTGGTCTTCATTACAAGGACACAGTGTGAAATTATAAGCCGATTGTCTCTTCCCAAACCAAACATCCATTACCCCCAAAATATGGGCTTTTAACACTGATCAGTATAAGGAAGGACAGATTTTAGGATCAAACTTGGAATGTATGATACACCCTAGTTTAAACTATGCAACTTTAGAATTAAATATATTATGGTATATTTATTGCCAAATTTTTCTATATACTAGTATGCATTTTAAGTCATAATATCCACTAAGTACTTGTATTGTAATTTAAATTGTAGTCATTTTATTTCTTTTATAATAATCTATTATTGGTAGCTTTAAGATTGAAGAGGACAATAAACAAAGAATTATCAATAATGATAGAAAGACAAAATATAGCAAACAAAAAAGTTTATCTTTATCAATCCTGTTTTAGTTATTTGAAACTGAAACATTTTTGATTGTAATAATCTATTTTTTTCTTAAGTGAATATTGCTTTATTTTTAGAATAACCATGGCTTTTTTAGATACAATTTAAATCATAAACAAGGAAATATGAAATATATTCATACGTTTTCCCCAAGGGCATTTGTGTGTAAGTGAATGCAATAAACCCAATTGAAATTTGAATTCAGCTCTCCAATTTCTCGCTTTGAGTTGCTATCAATTACAATCCAGCTGAATTCGTAAGATTGATTGAATCATTTTCTGTGCAATCCAGCTGAATCTGTAAAATTGATTGAATCATTTTCTATGGCTTATCAAACCACTGTAAGTTATTTAAATCTAGAAAATATTTTTAAATTGTAAGAATTGGATGGGGGGCAGGAGTGGGGAATAATGATTTAGTGATACAAGTCTTACTAATTATCCCATAGTCGGGGAGAGAAGAGGTGGATTCTCAAAGGTAAGTGAATATAAAAAAACCCAACTGAAATAGAATTGAAACTTGGTTCTCTGATTAACAATTCCAAACCATTATAGATTATGCCACCCCAAATAGTCACCTGTCAAAGCACTGTCCGAGGGTTTGACATTGCTTAACTTTGGGTGACTGTATGTGATCAGTGTTTCAATATGATGTGGCCTTGAATCATTAAGAGTGGCTTTCACAATAACACAGACTTCTAAGGCAAAGGAATGTAATTTCAAACACGGTTTTATATTCATAAGTCATGAAAAAGTTTAACTTTACTTTTAGCTTAGAAATTTTCAGCAGCATATCACTAAGAAGTCACTATAATGAGTTAAAAAGATAAACATTTACTTTCACTAACTTTACGGGCAAAACGTAGGGGTTTCGTTATGTATTATAGATATATTATAAATCAAACCTCCATCTAAAAAGTAAGTTTTGTAATATTCAAAATGTAATGAGTTATAAACATACTTTACAGTCCCATTAGTAAGTACAGAAATTTTAGTTGCTACAGTCTCCGTTGTTTTTCAGTAATGAAATGATAAATTTAAACAAAGACGTTTGGTGAATTATATTAACTCTTTGTTGCATATTGGTTACAATTGTAGCCAATATGCAACAAAGATTAGAGAAAGGTTACAATGGTAACCAATATGCAACAAAGGATTAAGATACTACAGAGGCAGTTGCGATGAGAACGAACCTAAATCAAGATAAAAAATTAGAGCAAAAAATTAATAACGATTATCATTATTCCAAAATGTCAATATCTTAAAAAGGAAAGAATTTAAATTAAATTTTAATTTGGAAAAACTTGATTTTAATATTGAAAAGAGATTATCACATCTTTATCATATACTGCCATAGGTTGAGATTTATTTCTTGGGAATCTAAACCCCAAATAACAACACCAAACATGACAATTACAAAAATTTTCAAACTCATACCTAAATATATTTACCTAAAATTATTTTTTTAGTTTAAGTTCAAAATATAGCAAATGTAGAAATCCAACCAAACAAACATCTTAATAAAAACTTTAAAAGAGCAAAATTAAAAATAGTAAAGCAAAAACATCAGATAAAAATGAAACATGGGTGAAAAAAAGGAAATTATCAGTAGTTATAGAATAAAATCAATTTTTACACCACACAAGAAAAAAAAAATCCTAAAAGGAATTCAAAGAGAAAACAGAGCAACCAAAAAACTAACTAAATAAAAGATATGAAAAAAAAAAAATCCAAGAGAGACAACTCAAGACTTATTAACTGCTAAGCACAGCTGTTTCCCTGAATTTTAATAAAAGAGAGTAAAAAAAATGAAAAATAACAAGTCAAAAACTTTGAAAAATCTTTTGTGTGTACTACATTCCATCAGCCATTATGGCATAAATAATAAAGATACTTTAACTGTAATCTATAATATTAAAGAAGTGATGTGATAGTTAGCATTTGTAAATAATACAAATTCTATCAATATAAAATAACTTAGTATCAAGTGGAGGCTAATGAAGGCAGCATTTAAGCAAATAAAAATAAGAAATAAGATTTTAAGAAAAGAAGCAAACAAAAAGGAAAACTGTAGAAAAACAATGACTGTTCCAAGTGCTATCTGGATGGAGGAGGTGCATGCATGTGTGTGTTTTATATATATATATATATATACACACACATATATATATATATATATATATATATATATATATATACACACATACACACACACACACACACAATATATATATATATATATATACACAGACATATACACACACACACATATATATATATATATACACACAGACATATACACACACACACACATATATATATATATATACACAGACATATACACACACACATATATATATATATATATATATATACACAGACATATACACACACACACATATATATATATACACAGACATATACACACACACACATATATATATATATATATACACACACACAGACATATACACACACACACACACAACATATATATATATATATATGGTAATTATTTTTATTATAATAATAATAATAGCATATTGCAACTTAATATCTATAAAATTTCAGTGTTAAAACACCATCATTAGGCCCTAAATGCCTGATGATGGGATTTTAACACCAAAATTTTATAGCTATCAAATTGCAATATGCTGTTGTTATAATAATAATAATAATAATTACCAGATATTTATCCTCTACCTTTGTACTGAACATGTTTTAAAAGTAAATATCTAACTGTGGAATGTACTTCCATTAGTAACCATTACTTATATTATCAATATATTTATTAATAAGTATACATATTATCCTATGTCTTAAGCACAACTGAATTTTGTGCATTTTTCAGCAATCATCGGATGCTTAGAGTTTTCAGTGTTATAATAATAACATATTGAACAGTAATTCAAAAGGTTTCAGTGCCATCATCAGATAGTACTACCTGATGATGGTGCACTTAATGTCGTTTAACTTTAGTGATTGTACAGGAATGTGATGTAGCCATAGGCCAATAGTTAAAATTATGCATATTAACTCACAAACAAACAAAAAAAATGGAAAAGAAAAGAAAATGACTGTTCCACATGCCATCTTTAAGGAAAAGTGTGTGTGTGTGTGTGTATCTGTAAAAGAGGACACTATGAAGAAAGACTGCTAGTGTGGGTGTTATCCATAACCTACATATAAATAGATATAAAGCCATGTATTCATTTGATAATTTAGCAGCATTTTTTGTTAATTTGTTTTGCAAACTTTAAAAAAAATTATTTTATTTGACAATTTTAAAATATTTTTTTTTAAATATTCTGTAAACCTTATATAATTATATACATAGCAATATCTACAATTATAATTTACATTATCACATCATTATTAAAACATTAAATATAATAATAATAATAATGCAATAATTTAAATAATTATCTAATCTAAAGTTTGGGTCAGCTGCTTGTCGTCGTTGTTGTTGCAACATCTGAAACAGGACAGGATTCTGTTCCGCTAATTGAACTAATATCACTGGGCGGTGTATCTGAGAGGCTGGACATAGAGGGTGGAAGGGCTAGAGGCTGAGCCTCGGATACTGTCACCTGGCCACCACTACCATCAGCAGATGACTGATCGTCATCAGTGCGTGACACAAGGTACATATGCACGACAGTCTGCTTCTGGTCCTTGGGCTGGACTTCGACAAGAATCACCTTTTGCATTTGGTTGTTATGGCTGATCTCCGCCTCTGTGATGCTGACGATCTCATCCTGGAGGGCATTCAACTGACTATTCAGCCCCATTTGCTGCAAAAATAAACGAGCCAGGGAACCGTTATCTCTGGCCTCCTCTGTCGTTGGCGTCACTGCTGCCCCGTCCTCTCCAGCAGCATGGCTATCACCACCACTACTTCCTGGTATATTGGCACCTGTCATCACTTCAGGTGTAGATTTGGCCCTGCCCGCAACTTCGGGTTCTTTTGATGCCACAGCCGTTGCTGTTAAGTGGGTGTTTATCATCGGCATCGTAGGTGCAGGGGACTTGTTGTGGGGGCTCACTTGGCTATATGAAGGCACATTGCTGCTTGGATTGGGGGATGATTCAACGCCTCTTTGACCCATTTCCATTAGAATGCCAACAACTTCCTCCTCTTGAGTTTGGTCTTCTGACATTACCGATGCCTTTCGGACTTTGGTTGTCTTTGATTTTGCCTGATTTTCTGCAGCAGGCAGCATTCTACAAAAAAAGCAAAATAAAAAAAAACAATTAAAAACATTTAAAGTCAATGATAAGTGTGCCCTCAGCTAATATTAACAATAGATTATAGTTATCAACCAACTTCTATTACATAATAGATAGGTTAAAAATACAACAGATTTTAAGAGAACAATAGAAAAATACAATTTTCTTTTTATTTTAAAATTTTTTATTATATTAATCAAAGTTTATCAAAGGAAGAAAGACATTTTACTAACAAGAATACTGAAAGGCCAATTTAAAATAAATAAAAACACTATACATTGCAAAGTTTTATTTGCAAGTAAACAAGAATGTGTGTGAATTCTAAACATCTGTCGTGAAACTTTACCTAACAAAGGCATGAATAACAATTTTACAATTAAATTCACATTTTTGTTTCCCCCTTGCAAACTATAAGAGATTCTTACTTCGGTTGCCTTCACCCGATCCTTTCAGGCTGTTTTCCTTCAATCAGTGGAGTCAAGAATAATACAAGTGTAAAGTTAACAGAGAGTAGTCATTAAAAAGTTTATATGCATTTATTAAGAGCAATATAACCTTTTTTGCATCTCCAATCAGTTTAGATAATAATATTACAGATGGCCATTAAATAGAAACGTTGGCAAGACATTTTTCTATTTAATTGAACATTTTGATTAGTATTTAGAAGGGTATTTTTTTTAAGCTAGTTGAAAATCTGCTGTACATAGATCAGGATATCAAGCTAATTAGTACAGAAGCTCAAATGGATGCTTTTGGTCTCAAAGAATTACAGCTATTATGGATATTAATATATGTGAACTTTGGAGATCAACACAGTACAGCACCAACACCAAGCTCAAGCTATACCAGAGCTGTGTTGTATCTACTCTCCTCTACGGATCTGAGTGCTGGAGAATGACTAAGGCGGATCTTGCCAAACTTCGATCCTTTTACACCACATGCCTCTGACGAATACTGAGAATATTTTGTTCAAAGAAGATCTCCAATGAAGACCCGTTGAGGAGATGCAAGCAAGAGAACATGGGCATCATCATTACAAGAAGGCGGTGGAGATGGAATGGGCATGTGCTCCGGAAAGATCCACAGTCAATCACAAGAACAACACTGCACTGGACCCCAGATGGCAAAAGAAAGAGGGGAAAATCAAGAAAGACAAGGAGAAGTACGGTGAAAAATGAGATGAAAGCCATGCAGTACTCTTGGAGTTCATTGACTAGTCTGGCTCAAGATAGGCAGAGGTGGAGAAGCTTTGTTGCTGCTCTACACACCATCGGGTGTAATGGATGATGATGAATATTAAATCATTCAGTTTGAAAGCCACCATCTTGAACTAGTGGATCACAAATATCTAGACAGTGTGGGGATTTCACAAAAGATTTCAAGTAAGCACATTTATTGGAAATCTAAATTACTTTTTTTTTTTTTTTTTTTACACTAGATCTGTCTGACAGCAATAAACACAGGCTTAACACCCCATGGTAACTATTGCTCATACTACAAGTGTAAACAACAAGAACAATAGAACTAAATTTAGATTTTCTAGTGGCAGAAAAAAACTCATGAAAAAGTCATAACTGGTTTTGGCTTGGTCATTTTCAGGGAGATATTTAAATATGAAGATAAATATTAAGTTTCGCTAATTTGATGGACACAAAGTAAGGATCAAGTTAGGCATTATGCTTCCATTTTAAATATGACAGCTAAATAAAAAGTAATTTTTGTAATTTTAAAAATATGCTCCATAGTCCCATTATTAATACTAAATATTTAGCAACTATACCCCTTGTTCTCTTTGAATTATGCAATGATATACAGTTAGTAATTTGTAGTAAGGTCCTATAACTAAATGTTTGCAAATAGAAAAAAATTCCAAGTTAAAATGAATAAAACTTGAAACTAAAAATATAATTATAAATCAGAAATTCGATGCTCTTATTACGAAATGGTACCAGCAAATGATTCATGGAAGCAAAAAAAAAGGAACTATTATTTGTTTTAGTTGTCTTTAAGATTCCGAATGAGCATGTTATGCCAAGATTCTTACTCAAGCTTGCAAGAGGGTCATGCAACTTTAAAAATGTTATCCATTTATCAATTTGATTGAAGAGAATCTATAAAAACGTTTCTTTAAATTTTATGTTTTTACTAAAAATTCAGCAAAATATTTAACTGAAAGAAATTACTAAATGGTGGTAGAAATCTAACATTACCAATTCAATTACCAAGAACTTATGAGTAAGGAGGAAATAAATCTTATATTTTAGTATTACAAACATGCGTAGTTACCTCCCTTGAGCAGTAACAATTTAATTCTTATATTTGCATTTATTTATGTACATATAAAAAAGGGAAATAGTCATAAAATTATATCCTCCCGGCGTCAGTTCAAACAGATGCCTCTCCCGCCCCATATGTTGTAAGCATTTTGCTCATATTTTTTAAAAATTTCACTTCAAAATTTCGGTGAAATATTTGCACTTTCCAAAATTATAGTTAATTATTGTTAAGATATATAGAAAAAAAGGAGTCAACTTAAACTAACATCAGGAAGATATACATTAAAATATTCCCTCTATAACAAATAGCCCAATAAGTGAAGTAGTTTAAAGTTAAAAATTTGTTCATACAGGTTTAAAATAATGAAATAATTTGAAAAAAAATTTCTTAATATTCTTGAAAATAACAACTAATAACTCTAAGGCAAGTTTCTTTAAGTGGAAATGAATTTTAAATAGAGCACTATATATATATATATATATATATATATATATATATAAACATTTCTATGTTTGGTTACATCCTCATTCAAATGTTTCTTTTTATTGGATTTAGTAAATATTTAGAAGCATTGATAAAAGACATGTTATTCTTTTAAAAGTTTAGCCCAATGCAATCAGGTTTGTCAGATTTCACTTGTCTCACTCCCCATTTGAGCTGCAAGGGAGGTGCTTCTGGCCAAGTGTGGGGGATTCTTTTGCTGCATACATTTGTCCCCCAGAATCAAATTCATGTGAATGGTCTGGTCAAACTCTCTTTGATTCACAGCCATCTCTTCTGCCACCACCAGCAGGGGAGAGAAAGGGAAGAGTGAGAGCAGATGATGATCGTAATGCGAACAGGTGTATGAGAAGTTATTAAAGTAGTTTTTGTGTTTTCCATGTTTCTCCATGAGGAAGTGTTGATGGTTTCTTGGTCTAACCAGCTTTCCAAAAACTGATATTCTAAAATAATTGATTTGGGAAGTGGGCTGAGCTAAGAACATTTCGGCATCTCTTCTATAAATTATATCCAACTTTCTGTAGATTTTTGAGACTTGTGGATTGTGAACATCTGAAGGTAACATATTCCTTTGATGTGAATTATGACAATACAACTATGCTTTGTTATTTAGAATATGCAACAAAATTATGAAGTACTTATTTTGTTTGA
Organism: Ascarosepion bandense; assembly: GCA_037127315.1. Taxonomy (NCBI): domain Eukaryota; kingdom Metazoa; phylum Mollusca; class Cephalopoda; order Sepiida; family Sepiidae; genus Ascarosepion; species Ascarosepion bandense. The sequence goes on along the minus strand of JBBBDQ010001631.1, from coordinate 2,184,726 downwards.
TTAACTGTGATACTTAGAATGATTACTTCGATACTTATATAACTGTAAAAAGTCTTAGTTGGTAATAATTTAAGTGACAGATGACTATAAAAAGGCACTGTTGATTATTTATGTCTAATTTGCTTGAGTAGTGCACTGGCTACTGTTTGTGTCACATGGTAAAAATTGTAAGTAAAATGAAACTGAAATATGGAACCAAGTAATCAATTTAAGTTCTCTGTAAAATAAAATTTAGTTTGTAAGAAAGTTAAAGAAATTAGGCAGTTTAATGAAGAATAATAAAGTGGAATACAACATTATTTAAGACTTTTTGATGCAAAGAAATAAAATTGGTCCATTAATCATTAAAATTGAAAATTATAAAGAATGGAGGGGGGAAATAAAAGGAAAGAAAGAAAGAAAGAAACAGCTCAAACCAAAAATGTAGTTATGAATAAATTCAGTGGAAATTATAAATAATAATAATAATAAAAATAAGGACAAAAAAATGAAAAAACTTAAAGTGAAGTATCAATTTTCTTAGGGAAATAAAAATCTTTACATTCAACTTTTTCATGAAAAAATAAAACAAAGAAAGGAAAACAAAAAATTTCTTCTAATAATAACATCCAAAATAGTTAATAAATGCATGCAAAATATAAAGTTCTTGGATAATGAAAAATATTTTTTTTTATCAGCTATTTAAAAACAAAATGATTTATTACATTTGGTTCAACAGAGTACATCTCGAAGTTGGTTTGACAATAAATGAACTGACTTGATGCTAATTCCCCAATGACATACAATTAAAACAAAAACTAAGTGGGGTCAAGTTGCAAAGCAAGAAATTGGAAGGGAGTTCCACAGGTGAGAAGTATGAAAAAAGAAACTTAACAGTAGAAGTGACCCTTACTGAATAGGCTATTACAAATTTTGCTAAGGCACAAAATATTTGGTTAATTCCACTATGTAATATCAATCCTCTATATGGCAGTGAATGTTGGACAATTTCATCACAGAAGAAGAGGCAACAGAAATGTGGTTCTACAGAAAGATGCTGAGAATATGATAAATGGAATATGGGAGTAACGAGAAAGTTTTAAGGAAAATGGACCAAAAAGGACATTTTTGCTTAGGATCAAAGAAAGACAGTTGAAATTTTGGGACAGATAATGAAGAAAGAAGGCTTGGAGAATCTGACACTTACGGTATCCACTAAAGGCAAGAAGTGGTGAGAGATTACAGCAAATAACCAACTTAATGAGCTTTTGTAAGTGGATAGCAGAAAAGTAACAGTCAAATTAGCATTAGCTTATTAATGTTGCACTTAGTTAAATGTAACCTTTTTATAAATTATTGTATTCATCATATCTTAGCTTTCTGATTTGGTATAAACTATATGAAAATAATTCAGGTTATGTTTTTTTATTTTTTATTTTTTCATTTAGAGAGAAAACTGTCAACAAACTATCACTCTTCTTTTCATATTATTTTCAACACAAACCTGAAGTCTTGTTGCCAATTGGAATTGATAAGCAAACAAATTCAATTTAATATTATGCCAGAATAGAAAATACACTCAGATTTCACACCAAACCGTTGACCTGGGGTCAGTCTCAATCACTGAATGCAAAAGTATGACACCTCACACCTACATCCTGTATTGTAAGAATGAGAATGTTAGACAAGAGGATAGGTTGGGAGAAACTGACAAAATAGTAAAACAAATCTTTTGTGTGACATGTTTTGTTGTTTAGTATGCTTTTTCTATTTTTTTTTTAGGACTGAAGTGATTTTTCTGCTGATGTAATTACACACAAAGGTGAATAGCTGGAATTTTAAGTGTTTAATTTTTTTTAAGTAGATGTGTTTGGGTATATAGTCTAAATAATTTCATTTATTTATTTTTTTTGTTTTTATCACTTTTGTTATTAGGGTAGATATATAAACAAGTACAATTTAATTTTGAACCAAACTTTATTATGATCAAAATTCCTAGCACCTGAAGAAGGCCGGAGTGTACAACAGCCGAAACATCATAAACATGGCAGCAAAGACGAGGACAATAGTCCGAATAATGTAAATACTAATTTATCTCAGGAGTATAGACAAATATAAACAAGCAGTCTCTCACATATTGCAAGTGGAGAATGTAGGGTCCATGTATTAAACATGGGACATCCAGAGCTGCTTACATACCAAAGACTGGCTGAGTAACTGACAAAGTATTGAAATTAATAAAACGTTCAGTAAAGCAGATTAAAGTCTGATGCAATCATTTAATCAACATTAAATCTGAATGGTTTTTAAATTCAAAATGGATTAAAGAAACTAATAGGCATAAATACTATAAAACTGGAAAAAAAAATTATCTAGAAATATGGAAAACAAATCAAATTCTTTCAAAAATACCAAAGTGTGAAGATTATATATGAACAGAAATTGCTATTAAAAGTTAATAAATTGTATTTTAGTTAGCTATGAATTTAGGTAATCAATAAAGTTAACAGAAATTAAAAAATATTTAGCAATTATTAGACATCATTTAATTATTAATTCTATTTAACAATTATTAGATATCATTTAATTAATAAAATTATTTTGCAATTATTAGAGATCATTTAATTAATAAAATGTTGATACAAAACAAATTTTATTTAATATTAAACCACATTTTTGCAAAATACCTTAACAAAAACTTGATAATTTTGTTGCCTCTAACTAAAATGAAAAATAAAAATGAAATCTTGGATTCACATGCAATTGAATCAAATTGGCAAGTCAAAAAAATAAAAATGTAAACAATTTATATTACATTTAAATGAAAAAGTTCATGTTTACATGGAAATTAAAGGAATTTTTTTTAAGTCATTTGACTTTCATCAGCTGATATATTCATTTGTCTGGATGTGTTTTCACTTTTTATACATTTAATGACTCAGTTTTTAAGAAGATTACTTCAATAATAAGGATGTGCGTTGTGGTGCACTGGATATCGGCTTGGGACGAGAAATCGGGGAGCCAAGTTCGAATTCCAGCCGAATTCATTGCATTCACTTACGCGCAAATACCCTTGGGAAAGGTATTAATCTGTCTCTTCCTTCCAGTTATGTGTTAAATAACAGGACAGATTGGGTTCTCTGGCCTTGGTCGGCAACCAGTCTACCGCAGAAAGCAATGGCAACCTACTGCGGGATAATCCTCTGCCCAGTCAGTCATGTCTCTTTCGAGACAGGATCGCCCAAGCGTGTATCACATATGGCACTTAACTAACTGACTGACTTCAATAGTAAAATATTTATCAATTTTATACAAACCTGATATGGCTTTCTGCCAAATTAAAATGCTTATATTGTATTTTAGTTAGCTATGAATTTAGGTAATCAATAAAGTTAACAGAAATTAAAAAATATTTAGCAATTATTAGACATCATTTAATTATTAATTCTATTTAACAATTATTAGATATCATTTAATTAATAAAATTATTTTGCAATTATTAGAGATCATTTAATTAATAAAATGTTGATACAAAACAAATTTTATTTAATATTAAACCACATTTTTGCAAAATACCTTAACAAAAACTTGATAATTTTGTTGCCTCTAACTAAAATGAAAAATAAAAATGAAATCTTGGATTCACATGCAATTGAATCAAATTGGCAAGTCAAAAAAATAAAAATGTAAACAATTTATATTACATTTAAATGAAAAAGTTCATGTTTACATGGAAATTAAAGGAATTTTTTTTAAGTCATTTGACTTTCATCAGCTGATATATTCATTTGTCTGGATGTGTTTTCACTTTTTATACATTTAATGACTCAGTTTTTAAGAAGATTACTTCAATAATAAGGATGTGCGTTGTGGTGCACTGGATATCGGCTTGGGACGAGAAATCGGGGAGCCAAGTTCGAATTCCAGCCGAATTCATTGCATTCACTTACGCGCAAATACCCTTGGGAAAGGTATTAATCTGTCTCTTCCTTCCAGTTATGTGTTAAATAACAGGACAGATTGGGTTCTCTGGCCTTGGTCGGCAACCAGTCTACCGCAGAAAGCAATGGCAACCTACTGCGGGATAATCCTCTGCCCAGTCAGTCATGTCTCTTTCGAGACAGGATCGCCCAAGCGTGTATCACATATGGCACTTAACTAACTGACTGACTTCAATAGTAAAATATTTATCAATTTTATACAAACCTGATATGGCTTTCTGCCAAATTAAAATGCTTATAAACTTTTGCAAACTCTTGAGTGAAAACAAAATTTTCTAAGACGTATATAAGTTTTCAAAAGAAATATTACTGCGGTTAGAAATCATTTGAGTTCAAGTTAACTTTGGTTAAATACAAGTGGCCATGTTTTGTATAAAGTCTTACCACAGTATATAAATATTCTTATTTTAACTGACTAATTCTCCAATAATGAACAAGTGAATTTTTCACTCAACTACCTTATTCTTCAAGACTGTATAGTTTTTTTTTAAATTATATCATCAATAGTAATTTTTCTTTTAAATATGTTGTGTTTGTTTTTATATTGTATAAAAATACTGTTTAAAATTGTTAATCATTTTTTGTAAATGGATTTTACTAAAAAAAGACTATCCTGTTCTTACCAGTGTAATTTTTTTTATTACAACTTCGGTTTGCACTTTATGTACAAAATAATTACAATTTTTCTATAAAGAATATGAACATTTTCCAAAGGCTCCCAATAATGACTAAAACAACAATTTTCAGTAATACTATGATGTCTCTGAAGACCATCAGGAATAAAACAAAAAGCTTTTGTGAAAAGTAAACCAACATTAAAACTGGTTCAGACAACACTGCAATTTACACTTATAAACCTGTATAGCAACAAAAACTTTTCACTTCTCTTTAAAGTAGGGTATACTTATTTTCATAGATTTTTACAAAAAGAATTTTGTTTTTTCATTTCTCAGAATAAACTTTCCATATTAAACGTTTCTTTTTATCAGGAGGCTTCCTCTAGTAGAATTGGATAAAAAAACATTCTTTTGTCCTACCCGGTGTCATTTTGTGACCTCGACAAGAAGTTTGAGTTATTGTGATTTAGTGTCTCAACTATCTTTTTTGAGAGAGGCTCACCTAGACATCTCTTGACAGATAAGGATACTGTTTAACAGCAGGAGCGTTAGAACATTTATTGAGAGGTGGAGTGTTTGCTTGCATTTCCGATGTGCATATGTGCACATGGGAAATACAGTATTGTACTGGGTGAAAGGCGGCAACAGGATCCCTCTCACTGGAGCCTGATTCTGAGCAGGGTATGTACAAGGGAGGGAGGGTTGTATTGTTAAGGAATCTGCCAAACAGATGCATGAGTAAATGGAGGACAGGGACAAAGATTGGATTTGTGAGTTCCCAAGTGGTTTATATGGATGGAATGGCGTGCTATGTGAGAGACCTCTGACCTGTTCTTAATATAGTAAGCAATTTTGTGGAAGACAAGACCACCATGTTGAGTGATAAGATGTTCATGCCTGTAACGAAGGATGAAGATGATCATTCAACTGATGGTGACTCTAACCAATCGAGCAACAGTGATGACAACAAAGCTCGGCAGATCATGACAGGGCCACCTCAAGAACAAATGAGCCTGCCAAACTGGTTCTTCAAAGAAACGGCAGATATTAAATGCTACCCCCCCAATTGCTCCCTGTGTGATAGTGAGATAAGGGAGGGTGCAGTGGACACAGCCTGTCCTTTCGTCATAAGTGATGCCTGTGCCGTGCATGGGAAACTGAATAGACTGGGTGACGTCTTCCATAGCTGAAAATTTGGGTAGCAACCTCGCTAGACGCCATAAAAGCCAGCATCATATTTGCAACAGGGAGTTGCTTGAAGGGATGCAGCAGATGCAATAGGAGCAAAGGAATAGAATTTCACTAACTCATTTACAGAAAGACAACATATCAAGTGGTCAATCAGAATAAAAACCGAGTCAAAGTAGTAGGATGAGTTATTGAAAAATTTTTCTGGGTCTCATCTATTTTCTGTCATATGAAAAACTGTCTTCAAAATAGAAACTGAACTAACACTTCATCTGCTTGCTTTCTTTTCCATTTATCTTTGTCGATGAAGTGAGGTAAGACAGCCAAATTTTCACTTCCTCAGCCTTTTACGACAGAAACATGCACTTACCAATTTTTTTTTTATTCTGTCTAAAAGATATTTTAAGCTAATTTATTTCTTTTCTTAGAGATATTTTAATATTACTTATTCTATTTGAATTTGAAATCCTGTCAGAGAAAAAAAAAATGGTTGATAAATATGTTTACTCTAAAGAGAAAAATGCTTTTTTCATGTACTCATCATTGGGTGGCACACTATATTCAGATTTTTAGCAACAGATTTTCAATGATTTTGTCTTAAATTATACCTGATAAAATCTGTTTTGAGTGTATACTATGTGACTAGAAATAAATATTTTGCAATGTTTGGTTTATCTATATATAAAATTCTGTGACTTCTGTTAGTCCACTTGCCCCCCCCCCCCCATTAGCTTTTTATAGAGAAGTGCAAAAACAGCTAAGGGTGTTCAAAGTACTGCATTAAATCTATTTTAATATAACTTTACATAAGGTACTTAGTCAAGTGCCATACGTGATACACACTTGGGTGATCATATCTCAAAAGAGACATGACTGACTGGGCAGAAGATTATCCCGCAGTAGGTTGCCATTGCTTTCTGCAGTAGACTGGTTACCTGCCAAGGTTATAGAACCGAATCTGTTATTTAACTCATAGCCAGAGGGAAGAGACAGATTAATACCTTTCCAAAGGGTATTTGCGTGTAAGTGAATGCAACGAATTCAAATGGAATTTAAACTCGACTAATTTCTCATTCCGAGCCGATATTCACTGCACTTAAACTAACTGAAATCAGTTGGTTTTAAGCAAAAACAACTAGATTTTGACTACTTTTTAGGTGTCTTTGTGACTTTACAAACACCAATTTTTTAACAAAAATCCAGTTTGCCCTGCATTTGCAAGAATTATAAACAAATTACAAGGCCAAATGTTTCAAAAAGTTGGAATTTGTCTCAAGAAAAAAAAATATTTACGTCTGCTGAATTGTATGTTAAATGCTTAAGAGTAAGAAATCCAAAAATTCATTTATCACTGCCAAAAAGGAAGAACATTTTTAAAAAAAATTAATGTTTATTATGAAGTTCTATAAAATCAAATTAAAGAAATTATTAAACCCTGAAGAAGGGTTTTTGTCAAAGTAAAAAAAAATCACTTATTCAAATTTCATTGAATGATTTGTGAAATTGAATTAAAGAGAATTTGTAAATCTTGACAAACACTTACCAAAAACTTCTAGTAAGAACAACTTTCTAAGGACAAGTGGTGATATTATATTTTTTTATTTTCAAAATAAAATTTATTTTCGTAATTGGAAGTAACTTTAAAAATAAAATGATAACTAGCACTATAATGTGATAGACATGACTAATTAATTGCCCTAGTAACAAAACTAGTGTCAAGTGTTTTGTCCTGTTGATATCAATATTGAAGATATATTGAATCATGACAATACAATGAAACCCATTTTGACAAGAGCAGAATGAAAGAAATGGTGGAACATAAAATGGAAAAGTATAAGACAGAAAAAAACAAACCTTGTGAGAGCATCTTCACAGAAAGGAGCATTTTCTGAAACAATCAACATCTCATCATGAACTGGTTCCTCTTCAACAATTTCTTGCACAATGTCCTCTGGTTCTTCTTCCTCTTCCTCGTCATCTTGGCTACCAATAACCCAATCTTTGTTACTAACTGAAAAATACAGAAAAGAAAAGAAATCATTTTTTAATAGTTTTACAATGAGCAAGGCAATAAAGTCACCAAGACATAAGGGGGTTATCGAGTGTGAGAGAATATGAGAAGAAAAAAACATTATTAAAGAGAGCAAACACTAAAAGAACAAGAATTAAGACAGAAGATAACAATTGACATTTCAATTAAATTTTTGAAGATCAAAGTTGACTGAAGAGCAAGAAGTCAGAAGAGAGTTTCACAAGTGATAAGTGTGAGAGAAGAAACTCTTAGCATAGAACTTATGGTTACATATTTCAACTGTAAAATGATGAGACTTTGTTGTCAATGTAGTAGAATGCTGAAAATTATAAAGTCTACATACCAAGACAAAAAGCTTATTAGAACAATTACCATGAAAATATTAATAGAAAAAAACAGAAGGAAGATATGTCATGTCAGTGAGAAAGTGACTGAAGTTGAGATGCCAGGTTATGACTAATAACAGTGCTGATTATTCTTCGTATTTTATCAAGAATCTATAAATGCATAGCAGAAGCAGCTGACCAAATGTAACAGCAATGTTCAATGCATGGATGAATAGTATGCTTATAAATGCATAAGACAGACTCTGGCAAGAAAAATTGTCTAGAACGACACAGTGCACTAAATAATCAGCCTTGTGTGACATCCAGCCTCAGTGGGGATGTTTCTGGAAAATATCCAGTGCACTAACTTTCCTCGCAGTAAACCAAGCAATTCATTTTATAATCTTTCCACTTCATATCAGCTAAAAACTTTAGCCCAAGTGCAAGTAGTCACTCTCCTGATAATTGTTAAGAAAACCATTAGGTTATGAAATGTTATTAGAAAAATATTTTTTTTTATATGCATCTAAGTGAATATTTTTTTTGATTGGGAAAGAGGAAGATTTCTATTTGAATGAATAATTTTTATTTTAACTCCTACATAATGATAAAGTAATACCAGACAAGAGTTCCAAATAAATATTTAAATATAGAAAAAAAAAATTAATCTCATTTTGTACATAAGAGAAGAACGTTATTTGTCTAGCAGTTTTCTGAATGCTATGCTATAGAGCCATGGTTCCCAGCCTCGGGCTAATGAGCCCATATTTTGGGGGTAATGGATGTTTGGTTTGGGAAGAGGCAATCAGCTTATAATTTCACACTGTGCCAATTTATTAACGAGACAGCATTTCAAGGAAGAATTCCCCCTACCCCAATTTCTCCTAAAGTATCTTTCTTTCAAGCCTTGTGGAAAAAAAAAAAAAAAAAAAAAGCAAAATTTCTCCACTTTTTAGACACCAGATCATAGAACTGGGATCATAGTCAAATTTTGGTAATTGTTGTCACTAATATAGTTTCCTATATTATGGGTATTTGTTCATTGGGGTCATGGATAATGAAATTGTATTTTGGGGGTAATTGCAGCAAAAAGGTTGGGAACCTCTGCATAGAGCCATGGTTCCCAACTGGGGTACCCAGGTGCATTAATACACACAGAAAGGGAGCTGAATGTGCCAACAGTTAACCATGATTATTTATTAATTATTTTTATAGTTTAAAAAAAAAAATCCTTATTTTTAAAAAGCTAGAGACACTATTTTTTTTTTATAATCGTGTGGCCCCAAGCAAGGTATTTTACTGCCACTGTTGTGCAGGGGGTTACATAAGAGGAATGTTATGAGAAAGAGTGACAGGTTATGGGGGTGTCTGGAAATGGGTGAGAGAAGGATGACTTGTCATAAAGTGAGGGATCAGTTTATATATTGATTGTAATGTAGAATTGATCCCCCACTTTATACCCACATTATAATAGTATAGGATGTTTTTTATAATCATATCACCCCAAGCAAGGCATTTTACTGCCACTGTTGTGCAGGGGGTTACATAGGAGGAATGTTATGAGAAAGAGTAACTGGTTACAGGGGGTGTCAGGAAGAGAGTATGAGAAAGAAGAGAATACTGATGAGAGTGGGTGGACGGAGAAAAAAGCATGAGAGAGAGGATGTAAGTTGGTGAGACAGGAGATGACTATTGACTTTACATTTAAATTCTTGGAGATTATAGCTGTTGGGAAAGCAAGTATGTGGGAAGTGCGAGGAAAGAAGCTGATGGAGTAGAATTTGCGTTTAAAATTTATTGTTTTCACAGTAAAAGGGTGGGACCTAGTCGCTAATTTTGTGGTTCGAGGAAATTCATATATAGTGGGTACCAGCGAGCTAAGTTTATCGGGGCAGAAGTCATGAAAGTCTTTGTAGAAGAGACACAGCGAAACCACACTGCATTGGTGAGAAAGCGACTGTATCCTAGCTGCCAAGTCGGGATCGAACACATTACAGATTTTCTGTTGGATTTGGTCGGGGACACCGAGGTGGATAGCAGGAGCACCCGACCAGATATGGCAGCATTATTCAATGCACGGGCGAATGGTAGATTTGCAAATCATAAAAAAACCTCTGGTTTTTGATTACACGCGCTACTTATTTTAACGTTTGGAAGGCCGAAGAGGATAAAAAGAAAATGAAGCTCTTTTTATATGTGATGCATGTGTGCTTGGCATTTTTTTTTTTTTTTTTTTTAATCATTTCACTCCAAGCAAGGCATTCCACTGCCACTATTGCGCATGGGGCTACATAGGGGAAGGTAGAGAGAAGGAGTGGTTAGATGTAGGAAATGTCAGAAGGAAGGTGATAGATGGGTAAGGATACCGAGGATGAGGGTTAGGTAGATGGGAAGAGTGTTTGAGAGAATAGATGCAAGTTAGTGTGATAGGAGGTGTCTATTGACCTTACATTTAAACTCCTGGGGATTGTAGCCATCGGGGAAGCAATCATGTGGAAGGGAATTCCACTGCCGGGAAGTGTGAGAAAAGAAACTGTTGGAGTAGAAGTTGCGGTTGCATTTAATCGGTTTCACTGTAAAAGGGTGGGATCTAGTTGCTAATCTAGTTTCTCGTGCAAATTCATATCTAGGGGGAACCAGTGATCTAAGTCCATCGGAGCAGAAGCCATGAAAGTATTTATAGAAGAGGCACAGGGAAGCCACGTCGCGCCAGTGAGAGAGAGACTGCAGGCGGTCTGCCAAGTCAGTATCGATCACATTACAGACCCTCCGCTGTACCTTGTCGAGAAGCTCGAGGAGAATAGCAGGGGCACCCGACTAGATAAGGCAGCAGTATTCAATGCACGGGCGGATGGTAGATTTATATATGCGCAGGATAGATTCGGACGGAAAGAACTTTTGAGCCCTGCACAGAGAACCGACTTTCATAGCAGCGGATTTAGCAATGATTCGATATAGTCATTCCATTTGAGGTCCGCTGTAAGTGTGAGACCAAGGAGGCATAGTGTTTTACTCTCTGGGAGGCAAGCCTGGTCCATGCTAATGGGAGGTCAGTGCGATTGTCTATGATGGTTAATTGATAGTAGCTTTGTTTTAGAAGCATTAAAGCTTACGAGCCATTTCTTACCCCAGCCCACTATGGATTGGAGGTCCTTTTCAAGCTCGGCTGCAAGGTTATCTTTATCGCCTACATCAGATATTTTGGTCGAGGCGGGAGTAAACTGTGGTGTCATCGGCGTACATACCTACTTGGGATTAATTAATGCATATCAGAAAGAGCGTAGGACCTAGGATAGAGTCTTGAGGGACACCTGTGTTCGTATGGTAGTTCTGGGAGGCATGTCTGTTTAATACCACCTTCATTGTGCGGTTAGAGAGGAATGACTGGATTAGTTCAAACAAATGTCCAGTTATACCATAGCTCTGGAGTTTGCATAGAAGGCCAGCATGCCAAACTGTCAAATGCTTTAGAGATATCCAAGGCAATGGTTCGGGCTTCGCCATTCCTGTTGAGTGCCTGGTATACGTACTTGGTGATGGTTGTTAGCATATCAGCAGTAGACCTGGTGAAGCGGAAACCATACTGCTTGTCCGAGAGGAGCCTGTGTACTGTGAGATGCTGAACCACCTCGACGTTGATAATGGCTTCGAACACTTTGCCAAAGATCGGAAGAAGGCTGATAGGGTGGTAATTTGCGGAGTCTGAGGGTTCTCCAGTGTTTTTAAATATAGGAACTACAGAGGAAGATTTCCAACAGGCAGGAAAGTAGGAAGCAGATAGGCAGAAGTTGTAGAGCTTAGAAAGGACAGAGGAAAGTTCAGGGGCACATTTCTTTAAGACTATGATTGGGATTCCGTCCCCTCCGCTCGCCTTGTGAGGGTCAAGTTTTGAGATTATCTTAGAGACAAGCAAGGGTATAATGTGGACGTCATTCAGTTGTGCCTCGGTTCTAGGTGAGAAGTCAGGTGTAACAACTCCAGACGAGTCCAGACTCGAATTGTTTGAGAATCTGCAGGCAAAGCATTCAGCCTTGTCTGCTGGGGAGGTGAGGACCTCAAATTTGTTTATTAGTGGGGGTATTGTGGACTTGCTCTTGTTAAGTACTCTACTCCAGTAGTCTTTGGCATCAAACTTAGAGGATGCTATGCGTTGCTTCATTCTGGCAGCAAACAACATCTTAGCTTCGTTAAGTATCTTAGCCATAGCTAGCAACCAATGTAGGAGGAGGACAACTCTGAACTCAAAATCCAGTCACCACCTAAAGCTGTTGATTGATTGATTTATTCATTAACTTTTTGTAGGTTATTTAAAGCCAGAAAATATTTCTTGATAGAAATTTTTTATGGAGATAATGTTTGTCTAATACACCTCCTACTATATAATTCATGGCCGGGAAGAGAAGACATAGTTCCACACTTTTTCTAAGAGTATATGCACGCACATAAATATACTGTACCTGACTGGAATCTGAGCTCTGTTCTCCTATTTCACCATTCTGAGCAGTTATCCATTACACCACCCATACATCCAAGCTTACTGCAGATGGTATTCCCAAGTGGTCACCCATTTAGGTACTGACCAGGTTTGATATTGCTTAACTTCAGTTATCAGATTTTAGCATGATAAAAAAACCCTAAAGCTAGACAAAGACGGTTAGACATAGGTTGCAGATCCTATGCCCACAAAACAAAAATACAGCTATGGATACACCCACAGGTGAGTGATTATCCAGAAAGATGTTTGACACTACCCTACCTAGCATTGGGCCCAGATGAAATGTTTGAGATTTCAATATGAATATCTACTATAAATGAATTAGTGGCAAATATACATCAGTACAGAGTTTCCTAGTTGAGTGCAGATGTGTCTGTCAAAATCAGTTACATCCAGTATTTTTCTGTTTAGCAGCAGTGCAGCTTGGCATGTCTAGATATAAGCCTCTCCGCAACTTGTCCAGATCTAGGTCTTTGCTAGCTGTCTCATGCCATTAAAAGTAACGGGAAAACCAGTAGTGGGTAGTTGGTGAGACTCAGTGTCTTGTGAAGTTGTTCTCTTGGACATTTTGTCAAAGTTGTGTGCAGGTCACTGCGCTGTAATTTCTGAGGTAGTGTTGTCTTGTTTCCTCCCATCTCTTTCCCTTCTCTATTTGTTACCCTGTAGTTCTTGGAGGAGCAGTTGGTTAGGTTTTTTTCCCCCCCAGCCCTCAACACACACTTGCCCCATTTTACAACAAAAACGCAACATACAAAATGGACATAAAAGCTTCAGAGAATTGTTTCCTTTATGATCAACTTTTAAGATCAAAAATGTTTTGATATTAGAAAACCATTTAAAAAACAAAAAATAAAGTCAATGAAATACAAACTTTTCTTTGATTTCCTTGCTTTCTTTATGGGTGAAGAAGAGTCTGACTTTGATGTCTTCTTACTTTTGCCAGATTTGTTGTCTTTCTTTTTCTGAGAATCAGAAGTGTCTTTCTTCTGCCGACTCTTTTTAACTGGCGGCTCTTCTTCCTCTTCTTCACTTTCTGATAATTCTTCAAATAACTTTTCATCAAACTGTAGTTGTTGCTCTGAAAAACATAAGAGTCATTTAAAGAATTCTTGTAGTGAAATTAAGAAATATTAAACTTTAACTAGAAGTGGTATTTTGTCTATTGTTGGCCCTTAAGTATATTAAAAAAGTTCCTATATTATCAATTTCATATATGTACACTACCGGCCATAATTATTAGGCCACCCCAGTTTTTTTTTGTTTTTTTTTTTAAAGAAATGATGTATTTCCTACTATTTTTAGTATTTATTGCCAAATGAAAATAGAATGGTTCTTTTGTTATTATTACTTTTCAAAATTTTACAAAGAAGGAAGCAAAGATGAACTTGTCCGAATCACCCTAAATTTTTTTCATTTTTTCATTGATGAAACTGCAATATAGGTAATTATTAAATATTTATAAATTCATTTGATGCACATGTTATTGTGCTGTATTAATAAAAGAACCATTCTGTTTTCATTTACAATTATTCACTTGGCAATAAATACTAAAAAATAGTATAAAATGCATCATTTTTTTAAAACACTGGGGTTGCCTAATAATTATGGCTGGTAGTGTATGTACAGATACACACATCAAAGGTGGTGTTAAAAAGTTCTTGCCTGAAACTTTTAATGTTTGGTCAGATTTTAGGAAATAGGTTGGTCTGAGTTTTTAACATCCATCATACATAAACAAATAATGATATATGAAGTTAATTTTTTACAAATTTTTTAATTTTTTTTATCTGATAATGCACCATTTCCCTTGATTCTGGTTATTAGACAATATAGCCTGCTTCATGCCTCTTTCACTACCACCAAATTTGTGCAGCCTATGTTATCAACAATATGAGAACAAAGCTTTTTCATGACACTTATCAGATGTCAATTGTTTTTTTTTTCAGATTGAGTAATTGAAATTTGATATTCTAAATGGAGAATAAATATAATTAACTTTGTCTAAAATTATCTAAACTTATTTATAAATGGAACTTTGTGTGTGTGTCTGTTACCTATAGACTCCGAAATGCTGAACCAATTTTCTGGAAAATTTACAGTTGTACTATAAGCATCTGCGAGTGTTCTTAGCTAGGTTTTGTGTCGAGGTACCACCGATGAAAATCGATAATCAAAATAAATCGGGTTATAGAAGGAGTAGTTCGATTTTAATCAAATTTGATACACTCATAGACAAAGACATAAGAAACGATATTCAGAAGTTTCAAGGTTGCAGTTCTTACAATAGTGCAGAAAATCGATAAGATATATATAAAAGGCAAGATGTTTGTGTGTGTGTGTCTGTTTATCTGCCTGTATATCTGTATTTTTTTCAGCCTTTTTATTTTAGTTTTTGCTTCGGGTTTGGCTCTAGGTAGGTATAATTGTAGTTCTTAGTCTCAGCCATGATACCATTTACTCAAAGGACTTATTTAGCCTTCAAAATTCAGTTTACAACGAAAAAAAACTTATTTGATATCTTACCAGGAAATCAAAATTTGACTTCCACCCATTCATTTTTCTTTCAGTTTACAGTTTTGCTTTAACTGGAAACAACTATTGCTTTTTATTCTTTCGTGTCAATGTCCTAAGAGTCTGAGCTCCAGGACCATGGATTAGTTTTAAAGCTTTCATTACACCCGAGCAACGCCGGGCTATACTGCTAGTTATTAATAATTAAACTAACTTGTTTACTTAAAATTATTATTGATTTGTTTACTTATGGTTTATCAACCTTTTTGTAGGTTATTTAAGGTCAGAAAATATTTTTAGATTTTAAGAACTTTTTAGAAATAATAATTTACTGATACAAGATATAATTAACTTAGCTGGTGGGAGGGGGGTGGGGGACTGAATTCATTCCTACCTTTACCAAAGGTCATTTGCACATAAGGGAATATAAAAGAAGCTGACTGGAATTGGAACTTGGTCCTCTGATTTCAGATTCTATGTCATTATCCATTACACCAATTTTACATCCAAACTTTCAGCACCTGCTATTCTCAAGTGTTCACCCATCCAGGTACTGACAATGCTCCACATTGCTTAACTTTAGTGACTGTACAGGAATGTGATATGGCTGCAAGCCAAAAATTAAAGTGAAACCAAAATTTTGAGTAGGCACATTAACTTTAATCGATACACACTATTTACACTTGCTTTGGCTGTTGTGTCATCCAGCCTTCATTTGACCGAAACGTGATAACAACAAAGATAAGGTCATTAGTCCAAGAGTCAATAATAACCCTGCATCACAGAAATTCTTCTAGGAATTCAAGTAATTTATTTTTCTGGCTAATCCTTGTGCTAATCCTTGTAAACATCTAGGAAAGGAAAAACATTTACATTAAAAAAAATTACATAAAAAAATTGACACTTACTGATTGCTTTATCCACCAACCATCGGTTATTTCTTTCTTCACGCTTGAATTTATTCTGAAAAATTTTTTGTAATAATAAAAGTCTGACTGTTAAAATCTACTATTTTTCATAAAGACTACAGTAACCAAAAGATACAACTCGTCCGTTGTACAAATTTTCACTCCCTTCACAAATTTATATTCAGCAAATCTGTAAAAATTCAATCCATTGTGGTTTGTTCCTTTTCAGACTGAATTTATTTTACCAGTTTGTATTTCATGAGTTAAAATCTTTGAGTTACTCTCAAGTAACTTAAAGTTTAATTCAATTTTTGAACTATCTACACAAGTTAACCCCTTGAAACCATATCTATTCTGATAAGATTATACACAGGCTCTATGGTAGAGGTATTTTTGATCATGTAAAACTGAGTCTGGTGGTTTCCATAGAATAAAATAGCCATATTTATCACATTGTGATTGAATCTGTTAGTTTTGTGGGGAATGTTTGAAAACTCCATAAATGATTTTCATTTCTGAATAACTGTCAAAGTAACAAGTTTCTGATTTTAGCCATAATATTTGTGTAAATTAATGAAATTTATTTTTACATAGTGTAACTTGAAATTACAAATTTATTTTGTAATATTGGCTTTTTAATTTGATTTAAAAAAAAAAAATTGTTTTAATTTATCCCCCCCCCCCCAAACTAGAAAGAACATACAATATAGAACAAGAAAATTGAGAACTAAATGGTACTTTTAAAATATTCTAAATGGAGTGCTTGGAAATCACGCAGTGACAATGTTCTACAGTACTAACAGAGGATTAAGGCAGTCAAAATTCAATGGTGTTTGCATTATACATGACTGCCATATTTTAACAACTGTTAACTTGTATCAATGATGTACATTGACTCCTTTAAAACAGCAAACTAAAATATATGCCTGATTTTGGCCACAACAACTTAATTTACTTTGTATGAACGTTTTTTGTTTCTGATAAAAACCTTCAACTTTGTCGCAATATAAGCAAAGGGATCCAAATTTAGAATTTTACTGATATAAAAATAACAGATTCCTTGACCAAATTTTTAAAAAAGTAAACATTTCATTCCCGCCATAGTAAAGGAAAGTTGCATTATATGCAGAAAACACATTCATAGTTCTTACATACAAAATAAAAGATCACATTATGTAGAAATTTTTTTTTTTAATCATTTCACCCCAAGCAAGGCGGAAATGCTACTGATGAGTTGGGGGGGGCTACATAACTGTAAAAAGATTAATTAGAAGAGAGTGAGGAGTACAAACATGTTAGAAAGGAGCAATAGAAAGATGAGAATGTAGGTGTGATGACAGATACATAGGTGGAGAGAAAGGAAAGGATATATGGGGGTGGGGAGAGAGCTAGAGTCCAGTGGTTCATAGATGAGTATTGACATTGCATTTAAATTTCTGGAGGTTGTAGCTATCAGGAAAGCAAGAATATGGAAGCGAGTTCCACAGGCGGGAAGTGCAAGAGAAGAAGCTGCAGGAGTAGAATTGTCGTCTGCATTTGGCTACCCTAACTGTGAATGGGTGGGACCCAGTTGCCAGTCTGGTTGCACGAGTAAACACCTGTTGAGGAGGCACCAGTGACTTAAGTTCGTCCAAGCAGAAGCCATGAAAGTATTTATAGAACAGACAAAGGTAGGCCACATTTCGTCGGTGGGGAAGTGGCTGCAGTCGAGCCGCCAGATCAGTACCTATAACATTACAGACTCTCCTTTGGAGTCTGTTGAGAACACTGAGGAGAACGGCAGTGGCGCCTGACCATAAATGGTAGCAGTACTCCATGCACGGATGGATGGTTGACTTGTATATATGCAGGATGGATTCAGGCAAAAAAAACATCCTGGATCGACATAGTGATTCAACCTTCTTAGCAGTAGATTTAGCTATGGATTTGATATAGCGGTTCCATTTGAGGTCTGAGGAGAGGGTAAGGCCGAGGAGGCGCAGTGTATTGCTCTCAGGGAGAATCGCTTGGTCCGTGCTTATGGGAGGCAGGAGAGGTTACCTGTGATGGTTGACAGACAACAGCTTGGTCTTAGACGCATTGAAGTTGACAAGCCACTTCTTGCCCCAATTCGCCACAGAGTGTAGATCCAGTTCAAGGTCAATAGCGAGATTATGTCTATCCGCCACAACAGGTTTCTTACTAGTGTGGGAGTATATTGTAGTGTCATCTGCCTAGATGCCTATGTGGCCCTTGATCTCATCTGGGAGGTCGTTGATGAAAATAAGGAAGAGCGTCAGGCCCAGGATAGAGCCCTGTGGGACACCAGCATTCGTGCTATAGGATGAAGAGGCATGCCCATTCAAAACGACCTTCATTTTGCGGTTATTTAAAAAAGATTGGATTAGGTCAAGCAGGCAACTGGTAATACCATAACCCCGTAGCTTGCATAGTAGGACAGAGTGCCAAACCCTGTCAAAAGCCTTGGAGATGTCCAGAGCAACAGCGCGAGCCTCGTCAGACTCATCAAGGGCCTGGAGCATGTACTCCATTACGGTTGTTAGCAAGTCGGCCGTGGACCTGGCAAAGCGGAAGCCATATTGCCTGTCAGAGAAGAGTTTGTGGGCAGTGAGATGTTGAACTATTTCAGCATTGATTATGGCCTCAAACACTTTCCCGAATATCAGTAAAAGACTGATAGGGCGATAGTTGGATGGGTCTGAGGGTTCACCACAATTCTTAAATACAGAAATGACTGAAGAGAACTTCCAGCATGCAGGAAAGGAGGAAGCAGAAAGGCAGTAGTTAAACAGTTTAGAGAGGACAAGGGAAAGTTCAGGAGCACACCTCTTAAGGACTATCACCGGGATTCCATTATCTCCACTCGCCTTATGGGGGTCAAGTTTTGAAATTACTAAATAGAATATAACACCAAAGTAAAAAAAGCAACAATCCTTTAAAGAAAGCAAAAAAATTCTAAATTTAGGGTAACATTTCCTGATGAAAAGTTTGGAGTATTTAGTATTAAAAAAAGATTTTGGACTATCAATAACAAAATATAATTTTTTCTTATTTTCACAGTCAACTAACCTGGAAAAAAAAAAATCAATGAATTTATACATTTATCATTGCAAACCAAACTGAAAATATATTAAAAAAAGGGAAGAAAGAAAAAAAAAAGTATTTTTTTTGAGAATTTATTATACATCTGAAAGTTTTATACTACTATTACTAGGGAAAAAAGTTACCTTTAAATCTCTTCTGGTTTTTTTGGTAAAAAGATTTGTCATCAAAGAAAAATCAGTCCCAACTGTGCTCAGTGCTAAAAAGAACTTTTTAGTCTCTGGAAAAAAAAAAAGTATTGCTTTAAACTCATGGCTGCTCTGCATTAATCAAACTAAACATAATGTCAACTTTTGATCTTAAAAAAAAAAAAAAAAAAAAAAAAAAAAAAGAATCACTTTATACAGAATTTTCATTTAGAAAATGACTTTAATCTGAAAAGGTTATTTAACCAAAAGTTTTCTTATGACAATATATAAACATAGACCATTAGAAACAAAATAGGGAAATAATTATTAGACATGTACACAATTATTAACACCCATCTTCAAAAATGGCTTTTTATTTTATATTTATTGTTAAAATCAATGTCTACATAAATTTTGGTCTATATATGCCCAAGTGTTTAAGGAATAAAAACAATTCACAAAAAATTATTTTCCCCAAGTCAAATAAGAAATCCAAATAACTGGCCGATTCAACATTATTAACAATATTCAAAGATTAACATTGAATATTGCATCTTTTTTGCTTACAAACTTCTCTCAATTTTTAAGATTAGTTTTTAATGAGCTTCTGATACAATCAGAGGAACTATTTTCAGTTATATATTCTCATGCTTCAAATTAAATGGTCTTTTCTTTAGTTCTCCAACATATATTTTCTGCAGGATTTAGAGCTGGCCATTTCGTCATCTTATTGTCTCTTGTCAAAGCACAGAATAAAGCACCATGCAACATTTAGTCTTTTTGAAAAAAGTCTCTCAAGTTTTTTTTAAAAGAAACATTGAAGATTCTTCAATAATCTTTCAAAAACAGCAGGCCTTCAAAGCCACCTCTACGGAGAGCTTGTGTAATTATTTTTTTTATTTATTTATTTTTTTTTAATCATTTCACCCCAAGCAAGACGTTAATGCTACTGATGTGCAGGGGGTTACATAAGAGAGTTGAGGCAGGAGGAGAGTCAAAACCATGATGAATCAGCTACAGGTGGTGAAAAAGAAAGGCCAAGAGAAGGATGTGAAGACATTTGCGAAGGGAGAGAGAAAGGAAAAGAACAAGATACACAGGGTGATGTAGAAAGGACTAGAGTTAAGTGGATAAGAGATGGGAATTGACTTTGCATTTTAATTCCTGGAGGTTATAACTGTCAGGAAAGTATATGGAAAGGAGTTCCACAGGCAGGAAAAGAATGTTCCACAGTGTGAGAAAAGAAGCTGCTGGAATCGAATTGTCGCATGCATTTGGTTGATCTAACTGTAAAAGGGGTGAGACCTTGTTGCCAGTATGGTTGCCCGAGTAAATTCTTGTGGTGGAGGCACCAGTGACCCAAGTTCGTCAGAGCAGAAGCCATGAAAAAAGATTATTGCCTGTGAAATGCAGACTCACATCCTCACCAAATTGGTTTCCATTACTCTGAATATTTTCTTGGGATTTATATTTACTACTCTTGATAGCAGCCATTTGTCTCACTTTAAAATTATCCTTCTCCTGCCATGCCCACTCCATTGAACCAATGTAATGGTGACGATCTCCCACACAGCCGAGTGTTTAAATTTGGTCTTTAACCATTAGCAACAGGACAAGCATCAGTTCTCTACATCAGAACTTTGTTAATGTATCTTGACCTTGATGCTGTGTATAGAACTATTGTTGGAGTGATGTTGGTTGCAAGAATATTGCACAAGTGACAGCATGTGCATTTCATTATATGTTGCTTTAGAAATTCCTGTACCCGAGAACTTTCCAGGGATGATGTAACGTCTGTTATTCATAACATATCCTTAAAATTTAACGTAATAGTTTGAGCGTTGTTTAATGGCGTATTAACCTTTGTTGGATATTTAATGCCAAAAAGGTGGAGGTTTAAGGTATTTTTTTAATGTTTGATTATAGTGAGAAGGTTGATTTAGTCAGGTTTTTATGAAAAATTTTTGTTATTTTCATTTTAGAAAACTGAAGATGTCTTCTAGTTTTATATCAAAAAAATGTACTGCTAATAATAATTTTTCCTTCAAAAAATTTATTACAGTAATAATGTTTTTCTTCCTTCAAAAATGTGTTAGAGTAATAATTTTTTTTTTCAAAAATATATTGTTGGTAATATTTTTTCTTCAAAAATTGTATATTTTTCTATAAAAGTCTATGTATAATTTTTATACTTTCATAGTGTTTTGACCCCAGTTTGGGGGTTAACTATTTTTCCATAGCTGGGATCCTAACAGGTGCTACCACTCCAAGTCAGGGTGGACCTGGGAACAACAGCAATTAAGAGGTGGTTCCATGCCCCTCACAACCTCCCAATCAGAGGCCTTTACTGTCATACCCAGGACCCTAACTTAATAGATAATAGTGTCATGCCTCTTCAGGACATTAGTGATCATGGCTCTCCAAAACTTCCTATACTTTGTAGTCCTGTTACTCTTTTTTTGTTTATTGGTTGTAAAAAAAATGTAATATTTCTATTTTTTTAACAAAGACAAAGACATATTTTCAAGTTTGTAGGTGAAGAGTTTCAGGTTATCATGTTAATGCTGTTTTTGTTTGGTTCATTAGTGAATTTTTTCCTTTATTATCTCCCAAATATTTTTAGCAACAACAACATGTTCTCATATTTAATGACAATTTCATAGCTGCATTAATTTTATTGTCCTTATTTATTGATTTGTTTCTATTATCGTGATTAAAATAATATTAAGTCAGAGTGGTACATTTGATAATGAACTGTTTACACTGACATCCAGCATAAAATACATATGGTTGTTCCTTGTCATGATATAACGCTTATTTCTCCCAGTGAAATCATCTAAAGTCCCAACTCCTGTAAAACCAACCATGGTGGTAAGGTTGAAGAGGAAGAACCAGACTGAATGTGACCAATCCCTGAAGACCCCGAACAGTAAAATAGGCAAAGATCTATGTGATCTCAATGGTCAAATGAGTGGAAGAGGGCAGCACTAGTTGAGTTTGAGTTCTGTTTAAAGGCATATCAACACCTCTGTGGGTTATTTAATGCCAAAAAAGTAGGGTTTTAAGGTACTTTTTTTAATGTTCAGTTAGAGTAAGAAGGTTGATTTAATCAAATTTTGATGAATTTCTTTTTTTATTTTAGAAACTGAAGATGTCTTCTAGTTTTGTATTCAAAAATGTATGATGGTAATAATTTTTTTTTTTTTTTAGAACTGTATTGTTGATAATATTTTTCCTTCAAAAATGTATATTTTTCTATAAAAGTCTACTTTTATACTTTCATAATGTTTTGACCCTAGTTTGGTGGTTGACTATTTGCCCATAGTTGGAACCCTAACAGGTGCTACCACTCCGGGTCAAGGAGGACCTGGGAACAACACTAATTAAGAAGTGGTTCCATGCTCCTCACAACCTCTTAATCAGAGGCCTTGCTGCCAGATGCAGTTTACGGTCATACCCAAGACCCAGCACTAGTTGAACTGGCATAACCAAGGCGAACCTTGATAAAATAAGCATCTGACAGCACGATGCAACCAGATTGGCCAGATCTCACCTGTCACAATTCCCTTTGAGCCATGAGGGAAGTGCTTCTGGCCTAGCATGTGGGCTTCTCTGTCAGGCAGAGAGGTTTACCAAAATAAAATATATGCAAATGGCCCCGTCAAACAATTTGGTTCTGCCATCATCACCAGGGGAAGAGAGATTGAACAGGGAGAGAAGATGGTGATCCTGATGCTTGGAGAGAAATGGGTGCTGATGATGACAAGTTCTGAGTAATCCTTGTTTACTATCCCTACTCATCATCCATTTATACAAGCTTTTTAGATTACTTGCTATTTCCACACTGCCCTTTTGCTTTCAATATGTCTAGTGAATGTCAAAATCTCCAATGCCTCTTTCTTCATTTGTACCAGAAATTAAAAATTTTTGATTCTTAGTACAATTGTCCTTTATGTTTTTGTTTTAACTTTAAAAGGAAAATAAAATTATTTCTTACATTCCAATAATTTTGAACTGTGCTTGAAATTTGTATTGATTGATGTCAAATATTTCTAGATATCCTCCTTTGGGACAATTTAGGTTTTTCCTGTTCACAAAAGGTCATTTAGGAAAAAGTTCATATTGAAGAAGAGTACCAATTGTGGACATGCATGTATAGAGAATACCAGAATAAAAAAATTAAATTAATTACTATTGTGTCTGTGCTCAACAAAAGTTTGGAAATTAAGGTTTGATAATATTTTCACATAACTCTTATTTTAGAAAGTTTTATTGCATATTTGGATAAATAAACATTCTTATCTAAACAAGTTATGGCTATAAAAAATAATTTAAAAAAATTAAAACTTTTTTGTTATAAATTTTGTGCTTAAAGTTTACCTTTTAGAGACCATTTTGATTTGGGTGTATATTTGCGGAAGCTCCCATAATTTGAATAAACATCTGTCTCATCAACAACTTCCAAAGAAATAGGGGCAGTGGGTTGACTGTTGTTTATCACTAAACTATTAAAGAAAGAGAAAAATATAAGAAAAAAAAAATGATAGAAACAAAAAAGAAAAAAAATCAACAAAAACAAAACAAAAAAATAAGTTTTCTCATTAACAAATTTCTATTGGAAAGTTAAGCTGAAACTTTTTTCATTACTTTGTAAATAATCCTTAAAAAGAAACAATTCCAATATGGCAAGCACCTGAAAAATATCAAATATCAGTTTAGATTTTATACTTTCCTTATAGTGAAAAGAATTTTCTGTCAGAACTAGTCTTTCCTATTTGGGCAATATTGTCTACATTTATTTAAAAGCCTACAATTAAAAACGGAATTAAAATTTTCTAACTCCACTGTAGTGATTAGTCTTTCTGCTCTGACCATATTTCTACAATAACAAAAACTGACCTGAAATAATATTATACACAAATAGACTGGTTTAGTTAAGTTATAATACATTTCTAAGCATTGAACAAGCATTTTTCTACATTTCTAATTCATGACTCTTTCAAAATCATTAGAAATGTATTTACATAAGACTCACTTGTATGACAAGTGAAAAGAGTTTTCATTTGACATGATTTGTCCTTTAGGACTTCATTGAACTAAACTGATGTGATTTTATTTTTCTAAAATTGTTCTTGATATATAAAAATTTATATCTCCTCATTAGTAAGACTTGCAATACCACAGCACTGAATATACTTTTGACTTTTAATGAATTTCTGTATCTTAATCAGCACATTGCATTATGTATATATAAAAAAAAAACCCCAAACGAACAAACAAAAAACCCTACTCTGCACATAAAACTTGTGTTAAACCCTCAGCACTGAAAATTTCTTTTTCTGTTTTCAATGCATTTCTATAGAAAAACAGTTACAAAATTAGTCTAATTCTGACATTAATACTTTCATTCATTCCTGATCAATGAAAGAATCTTTATTTGTGATTTTCAATGCTTAAAAACTGATGAAACTTGCAAAAACAAATTGAAAGTTAAAAAAAAAAAAAAAAATGCAAAATTCAATGTTAGGCATGAAATTTCTCCCTTTAGAGCAGAGAATATTTCACTTTTTTTAAAGCCAAAAATGACCAGTTAAATAAGGAAATGACAAAGCCCATGGGCACCAACAAGAAAAGTCAACATCTTGTCTACGTATCAGACAGTACTGAAAAAAAAAAAAGATTAATGTTTCAATTCCTGTCTATTACCAGCAGAATTTGCTGCCTTTTTTTTTTTTTTTTAAATCATATCACTCCAAGCAAGGCGATAAAGCCACTGATGCGCAGGGGGCTATGTAAGGGTAAAAAGAATGGAAAAGAGAAAGCCGGAAACCACATCCTAAACAGGAAACAAGGGATGAGCCTCTTCACCTGTTCAATAGATGTGGGTGGAGTGTGAACCGGGCAATAGTTTAGTCTATCTAATCCAATTGAAAAAAAATAAAAGAAGAGAGTGAAAAGATTGGAAAAGAGAAAACTGGAAACTGCATCCTAAACAGGAAACAAGGGATGAGCCTCTTCACCTGTTCAATAGGATGTCATTATTACATTTGACAGAGAAAGAAATGTCACCTTTTTCACAAAGAAGAAAAACAAAACAATTCCCACCCTAAAGAAAAAGGAAATTAAATAACATCCAGTTCCACATGTTTAATAACTTGTTTCAATTCAGTTTTGTAGAATTTAATATATTTAAAAAGAAAGTACATCCTGCATTTGCAAATCATTAATGCTCACTATAACTGCATTTTTATATGACTACAAAATGATGGAGTCATAAAGACACAGGATTCTGTTGTTTTAATTGCAGTACACAGCTATTATTGACTGATTCATTTTTTTTTACAGCTTATCAATCCAAATCATTATTTAAAGTCAAAACATTTTGTATTGAAAAAGTATTCTTTTTGTGAGTTAATATTGCATTGACAATTTTTTGAAAATAATTTTTCCAGTTACAAGTTCTACTATTTAGCCCATAGCTTGGGAGAAAGTGAGAAGATGAATTCATACTTTCCCACCAAGGGAATTTGTGCATAAGTGAATGTAATGAAATGGATTCAAACTTGGTTCAGTTCGAGTTATCCGTTACCCACAACCATATCCTATAGATCTGTTATAATCTGTTCATCATCCTTTTTTGTACTGTTCATTATTTGCTCGTATTTTATCTGTATTCATCAAATTTGCATCAAGAGAAAATTTTCTGGACTGCTGTTATTATGTGGGTTGAGGTGAAATGGATATCAGTAAGCCAAGTTCTAATTTTTTGTTGAATTTGTTTCATTGACTTAAGAGCAAATACCCTGGGAAAAGGTATTAATCCATCTCCTTCCAGCTATGGGTTGAATAGTAGGACAGATTGGGTTCTATAGCCTTGGTTGGTACCGGTCTACTGCAGAAAGTAATGGCAACCTACTGTAAGAAAATCTTCTGCCTTCTCAAGAGACATGATTAACTAAGCAAGTATCATATATAACAATTGACTATTTAAAAAAAAAAAAAAATTTGCTTATGTCATCAAAGTTTACATGATATATATATATATATATATACATACACACACACATATATAATTTCAATTTAGAAGTTAGTTGATTACGCAACCTTTGTTTCAACCCTTTAGTATCTTCAGATGTTTTATGTCAACTGATTCCCTGACGTTTTTTTCAAACTTGTAACAGGGATTTTCAGAATGAGTGATTGTGTTTAATAAGTATAGCAATTTTTATAATACTGTCTTAAAAAATAGTGGATATAAAAGCCCAAATATTAAATATGTAAAAGTGAAAATCTACCCCTGAAGGAAAAATAGGAATAAAAATATTTGGTATACACCCATTTTCAACCAAATGGTTAGCAGTAAATTAGTAAAAAAATCCTTGCTTTGATTAAGAAACACTTTCTGAATAATAATCCATTAAGTCAGATTTTCAATAAAAATACTCTAAAAATTATAGTCGTATGAATAATCTGGGAAAAATTATTAAAAAATCATAATATTTTAAATAAAAATTTAAACCAAATTGAAAATAGTAATTATCAAATAACTAAAATCAGTAATTTGAACAATAATAAATGTAATTGTAGAAACCCTATACAGTGTCCTTTGAAAAACAGGTGCCTTACAGAATCCATCGTTTATCAATGTACCATTTCTTCTACAGAGCACCCTAGTAATGTATAGATTTATGTGAGTAGTACTAAGAATTCTCTTGAAAAAAAAAAAAAAAAACAAACAAAAAAAAACATGATTTTATCAACATGTCTTCATTTAACAATAAGTATGTACAGAAATAGAAGATCCTTATTGAAATATTATTGGTATCTAAAAGAAACAAATAAAACTCCCACATTAAAAAAGCTAGAATAGGTAAGTCTTTAAATGCCTCTTCTGTCTATATGAAGAACTATTATTAAATTTCTTAAGAATAAAAATCTATTAAATAAACATAATGAAATAAATGTCAAATGTAAACATTGCAAAATGTTCACCTTAGAATATGGCAAAAAGATTCTTCATAAAAATATTAACGTACATATATCTAATAATTTGTTTTATATTATGAAAGAATAATAATTAAATAGATATTAAAATAATTAAATAGATATTAAAAAAATGTTTTTATAAATTACGAGTTTTATGAAAAATTAGAATAAAATACCTTCTGAATTGAAATAAAAATAATTACACTCAAAAGGTCCCTTTAAGTTAGATCAAAAACATAAAATGTTTTCTTCCTATCTTTTTTGTTTTAGAAAATGATAGGATACAGAGAAATCTAAGAGAATAAGTTTGTAACAATAATGGATACACCAACGGAAATGGAGTCTAGACAGGGGTTTTGATCGAATGATACTCTTGCCATTAAGACTGAAAGAAGAAATCATGTATTCATCAAAATAACCTTTTTTCAAATATAAAATGAATCACTATTCTGATTAATTAAATTGAATACACACACAAATTTTTCTGTCTTCCCATGTCTATAAATAATAAACAGTTTCTTATATTCAAATGAAAATCATTTTCATAATAATGAACTAACATTGCCTGATGATAAAGTAAAAATTTCAAAACATAAAAATTTCTGTGTCACAATGTAAAAAATATTAATTTTAAATAAAAAGTTTGTATATATATAAGCAGAAAGACACAAAATTGAAAGAAAAAAAAAGAAAAAAGGAGTTCAACTCACTTATTTTTTTTATCTTTCCATATTTTCTATCAAATTTTTCTTAATGGTTGGTTTTATTTTTGCCTATTTATTTAGATAATATCTGCAATTAAGAAACATTTTTACAAGACATGATATTTAATATGTCCCAATGAAAGATGTGGAATTAATTGCAAGAATGGGTAAAGGGAAGCAGTATTATCAAAATAAATAATGCTTACAGGAAAGCAATAAGCGTTGCTTCACATCATCCACAAAAAGAACTACTAATGTGAATTTGCACAATTTACCTTTCTTCATTAAGCACGATGTTTCCATCAGCTCCTATTTTCACCTGGGGTACCGCAATTGGTTCGTTTTCATTTGTTGTTGGTTCTGGTGCTTTTGGGGCAGATTCTTCAGTCAGTCGAATTGGCCTGGCCCTCTTGGCGTCAGGAGATCTGTCCACGACAGGGTGGGAAGAAATAACAGGAAACGTGAATATATTTTCACAATCTTGCAACAATATGAAGATAACCTCTCAGTAAACATGTCAACAATAATATACATTCGTGTCTTATAGTATTAATTTGTCAATATGTGATTAATACAAACAAATAAGTTTTGTAAATTTTTAACATTTCATGTTCAGATGATTTTAGGAGTGATTTAATAAATGTTTTTTTTTTACTCATGACTTAAGTACAGAAAAAAATGGTGACATTATGCAGGTTAGCTTTTGCATATTGGCTTGCATTTTAATATATGCTGTATAAGCATGGTTGAATGGTTTGCAGGAATAAGAAATTAAGAACTAAAAACATTTTGTGAAAAATCCAAAGTAAAATTGCACATCTGCAAAAGTGGATTCAAATGACTGTTCACAAGTCAGTGCGAAAAGCAAATCCTGAATCCTGATTGGATTAAAAACAGAAAATTCATAATGACGTTATTTCACATCTAAAAGCGAAAATGCTCGCTGGAGCCGGTCACATGACCAGATTTAATTACTTAAGGACATTCTGTGACCGGTCAGCAGAGTCAGTTGGGAGCCATGAGATTAAACAGCTAAAATGTAATTTCAAATCAACCCGGAAATAAGGACAGGTCGCACCTTGTTCTCTTTCTCCTTATCTCTTTCAACTACCACAAACATTTTTTACATTTCTTGATACCCATAACTTTATCATTGAACACGAATTCTACTCTTAACTTCTTAATAATGTTTCTAATCCCACATTAACTTCTACAACTCATGTTATTCTTTCCTTTTAATAAATTACTATTTTGAAATGCAAAATGTATATTTTATTCTTACACAATTCCACATATTCAAACCTGCTGACAACCAACCTTCTGATAACGATGAAAACCTTCTGATAATTCTGATGATGATAATTCTGGATAAAACTTGTAAGCTGTAGGGAGTTCGGTTATGTCTGACACAAGGCCGAATCAAAGAAACATTAACCACTTCCTATAGCTACAAGTTAGAACGTTCGCTTTCCGGCCATGAGATCCAGGTTTGAATTAATTATAGTTGATTTATCAGGAAGGTAACTTCTTGATTATTATTTGCCCAGGGAAGGCGATCACAGTGTGCAGCACCTTTGGAAAGTAGCTGAATATCATACCATTTCATGACCCAAATCCTGTGAGTGAAATTTGAAAGACAAAACTATTTGGGAGTTGTCAATAATTGTTCTAGCATAAAGTTGCAAGAAGCATACAGGCCTTGTTACGATGATTGATTATGTCAGATAATGAGCTATTTTCCAGAAACTGTAAATAAGGTCTGCTCAGCATAATTGCAGTATAAACCACAGATGGGCTGTGTGGGTGTTGAACAAACACAAATGTGTCTGCAACAGGGATTGGATAGCTACCCTAGCAGACAGGCATATCCAGATAAGTGCAGCCAGCAAAAATGCATGGAAAAATATTATGAGAAAAAAAAAGTTTTTTTGTTTTACACAGCTGACAGAATTTAAAAGTTGGCTATTGAAATAAAATACTTGCTTCATTGGGCTTGAACTTGGATTCCAGTAAATTAAATCTCTCATCTTCATCTTAGCCCTGTCTGGTGGTTTATCAGATGGATGCACAGACACATCTGGTTTCTTTTGTTTCTAAGACATGTACAAAGAAATGGTTATATGTTAAATATCAAAACAACTTAGAAAAATAAAAAAAACAAAGCGCTTAATTTAACATCTTTGAACTTTTGGTTTTGACTGTAAGAAAATATAGTCAGCAAAAAGAGAGATAGTGAGAAAATAAAAGAGAGGGGTGGGGGGGAAGATATTTTTGCTGTTTTCCTTTGAAGACCTATGTACCACAAAGTCATCTTTAGAAGTTATCAAATTATGTATATGGATTGTCAAATGAGATTAATTACCAGATATGAAAGACCATATATAATAGATGACTAATTCAATTGGGAGCTCATCTTTCAAATTATAATCAGGCCATTTTTCCATGGTATTTTAACCATAAATTGTATGCCATTACCACAAGCCATGTTGATGGCTTCTATCTTGATAGCTCAACAGTTTTTTTATACCCTTGTTAAGGAAAAGCTTTAAGTTTTCTAAATCAAAAGAGACAAATTTCATGTTGGCTTGAATGTAATGAAAATCAAGGAGAGCATATCTCTGTGATGATTAAATGTTAATAAATCTGATATGAATTCTCTTGAGAACTGGAACATTCTAAAATGAGTTTATAAAATCAGGTCATTGATTGGTCAGCTAAACCAACTAGCAATTTAACTAAGAACATACGAGTAATACAAGTAAACAAAGTTCAGTATCGAAGCCAAAAAAATTTACTGCATTAAAACTGTTAAAAAAAGGCTAAGAGAAAAATATCAGGTTTTTTTATATACTATTTTTCACCCAATACAAGGCCTAAGAGTCACTCAAGGTAGTAGATCATTGAATTAGGTTGTTGTAAGAGTGTACAAAGAGTAAGTAATATTACAAGAACATGTAGAATAGAGCACTTGGTTGACCCTAGACTTTAAGAAGTTAAGATCATAGTAATTGGGGAAGAATTCTTAGGGGAATTGGTTCCACAATGTAACAGTTCTCAACAAGATGACTGAGTGGAACTTGTTCCTTACCAATGGAATACAAAGGAAATGAGGCCAAGATGACTGTATGTGGCATAGCAGGTTCTAGCTGTAAAGATCTCTGGAGTAGTGAAACTCAGGAATGTAGTTTGTCTGAACATTTGTCATGAAAATTGCAATAGAGTAGTGAGAGGCTAACAATCTTTCATCTGAGAAGAAAGGAATTGTAGGGTAGAAAATAATTCATTACAAGGTTTCATTAATGCTCTTGAACTCTGTCAAGGCTGGAAAGTGAGGATTGTATAGCTCCATCCCAGATGTAGCAGTATATTTGGGAAAAACCTTGAAAAGTAAAGGTTTGCTCTTTATAGTGATGCTTCATTTGCTAAACAACTTGATGGAGGATTGCAAGGAGTATAAATTTTATTTTAGGTTGATGATAATTATAAGAAGTAACTGCAGTCAGCTCTAAACGTTCATGGAGGGTGAATGACATCGCCAAAGAAAAGTAACTTCTTCCATGAGAATAAAGATTAATGGTTTTTTTTGGCGGGGGGGGGATCTCATCCGGTAAGGACTGACATGGGCAACAGGCGTCACCTGACCATCATCCAGTGACTGTTAGCACCAACGGCATGAAGAGAACACATTTTTCTGAAATTTGTCCCTCGCCTGGAAAGGAACGACATGAGCAACAGGTGTCTCTAGACCATTACCCTGCACCTGTGTGCAACAAACAAAAATTACCCTAGGAACATGGAACGTCAGAACACTGTACAACTGTGATCAACTTGAGAATATCAAGCAGGGAATGAGTAGATTGGACATCAAAATTGTAGGCATATGCAAAACTAGATGGCCAAACAATGGAGACTTTAGCAGTGACGACCACAGGATCATATATGCAGGAAATAAAAATAATGAAAAGAGTCGGCTTAATACTGGATGAAGACATGAAGAAACATGTTCTGGGATACTGCCAGTTCTCTGAAAGAGTTTTCCTGGTTAAACTGAAAGGGAGACCCTTCAACATAGCAATTATAAAAGTCTATGCACCAACAACATGAAGCACTGTGGAAAAAATAGAATCTTTCTACTCCACTCTTGACAATGCCAAGGCTCAATGTAAAAGCCAAGAAATTTGCATCATCATGGGAGACTTGAATACAAAAGTAGGCAAGGAGAGGGAAGGGGAGAAAACTGACAACTTTGAATTAGTAATCCCTAATGAACAAAACAAAAGACAGGTCCAGTGGTTTAAGACAAATGATCAGATGATAACCAACACCTGGTTTCAAGAACACCGAAGACAACTATGGACATGGAGAAGCCCAGGAGGTGACACAAAAAGCCGAATCGATTATATAATCATAAACAAAAGATTCAGAAACGCAATGGTTCAATGCAAAACCTATCTAAGTGCCAACTGTGGAAGCGACCACCTTCCAGTTATCTACACACTAAGGGTAAAACTTCGGAGACTAAAGAAGCCTAGGGAAGCACCCAGACTGCAAACAACATGCTCCTGAATGACCTCAATCTGCAGAAAAAATACAGTGTGAGAAGCAAATATGAAGAACAAATGGGAAATGGAAATTCGAAATGGGACACACTTAAACAAGTGCTAGTGACATCATCAGTAAACAACATTGTCCCAGAGGAGATCAGACATAGAAGAAAAAAACGAGTCAATGACTGAAGAGATTCTTGGCATGATGATAAGGAAACAAAAAACTATGTCAAGACATGGAACTGAATACAAGAAACTACAAAAGTAAATAAGGACCAAGTGCAGACAGGCTAAGGAGGAATGGCTCAACAACAAATATGCCAAAGTAGAGAGATTGAACAACACTAATAAAAGAGACATGTTTAAAGAAATAAGGGAACTGACAGAACAAAGAACATGCTCCACAACAGGATGTATAAAATCCAAGGATGAAACAATCATATTGGAGAAAAAGGAAATACTCCAGCAATGGGAAGAATATATAAAAGATCTTTTCCACAACAAGAGAGAGCAACAGATAGTAAACAAAGATGCCGATGGACCGGAAATACTAAAATCTAAAGTGAAAACTGCAATGGCCAAACTGAATAGGAACAAAGCAGCTGGACCAAACGCCATTGTAATGGAGATGCTGACATAAGATTTCTGTATAGAGAAAATTATGAAAACAAATGAAATCTACAACAGTCAGAAAAAATGGTGACTGAGCAATCAGTTTGATGAGCCGCATAACGAAACTCATTGTTCGAATCCTGATGAAAAGAGTGTGAAGCAGAATCAGGCTGAAGATAGCACAAGAACTGCATGGTTTTGTCAAGGACACTGGAACAAGTAGTTTGTCCACATATTTTAATAGCTTATTAAAATATCAGTGTACTGACTGGGGTACATTTTGTATTTTTAATTGGGAGCTCCTTAGATTAACATTCTTAACCATCTGATTAAGAATTGCACCACAGACGTTTCTTTTAAGCTTAAAGCCAGTATTGATATTTTTGTACCATGATAGTTCCAATCACGACAAAATCTTTCTTTGTGCCGGCTTGCAAGAATTGTAAATGTGTCCTTAAAGAGGACAAGTCTTCATTTGCTGATAGAATGAGGCACAATTTTGATTCTTGTGACTACTGGTGGCTCTGTAAGGATGTGTTAAATAAAAGTAAACTATTTCTCCTCTCTTCACTCAATTTGAGGTGTTAATATCTTCTGCCATCATTTGAATTCATTTACATCTTGAACAGAAGATTAAGAAAGCCTTTATCCAAAACTAGCAGTATAGCCCGGCATTGCTCAGGTGTAATGAAAGCTTTAAAACTAATCCATGGTCCTGGAGCTCAGACTCTTTGGACGTTGGCATGAAAGACTAAAAAAGCAATAGTTGTTTCCAGTTAAAGCGAAACCATAGACTGAAAGAAAAATGAATGGATGTAAGTCAAATTTTGATTTCCTGGTATTGATATCAAATAAGTTTTTTTCGTCATAAACTGAATTTTGAAGGCTAAATAAGTCCTCTGAGTAAATGGTATCATGGCTGAGACTAAGAACTACAATTATACCTACTTAGAGCCAAACTTGAAGAAAAAAACTAAAAAGGGCTGAAAAACTGATTTTGATCAGACCCGGTATCTTGCCTTTTATTTTTATATATATATGTTCAGTTTTATAATAAATTCAAACATTTCATATATAAAAAATTAGGTTGCTCCTTATACACGGATGTTACTGGGAATGTCTTAAATTTGTCTCGATTGAACGTATAATTTTTGAATATGGACTGGAACTTTCAGTTCCCCCATCTTCTATGAAACAGGTCCTGGGCATGACGATAAACTGCATGCAGCAGCAAGGCCGCTGATTAGGAGGTTGTGAGGAGCATGGAACCACCTCTTAATTGCTGCTGTTCCCCGGTCTACCCTGACCCCAGATTGGTAGCACCTGTTAGGGTCCCAGCTATGGGCAAATAGTTAACCTTTAAACTGGGGTCAAAATACTATGAAAGTATAAGAATACACTTTTATACAAATATATACATAAAACTAGACTTTATAGAAAAATATACATTTTTGAAGGAAAAATATTACTAACAATACAATTTTGAAGAAAAAAAAAAATTCTCAACAAAACATTTTTGAATACAAAACTAGAAGACATTTTCAGTTTTCTAAAATGAAAAAGAATAAAAACAAAACATTTTCAATAAAATCTGACTAAATCAATCTTTTCACTATCACCAAACATTAAAAAAAACCCCCCAAAAACCTTAAAACTCCACATTTTTGGCATTAAATAACCCACAGAGGTTGATATGCTGTTAAACAAAACCCAAACTCAATTTATGAAACAAGGAATTTTTTTCAGAATTTGAAGTTCTTAATGCTCAGTTGTGAAAACTTCAACCTTCTTCTGATAACAAAATTAGGGACCTTAAGGCTAGACTGAATAATCTTGCTTACGACTATTTCCCCATTCTTAATAAACATTTTTCAAGAAAAATGTGAAGAAATATCAAAATCTTAAACCCAACTCCAAATCTTGTTTGTTAAACAATGTACTGATTCTATAGAAAATGGGAGTTATTTTCATTGTCATTATTTTAGGAAAATCTATGATAACATGAAAAAAGATTCTGTAAGATGCATTTTGCCTTTAGGACTTCAGACTAAAATGACGTTTCTGTTGATGTGATCATACATGACCATCAATGAGAGAGAAGGCTGGAACTTTATATTTTATTTATTTTAAATGTGTCAATTGTCAGTATTAAAAAATTATTGTTTGATAGACAAAATTTTGTGGAATGTGTAAAAGCCCAAAAGAAAAATGGATAGAATAAAAAAGAAAAGAAAGAAAAAGGAAAAGAAGGGAAAAACATACTTACCTCTCTCAACGGTAGACTTTTCCCACTTTTGCCAGATTTGTGCACATTAACCGGATATTCTCTTTGCTTGATATTTTCAATTTGAATGTTGTCTTTTAATGGAGAAGAGACACTGTTTTTGCCAGTTAATTTCACTGGGGCTGTTGGAATCCTAGAATCACTAAATGATTTCTCTGATAGTTTTCGACTAGAAAAGAAAACGATAGAAAGTATAAACTTTAAAACACCTTTTTTTCTTTTTAATAATCCTAATTACAATATATTAGTGGAATTTAGTGAGCATCAAATTCCAGAGTATAAAATTGTTCTCTTAAAATATAAATAAGTATGAAGACCAAACTTTAAATGAATTGTTAAATTGGCCCTAAATAATATCCATCATTCATAATAAATAAATGACACTGTCCTTAAATATTGGCTCATAAATAAAACTAATATGCAAATGAATACGTGAGTGAACATTGTTAAATATTAGAAAATATCACAGGACAAAAGTCACCAATTCATGTTTCAATTTTATCAAATTCTGCTTTTTTTATATTTTTTTTTACCTTTCCGTTTTGTAAAATTGTCAAAAAGCCACATCAGTACAAGGGAGATAACTACATAGTAAAAAAATCAAATATTACAAAAAAATTGCTCACTACATTATTTATCAATATTTTTTTTTTTTTACATATATTTTCTTATTTAATTTCAGTTGATTTTCATTACAACTAATTATACCATCATTCTAGTATACCATCATTCTACAGTTGTTAGTAAACAGTATGGATCAGAAAGTATTAGTTCTTGTAGCTGAAACAGTCAAGCAACTGTCATGGTTAAGACAGGCCCAGAGAAATGGTTTACCTTTTATTTACAATCACCTATTTACTAGTAAGCAAGAAACAATTTCTCAAGCCTTGCAGCTACTTACTGATGGTGATAGAATGATGACCGAAGTAAGTGATAATAAAAAGTAACCAACATTAAGATGAAAAAAATTTTTGCTTTCACAGATTGTGAACTCACATTACATTTCTTACCAAATTTTTCATTTCAGCATGACTTTATTCCTATGGAAACAGTTAATGGACTTTGAACATTTGAATATGTTGCTCTCCATCTTTAGCCAGGAATATACCCCCCCACTCTCGTAAATACCTTTGGGAAAGATATTAATCAATTTCCTAGCCCTCCATGGGTTAAGTGGCAGGACAGATTGGGTTCTATAACCTTGGTTGGCAACCAGAAACAAATGGCAACCTTCTGCAAGAAATTATTGTTCTGCCTAGTCAGTCATGAATCGAAAGAGACATGATTGTCCAAGCTTGTATCACATATGGCACTTAACTGACTGATATTCCCCACACCCTATTTTGTAGTGTTATTTTTTTCATGTTTGCATTACTAACACTTGTCTGCAGTGGCAATAGTGAATGCTGTTCATTGTCCTGGATATGTCCATGTGCTTTCTTTCTCACCTGATGGTGGTCCCCAAGTTATTATATTTGTTCAAGTTAATTCAGTTATTACCAGTTTTTCCTTTTGGCCGATAAATTTCTGAGTGGTCAGGCAACTGAAAGGATGTACGTTTTAACTGTGATATAATTTCTAAATAGATTGGCAATCAAGACTAAAGTGTTCTATCTGCCATCAGATGAGCTATACTGCAGTCAACATCAACATTTCCTCCTAATTATAAAAGAAACAAATACTTAGAGCTCATTATTTTAGAGTTGAAATTGATAAATGTAACCATAAACTCTGTGTTAATGATTACCCCACATTGCATTTAAATTCTCAATCTTGTTGGTGTGCACTGAAAGCTGAGAAAGAGTTTGCTGCAGCTGCTCACAAGGAAAGAAGAAAGACAAACACCCACTACTTCTCACCCATTTACTCATCCCGATGTGAAAACGTGGAAAGCCATGATCGCCTACGTCCTGAAGGGACAGGGCACATAGAAGAAGATCTCTTACTAAATGTGACTAGGGCTAAATCAGTTTAAAAGACAAAGGAAAAGTGACTCGAGAAAGATTTTCTACTGATGCGATAAAACCTAGTAAAAATATGTCCTTCGGCTGCGGTTGAACAGGCGGAAACCACTATTTGATCCAGCGTGCTTTATCACTCAGACATTTTCTTTACTAAGATTTCTCGCATCGGCAAACACGATAGACGTATTACAAGGTTCAATATATAAACACGGGGCGTCTATTTTAAATACGAAGTGTCTACATTTTTAATATAAAAAATAGCATTTTCGAGTTAAATCTAAATCTATTAATTCTTTATATATATATATATATATATATATATAGGGATAGGAAGAGGCGGAAGGCCATGATCGCCTACATCCTGAAAGGACAGGGCACATAGAAGAAGAAGATGTGATGCTCAACAATGTGAAAATATGGAACAGGAACCATGTGATGAACAAGTCTGTCTCCCACCAAAACTCTCCCTGATCCCAAATATGACTGTCAATATAGAACAGCACCTGGATATACACTATTTTCGGTTTTGTTGTTACTTGATCTCTAAAGACCTTTCAGCCACTTTTATTTTCCATTCTGCTTTAGTCAAAGTGGATGCTACTTAGAAAACTCGACTTCAAAAAAGATCACCTGCTGACTATTAAACATAAAAGCTTGATATTGAGATAAAAAATTTTCGATGTCGGTGTCCATAATATAACACCTTTTCTGCAGTAATTTCACAGAATTTTTAAAAATTTTTTCTCTCAGTTTATGTTCTTTAATTTTTAGTCCTGTTGTTTTAAGAAAGAAGGTGTTGGGGGGAGGTAAGCATTTATTTTAACGATTTAACAATTGCCTTATCATTTCATAAGAGGAATCACAGAGTCATGTATAACATCAATAAAAGAATAAAATCTTACCTTTCAGAATTTAGCAGATCATCTTGGGTGGTTGTCTGGGGCGACATAGACTGTCTGCCCTCTTTGTTTCGTTTAGCATCCTTGGACGTATTCAGAACAGCAACAGGAGGAGCGTTAGATTTAGGAGGGGATTTCTTCTCTGCTCGTTTTTCACTTGCTTCAGTTGGTTTGCCAGGACCCTTGAGCAATTCTTTAGATATCCCAAGTTTGGGACGAACCTGGAACCTTGAGCGCCGGGATAAAGTTGGAACAGCAGTCTTCTCCCTGAAAGACAATATCACAAAGTGCATTGTCATTTCACCAATAAATGGTTTATTTAAAGAATATTAAATGTTTCCTAATAAAAATGTATCTATACATGTTCAGCCCTTAACTCAATAAGAATAATAGGCATTACAAAAATAACAAAGACATAAATAATAGTAAGTATTATTAATACCACAATTACTATTCATTAACAAGTGTTAAGTAACACATATACTATATAAATATATAAACAGTGTTATCTTAATAAAAATAATTGAAGATTTTGATTTCAGTATTTGGAGGAAAAAAGAAAAATAGGTTCCATTATCTAATCTAAATCTAAACTTATTTACAAGTGGAACTTTGTGTGCGTGTGTGTGTGCGTTACCTATAGACTCTGAAACGGCTGAGCCAATTTTCTTGAAAATTTACACAGTTGTACTATAAGTGTCTGCGAGTGTTCTTAGCTAGGTTTTGTGTTGAGGTACCACCGACAAATATCGATAATTGAAAAAGTCGGGTTATAGAAGTGGTCCGATTTTAATCAAATTTGATACACTCATAGACAAAGACATAAGAAACGATATTCAGAAGTTTCAAGGTTGCAGTTCTTACAATAGTGCAGAAAATTGATTACATATATATATATATATATAAGGCAAGATGTTTGTGTGTGTGTCTGTTTATCTGCCTGTATGTCTGTATTTTTTTCAGCCTTTTTATTTTAGTTTTTGCTTCGGGCTTGGTTCTAAGTTGGTATAATTGTAATTCTTAGTCTCAGCCATGATGCCATTTACTCAGAGGACTTATTTAGCCTTCAAAATTCAGTTTACGACAAAAAAAAAAAAATTATTTGATATTGATACCAGGAAATCAAAATTTGACTTGCAACGCCAGGCTATACTGCTAGTCAATAATAAATATATATGTATTCTTAGTATAGCTTAAAATAATTAAAATCAATGATTAAAAATGCCTTTAAGTGAATGAATTCTTTTAAGTCTTAAAGAAGACAATCCCTCATCAGATCCTATAAACCGGTGTTAAGAGAGAAAAAAAACAAAAAAAAAAAAAACACAAAGCGCTTTACCAAACAACAAAAACCACATCACTTGAATATCTCCATTATGTATGTGGGGAAGTATTATATCAGAACAATTTTAAGACAATTTATGACAAAGTGAAAATTTTCATGTGACACATTCTGTCCTTTAGAAGTTCAAATTAAAGTAATGTTTATGTTGATGTTATTATTTATGCATATGAATGAGCACGATGAAATTTTAAATGCAAATTTAGACAATAGTATTAGATTTTTTTTTTAATATGTGTTTTGGTATATAGTCTAGCTGATTTTATTAGTTTTCTTTTTATCACTTTTTTTTATTCAGTTAGTCAATTAAGTGCCATACGTGATACACGCTTGGGTGATCATGTCTTGAAAGAGACATGACTGAATGGGCAGAAGATTATTCCACAGTAGGTTGCCATTGCTTTCTGCGGTAGACTGGTTGCCGACCAAGACTATAGAACCCAATCTGTCCTGTTATTTAACCCACCATAACTGGAAGGAATAGATGGATTAATACTTTTCCAAAGGGTATTTGCACGTAAGTGAATGCAATGAATTCAGCTGGAATTCGAACTCGGCTCCCCGATTTCTTGTTCTGAGCCGTTAGCCAATGCACCACAACAGTGGATAATCTAGCGATTAATACACTTTTGATAATTTGTTATCTGCTTTATTCTTCTCTTTGCTATTATTTTGACATTTAATCATAACAGCTTTACAAATAATGAAGAAAACATTAAAATGGCTACAATGATCACAAAGCATTATATTATAAATTATATTATGTGGCATACAAAGACATACAAAAAAGATTTGCAAAAAAAATCTTACTATTACATTTTATAAATATAAAAATCTTACGCCTTTGAAGTTTCATCTTTGGAAGCAATGTTGCCATCTTTGTTCTCAGGATCATTTGTTGTTTTGCTATCAATTTCTGATGTTATTGCTTCAACAGATGTTGATGGAATGTCATTAATCTCGGACTGGTTTGACTCGGTTTTCTTGGAAGCTGCCACTGAAGATTGTTCTGGAGTCTTAGCATTCGGTCTAGGCTGGATCTGAAAACGGTTCCGTCTTTGGAGAATTGTTGTAAAAGAAAATAATTACAATAATTAAAAAGTTTCCTATGGTATCTTTAACTATTGAAGTTAGAAGTAACATCAAAAATATTTTTGATACAAAGAACACAAAAAGCAAGCGAGTCCTTTTGTGATTCTATATAAGTGAGAGGAATATTCTTACCATCATCTACACAAAGAAAACAAAAACGATTTATTTAAATGTTGTATCACTGAGTTGTTAGTATGATACCTGATGATGCGTGCTGGAATATCTACAGCACAATATCCATGCTAATAGATATTAAGTACAAATAGACAAACACAGACAAGACAGAAAAATAATAAGTTCCATAATAATCGTCAAGGACACTCCAAACTCCTGACTGCTATTAATCTTTATTAATATAGCTCAACAGACCTCAAGTGGAATGACTATGTAGAATCCATAGCTAAATCCGCTAAGAAAGTCGGTTCTCTGTGTAGGGCCAGAAAGTTTTTCCTCTCTGAAACAATCCTGCACATATATAAAGCTAACATCTGTCCGAGCATTGAATACTGCTGCCATATCTGGTCGGGTGCTCCTGCTATCCACCTAGAGGTCCTCGACAAAATCCAAAATCCATCTGATGTGATCGATCCTGACTTGGCAGCTCAGATACAGTCAGTTTCTCACCGGCACAATGTGGCTTCCCTGTGCCTCTTCTACAAATACTTTCACGGCTTCTGCTCCGGTGAACTTAGCTCATTGGTGCCCCCTATATATGAATTTATTCGAGCCACAAGATTAGCAACTAGGCCCCACCCTTTTACTGTGAAACCAATAAAATGTAAAAGCAAATTCTACTCCATCAGCTTCTTTTCTCACACTTCCTGCCCGTGGAATTCCCTTCCGCTTATTTGCTTCCCCGACAGCTACAATCTCCAAGAATTTAAGTGTAAAGTCAATAGTCATCTAACTCACTGACCTGCATCCTCTCTCTCATGCTCCTTTCTCCATCCACTCCACCCTCATCAGTATTCTCATCCTTCTCTTACCTACTTCCTGACACCCCCTATAACCTGTCACTCTTTCTCAGAACTTTCCTTCTATGTAACCCCCTGCAAAACAGTGGCAGTAAAATGCCTTGCTTGGGGCGATATGATTATAAAAAAATAGCTATTTCAGTCTACAGACCATTCCATCTTTGAGGGCACTGAGGGGTGTCGGCTACTCTACAACATTAAATAAAATTTGTTGATTTCTGAAATTATTTGCCAAGATATGCATGGAGTTGAATGAAGACAAAAGAAAAATTGGTTTTGTCCTATGACAGACTTTATCAAGGTAAAATTTTGCAGTTATATTTTTGAGCAAAGATGGTACTGATCTTGCAAGCATGATTGGGGGCCCCAGACAATGCTTCGTGACCATCGTGATCTTAACATTTACTTTCACTACACCTACATTTATATACACTACAAATTAAAGTAAACATAACCAACTATTAAAGGATGAATAATTTCTGTGGATTTTGACATGATTCTGGGATCTTTTTTGTCCAAATCTGTGAATTTTTTTTTTTTTTTATAATCGCCCCAAGCAAGGCATTTTACTGCCATTGTTTTGTAGGAGGTTACATAGGAGGAAAGTTATGAGAAAGAGTGACAGGTTATGGGGGGTGGTCAGGAAGTGAAGGATAAGAATACTGATGAGAGTGGAATGGACGGAGAAAAAAGCATGAGAGAGAGAGGATGTAGGTTAGTGAGATAGGAGATGACTATTGACTTTACATTTAAATTCTTGGAGCTTGTACCTGTCGGGGAAGCAAGTAAACAGAAGGGAATGTTTTGCTCATGGCAAGTCTAACCTAAAATAAAAAAAAATAAAATAAAAAATTACTATTTTTTTATTCATAATGTTGAATGTGTTTAAATTATTCAACTTTTGAACAAGAAAAATCTCAATTTACTGTTAAAAATTGCTCCAAAACATTGATTTACTCAAGATGGAGTGATCTATTATGACATCTAATTTATATTAAGAAACATTATATTTATTTTCAATTTTTCTAGTTGAATTGTTCACCTATAATGCATAATTAGATTACAATAAAATTTGTATTTTGTATGATTACTTTATGAAAACTGAGATGGAATAGAGTGAAGGTCCCCATATCAGAGATTTGGAGAGGGGGAGAGAGGCATGAGGTCCTTGCCCCAGTCTTGTTATTGAGGGTAAAATTCTGTAGACCCAACCAGAACAGTCAGTGTTATATCTACTAGTACTAAGCATTTCCACTGAACACACTCACTGCAGTTAAGCACATCCATCCCATTACCAGTCATTCTTTGGCTGCTTCATGACAGACATATTTTAGTTTTTATTGTTTCTTTTAATTAAATTTAATCATTTCACCCCAAGAAAGCCACTAAGGCACAAGGGGTTACTGAATGTGAAAATATAAGGAAAAAAAAAAAAAATTAAGGAGCAACAAAAATATAAGAGGCATCAGAAGATAACGATTGACATTGCATTTAAATTTTTGAAGATCAATGTTGGCTGGAAAGCAAGAACATGGAAGAGAGTTCCACAAGTGAGAAGTGCGAGAGAGGAAACTGTTAGAAAAAAAATTATGGTTAAATCTAGCTAATTTAAGGAAAAATGATGAGACCTTCTTGAAAATCTAGTACTATGCTTAAATTCATAAAATCTAGGTACCATAGAGGAAGTACCTTCGAACAATTACCACGAAAACATGTATAAAAAAGGCAGGAAAGCGACATTACAGCCGTTGGAAAGTGACTGAAACTGAGATGCCAGACCAGAACCAATAACATTGCAGATACTTTGGATTTTATCAAGAATCTCTAAATCAGGAGGACTGATCTTATGTGACAGTAATATTTAAAGCAAGGACTAATGGTAGTTGCTACCAAAATGCATGTGGAAATTCAATAAGTCAAATCTGATGTAAAAATTTAAACAGTTTTTTTTTAAAAAGAAATCAAAGTTCAAACCTTTTGCCGGCATTCTCAGCTGATGATGTTTTTGCATTTGCCTCATTATCTGAAGCACTTGGCTGGTTATCTTTGGATTGGGATACTCCTATTTTGGGCTGAATCT
This sequence comes from Ascarosepion bandense, assembly GCA_037127315.1. Lineage (NCBI taxonomy): Eukaryota > Metazoa > Mollusca > Cephalopoda > Sepiida > Sepiidae > Ascarosepion > Ascarosepion bandense. Next base: position 2,140,955 of record JBBBDQ010001631.1, on the reverse strand, counting down.
GAAATCGTGAACGGCGTGACAAGGTTGGAAGTGGAGTTTGGTCTCTGAAAAAAAAAAAGAAAAAAAAACACCAATTGATACGATGTCTCAGATTTGGAAGCAGTCACTATGTCAAGATGGAAATGATGCAGACTAAGTATTCTTATCTAGTGCTTCATAATACACTGTATAATTTTTAAACCAGCAAAGATACGCAACAAACAGGGATCTATGGTGAATACTAAATGAAAAAATAACTTTCTTTTCTTCACGGTTTGCAAACTAACTAAGTGTGAAAAAAATTTATTTTACCCAATAAAAAGAAAAAGAAAAGATTACCTCCTTGCAGAGAAAAGATCAAGAAATATTTCGCGAGCAAGTGTGAATTAATTTTCTAACCAATGAAAAGAGAGTGATTTACAAAAAATAACAAATTAAACTTTCCCATGTCATGTTTCTTCCTGCCCAAAAAGGAGTTTGTGTTTCATCCGGTCACATGACTGGACTGGACTATTTATTAACGTACCTGGTCCAGACAGTGACAGTTGAGTCAGAGAAAATCAGGAGTGAGAGACAAAAGCAGAGACCATGCATCTGAATAACATGGGTGTCAAATTACACACTGATACATTATCAGCCTCTAATGCCAATCAGAATTCAAGGACTCTATTCAACGATTAAAGCTAAATACCTAGAAATACATCTTTTATATTCAATTCAACTGTAATATTTTTGTCCGAAAAAGGGAACTCTCACAATTTTAGAAACCTTAATATTGAATTCAACTGTAATACTTTTGTGTGAAAAACGAAAATTCAACTGGAATTCGAACTCAGCTTCCCAGAACTACAAATTGGGGAGCCAAGCTCGAATTCCAGTTGAATTTCTCGCATTCACTTATGCACAAATACTCTTGGGAAAGGTATTAATCCATCCCTTCCCTCCAGTTATTGGTTAAATAATAGGACAGATTGGGTTTTATATCCTTGGCTGGCAACCAGTCTACCGCAGAAAGCAATGCCAACTTACTGCAAGATAATCTTCTGCCCAGTCAGTTATGTCTCTTTTGAGACATGATCGCCCAAAGTGTGTATCATGTATGGCACTTAACTGACTGACTTAGTCTGATAAAATTAACATTTTTGATTATTCATTGAATCTACAAATGTTTAAGGAGTGATCACTTGCCATGACAATTACAACTGTGTAAATTTGTAAATAAATTCCTTATTTTGTGTTGTTAAAATATACACACGTTTCCCCGTCGTTATACTCTCTCACCTTTCTTCAGATCTCTATTGAAAAGAATGGTTACTGCATAAAATAAAATTTAAAAAAAATAAAAAATAAAAGAAGTTATTTATAATTATTATTTTAGCACATTAAATTTAATCATTTAATCACATTAAATTTAATCATTTCACCCCAAGAAAGCCACTAAGGCACAAGGGGTTACTGAATGTGAAAATATAAGAAAAAATTAAGGGGCAACAAAAATATAAGATATAGATTTTATGAATTTTAGCATAGTACTAGATTTTCAAGAAGGTCTCATCATTTTTACTTAAATTAGTTAGATTTAACCATAATTTTTTTTCTAACAGTTTCCTCTCTCGCACTTCTCACTTGTGGAACTCTCTTCCATGTTCTTGCTTTCCAGCCAACATTGATCTTCAAAAATTTAAATGCAATGTCAATCGTTATCTTCTGATGCCTCTTATATTTTTTTTTTTAATGGGTTTTTTCAGGTGAGGGAATTTCAAACCAAACCATTTATTTAATCCACAGGGTAGATTATTCTAGTAAATTCAAAAAAGAATATCAGCTTCAGTTAATTTCCCGTAGTAACTTAACTCTGCAAGGTTTTATTCTTGTAGCTGTGGCCAGGTATTGAACTCAGAACTCACATTTTGGACTCAACCAATACTTTTGTCCTTTAATCTAATTACAATTAACATTAGATAAAGTGATGAGATTGTGTAACTATTTTGATGAATTCGGGTTATTTAGTCAACAGTTTTATTCAAGTTATGAGTGATACAATTTCAGGAAAATGAAGAGGAGGTAGATTCATGCCTTTCCCAAGAGTATTTGCATATAAGTGAATATAACAAACTCAATTGGAATTGGAACTTGTCTCTCTGATTAACAATTCTGACTCATTATCCATTATATCTCCTGCATATCCAAACTTTTTTAGATAATGATTTAGTATTACAAGTCTTGCTAATTAACTCATGCCTGGGGATAGAAGAGGCGGATTCATGCCTTTCCCAAGGGTATTTGCATATAAGTGAATATAACAAACTCAATTGGAATTGGAACTCGTCTCTCTGATTAACAATTCTCACTCATTATCCATTATATCTCCTGCATATCCAAACTTTTTTAGATAATGATTTAGTGTTACAAGTCTTGCTAATTAACTCATGCCTGGGGATAGAAGAGGCGGATTCATGCCTTTCCCCAAGGGTATTTGCATGTAAATGAATATAACAAACTCAATTGGAATTGGAACTTGTCTCTCTGATTAACAATTCTGACTCATTATCCATTATATCTCCTGCATATCCAAACTTTTTTAGATAATGATTTAGTGTTACAAGTCTTGCTAATTAACTCATGCCTGGGGATAGAAGAGGCGGATTCATGCCTTTCCCAAGGGTATTTGCATATAAGTGAATATAACAAACTCAATTGGAATTGGAACTCGTCTCTCTGATTAACAATTCTCACTCATTATCCATTATATCTCCTGCATATCCAAACTTTATTAGATAATGATTTAGTATTACAAGTCTTGCTAATTAACTCATGCCTGGGGATAGAAGAGGCGGATTCATGCCTTTCCCAAGGGTATTTGCATGTAAATGAATATAACAAACTCAATTGGAATTGGAACTTGTCACTCTGATTAACAATTCTGACTCATTATCCATTATATCTCCTGCATATCCAAACTTTTTAGATAATGATTTAGTATTACAAGTCTTGCTAATTAACTCATGCCTGGGGATAGAAGAGGCGGATTCATGCCTTTCCCAAGGGTATTTGCATGTAAATGAATATAACAAACTCAATTGGAATTGGAACTTGTCACTCTGATTAACAATTCTCACTCATTATCCATTATATCTCCTGCATATCCAAACTTTTTTAGATAATGATTTAGTGTTACAAGTCTTGCTAATTAACTCATGCCTGGGGATAGAAGAGGCGGATTCATGCCTTTCCCAAGGGTATTTGCATATAAGTGAATATAACAAACTCAATTGGAATTGGAACTTGTCTCTCTGATTAACAATTCTCACTCATTATCCATTGTATCTCCTGCATATCCAAACTTTTTTAGATAATGATTTAGTATTACATGTCTTGCTAATTAACTCATGCCTAGGGAGAGAAAAGGTGGATTCATGCCTTTCCCAAGGGTATTTGCATGTAAGTGAATATAACAAACTCAATTGGAATTGGAACTCGTCTCTCTGATTAACAATTCTCACTCATTATCCATTATATCTCCTGCATATCCAAACTTTTTTAGATAATGATTTAGTGTTACAAGTCTTGCTAATTAACTCATGCCTGGGGATAGATGAGGCGGATTCATGCCTTTTCCAAGGGTATTTGCATGTAAATGAATATAACAAACTCAATTGGAATTGGAACTCGTCTGTCTGATTAACAATTCCGGCCATTATCACCTGAGCTTACAGCACCTGGTACTCCCAAGCAGTCACCCATCTAGGTACTGACCAGTCTCGATGTTACTTAACATTGGTGATTGTAAGGAAACTGTTGATTATAATTAAAAAAATTTTTTGGATGCACCAATAGAAAAGAAGGCTTGTAGAAATTAACACTCTCAGGGACACACACAGAAGGCAAAAGAAGCAAGAGGATAATAACAAGTGATTTGCTTAATAAATTTGTGCAGCTGGATGGATGAACAAGTGCCAGAGAGACAAGGAAGAGGTGTAGAGGCAAAAGTTTTGCCAAGAGCAAAAAAATTAAGGAAGTACTGAATAAACAAACAAGTACCATAAAAAACAAAGCAGGGACATAAAGGAGAATGCATTTCTGAGAGTAATGAAAGATAAGCAGTGGAGAGCCATAATTGGCCAGGTCTTGATGGAATATGGTACAAAGAGGGACAGCGTACTGAAAATATTTTCAATTATTATTGTGGAGTAGTTTTTGCACTGAAGGTTATAATCGTGCTATGTCGGTTGCTAATTGACTTAACGCACCCAAAATGTTAGGAACTTGGTAATCGTTCACTGTAAGCTGACTCCTTAGTATTCGGCTAACTGCCAACTAATATCAACTTCCTAAGAAGTTCTTCCTGTTAACTCTTATTAATATAGAAGGGAGAGTCCATTATATGAGGAATAGGTGTGTTTCCCCATAACAATTATTCAATTCCTTTATGGTGCAAGACCTGTAGAAACGTCATGCTATTTTAACCTCTGAGCTTAGGCCACCAACCTACTGCTTGAATATATGATGAAATTATCTTAAAAATACTAACAATGTTTTTTTAAGGATGTCATTACTTAAATTTGGCAAATATGATTTTTTAAAATTTTCTTTCCAAAGTCACATTGATGTGCTAAACTCTAACACAAAACTAAGATTTTTTTTTTAAATATTACAGTGACAAATTCATACAATTAAAAACATTAAGTATGGGGAAAAAAAAAAGGGACCTATTTCCAAGTTGAATTTAACATATTTTCAAACAACTGAGTATTTGCTTAATAGATATGTTGTTTACCAAATTCCAGGTTGGAAGTTCAAACCACAACCTGATTTACTTGTAAGTTTTACTGTCTAAGCAGATTCTTAGCCAGAAAATACAATATTTTGCCTTATACAGGGTGCAGCAGAAATACCTCCCACATATTTTTTTTTTAAATATATGCTCTTGAATAGGCGCTCGAGTTATATCAGTGATATAAATTGACTTGGTTCATCAGGGAGTTTTGAGTCTTTCAACATCATCAACCCAATCAAGGGAGATCAAGCCTTGATCCCCACTCCACAATCAAACGGTAGTAGAGACTCGGCCTTTATAATACATTTGATAAACTTAGACCACGCCCACTGCACACTTGATTGGACGTTTGTAGCAATCAATCCACTGTACGAACTGACTTTAAATGGTCTACAGAGGGGACTGCCTCTTTTTTTTTTGTGAGTGGGAATAGCAGCTTCATTAAGTGACCGAGGGGCTAATTTCACTTTCTTAATCTTAACCCTCTATATTATTTGCCAAACAAGGTTTGGTGAATTACTTCATTAACTATGGTTTGGATTTGTACTCCAAAATTAGTGACAACTGGATCTTTCAATTATGTGGGAGGTATTTCTTCCACACCCTGTATCATCACTAAAAGCATTCAAAGACAGAAATCTTTAAATGATTATTAAATTTCAAAATAATTTATTTAAGAAAATTTAAATAATGAGTCATTGTCAAATTAACAAGGGTTTGACCATCACTGACAATATTTTTCAAATTTGGTACAACACTCATGATAGAAACTGAATGGCACTTATTTTACATCTCTAGATCAAAGGGTTCCTGAGATATGATGTGAGTCTAGGAAAAGAATAACTTAATTCAAAATAACAAAGGCGGCAACAGTAAACAGCCTCACTTATTTTCTTAAGAATTCATGGCAATTCAGATAAAAAAAAGGCCTTGTGAAGGACCATGATTGTCTTCATCATAAAGAGAGATATTTTAAAAAAATATTAGATAATTAAATGTGCCACAAATAATTTATGGTGGTATAAAACTTCATTAATGCCCCCAAAAATATAATATATACAAATATATCAAAAGAAAAAAAATTGGCTAAAATTGGTGTGGGAAAGAAAAAACTTAACAGAGAATAAGTCACAAAAAAAAAAAAAAAAAGAAAAAGAAAAAAGAAAAAGAAAAAAATTACATTAAGAACTCGCAACTATTCAATTTTAGTTGTGCACAAAACTTACAATTGTTTTCGATTTACTATTTTAATGGTAAGTAATTGTTTTTTCCTTACTCTTCCTCCATTGATTGTGTATATTTGTTAAGATATACTTTTTAAAATGTTTTTTTCAGAGCCATAAATATGCCATATATTTATTACAATTAACTTAGAACTTAAAGAAAAAAAAAAAATTCTCCAATCTTTATATCATCAGTGAAAGATTTAATTCACAAATGTGAGAAACAAAAGATGATTTACCTTTGTGAAGGTAATTCTTTGGTTGTAGCATCAGTATTTTTGTTAGCAATTTTATTCTCATTTTCTTCTTCCTGTTTGTTGTCATCAGTTCTTAATGTCATACCTTCTGAACATGCCACAGTCGTGTCATTATCAGAGATTAAATGTCTATGTGATGTCTCTGCAGTGGTAACCTTAGGTAAAGAGGTGGAAGACTGTTTTGTAGTCTTGGCACTTGGTTTGGGTTGAATCTGAAAGCGATTACGTCTTGGCAAAATGGAAGGTTCACTAAAAAGGAAAATATTAAAGATAATGGAATTTTTAAAAAAAATTTATGCTGCTATTCATTTTTATTTTCATAAAAAACTTTTTGTATAATTAACATGAACTTCATTCATATATTTTTCTTTTTTTCTTCATTATTATAGTGACAAACAAAAAGAGTATGAATATAAAAGATAAGTTTTGATATACAACAAAGAGCAAAGTTTAACAAATGCTTAAAAACAAATCGACTCCTTATGGGCCATTTAATGCCGAAATTAAATTTTCTTGGAGGCTTTGAAGTAATAAAAATATGATATGCGTTATTCTGCTTTCACGATTGAATACATGGTAGATGATACTCAGCTTTTCTGCCACATCTGGTTGGGTGCTCTTGCTATTCACCTTGGGGTTCTTGACAAAATCTAACAGAGACTGTAACGTGATTGATACTGACTTGGCAGCTCAGCTGCAGTCGCTCTCTCACCGGCATGATGTGACTTCCCTGTGCCTCTTCTGTAAATACTTTCACAGCTTCTGCTCCAATGAACTTTGATCACTGGTGCCCCATAGGTATGAATTTACACAAGCTACTAGATTAGCAACTAGGTCCCACCCTTTTACAGTGAAACCGATAAAATGCAACCACAATTTCTACTCTAACATCTTCTTTTCACGCACTTCCCACCTGTGGAATTTTCTTCCATATACTTGCTTCCCCAACGGCTACAATCTCCAGGAATTTAAATGTAAGGTCAATACACATCTATCACACTAACTTGCATCCATTCTCTCAAGCTCTTTTTTCATCTACTCCACCCTCATCCTTGGTATTCTCCTCTGTCTATTACCCCCCCCTCCTGACATTTCCTACAACTAACCCCTCTTTCTCATCACTTTCCCCTATGTTACCCCACTACGTAACAGTGGCAGTAGAATGCCTTTCTTGGAGTGAGATGATTTTTATATATATATATATATATATATATGTTTGTGTGGAAATAATTACCAGAGGTTGTTGTGTGAGTTTTATGTTGTAGTTTTGTTGAAGTTATATTTTGAAATAGTCTTTAATTTAAGAAATCGTATGATATTATATGGACTAATGTCACGAAAGAGTTCTTTTATGAGGGTTGTCTGGTAGCATATTAATCTCTACAGATTATTTAATGCCTAAATCTAAATATTTTGGACACAGTTTTATGCTTTCAGAGTAAAGGTATATTTTGTAGATCATAAAATATATTGCTGGTAATTTCACTACAAAAATGTATTGTTGGTCATTTTATTATAAAAATGGCCTATTGATTTTTTGTAAGGGGGTTCAATATTTGCACAGGTGCTATCACCATGGGTCAGATTGAACTGAGTTCGAATTTCAGTTGAATTCCTTGCATTCACTTACGCGCAAATACCCTTGGGAAAGGTATTAATCCGTCTTTTCCCTCCAGTTGTGGGTTAAATAATAGGACAGATTGGGTTCTATAGCCTTGGTCGGCAACCAGTCTACCGCAGAAAGCAATGGCAACCTACTGAAGGATAATCTTCTGCCCAGTCAGTCATGTCTCTTTTGAGACATGATTGCCCAAGCGTGTATCGCGTATGGCACTTAACTGACTGACTGATTTGATGTGATAGGTGACCAGGTCAAAAACTGTCTTTACTGTATCTTGACCACACATTAAGAAAATAAAAAGATAATAGAATTTTCCCTTTCTCCAGACAATAAAAAAACGCCTGGTTACAGGTAAAGTGTCAGGGCTATAAAAAGATCCGGTGGCCTTCACACAAAGCTTTATTAAGATAAAAAGATAAAAAAATCCTGGAAAATACGTCTTTGGAGGCTGAGTGTTTGCGGGATGTTTACACATCAAAGGAAGCAAAATTTAAGCATCTTGGAATTTTGGACTAACAGTCACCAATGCTTATCTTTTGTTTTAAGCCGGTGGTCTAGTGAACTTCCGATTATTTCAATATAAATACAAGTGATTTTTCCAAGCCGATCAGTTCAGTTCAACCAGGCGTGTGCTTGAAGTAGCTGTGTGTGTTGGGCGCGCCGAGGAGGGGAAGCTCCGTTCGTCTGGGTCGTCGATTCGGCATTTGCTCTCCATTAACTAGAGTTAGAGCTGAGTGTCACATCGCCTGCCCCAACTGCAAGATTAACTCTGAACGAAATAAATCATCGATTTAACTCATCCAGGTTGTGGAAGTTCGTTCCTTATAGTTTATCTTGTACCCCCAGCTTGAGACTCCGACTTTTTCAATCAACCCCCGGCAACATCACAGTGTGGAAAACGGCCGCCGGAGACATTGTTCGGACCTTCCACTGGGGTGTTACATAATAAATAAATAGAATTTATTTAACGGCAATTCTTAAGAAAAAAGAAAATGTATAAATCCAGTTTCAGATGTTATTTTATTAATAATCTAAAAAGAGGTTTTTAAAACAATAAAAATTGCTGAGGGAGTATACAGAAATAACTGTGATGAGAAAAAGAATGTCCTTTTAAGTCACTTTTTGTTTTTTTGCAGGTAAATTTGTTAAACTTTGCCTAAGAAAACTTAGTTTGATTCAGAGACAGTAAATATTAATGCATTATACAAAGTGCTATCAATAAATTCCTAGAAATTAATGCATTGCAAAAATAAATAAAACAAAAAATTTACTCCCCCAGCATCTGGTTCCTCCAATTTTCTATCAGCTCACAGAGAGTTGCAGCAGAAGTCTGTACTACAATTGGTTTGTTTATACTGTTAATGTTCCTTGAAGCACTTAATATATAACCTTTATTTATTGGAAACTATGAATGTTGAATGCCTGCCTTGATGTTAATTACTGTTATATCAAAAATATATCTTTTAAAATACAAATTAAGGGAAATAATTAATTTTTACTCTTGTTTTTAATCACCTGTAAATTGCTGTCCCCAGCTAATCTGCCTTGTATGTGCTACTGAATCAAGTGCAGTTTGTAAGATAGAAAGAACATTGTTATCTAATCTAATCTAAACTTATTTATAAATGGAACTGTCTGTTACCTATAGACTCCGAAACAGTTGAGCTGATTTCCTTGAAAATTTACACAGTTGTACTATAAGCGTCTGCAAGTGTTCTTAGCTAGGTTTTGTGTCGAGGTACCCCCGATAAATATTGAAAATCGATAATTGAAAAAAATCGGGTTATAGAAGGAGTGGTCCGATTTTAGTCAAATTTGATACACTCATAGACAAAGACATAAGAAACGATATTCAGAAGTTTCAAGGTTTCAGTTCTTACAATAGTGCAGAAAATTGATAATATATATATATATAAAAGGCAAGATGTTTGTGTGCGTGTCTGTTTATCTGCCTGCATGTCTGTATTTTTTTCAGCCCTTTTATTTTAGTTTTTGCTTTGGGTTTGGCTCTAAGTAGGTATAATTGTAGTTCTTAGTCTCAGCCATAATACCATTTACTCAGAGGACTTATTTAGCCTTCAAAATTCAGTTTACGATGAAAAAAACTTATTTGATATCGATACTAGGAAATCAAAATTTGACTTACATCCATTCATTTTTCTTTCAGTCTACGGTTTCGCTTTAACTGGAAACAACTATTGTTTCTTAGTCTTTCGTGCCAACGTCCAAGGAGTCTGAGCTCCAGGACCATGGATTAGTTTTAAAGCTTTCATTACACCCGAGCAATGCCGGGCTATACTGCTAGTATTTTTATAATTTTAGTATTTCATGAGGGGATTAATAATCAGGGAATGAAACAAAGAAAATTTCTGAATAACTTACACAATTGAAGTTATTTCTTTTGGAGTTTCCAATGTTTCATCAGTTGTTTTCGCTTCAACTGGAGCACTTGGTGATTCATCTTTGGGCTGAGATGCTCCTAATTTGGGGCGAATTTGGAACCTCATACGCCGGGACAAAGTTGGAACGGAAGTTTCTTTTCTGAAAGAGACAAAAGAATTAATAATTCACTGTTTAAATTTATAACCACTTAACCCATTAATACCGACCTTCTTATTAATAGGGTAGAGGTAGAAAGCTATATCAGAATCCTTTTTCTTCTTTTACAAATTTCTAATTAATATCAGATCTTTAGTTAATTTTTTTTCCCCAATACAGGAATGTTATCTTTATAATCAATACTGGATTGTTATTTTTTATATTTATAATAACAGATTTTATGGTGGTTAGAAAAAAAAAATGTCATATCATATTATTATGTCTCATAGTTTTCCCTTGATAGAAGATAGCTTTTTATTTTCATTTTTAGTATGAAGGAGTGGTAAGAAGTTCCCAACCAACTCACATCTAAAAACTCAATATTTTGATGTTTTGTTATTGAAATACTAATTGTGGGAACTTTTCAGTACCCTCTCATAAAATTGTGACTGTAAATTATAGTTATTGCTTTTTATTTATACAGAAAATAAGTTTTATAGACTGCGATATTTATGGGTGTTCATCAAAAGAGAAAAAAAAAAAAAAAAGGAAAAATGAATCTTACACAGTTTTTTCTTTATCGATAGCAACATCAGCATCTTTGTTAGAAACCTTCATCTCAGAGTTGTCTTTCTGTTTGTCACTATCATGTTCTAATGTACGTGTGATGTTTGTCGATACAGATGAAGTCTCATTTTGTGGGATATTTGAAACGGTTAGTTTTGGGGTAGAGGCAGAAGACTGATTTGCAATTCTAGCATTTGACTTGGGCTGTATTTTAATATGGCTGTCCTTGGACAAAGTTGTTGTTTTACTGAGGAAAAAAAGAAGAATTTTTTAAATTTCACAAAAGGCATTTAACACATGAATAGTAAAACTGTTAATAATAGAAAACACTTTTCTTTCAGTGTAAAATGATACTAGTTACGTTCTATAATAAATGACCAATTCCACTTTCAAAAATAGTAAACCTCATCACTTATTGGGGAATGGAAACAGTATAATTTAGCTATTAAAAATATTATATAAACAGAAAGATAAAATGCACTTTTCTGAGAATTCAGTGAATTAATTGCATTTAATAAATTTTTGGTTATTCTTGACAAATAACCTTTCTTAGTTAATTGATTATCTTCAATTTTATTTTACTAGGGGAGAGAGAAACAAAGGTTTGTTCAGACAAGTGAATTCCTTTGTGACCCAAAATGGTGGCTAATATGAAGGCTGCTCAAACAGTAAAGCATAAAAATTTATTAATCCCATATACAAATAAAATATTGTGTATATTGTCAAACAATAGGTACCCCCCACTCCATACACACACATGACTGACTGAATGCAAGCAAAGTGAAGACCTAAATGATTTTATTGGCAGTAAAAGAAGGAGAGTGGATATGTCTTTCCAACTAGTTACATCAGTAGCAATAAGATTAAGAGACAAAAGGATTTATGTGCTACCTACCTACTAGGAGTTCAACTGGAATTTGAACTTGGAATGACAAATCGGGGTGCTGAGTTTGAATTCCAGTTGAGTTCCTCGCATTCACTTACACACAAATACCCTTGGGAAAGGTATTAATCCATCTCTTCCCTTCAGTTATGGGTTAAATAATAGGACTGATTGGGTTCTATAGCCTTGGCCGGCAACCAGTCTATCACAGAAAGCAATGGCAACCTACTGCGGGATAATCTTCTGCCTAGTTAGTCATGTCACTTTCGGGACATGATCGCCCAAAGCGTGTATCATATATGGCACTTAACTGACTGACTGATTTATTAGGTCTGACTTAGAACAGCTTAATAAAACACCTATATATGTGGAAAACAATGAGTTCTCATTTCTCAATGTGGTGTTTGTTTTCATCTTTCATTTCCTTGTGAATATACAGTGGACATTTCCCAGTTTCTGGTCTACACTGACACAAAAGAGAATAGAGACAAGTCAGCGGGAAGCGAAATGAGGGTCCCATCCCATCGTATGTTTACAATATATGACCAGCACCTTTCCATATAGTCACCATCGAGATTTATGTAGTTGTTCCATGGGTGCATGAACACAAAAATTCCTTCCTTGAAGAAGGTTGCATCAAGCACCTTGAGCCATCTTTGCACCTTTGTAACAGAAGTGTCATTGGTGCAGAGTTGCTTATAAGATACATGTCAACTGAGGGGAAGAAAGAGATGGTAATGATCATGAGGTGGATATACTAAGACATCTTAATCATCACTAAAGATTCTGTTAAAATGGTCGGTACCTTTAACTGCCTGTTATGCTCCATCTTTACAAGAGCCAGATTAGACTAAAAATGCTGCCATATCTGGGCTAGTGTTGCTTAGTTTTGATAGAGTTAAAAAATGTCTATGCAGCCTTGTGGGTGATGAAATATTTTACCCTCTATCTAGAAACGTAAGAGTTTATCGTTACTCATAGTAGTCAAAACTATTTTATTTTCAATATATCTAAAAGATTTTCATGTAGGCATATTTTGTGTATATATAATTTGTTTTTTAATTTAAAATTAATATAGTTTACATTGTGACCTGGAAATTTTTATGTTTGGAGATTTTTACCTCACCATCAGACAATGTTAGCTCGTTGTGAAAATGAATTTCATTTGAATATAAGAAATAATAACAACAAACAATTTGGTTTAAATTTTCATTTAAAATAATATGATTTTTTATCATTTTTTTCCGGATTATTCATACAACAATAACTTAATTTTAGAGTACTTTTATTGAAAATCTTACTTAATGGATTATTCTTCGGAAAATGTTTCTTAATCAAAGCAAGGAATTTTTGCCTAATTTACTGCTATTTGGTTGAAAGGGGGTGTATACAAAATAATATTTCTATTCCTATTTTTTATTTGGGAGTAGATTTTCTCTTTTAGAAATTTAATATTTGAGCTTTTAGATTCACTATTTTTTAAGGCAGTATTATAAAATTTAGTATGTTTATTAAACATGTGTTCATTTGTGAAATTTCTATATTCTATGGATGAGGATACATGCTTAATAATGGATGGAGGATGGTTAAATTTTGGGTGAATATATAAAGGAATTGTATTTGGATTTTTATATGGTTGGCATATATTCTTTTCAAAATCTAAAGTCACATCGAGGAAATCTACGTTTTTTTTTGTATTTGTATTAATAGTCACTTTTAAGTTTTTCTTTTTTTCCAAATTAAGAGTTTATTAAAAATTAGAATAAAATGCTTTCTAAATCAAAATAAAAACAGTATAATTATACTCAAAGGCCCCTTTAAGTCTGATCAAAAATCTAAAATGTTTTCTTTCCTTTTTTTTTTGTTTTAGAAAATGCTGGAATACAGAGAAAACTTGTAACAATAATGGATACATCAACGGAAATGCAGTTGAAACAGTGGTTTTGATCAACTGACACTCTGCCCATTAAGATTGAAAGAAGAAATCATGTATTCCCCAAAAATATAACCTATATTTTCAAATTTAAAGTGGATCTCCAATTCTGAATTAAATTGAACACACACACAAATTTTTCTGTCTTCCCACATCCATAAATAACAACTGTATTGTTTCTAATATTCAAATGAAAATCATTTTCACAACAAGCTAACACTGCCTGATGATGAGGTAAAAATTTAAAATCAGAAATTTCCATGTCATAATATAAGCTATAATAATTTTAAATTTAAAAAAAAAAAAAAAATTATATTATGCTCTACAATATTTTTTGTATTGAGCATTTAAAAAAAAAAAAAAAAAAAAAAAAAGTAAATGTTGGTGAAGTCTAAATTGTAAAACTGTTGGTTCTGTTCACCTGGATATATATATATATATATATATATATCCAGGTGAATATATAATATCTCAGCATGCGGTGTAGATATAGAAGAATCCAAAGGAGTATCCTGTACATACAGTGGTAGGATAACCCTCTAAGAGAGCTCTCTCTCTCTCTCTATATATATATATATATAAATGCATATGGAGCAAATATAAGAAAAATTTAGGCAGACATGATATTTCATGGTAATTCAGAAATATAGGCCTATTTCAGGCGAACCATCATCAGCTTCTGTCTTTATTGTACAAAAGATTTTACACGAATGATTCATGAATCGCTGATGGAAAACAAAAAATGAAATTTTAATTAAAATTTTGAACGTGTTAGAAAGGATTCAAAAGATTTTTAAATAATAACAAAATTTGATCTTTCCTTTTAATAATATCAAACATTTTGATGATAAAACTTTGTTTTTAATAAGTTTAAGCCCTTTTCACATCATGATATGTTTTTTTTTTGGGCAATTGAGTATAGGTACCTAAATTTGTACTTTCTTTCTTCTGTTTGTCTACCACCTCCATCTCATTGATGATAAAAAAAATAACAAATCTGATTTTCTCAACGACTTTCTATAAAAAAATTACTTGTATAATTTGCTTTTTAGTGTGTAGTTGAAAGAAGTATGCATATTTTTTTTCGTTTTTTTCAAATTTTCGTTTTAACTTTTTGTAGAAATATAGATGTTAAGTCAAGGATAATATTTTTTCCAAATAAGTTTTTAAAATTTTGTAAGCATAATGTTTACACTGACTGGGATGATAGAAGTGAAACCAGAGTTCAATAATGTCATTGTAGGTCATTCTAAGTAACTTGTGAATCTTCAATGGCATACTTTTGGATTGTAAAAGGAATCAGATTTCCTTTTATTATTTTTGAAGGCACATGTCTCATTGCGAGACTTTTAATTGACCGCTGGCAAGTAAAACAATAAACTTTAATTGCCCAATTAAGTTTTTAATCAACCGAGTCGATTGGGCAAGTGAAATCTCAAAGGCTGTGTGTGTGTGTGTGTGTGTATATATATATATATATATATATATATATATATATATGATATTTATATATACACACAAACACATATACATACACATACTAAACAGTTGAAATGAGTAAAATTATATTTATTGGAACTGATAAAGAAGACTTTCTGGGGAGTTTTCAACTGATGATATTTTTAACAAAATATTTCTATTTTATTTTAAACCCACCAAATTGATGAGTATCATCAGATCAAATTGCTAGAGGAATGTGTTGCTCATAGTTTGAAACTGTTCTTATGTCACCAATAACTGCATACTATAATGAATTGGCAAAAAGCAAAAGTAAGCTGTTATCAATGACATAAGCAGTTTCAAACTTGACATTTGTTAATAAAAGCAAAGTACAGATAACTTTTTAAGAAGTCAGAGATTAATTTGCCACTGTATTTATATTATGAAGAGCCCCCTTCTAAAATCCTAAGAAAATGTGAGAAAAAAAAAAAAAAATTTACATGTTTAGGTTTTATCAAAATTCTAAAAATGGGTTTTTGGAAATAAAAATTGCAAAGAGTATATGCTGTTATAGGACTGTCAAGCAAAAAAAACCCATCCTTTTGACAAACAATGGGGGGGGGGGGGGACATGTGTGTTGAACTTTGCAAAAAAAAAAAAATATTATTTTAACCAATGTCATTAATAAAAGGAAGGTCTAATGAATGCAAGAATGCAAATCTTCAAAAATTATTTCTAATTTTTTTCTAATTTTTTTTTTTTTGGTTACAAGTGGACCAATTAACTTAGTGCCAAAAACTCTTTATTAACTATTCTGGAATGTCTTAATTCAAAATAATTCCCAAATATTATGAAGGAGAAAAAATAAATATCACAGAAAAACAAAACCTTTATTTGCTGCATATTGTAAAAAAAAAAAGAAAAAAAAAGTGTTATTCAAATTCGACAATTTATGCCAAAGAAACGAAAACTTACGTCTTTGTAGCCATTTCTTTGGATACAGCAGCATCTTGATCATCTTTGTTGCTTTCAGAATCATTTTTTTGTTTAATGTCATTCACTACTATCATTTCTGCTGATGGAGTTTCATTATTGGTAACAGGCTTGTCTGTTGCCAAAGTCATCAGACTGGGTTCAGAAGAAGAAGTAGAAGACTTGGCTCTCAGTTTGGGTTGGGCCTTAAAACGACTACGTCTTGGTAAAATTGTTGTTTCACTAGAGAAGAATAGAATAAAATAAAGTCTAAGTGAAAAATATAGCTTTGTAATTTAGTACAGTTCTTTAAAACACTTACCTGTTTGCAAATTTCTACACTTCAGTTATCATCCTTTCTTCAAATTCTTCACAGTATTGTCATTTCTAACATAAATGTGTACTGATGAAAGATCAAAGGCTTTCAAGTTAGGGTTCAAGATTAACATTGTCCCAAGGAGGATAGAACATTAATTTGGAAAAACTGGTCAGCCTTTTTTTTTTTAAATGATGTCAAGGTGACATAATTTTTTTAAAAATCCTAGTAAAATAAAATTGAAGATAATCATTTAACTGTTGTGGACCCAGAATAGATCCAGAAGAAAACTTGAACTTGGGAATTAGTGAAACGTATATATAAAACGAAAAGCAAATACAAGAGGGTTACACATCAGTCTCACTGGCAAGTATTAGACCAGGCTGACTCAACCCAACTCCACCCCAAGAGGCATATTCTTCTGGTATTCATAATAATAGGAAGAGTTCATTATAGTTTAAAAAGGGGAGGTCCCATAACATTAACTGAGGAAGGTTATTTGTCAAGAATAACTAAATATAGCAACATTTATTAAATGCAATTAATTCATTGAATTCTCAGAAAAGCACATTTTATCTTTCTGTTTGTATAAATTTTTAAAAATAGCTAAGTTATACTGCCTCCATTCCCCAATAAGTAATGGGATTTACTATTTTTGAAAAAGTGGAATTGATCATTTATTATCGAACATAGTATCATTTTACACTTGAACGCTGAAAGAAAAGTGTTTTCTTCTATTATTAACAATTTTACTATTCATGTGTTAAATGTCTTGTGAAATTTAAAAAATTCTTTTAGAATTTCCCTACAAGGATAAAGAGGACATTTGACATGTCCAGTCCTTACTAGAGTCAAAAAGTAATCAAATGTCCTCTTTACCCTTGTAGGAGAGTCATAACTCTCAATAATTATAAATTCCCTCTAACATTTATATATACAAAAACACTTGTAAAAATGAAAAACCAGAAAATGTGGAAACAAAGCGAACATTCTAGTTATGTGGTGTTGAAAATGAGACAGTAAGACTGAGTAAAATTTTTTTTCCTTCAAAAATGTATTTTTCTATAAAAGTCTATTTTTATACTTTCATACTGTTTTGACCCCAGTTTGGGGGTTAACTATTTGCTCATAGCTGAGACCCTAACAGGTACTACCACTCCGGGTCAGGATGGACCTGGGAACAACAGCAATTAAGGAGTGGTTCATGCTCCTCACAACCTCTTAATCAGAGGCTTTGCTGCCAGATGCAGTTTACCGTCATACCCAGTCCCCCCTCTAATAATGAGAATGTTGTGTGCGTGTGTGTGTATATATATATATATATATATATATATATATATATATATAGATAGAGAGAGAAAGGAGAAAAGTAGGGTCGGTTCTCATTTGTTTAGAAAGAGTGAATTAATAATTACAATTTTTATAATTATTTTATTAAAATTATTTTTTGAACATTTTAATTAATTTTAATTTTTTTTCTGGCAACACCCTTAAATCAAAAGATAAACACTGATCAAGCATATAACAGAGGAAGGTAACTACCTTTGAGATGCACTGTGTTTTAACTGTGTGCTTCCAACAGGCTAATGAAACTAAAGAGCTTTTGTGTATAATAAGCTTGAGGATAGTAGAACTTACACTTTTGAAGGCATTTCTTTGGAGGCATCCTCCCCATCTTTGTTTCTAACACTGTTTTCAGAACTGTTTTTTTCTCTGCCACCCTCAGCCTCTGTAGAGATGCATTCGGGTGTAGACTGGTTTGTTGAAACAGTCTCAGCAATTGTCGTAGGGAAATCATCAGGCTCTTCTGCTTTTTTAACACTTGGTTTTGGCTGGATCTGAAAGCGTTTCCGTCTTGGCAAAACTTTAGTTTCACTAAAATAGAGAAGATACAAATTATTTGGAGAAATAAATATTTAATAGTGCTAAAAGAAAATATCTGTCATCAACTTCAAAATCCTATTTTTTTCCTCTTACAGATGAGGTTAATAAACTGAATAAAGACAGATCTTAGTCAATATTTTACATAACTATTGACAAAGAAAGACGATGAATTCATACCAAAACCATAATAGGCAAGGTTAACAAAGAAAACCTACATCAAGAGTAATTTACATACATAGTTTTTTTTTGTTTACAATTCAATAATTATGGCCATTGGAAACTTCCTTTTACTCAAATCAACCAACAGATACACTGATAAACAGAAACCTTTATGTTATTCATATACTTTAAAACAACCCCTTTTATAAAATGCTTCTATAAAGAGATATATCCTAAGCCTGATAATTTCTTTTGAATATGTAATACAAAAGACATTAATAAAATCTTTAGAAGAAAAGTTAATATTCTTATTTTCAATTTCATAAAATTTTCTTGAATTTTATTTCAATATTACTGGCCAGTGTAACTTTTGGAGTACAGATTCTATTGAATGAAATTAAACAGATATTTATAATCTTCAACTAGCAGTATAGCTCGGCATTGCTCGGGTGTAATGAAAGCTTTAAAACTAATCCATGATCCTGGAGCTCAGACTCAGCCTAAAGAATATTTGTGTGAAGTTTGGTGAGAATCGGATAAAAATTGTGGATTTGTATAAAGGACATACAAACAGATAAACGGACACATACACAAACATCTTGCCTTATATATATATATATATTTTATCAATTTTCTGCACTATTGTAAGAACTGCAACCTTGAAACTTATGAATATTGTTTCATATCTCTTTGTCTATGAGTTTATCAAATTTGATTGAAATCGGACCACTCCTTCTATAACCCGATTTTTTCGATTATCAATTTTCAATATTTATCGGGGATACCTCGACACAAAACCTAGCTAAGAACACTCGCAAACGCTTATAGTACAACTGTGTAAATTTTCAAGAAAATTGGTTCAGCCGTTTCAGAGTCTATAGGGAACGGACACACAAAGACACACACACACAGAGACAAAGTTCCATTTATAAATAAGTTTAGATTTAGATATTATGAATTTTGAAAGCTACCAAAAGTAAAATGCAAACAGACCAGGAAATGATCAGTGTTCATTGTATTAAAAGTCAATAAAAATACAATACTATATCTCTGCATTTGGGCACCTTGGCATGGTGTAACGATTAGCAAGCTTGTCTTGCTAGCACCTATTACAACCAAGTAGTGAGTTCAATCCTCATTGGGTACCCCATAGTTTTGGCCTTGTGCCACATCTAAGCGGTACTTAGAAAATCAACTATATTTATGCATTTTTATTGTATTATAAAATCATTTCCTGTCCTGGGCTTCCAAAGATAATGAATCATGAGACATTTGAAGCAACAAAATTTGGGGGATTGTTTCAGTAAGGGGGGGAGAAGAGATGAATTCATATCTTTCCCAACGTTATTTGCATGTAAGTGAATGCAACGGATTAAACTGGAATTCAAGCTTTGCTCTTCAATTCCTCAATCCAATATCCATTACACCACAACTTAACATTTCCAAATTGGTTAAACAAAAAGACGAAAAAACATACAAACAAAACTGATGACCAACCTTTCAATTGTACTTGAGCCAGACTTTATTACTACTTCTTTGGAGCTGCTACCTTTTGCAGCTTCTTCAGTTGTATTTTCAACAGTTTTGGTTTTGATTAAACTTTCGTTATTCAATGGCTGGGAAGGTATTGCTAGTTTCCTGCTGGGTGTCTTCCCCCCAAGTTTTGGTTGGACAGAAAATCTTGATCGTCTGATTGGTGTTGGATTGCTGGAAAATCAATTTGGCAACTCAATTATTTTGTAAAAAGAAAATATCAAATATTATGCATGGTATGTTTTTTTATTAGCATCAGATAACACTATGTTAAATGGACTATTGTCCTCATCTTCGTTGCCAGAGTGTACAACGGTTGAAACGTCAGCACATCACTTTTTCAGGGGAGTGATTTGATGCTTTTAAATGAAAGATTAAAACAAGATTTCTAATTGAAGTCAATTTTATCACAAGTCTTCTTATTCAGGCAATGATATGGATTGCACAACGATTCAAAATGGGTGAGGAAGGCAGTGAAAGCAATTGCTGTCTTTGACATATTGATAATCTATTTCGTTGATAACATGTTACATAAAAATATCCAAATTTCAAGTTTATTTTTCTTTTTTAATAATCATTTCACCCCAAGCAAGGCAGAACTGCCACTGGTGCACAGGGAGTTACAGTGAGAAAAAAAAAGGTACAGGTGATGTTGAAGAAAGGATAAGAGATGGATGGGAATGAAATAGAAAAATGGCACTTGACATTGCATTTAAACTTTTGGAGATTGTAGCTTTCAGGGAAGCAAGCAATTGGGAGGGAGTTCCACAAACAAATACATGTGATTGAGGGAACCATGGGAAAAAGCTCATCAGAGCAGTTGCTATGAAAATACTTGTAGAAAAGACAGAGGGAAGCCACATCATGTCGATGAGAAAGTGACTGAAGGTGAGCTGCCAAGTCAGGATCGATTATATTGCAGCTCCTTTTTTGGATTTTGTTGAAAACCTCAAGATGAACAGCAGGAACACCTGACCAGATATGGCAACAGTATTCAATGCACAGATGAATGATAGATTTATAAATGTGCAAAATAGATTCTGACATGAAAAACTTCCTGGCTTGATACAGTGACCCAACCTTCCAATCACTAGATGCATCTATGGATTTTATGTAGTCATTCCATTCAAGATCATTTGAGAGAGTAAGGCCATGGAGGAAAAGTGTGTTTCTCTTTAAGAAACTAGTGTCATCCATTCTTATGGTAGGCAAGAAAGTTTCTCTGTGGTGGTTAAAAGAGAGCAGCTTCATTTTGGAGGTATGCAAATTTACACACCACTTCCTATCCCATTCAATCACAGATTAGCGATCTTTTTGAAGGGTAGCAGCCAGGTTTCCTTTGTTAGCCTTGACAGATTTCTTATTGAGATGGGAGTAAATGGTGGTGTCATCTGCATAGATGCCTACTTGGGAACTCATTACATCAGGAAGATCATTGATGAAGATCAGAAAAAGTGTAGGATCTAGGATAGAGCCTTGGGAGATGCCTTGGGATAGATGTTCGTATGAAAGGCTCTTGAAGTTTACCCATTCAAAATAACCTTCATTTGATAGGAACGATTGGATTAAATCAAACAATTGGCCAGAAATACTGTAGCTCTGGAGCTTGCATGAAAGGCCAGTATATGAAATTTTGTCAAATACTTTCAAAATATCAAGAGCAACAGCTTGAACTTCGCCATTCTTATCAGGAGCCTGGTGTGTGTGTGTATGTATATATATATATATATATATAGTGATGGTTGTTAGCATATCAGCAGTATACCTGGCAAAGCAGAAGCCATACTGTTTGTCAGAGAAAAGGTTATGAGATGTAAGGTGCCCAACTATTTCAGCATTGATAATAGCCTCGAATACCTTGCTGAATAGGTAAGAGGCTAATAAGGCAATAATTAGAGGGGTCAGAGGGCTCCCCAGAGTTCTGAAAACCAGAAACTACAGCAAAGGACTTCCGACAAGCGGGAAGCAGTGACACAATAGTTATAGAGTTTGGAGAGGGCTGGAGCCAGCTCAGGGGCATATTTTTTTTAGGATGATGACTGAAAGTGTATCACCTTCACTTGCCTTATGGGAATCAAGCTTAGAAATATATATATATATATATATATTTATACTATAGTCATCCGCAGACAGATCTGTTTCGCTGTATTACAGCTCATCAGTACGGCTTAGACTCCGGTCGCTTCCTAACCCAGGATTGAAACCCGACCGAATCGGCATCAGTCAGCGATCATACCCCCAGGCCACGAGCGTTCGGTAGAAGAAGGCAGGCTTTTTAGCGCGTATAAACATGCCCAATAGCGTGTTTATACTTGTGTGTGTGTGTGTGTATATATATATATATATA
Source organism: Ascarosepion bandense (assembly GCA_037127315.1). Taxonomy (NCBI): domain Eukaryota; kingdom Metazoa; phylum Mollusca; class Cephalopoda; order Sepiida; family Sepiidae; genus Ascarosepion; species Ascarosepion bandense. The sequence goes on along the minus strand of JBBBDQ010001631.1, from coordinate 2,118,526 downwards.
TATATATATATATATATATACACACACACAAACACACACAGTGAAAAAGATTTGTATGTGAATGACTAATAGATTATGCTCTCATTACGATTGAGCTTTCTAGAGAAGAAAATTTTAAAAACAGTTTCCACTTTTGCGATATATGCATTACTCTTCAGAAATTAATGGTGTTCTTTTGGTGACTGGCGTGTCTATACACTGCTTATATACAACATGTTAAAACTTCCCTTTACTGATTCCATGCACTTATGGCTTAGGAGGTCGCGAATCAGTCAAGTTTCGATCCTGGCCAGAAGCAAGTGGATGTGTCTAGCCATGCTGATGTGCTGTGATACAGTGAAACAGGCTTGTATGTGGATGGCTAATATATATATATATATATATATATATATATATATATATATAACTCAGTTGAGCCTCAGTTCTAGGTAGAAAATGGGTGTAGGTACTCCAGAGGAGTCAAGTGTGGAATTGGACGAGGATTTGCAAGCAAAATACTTCACCTTGTCTAATTAAAAAAAATAAAAACTACATATTGGAGGGAATATAACAAGGATCCATTGAGTCATTTGAGGAAGAAATATTGGAAAATCTACAGAAAACAGCAACTTACGTCTCATTTGATGTTGAATTGTCAGATTGGTTATCATCATTTTGTCTAACAGTTTTCACTTCATCAGAAGCATTCACTGATTTAATCTCATCATTTGATACGATTTTATCAGATGGTTGACTAGTTTCTACTGTAGTTGTTTCCTCGGGTTTTTCTATCAATCTGGCTTTGTCAGAACTAAAAGGAAAAAAATGATCCAATAATAACACTAAACTCAAGGAATCTCATAATTATATAGTGACAGTGTATAACAATGGCTACTAGTAGCAAGAACAACTATCTTAGGTAGAGACACTTAATATTTGAAGATATGTCAAAAGAAATCAATGTTACCCAAATATAATATACAATTCATTCTACAGCCGTCTTCAAGTGTAGAATCTTAAGAGAGTAGAATCATTTTTATTTTTTTTTTAATCAAGTCTAACCTCAATTTTTTTTTATACTATAGGTGCTACTGGTATCATATGAACAATAATGGCACCTGAAATTTCCAGGAACAAATTGTATAAAGGCAGGTAAACTTTAAGAATCGATTCTGCTTATTTTCTTTTCAATCTGAGTAAAAAGAATTAAACCATTTTGATAATTTAATAGAAAACATTTAAATTATTTCCAGATTGAAATTCTGTTTTGATCATATTTGCTTAGAAGTATGATACTTTTTAACTCGTGTCATCGGCTTGAAGTGAATTGCTGTAATCCCAAAGATCCAATGGAAGACCTATTAAATTTATAACAAGAAGATTTACCACATTTATTAACTTCAAGACGATTTCTTTTGTCAGAATCAATTATGTTCATCACAGAAAACCCACAGGACACAGAACTTACAGAAAGAAATGGTATATTTTTAACTATTAAATATTGGCTATTAATATACAAGATTATTTTTGGATAACCTAACAACTGGTTCACTAAGATTTTTATAATCTTAAGAATCAGTTTGTGTGAACCAGTAGAATGCCACTACTGCATGTAACCCAATAGTGCCTACTGCATGGTCAGGTTATCAGTGACTATCCCTTCTCCATCAGGTTTATTTTGGTAAGGAAGGTTGCTAGATACAAAATAGGATTAAAAACAAGACCTGTCAAAGAACAGATAGATCTTGTAGAATCAACAGCTATCCAGCACAATGGGGTAGACAGGGCTCTACAGCTTTGCATGCAGCCAACACAGTAATGACACGGCAATACTGGGTGATGATTTAGATCAAAGTCTATGGTTAGAGTTGAGGGCCTTCCTGATAAAATCAACGGCCTTGTATCCATAGCCAAAACAAGCCTTCAAGCTGGAAAACCAGCCATGGTTTGACAAGTTCCACAAGGATCTACTTGTCCAAAACATGCTATGCATGAATAAATACCACTCCAGGCTTTCAACTAAGATATATAGAAGGAACTGGTCAGTTTGGAAATGACCCTATGACTACACCTGGCCATGGGACTGATTTTGATGGCAATGATAGAGTGCATTTAATAAGTGTGATTCAGAAGAAACTAACTTTAAAAAATAAAATTAAAACATACATGATGTTAGGAATAAAGAATTTAAAGAAATTCTTTTTAAGGTGTGCATATCTTGGAAGTAGGCTCAATTTTTTTAAATTTTTATAAAAATTTAGTTTAAACTAAAATATTATTAAAAAATTTCAAATTTTAAATAACAATATGATAACAGAAATTTATTTTCAAATATAAAACACAAATGCAAGAAAAACAACAAAAAATACTTAAAATTATAAAAATTAGTAGTACCAACCAACACCTGATATAGTTGAGAGAACCCCAAACAGAAATAAGGATAATCTATAGTAGCTTTTCATATCAAGTTTAAACAAGCAATAATCAACAAAATCTTATTTTGGAACAGTAATTTAAAATTGTACAATCAGAAATATAATACTCACTTTTGCAAGAAGGTCCCCAACTAGTGCCCAGTTGGCAGACAGGGGGAGATCAGGCTGTAAATGAATACAGACCCTGTACTTGAGTATTCATGACTGAATGATAGATATTTATTAATCACAGTATTCAAACCAAAGTCGGCAGCCAATCAGAACCTAGAGAATAAGCTTGCCTAAGTAGCAGAATGGAACACCACAGCCTTTTATATAAACCACTCATGAACTGCTTCAAACAGGTGATCATAGTCTTGCTATAGCAGACTCAACTTGCAATACAGTAGAGTACTGGTCTGTTTGTCCAACTAAATTCTACAAAGATTTATTTCAATTTTCAAAACCCAATGGGATTTGAAACATTATAATGCCATATTAATATGACATCCCAAACATTTACATAGAAAAATAACAGTAGATTCAAATGACCATGAACTTTTTTTAATCGTTTCACCCCGAGCAAGGCGGAAATGCCACTGATGTGCAGGGGGCTACATAAGTGCAAAAAGATCAATTAGAAGAGAGTGAAGAGGAAGATGAACCAGTTAGAAAGGAGCAATAGAAAGCTGAGAATGCAGGTGTGATGACAGTTTCAAAGGTGGAGAGAAAGGAAAGGATATATGGGGTGGGGAAATATTGGCTGTAACCCACCACATGTATACTCTAACATCATTGCAAATAATGCAGGCAGCAAGTCTTTAAGAGCCAATGTTTAAGGGGTGGGTTTGAGTGTGTTGAATAGTCAGTCAGTTAAGTGCCATACGTGATACACACTTTGAGCTATCATGTCTCAAAAGAGACAAGACTGACTGGGCAGAAGATTATCCCACAGTAGGTTGCCATTGCTTTCTGCAGTAGGCTGGTTGCCAGCCAAGGCTATAGAACCCAATCTGTCCTGTTATCTAACCCATAACTGGAGGGAAGAGACAGATTAATACCTTTCCTAAGGGTATTTGTATGTAAGTGAATACAATGAATTCAACTGGAATTCAAACTCAGCTCCCTGATTTCTTATTCCAAGCCAATATCCACTACACTACAAAAAGGGGTTAAAAGAACAAAGCCTGTCTTAAGCCTGTCTATATCTTTTTCTGTCCCACCCACTTTCTCCTCACTTGTCTTTTTCAATTCTGCTGTTGTGTAAAAATGAACAGATAGGTAGTGTGTGGCATGTTAAGATAGTTTTCACAGAGTCAGTCAGTCAGTTAAGTGCCATACGTGATACACGCTTGGGTGATCATGTCTCGAAACAGACATGACTGACTGGGCAGAAGATTATCCCACAGTAGGTTGCCATTGCTTTCTGTGGTAGACTGGTTGCTGACCAAGGCTATAGAACCCAATCTGTCCTGTTATTTAACCCATAACTGGAAGGAATGGGCGAATTAATACCTTTCCCAAGGGTATTTGCACGTAAGTGAATGCAAGGAATTCAACTGGAATTTGGACTTTGCTCTCCGATTTATCGTTCCGTACTGATATCCACTGCGCCACTACACAGTTGTATTAAGATCCTTGTCGGAAGTTTACATATACTAATCCTAAACCAAAAAAAAAAAAAAAAAAAAAATGATGTCAATCATCCTCTTATATATTATGAGGACTATAGTAATAGCCATGGAGCATAAATACATTAGATTAGCAGTAGAGACCAAAAGATATTTTTCCTCACCTTCTTTCGTTTGTCTCACTTGAGCAAAGACTTGACTTATTTTCTTGTATTTCTTTCAAAGCTTTTTCAGAAGCAACAGACAGATTTTCTTCAACATTTGGTTCTGGTAGCTGAAGATCAGTGGGTGGAAGAAAAGGTTTAGCTTGAATCTTTGGTCTCACTGGAAATTTTGATCTTCTTTGAAATGAGCTGAGCATCCTTCATTGCAGTTAAAGAAAAAAACAGTCAATTAAAAAAAATGCTTTGGAAAGGGAGGTAATTTGAAACAAGGTTTGTCACTAAAATGAGAAAATTTTCAAAACTTATATTAAATTTTCATTTCTCAATATTTCTTACAAGTTATAACCAATTTGGCTTTCTCTTTTGTTAAAGTGTCAGACACACACACACACACACACACACACAGGGAACATCATTTAATGATGGTGAATTTTATATACAGTCAATTTAATTTTTATGTTTAAATGCTTATTTGTAATTATGTCTGAATTAAAAGATGTGCCAGATCAGCAGTTGTTGAAAAATTGGCAGTACATCTGTAGAAGATGAATTCCATCAATAAAACTATTGTCTGAATCCTGGAAATGAATCACAAGATGAAAAAAACAAAACAAAAATTATTCATGAGGTGTTCCATCAGAATGGATGATGCTAGTCTCCCAGAAAGCAACACACTGCACCTCCTTGGCCTCGCTATTTCAGACCTCAAGTGGAATGACTACATCGACCACTAAGAAAGTTGAGTCACTGTGTCGGGCTAGGAAGTTTTTCTTGTTAGAATCCATCTTGCACATGCATAAATCTACCAGTTGTCTGTTTATTGAATACAGTTGCCGTATCTGATTAGAGGCTCCTGCTGTTCATCTCAGGATTCTCGACAAAATCCAAAAAAGGATCTGCAATATAATTGATCCCATAATGGCAGCTCAACTTCAGTCACTTTCTTACTGACGGGATGTAGCTTCCTTCTGTCTCTTCTACAAATATTTTTATGGCTTCTGCTCCAACAAGGTTAGCTCCCTGATGTCCCTCTACAAGAATTTACCCAAGCAACCAGACTTGCAACAATATCCCACCCCTTTTACAGTCAAAATAACCAAATGCAGCCACCACTTCTACTCTATGAGCTTCTTTTCTCACAACTCCCGCCTGTGGAACTCCCTTCTGTATACTTGCTTCTCTGATAGCTACAATCTGCAAAAGTTTAAATGCAATGTTAATTGCTATTTCCTTGATTCCTATCTTTATCTTATCCTTTCTTTGATATTCCTTATATCGTATTTTTTCTTTTCTCTCACTGTAACCCCCTGTGGACCAGTGGCAGTCCTGCCTTGCTTGGGGTGAAACAATTAAAAAAAAAATTTAATCAGTTAAGACCTAAATGCTGAATGAAATTATTGTTTCATTAAAACAAATAGATTTGGCTTAAATGATTTGAGAAATGTGCTTTCATTGGGGCCAGAATTGTCTTGCAACTCATGTTATGCAATGAAAGACATTTAACCAATTGAGAAAAGAGCCAATCAAAAGAAAACAACAGCTCACTGCAATAAACAGAAGACTATGTCAATAAACACATCCCAATGGGTACACAATAACAAAACACTAGACTGTATATGGAAACTAGTGACAGTGACAATAAGAGAATTGTGACTAATTGGTATATTTGGTGCCACAACCAAGTGTATAATACCAAGTTTTACTGTTCACTTAACTGAACTACTATTTTTGTAAACATTCTTAAATACTAAAAACATTATATCAGATGAGAGTTTTTTGTTTTTTTAATCATTTTACATCAAGCAAAGCAATAAAACCAAAAGATGTAAGGGTCATTGAGTGTTAGAGAACATGAGAAAAAAAAAAACACTATTAAAGAGAGAAAACAATAAAAAAAACAAGAAATAAGCAGATAACGATTGACATTACATTTAAATTTTCAAAGATTAAAGTTGACTGGAAGACGAGTGTGGATGAGAGTTCCACAATCCAACTTTTATTTCCAAGTATAATGCAATGCTAAGATTAAGCACCTGAATGAAGATAAACATAAAAAAAAATCCAGGTAAGTTTAAGATAATAAAATTCATCAAAATATCAAAACGGAAACAAAGGGGCTTTACTTTTTATCTTTTTCTGTATTTCCATTTTCAGCCTCAATCAATGCTTCTTTTTCAAGTGTTGCTGCAGAATCTTCCTCAACATCAAAAGGCACTGGAACGGACACCGGTTCTTCTGGTTTCTTCAAAATGGTTGACTCTACAGCATCACTGGAACCAACATTATCTTCAGCTTTGGAAGCGAGTGAAGCCACAATAGGAGCAGCAGACTGAGATCCATGCAAATTTGGAACACCCAACCCCCGTATACTAGGCTTGGGACGCACTGAGAAGGCTGGTCTTCGGAAATTCAGTTTAGGGGCACTGGGGAAAGAAAGAAAAAAAAATGTTAACACATTGATAGTATTAATCTTATTTTGAGGAAAAAAAAAAAAAAAAAAGAAAGAAAGAAAATATGATTATTGGGTAAAACTATTTTATCTGACATGCTCGAGATTAATTGATAAGATCCTGATCTTTTCATGGAGGTATTGATTTTATTTTTCATTTTATGTGGAGTGTTTAAGAAAAAAAAATTATTTTCCAAATGTAGGATTTATGTTACTATAGTGTGGAGAAATGAAGTTTTTGATATATTTAATATTAGGCATCCCTATGAAAATTTAAAATATTTAATATTAGGCATGCCTATGAAAATTTCAGTTTTTACAATTGAATTTTCTGATAAGTTCTTCAGTTAACGACTGAATAAGCTCTAATGGCGAGTTTTATGGCAATAAAATATCAGTAGAAATTCCTGTATCGCATCGTTAAATATTTGAGTTTAACAACTTTAGCAAAATATTGCAATAAGAATATGAATGCAGGTCGATATTTTAAGAAGAGGGTACAAATGTAAAGATTTTAAATTGACAACTTTTTCCATTAAGCATACAATTTTCCTTTTCTTTCATTTTCTCACTGAGAGCAAGCAGCATCTCTGATATGTCTTTTCAAAATAGAATAGTCCGTTATTTATGAGGTATTGTCAGAATGTAAAGTTTATGTTAAGGTAGTGACTAGCAGAATTCTAATAAGATACTTCCAAATATTTATATAAAATTTCCATGCATGATGTATGAAGGGATTCTGAAAAGTTCTTAGTCCAACTAAGAAACTCTTTAAAAAAAAAAATGAACATTTGGGTTGAATTTGTTGAGAAGTGGATCAAGCAAAGAACTTTCAGCATGCCTTTGTACATTTCAAGATGAGTTTCTGTTGGTGTGATTAGTGACAGTTGTCAAAATGGCTTTCTTAGACATTTTTGTTTTATTAAAAAAAAAATTAAGTGCACCGACATGGTCAATGAATATTTAATATTTACCTTGAAGTTGATGAATTGGTCTCAACTGCTGCAGGTACACTGCCAGAGGTACCTTCCTCAGCAGTTTTGGGAGGAAATCCATCTTCCTTGCTCTCCACTTTATTATCTGAATTGGGCCTAACCAGGCGGGAGTTCAATTTTGGTTTCACCTGGATTCGAGCACGCCTCATGATTGGTGCTCAGCTCTAAAGAGGATCAGAAAAACAAACATTAGTTTAAAAGCAGTTTGATGTTGCAAACAATACTTGAGCAAAAAGGACAAATAATCAGATCAGCATAGTTGGGCAAAATGAATTTGCTACTTTAACATTTTATGCAATTATTCAGAGCATAAACTTCTTTTTCCTTTTACAACTTAGCCAGCTTATAAAATAATTAGCTTTTGATTTGGGTTATATATATATATATATATATATATATATATACACAATGGCTGCCCACTTGTATTCAAGGATACCTATCTACCATGGCGGTTAGCTAATCCTCATTGAAGATGCCAGCTCAAGCACACTTGTGTTTGTTCAATACCCACAGAGCCTGCCAGTGGTTTATACTGCAACTATGCTGAGCAGACCTTTTAATGAAACCTCTGTGTGTGTGTGTGTGTGTGTGTATATATATGGACATGTGGCTGAGTGGTTAGAACATCACCATGGTCAATTTGTCAGAAGGTGACTTGATATTATCAGTCTGAAGGAGGCAATTCTAATGTGTGACATCTTTGAAAAGTGCCTGAAAAACCATACCATGGGTTGACCCAAGCCTTATGAGTGAAATTGGGTAGGCCGCTCTCTTTGAAGAGCTGTCGAGAGTTGGACTAGCTTGAAGTCACAAGTCATTGTGACCGAGGGTTCGAGCGTGCTCACTTTGTTCAGACTGTTGTTCATGCTAGATAATATGCTCTCTCCCAGAAACTGTAGGTAAGATCTGCTTAGCATAATTGTAGTATAAATCACAGGTGGGCTCTGTGGGTGTTGAGCAAACACAAGTGTGTCTGAGCAGACGCCTGCAGTGGGGATTAGCTAGCCACCCCAGTAGATGGTCATATTTGAATATGAGTAACCAGCCATTTATATATGAACTTTCTGTTACCTTTGCATTTACGAGGGCCCAGCAGCTAAGTTCTTAGAACTGAACAGCCAGACTATCCAACATAATGTTTGATTATAACGAAGTGAAGATTCATGCACCACATTTTTTGGAAGAACCAAATACAGAGAACTAGCATATGCAATGTTTCACAAGGTCCCCAAATGACCCTACTCAGGTTTTGAATTAAGTGTTGGCCTTTTCCATGACGGGTTGCAAACCAAAGCTAAAGAGACCAGTCTGCTTCTGTTGTTTAGCCTATAGCTAGGGGGAAACAGATGAATTCATACATTTTCCAAAGATATTTATGCATAAATGAACATAAATTTTGTTGGAACATGAACTTGGTTTATTTCTCATTGCACACCATACACATTTTATATAACAACAACAACAATATAGAGGAAAGCAGTAAACAACCGCCTCTCAAAAGGCATGAAATAATGAAAAAGTGCTTTGTATAAAATTCAATAAGAAGAAAGTAGAGCAAAAATATATGCTCAGAAATTAAGGTTCGACACCAGGCTACCCAGGTTTCTACCGTGAGGTATCTTCAGGCACATGAACCATGTGCCTGAAGAGAACTCATTATCTGCTGCCCATCAATACACTATATAATAAGAGATAAAACCTGTGGAACTTATGTGTCGCATCAGCGAGCAAGTGCAGCTCGGACAAGATAAGGTTGGTACACTGTCAAAGTGGGCACTCTGGCATTAAAAGAACCATGTACTCTTTAAGGTGAATTGATCCTGTAGTGCCCAAGGCAGCAGTTAGGGCTGTACTCAGAGAATGCAGAGTGTGTTAGTTCATTGACCCACCACCAGTATGATAGTCAAGAGGAAATTTATACATCGGGAATGTGTGGCTCCGGCTTGAAATGGACATCACTCACCACAATAGTGAACATTATCTGATGCTGATTGACTGCAGACCCACTGGATTCACAATTTGGAGATGACTACATCGACAAGATTCAGTCAGCATCATCAACCATTTAAAGACCCCTTTTTTTTAATGGGAACTTCCTGCTGAACTTCTCACCAACATTGTATTCCGCAGTAGACCATTCATGGAGTTTTTAGACCTGTGAGGAATTCATATTTGTTTCCACTGCTCATACCCCTCCTCCAGTAATGGGATGGCTGAATGTTGCCATGGAAGGAACAAATGAATTGGTGCAAGGAAACAATGCTCAGTGATGAAAGCCATATATTGGCACATTAGACCCAAAGATGATGTGTCATCTTCCACCATGCTTGCTAATGAGATTTACTAGAGTCCAGGTATGTGGTATTGATAAAACCCAACCACTAAAGCAAGAATGTGGATGACTGATATATGAATTAGGGGGGTATGTATGGATAAAACCATCTCAAAACTGATGTACAACCCAATACCAAGTGGGATGTGTTACAGGGATTAGAAACCTGTGTGTGATTCTTGTTGATGAGATACCTCTCAATGTGAGAGATCTGTACCTTTTGTCAGTTCAAACAGGTTAACAAATAATGGCAACAATGAGTCTCCTAACATTGAAGAACTGGTCAAAATACGAGATGCTTTAAGTATGTCCTCAGAAGAAAGCAATAAGCTGCTTGGGCATATATTGTCTGCTTTTCTAAGATGCTGCATTAGGCTCTGGCTTAATTTTTGAATTTCAAAAATATTTTTGTTACATTTCAATTTGTAGGAAAACAGTTGTATTTGTTTTTCATTTAGAATCAATCAAAAGGTTTCCCTCCAAATTCTGAGAAGTGAATTTGGAGCCTACCTAAAGGTTATAAAGAGAGTAGGAGTTGATTTAATTCAATGAGTTGATGAAGATCTGATGCTGGAACCCAGGTCATTCCCGATCCAGAAAGAAAAATACAGAAAAAAAAAATTTGACAATGACCAGATGAGAATTGAAATGAACAGCAAAGTCACTCCCACATCAAGGAAAAGTGTTCAACTGATGATTGTTCGATTCTACATTCTTAACACGGACTTTGCTTGAAGATTTGTACCAAGGTGATAAATAATTTGAAGGATCTCAGCTACAAACTAGCTGGCGACTTTTCTATTATAGACAATAATAATATTACGGTTCGAGAATTATTAGGGAGTGGATATTATTCAGTACATTAGTCCAACGGAGTTTGTAAAATGCATGAAGGGATTGGCATGGGAAATTCCAACTGGCATAATTCCTTTTGGAAACGTATCAAATTTCTTGCTTCCAGAAAAAAAACCATAAGATAGAAGCAGCAAAGAACGACTGTAATAACTATTATACCATCATATTGCAGTATTTGTCAAGTTCAATCACACATGTGAATTTTGTTTTGTCCCCAAAAGCAGATTATTTCAACCCTATTTGTGACAAGTTTGAAGACAGTATGGTTAACAGAAATCTGGGTGAAATGTTTAGTCTTTACGATTAGGAGACAAAGATGCCTTATGTGGTTTTGATAAAGAATAGAACAATTTAAAAACACTATTAGATTTAAAAATGATGCTTACTATATAGAGCTTCAGTGGAATAAGGAAAAATTAAAATTAGTTCCTTCTAATTATGCTGTTGCTTTAGATAAAGTAATCAAAAGTTGAGAAAAGAAAAAGTTACTTCATGATTATAGGAAATCCTCTGCTCTGAGGAACATAACTCACTGGTGCCTCCTAAATAAATAAATTTACTCGAGCCACAAGATTAGCAACGAGGTCCCACCCTTTTACTATGAAACCAATAAATTGTAATCGCAAATTCTACTCCAGCAGCTTTTTTTCTTGCACTTCTCGCCTGTGGAATTCCCTTCCGTTTACTTGCTTTCCTGACAACTACAATCTCCAAGAATTTAAATGTAAAGTCAATAGTCATCTCCTATCTCACTAACCTGCATCCACTCTCTCATGCTCCCTTCTCCCTCCACTCTCATCAGTATTTTTATCATTCTCTTACCCACTTCCTGACACTCCCTATAATCTGTCACTCTTTTTCATAACTTTCCTCCTATGTAACCCCCTGCAAAATAGTGGCAGTAAAATGCCTTGCTTGGGGCAATATGATTATAAAAAAAACAAAAAAACTATTTAAATAACTCATAGGCCTGTAATTAAAAGTGATTAACAGATCATCACTAAAATTAAATGAGCATTTAATTATTCACTTAAAACTAGCAGTGAACCATCATTAAATGAAGCCATTTACCCTAGTATCAATTTGAAAACATTAGATTTGATAATGTCATTTCGAAGTAAGATGTATACTTTCTTAGCCAATATTAGAAAGGGGTTTCCTTATGATCAAGTTAAAGTGAAATAAGTTTCTTTTTTCTTGAAAGGTGAAAATTTACTTTGCTAAAGATATGCAACTTTGGTCATGGGTCCTTTTATACAGAATTTTGTTATTCAACACCATGTTAGCAAATACCATGATGATTTATACACTGTTAATAGATAATTTTTATGTTGATAATTTGAATAAGACAAGTGATTCGCCTCAAGAATTGTTATAATCACAAAGATTTCATGAAAAGAATGGCAGAAATTTTGAGTTGTGTTCGGGTAACTTAAATTACAAGGAATTAAAAAAGTGTCTAGAAGACTATAAAAAAAAATTGTAGAACATAGTAGTGACTTAGAAATAAAATTAGAATATAAGTATATTACAATCAAATATACTTTAGAAATTTCAATTGGAGTTTTAGAATCTTCTGTCAATATCAAAAGAAAAATGCTGGCGCAAAATTCTAATGTGCTTGGTCCCTTGCTTTTGTGCTTACTGTAGTGTGAAAAAAAAAAAAAAAAACTTTCTGCATGGACGTCCGTGCGTGAAAGAATCTTATTGGGAAGCCATATTGTTTTTATGCAGACAAAGTACCGCAAATTCACGGCTACCACGAGATTTGAGGAGGTATAAATATGGCTGCTAAGTAGAACTCTGGAGTGTGTTCTTGTGTGTTAGACTACTTACCCACGCTCTCTTTGGGAAGAACTCATGCTGCGTTTTTCAAGTTTGAGATTACTAATCAACACTCTTTTTGTGAAGAGCAATTTTGGGTTCTCAAGTTCAAGATTACTCAACTACACTTACTACTGATAATTAAAGGGAGAATACTTCTAAGTGACTTGTAGAAATTATCCTGGATGAAATGATACCAATAGAATATCAAAAGACCTGGAAAAATTTATCTAAAGAGCTTGTACATTGGAGTTCTCTGAAATTTTTCAGATGTGCAGTTCAATTCTGCAGAATTTTATTTTGTGATGCCTCCAAAAAGGCATATTGTTTTCTCTCCTATGAGATCAGATTCTATTAATTTTTGCTAAGGCTAAGATAAAACCCATAACAAAAACATTTTTGCTTTCACTTAAGCTATTGTCAGTGTACTTATCTGTGAAATGCGTTAAGAACAGCTTAAAAATTTTATCAAATGTTTGTATTGAAGATATAATTATTGCTGTTGATGCTCAGATAGTTTTATCTTTTGTCCAAATAATATAAAAACCAAAAAACAGTATTTCAAAAATTGATTAAAAGACAAGTAGTCCTACAAGAGTTAGATTCTAAACAAGAGGATAAAGGGGTTTGCATAAAGTCAACACTCTTACTCATAAAAAAAGACAAGTTACAGAAGCACCGATGACAATGAACCAAGACCTTCACCTGAACGAGGAAGGGTCTCTATCCTAGAGACTTTTGACACAGTGTAGTGAAAGCTGAGGGGAAGCGCAAAGGAAACTCCCCTCCTGACAGCCAGTGCAACAACAAGAGTAGCTACATGGAATATCAGAACAATGCATAAAATAGAAAGAACATCCCAAGTTGCAAGAGAAATGAAGAACTACAAGTTTGGTGTGCTAGGGTTGAGTGAAACAAGGTGAGACTTTTGTCTGGAGAGCAGCTGCTGTATGTGGGACATACAGAGGATGGAGCCCCCTTCCCCCAAACTGAGGGTGTAGCCCTGAGGCTGACACCGGAGACACAGTGAGCACTCCTTAGCTGGGAACCTGTCAACTCCCGCATCATCACAGCCAAGTTCACCACCAAGAAGGAGGGCATCAGGTTGAACAACATCCAGTGCTATACTCCCATCAATGATACAGAAGAAAGACGACTTTTACTGCCAACTGTAGACAGTGATAGACAGAAATGGAGCCAAGGACAGAACCGTGCTGATGAGAGATTTTAATGTCAAGATTGGATAACACAGGCGATGAGAACACCATGGGGATGCAGAGACTGGGACAGATGAATGAGAATGTTGAGTTTTTGCAGACCAGTGCACCGTGAACCAGCTGGTGATAGGGGGAAGCATCTTCTCATACAAGCGCATCCACAAGGCCACATGAAAATCCCAGAACCATGTCATGAAAATGGTTTTTTGCATCTTTGTATGAAAAGAAATGTAAGAAATTTAAGTTGTTTGAGGATGTGTTATCTGCTTTTCTGAGAGAAAGCAGATGCTGTGTTGGGCTCTTGCTTAATTTTTGAAATTCAAAAATATTTTTGGTACATTTTGATATGTAGCAAACAGCTGTGTTTGTTTTTCATCCAAAATCAATCAAAAGGTTTCCCCACTAAATTCCAAGAAGTGAATTTGGATCCTAACTAAAAGGTCATGAAATGGGGTCTTCGATTTTATTGAATGAGTTGACAAACATCTGCTGCTGAAACACACAGGTTTCTTCAGTCCAGAAAGAAACGCAACACAGAAGCAATTTGATAACCACCAGCAGAAAATTGAAAGAGCATCAAAGTTGTTGTTACATCAAGGAAAAGTCTTTAGATGGGAGGATTATTCTATGCTTCACTGTTACCACAAACTTTGCTTCGAAATTTGTATCAATTCTTTGAAAACTATTCAGAAGTATTTTCTCTTCTACATTTTATATGTAGTTTTCTTTTCTGAGAACTTTATGTATCATTATAATTTTTTTGGAAAAGAGCATATTTCATTTGCACCAATTATTTTTATATCCATGTTATTGGCCGTCATTTGGCACACAATGCACTTAATTTGTGTAATTCATTCATTATTTTGTGTGTTAACAAATTGATCATTTGTTTTTAAATTTGACTCATATCTTCTGTCTTTACGTACCCATAAACGTTACCTCAAACATTTGTTTGAACTTTTCTTTTGGTAGTTTTTTTTCTTTTTTTTTTGCAAATAAAAAAATTCCTTTAATACATTTGATGATCCTTTGGAAGGTGATTCATCAGAAGAGGAGATGGTAATTGTTCCTGGTTCCACCAGTGTGACCATGAGATTAGGATGGAGTGTGTTGAAAAAGAAAGTCATTAATCATGGAGAAAAAAAAAAAAAAGCACATGTATTTTGTTCAATGACAAAATAACTAAAATAAATAAGCTAGTGACAGCTTTTGCTTTAAATACATCTCAGATATGCTTTGTCCTATGCAAGCATCAACCAACAAAAAGAAATTATTCCTTCGATAATTGTGGCTGTCGTTCTGCAAGCAGTGAGCATCGTGTTTGTGACTATCTTGCTTTTTGGTGTGTATTGATTTGCAAGTTGGACGGTGCGATGGATTTCTAGATGTTTGCGTGTATTGGGATTTTGAATATTGGACTTACAATTCGTGATTTCCAAATTTCTTTGTCCTCTGGATCTTCAAGTTTGGGCTTGCAATTTGTTTGTTTCATTTACAACTTGAGCTACCATGACAATTTGTTAGGTTATGGTAAATATTAAATAAAAACAACTCTTTTCAATACTATTTTCAAATTCAAGAACCTGTGTAAAATATATTTTGACCAATAAAAAAGACCAAGGCAAAATTTAGCGAGCCTATGTGAAAATTTATTTAGACCAATAGAAAAAGTGAGCGGCTTATGAACTGAGAAAAATTAACGAGCTGGTGTCAAATTGCTTTTTGATATAAATAGCCAGAGAAAGTTGAATCAAGAAGAAAGGATAGAGAGAGAGAGAGAGAGAGAGAGGGGCAGAATGCCACACATCTGAATAACGTTAGTGTCAATTTACACACTGAAACATTAGCTTTTAATGAGAGCTTGGGAATTTTAAAGACCTCTACTCAACTAATAAGCTAAGTACCTTAAAATATATCCTTTTGAATACAACCTTATAAATTTTATGTGAGAAACAAACTCTCAATTTGTTTTAAGCATTTTTAAATATTACTTTGTGTCCGATGATTTAATATGAACATTTTTTCTTGACAATTTATCAAAACTACGAATCTTTAATGTTTGATTCAGTCAGTTAAGTGCCATACGTGATACACGCTTGGGCGATCATGTCTCGAAAGAAACATGACTGACTGGGCAGAAGATTATCCCGCAGTAGGTTGCCATTGCTTTCTGTGGTAGACTGGTTGCCGACCAAGGCTATAGAACCCAATCTGTCCTGTTATTTAACCCATAACTGGAAGGAAGAGATGGATTAATACCTTTCCCAAGGGTATTTGCGCGTAAGTGAATACAATGGATTCAAGTGGAATTCGAACTTGGCTCCCTGGTTTCTTGTTCTGAGCAGATATCCACTGTACCACAACGCACATTACTTGTCCTAAAACAAGCTTCTGAAACTTCAAATGTAAATTACTTTCCTTAGTTTGTTTTGTTAAAAATAAGATCATATGTTTCCACGTCATTATCCCTACATACTTCACTGGTAACCCACGATGCGTGGGGAAACTAAACACCTCTATTCTTACAGCTTTCACAGAAGTCAAGATGTTTAACGATGAAATGGACATGAATCAAGCATTCACAGAGGGGAGTAAATCTATACAAACAATATCCATCAAACCACCAATGTTTATGGAATCAAATGTGCTTGCTTGGTTCACAATTGTGGAAGAATGGTTCAATATCATGAAGATAAGGACTGCTGTTCAGCAATTTTATCATGTCTGCGTCTCCTTCACAAACATACGAGGCATCCACACTAACTTTTACAGCATAGAATCATTCCTTCAAATTAACTCACCTGATATCTTAGCCCTATGTGAAACTAACCATGACCCTTCTATCCCCTCTTCTGAGTTTTACGTTCCTGGTTACCTTCCCCTCTTCAGGAAGGACTCCAATGTCCATATGCATGGGCTTGGTGTTTATGTCACCGAACACCTCCCTCTAGCTAGGGTGACATCTCTTGAATCCCTAGATCATTCTTTCATATGCTTCCGTCTCTTACTTCTAAGCTCGGTTAGCTATCTCTTCTTTCTCTACCACTCCCCCTCCTCTTCTGACTGTTTGGGACTTGATAGCATCTCTAACAATATTGACAAGGCCATTTCTTCTCATCCATCTGCCCATATATTTGTGTTTAGTGACTTTAACGCCCACCATACCAAGTGGCTAGAAAACTGTCACAGACCTTGTTGGTGTCCACACCATGAATTTTTCAATCACCCAATCTCTTACACAAATGGTGGACTTCCCCACGCATTTCTCCAATAACCCTAACAGAAGGGACTCACTACTAGACCTCTGATTCACTTCCATACTAGACTCTTGCCCTACCATGCCACAGTTTCTGTCAACTCTACTCAAGAAACCCAGACCAGCAGAATATCCTACTGCTACCAAAGAGCAGACTGGGATTTGTTCCGAGACTTCCTCTGTGACGTCCCTTGGAACAACGTTTTTAGTCTTCCAGTCGAAGACTGTGCATCAGAGGTCTCCTCCTGGGTTCAGGCTGGCATCAATGCTTTCATCCCTGCCAGGAAATTTCAGCTTAAATCCTATTCATCTCCCTGGTTCTTGCCTGCTTTCTCAGCTGCCATTGCCCACTGGAATCTTATTCTGGCTCTATCAAAGCTACGCGCCGGACCAAAACAGGCGTCTTTTCGCCTCAGCTCATAATAAGTGTAAAAAGATACTTAACGAAGCTAAGATGTTGTTTACTGCCAGAATGAAGCGATGCATAGCATCCTGTAAGTTCAGCGCCAAAGACTACTGGACAGACTGTGCAAAATGTGACAATAAAAACAATTTCATATGGATATTTATTGTAGCTAACACCATGAAACCACTTTTAGGATACGACTTCCTGAGTCACTATGGATTAATAATGGACTGTCAAAACGTACAGGCCAGTGGGCGACTACAGACAACTGAATAGCATTACAAAGCCAGACCGTTATTCAATTCTCAATATCGATTTACTAGCTACAAAATTGCATAAAAAAAAGATATTTTCAAAGATTGATCTGTCCTTGGCATACCACCAGATACCAATACATCCTGATGAGATATGTAAAACTGGTATCTTGACAGAAAGTTTATTTGAATATCACTACATGCCTTTTGGGCAGTGGAATGTTGCAAGTAATTTTCAAAGGATGATGAAGGATATCTTCCGGTGCATGGAGTATACATTCGTATATATTGATGATATTTTTAAGGTACTCCAATGACAATGATTCTCATTCTGAAAATTTGGATCAAGTATTTCAAAGGCTAAGTGAGTATGATCTTAAAATTACAATTTCAAAATGGATTTTCAATGCTACAAAACTTGACTTCTTGGGTTTTAATATTTCAAAGGAAGGAATCAGACTTAACACTAATAAACTTCAGGACCTGAACAATTTTCCTCCTCCCAAAGATTCTAAAAACATAATGATTTATTGGAGTGGTCAATTTTTACAGAAAATTAATACCAAAATTTAGTGACTTAATCTTCCCACTCATAAAATGTATCTGTTTCAATCCTAATGCAAAACAACTGATTTTAATCACGGATGGATTAGCCATTATTAAGTGTAACAGCATTAGCCTCCCTGGATTCAACCGTTAAAACTTATCAGTTTGTCATGGCTAGTTCGAATCATGCAGTAGGTGTCGCTCTTCATCAAATAATTAATGACCAGCCTATTCCCATTGGTTTCTTCTTCAGAAAGTTAGCTTAAAACCAACAAAGATATCCCACTTTTGACTGTGAGTTGCTCACTGCATATCTAGCAGGATTGCACTTTAAACAACTCATAGAAGATAGGAATACTCTTTTGTTAACAGATAATAAATGCTTTGACAGACAACAGCACCATCTGAACTTTATAAGCAAATATATCATAGACATTTCTCATATAAGAGAACAGGAAAATACTGTTGCAAACTGCTTATCAAGGCTGGCTAATGCTGTAACAATAGATCTTTGTGATTTTTAAAAAATTGTCACTCATCAGCAGTTGGATGAAGAACAATTAAAAGACAGGTTGAAATCTTACAATACAGGTAAAGACCAAGTTATAATGTGTGATATATTGTTACTGTTTCTGAGACCTTTTTCGCTGCAAGAGCATAGGAACTCTATATTTGATAGTCAGCACACATTGTTACACCCAGGAATATCAGCTACATCACACTTATTAAAATCAAGGTATTATTGGCATCAGATGAACAAGTCAGTCAAAGAATTCTACAAAGAATTTCCAGCAAGCAAAACTTATTAAACATACGAAGAGTAAAGTACAACCGTTTGAACTACCTTCTGAGCAGTTTCAACAGTGCATTTAGACATAGTGGGTCCATTACCACCAGTAAGAAACCAACAGATCCCTATTTTTCACCATATCAATATCTATTAACCATGATTTATATAGAACTAGTAGATGGTGGGGAGGTGGTTACTCTAACTGAAATAACAGCACAAAATATCACTACTGTTTTCATTAAGACATGGCTAGCTAGATTTGGAGTACCCTTATATATAATCACTGATAGAGGTAGCCAGTTTGAGTCAGAACTGTTTTCAGAGCTGTCAAAGATCATAGGTTTTCACAAGCTGAGAACGACTTTGTACCATCCTCAGGTGAACAGATTAATTGAACATGCATACAGGATGTTAAAGACAGCAATTATTGCAAGAAAGGAGTCATGGCTATCAGCCTTAACTATTATACTTTTTAGGTATCAGGATCACAGTCAGTGAATCAACTTAGTTAAATCAACTTGTATTGTCGAGGTGGTAAACAATACACAGATGATAAAATAATATTTGGTAGAGACTGCAACAATATGGGTGGTTGAGTTGGCAAGTCACACGCAGGTTAACAGTAACCCTCAGCTCACACTACTAACTCCTTCATTTTATATATATATATATATATATATATATATATATATATATATATTTATTCAGATACTTTAATCCAAGCAGAAAAAGCAGGAAGGTAAATTCCAAAAACCCGATCCTAATTTTAAATTAAAAATTTTATAGGAAGAGAGCTCCATGTAATAAAATATTACAGAGCAAATATAAATTAAAATAGGATTAATTCAAGGATGTTGGATGACCATTTCTATATGAAAATCCCCACGGGGGATAACACATCACCCCAGCAAGAAAAAAAAGGAAAGGATTTTTTTGTTGCTGAGGTGATGTGTTATCCCCCGTGGGGATTTTCATATCGAAATGGTCATCCAACATCCTTGAATTAATCCTATTTTAATTTATATATATATATATATATATATATATATATATATGTGATCAAGCCACGTTACAACATCTCCCTGCCACTAAGATTTTTTTTTTTATGACCTTAGGATATATTTTTTTGTTTTGTCTCCAATAATTTGCTCAACTTGCGAATTTCTTTTTTTTCTTAAATCCTTCGTTAACAGAGTGTCTTCTTCGTTGCCAGTCTGTTGCAGCAAATCTTAACGCCAATCTTCGTCACCAGTCTGTTGTCTCTTTCCGTGTGTGTATTTAACTCGAATATCTTCATCGCCAGTCTGTTGTATTGTTGAGGTGGTAAACAATACACAGATGATAAAATAATATCTTATTCGGTAGATACAATTTAATAGTCCGTAGTAGACTGCAACAATATGGGTGGTTGAGTTAGCAAGTAACATGCAGGTTAACAGTAGACCTCAGCTCACACTACTAATTCCTTCAGTTTAACCGACTCACTCTTATATATATATATATTGATTGTTTAATACTTAGTTTTTGGTCCTAATAGGGTTAGACCAGTACACATTTGTATTAAAGTGTTCTATACAATTATATTGTAGAACTTTTGAATATTTTTCATTTATAAACAAGTTATTTTGCTACTTTGGTTTTCACCACAAGTGGTTTCTTCAGGTGATTTTTAATAGTTATTAAATAATTATTAAAAATCGCCTGAAGAAACCACTTGTGGTGGAAACCAAGGTAGCAAAATAACTCGTTTATAAATGAAAAAAAATATTTTATATATATATATATATATATATATATATATATATAGATATGTGTGTGTGAACCCAGTCATGTGATTGAGCCACATCACAACACATATACATCATTAATGGGGTGTCATGTACAAGTTCCAAGACTTAATTGACCCATGTGAAAAGTATAACGATGAGTTAACAAACCTCACAATAAGACCTGGTAAAGAAAATGCAAATGTTTGATAAGGAGAATCATTCTTCCGAACATTTACAATCGTCACCAAAACCTTATATACCAAAGAACCTAAACGATTGTAAATTTGTATTGATTAGGACTGATAGAATTCGGAAATCTTTGGATGTGCTTTACATGTAAAGTAAGTCATAATAAGTACTTCACAATCACAACTGCAGAAGATGTCAATAGCAAGGTTTCCATATATAGATTAAAATCAGCAGTTGTTTCAGAAAATGCCTGATATTGATAAAGCAATACCAGCACAAAGAGATACTCCAGAGAACGACAAGACTATATGGAGACTAAACAGCAAGGCATAACTGTGAGAAATTATTCACACATAGCTCAGAGCTCAAGCAGTGGTTTGGAAATCAACAAACATAACAAGACATACCTGGGTTGAACAACAAGTTTATTAGTCTTGCAAAATAAGTTGATTTTGCAGCTACTGCTTAGCTTGGTATAGTCTCTTTTCGAGGCGGTAGTTAGCTTCCTTCCGAAGACTTGAGGGGGGGGGTCGGCCTCGTCTTGGAAGGGGGTGAAGTTCACGTATGGAGCTGCAAATTCCGCGACGATCAGGAATTAATCTTCTGAGGTCTGATTCCTACAGCAGTTTCCATTCGATCGAAGGGGGGGGTCGATGTACTCGCCATGATGAATTCTTTGAGAAGTTTTCTCGAACAAGTAAGGCAATTGCCCAAAAAGGATACCTCAAAGGGTACGATGGATTTGGAGAAAGTCTCTCTGAATAAAATGATAAGGCATTAGCCTAATGAAAATACCTTGATTGGTATAACTGTCTCGGGAAATAGAGACATGAGGGCGCCCACTGAAGGCCCCGCGGCAACGTAAAAGATAGGAGCGGTGCTAAAATGCGACCGTGCTCTGTCGGAGCCGGCTAACCAAAGAGGCCGGCAAAGTTCCCCTCCGTTCTAAGCCCGCCAAAATTTCAAAACGAGGTCGGCTTAATTCAGCCAATCAACAGGATTGTTTTAAAACAATGTGGTGGATTCATCATCCAATGAGGAGACCCGTTACATTTGTATAATTTCCAACATAACAAAAATTAAGTCTGGAAGGTCAGATACTTGGAAAAGTGACAATATATGCCACTACTATTGAATTATCAACTTATCCATGTAACTTTTAAAGTTGACGCCATCAAATCTGGGAAAGGAAGTGATGTTATGAATACAAAATAAAAAATTTTTTTCACTGTTTTCAAATTCGTGAGCTTGTGCAATGTTTATTTTGACCAATAGAAAAAAAAGGATCGGCTCTAGACTGAACAAAAAAACAAAGGCAAAGTTTAGCAAGCCTATATGAAAATTCAAGAGCCTGTGTAAAATATATTTTGACCAAGGCAAAGTTTAGTGAGCTTATATGAAAATTTATTTAGACCAATAGAATAAGTGTGCAGCCTATGAACTGAGAAAAAGTAACAAACCGATGTCAAATCACTTTTTGATATAAATAGCCAGAGAAAGTTGAATCAAGTAGAAAGGAGAAAGAAAGAAAAAAAAGACAGTCTCACACATATTGAATAACCCGTGTCAAATTATGCTGATACAATGTATCAGATACATTATCAACTTCTTATGAAAGCTGAGGAATTTCAACTCTTTTCAACTCATACGCTAAGTACCTTAAAATATATTTTTATTGATGTTGAATAAAAAAAACGTATAAATTTTATGTGAGAAACGAACTCTGAATTTGTTTCAAGCATTTTTTTTAATATTATTACTTAGTGTCCGATAATTTAATTAGGAACACTTGCTTTTCTTGACAATTCAAAACTACGAATCTTTTTAATGTTTGATTGTCCTGATGAAACAAGCTAATGAAATTTCAAATGTTTCAATTTCTAAATTCCTTATCTGTTTTGTTTTTGTTAAAAATAAAGTGTTTCCTCGTCATTATCCCTAACATTCAAGGTAACCTTTCATTTTTAGTTTAAAAGATGAATTTTCAGTGAAAATTATTAACTTCAAATAAGCAAAGTTTATTTGGAAAATGCTTCAGTATTAAAAAACAACAATTAAGAAAATTTGGGTTGGTAGCTACTGTTTAGAGCACACTCTTTTTTAATCTTTTCAAACTCTCTTTTACACAGATATACTGGCTCACAAAAATATACACTAGAAAATATCTTCCAGTGTTTATGTTGAAGATATAAATCGGTATTTTGATCGCTTGATTCTAAGTCCAGAGTGCTAACAACGTGGCTCTGAATTCAGCGCGATCTACCAAGCAAGAGTCAACATTTATAACAACTTTTTTTCTGTTGTTGTTGAATGCGTTTAACTCGTCTTTTAACAGGTGAGAACAGAACACTAACAAACTTCATCTTGAGAAAGATCCGCTAAGTAAAATTTCAAAATACCGCGACGAAAATGTTTAGATAATGTAATTCTTTAAAATATTTCATACTAAAGTACTTATATTCGATACTAAGCTATCATAAAATCTTCCAAAAAATCATTTCATTTACAACACAAATACGTAAAAAATTCGGCATAATTTCGATAAACATCGTTTGTTAAGGAAAGTTTTTAGAAAACCCCCTAATTATTTTCAGTTAGTTCTTTACTCACATGCAGATTAGTATTTCTATTATTTATTTTTAACGATCTCAATAACTTATTACTGTGAAAATGTGTTTTTTCTCCCTTAGTCGCTATTTGAAAAAAGCAATGTGTTCCTTTGCGAAAATACAAGGGAGTTAATAATTATTTTAAAATTGTGCAATAGGTTAAGTCAAGTGAAATCTTACTTATCTTTTTGTACCGGCTACACGTGACGATTTATTTACTATTTTTTATCAACTTAAACTTAAAAACCAAATAAGATACAAATAGAAAAATATATTATTGTAATTTTCTTCTCTTTTTAACAACATTAAAATGAAAATGTCATTTTAATTCTTCAACAACAAAAAAATAAATAAAGCAAAAATTCAATGAAAAGTATAAAAAATATAAGTGATAAGAAATATTATTATTATTAAAATAATTATTTTCGCCCAGTTAATAACAGACAAAATTTTAAATTGTTAAGGAACGAGTAGTTTGAGAATTTTTATATGTAAAAAAAAAAATATTCAAAGACACGAGTCGAAAGTTTCAACTAAAAAGACGGAGAGTTAAAGAGGAAAAAAAAAACACAAAAAAAAACCACACACACATACGTTAGGATTTTGATAAATTTTCCTACAGGGCTTAAAAAGGTTATAATAACAAAGCAAAACTTTACCGTAAATATATAAATTCGTCTGTTTATTTCGTCGAGGCAATTCCTGTTCACATCTCGGTTGCCATCTTTATATTACAAGCCTCGTTTTAGTCGACATACTGAATGAAGCAAAACCGGTGTAAACCAAACAAATTATCCAAAAAAAAGAAAAACACTGATAGGGCATCATAAATGTAAGTACTCAGTGAAGAAGACGATTGATAACACTGATCAAACAAATTATGTTTTATATTTATGTTAAAATAATTAAAGAGTGAAGGAACATTGAAAGATTATATATAATCTGAAGAAAGATACTGAAATCATGCATGTCTGATCATATATGAAACAAAAAAGTGGAATGAAGTCAAGATTAAAGGAATTTACTCCAACATATAAACCTCTACATTTTAGCAAAAAATGTGATAAAAAAGCTTTACTATTGAGTACACAAAAACACTTAGGAGCCAAAAATTTGAAGATTAGAACAAGAATATTTACAAAAGAAAGGAAAGCAATGATGATAATGTGATCTGCTGATTCAATACAGGAAACATTTGACATTCATTGACTGAACAGTTACCATTGCTGTCAATTGAAATTCATAAAATTTTTCTCTTAAAGATTTTTTAGGAAATCAGACTTATGAAGTTCACTTTTGTTTAATGTAGTGTGAAAAGTCAACATTTTGATTATATCAGGTGCTACTTATTTTAATTGTTGCTGCTGTTGGAAGTCTTCAAGTGATATGGATTTTGTTATTTGATAAAACTCTTTGTCATTCATGCTGTAGCCCAGTCTATGAGATCTGGTGGAGGATTGTCTTCTTTAAGATCTGAATATATATATATATATATATATATGCAAGTTTTGTTAAAAATGACAGACAAGTTGCTGTGGTTAAGTCTTTTATATAATTTTTCATGTGATCTTATAATTTTTTTCTTTTCGGCACATAAATTATATAAAACTGAGCAAATGTTTAATTTATCCAAGCACTTTCAGCTATACTTTTAGCCATTATATAGAAATTATTACGGAGTCGCCAACTGGGTGCCCCGTGATTGGATGAAAAACAACTAATCACGGGCTACCTTTTGAGATTCCCAACAAACTCCCCACATGAGCGGGTTTTACAAACTCCCTTCCTATTTTGCTTGTGGGGACTTATAGACACAAGACGCCCCCGTCTTCTTCTCCGTCATCTAGACCCAGGATACATGAGGGGATTTGACAGCAATCGTAGCACAGAAGTCAAGGCTCTATATCTTTAACCCAGCCATAATGAC
The DNA here is from genome assembly GCA_037127315.1 of Ascarosepion bandense. Taxonomy (NCBI): domain Eukaryota; kingdom Metazoa; phylum Mollusca; class Cephalopoda; order Sepiida; family Sepiidae; genus Ascarosepion; species Ascarosepion bandense. Next base: position 2,092,920 of record JBBBDQ010001631.1, on the reverse strand, counting down.
ACAGGAAATATAGACTGCTAAAAGAACACATCTTTAAAGATAAGTTCTGCAAACCCAACTGTTTGCAAGAGACTATTCTTTCTTCTTTTCTCTCTTTTCCTAAATACAATTTTTTATAACATTTTCATCTGTGTTTGTGTTCCTTTCTTCTCACCGGTGTCACAATATTGTTACCAATTAAAATTGGGAAATTCCCAATAATTATCAAGGATTAATTTTATTTTACTTTTAACTGAGAGTTATAGGAATGGTTTATTTTCCAAACATGGTCAGCACATTGTGGTCATGTTTGCAATAAGAGATTATTACTGAGTGTTGACTTTTCTTTACATATATATATATATATATATATATATATATATATATATATATATATATATATATATATATGCGTGTGTATATATATAGAAGAACTAAAGGAGTATCCCTAACATACAGTGGTAGTGGATAACTCTAAGAGAGCTCTAATTATATATGTATATAAATACATATAGAGCAAATATAAGAAAAAATTAAGGCAGACACGTTATTTCATGGTAAACCGGAAGTATAGGCCTATATATATATATATATATATATAATAGTTTAGACATTTCTGAATGAGTTGGATGCCATTCATGATGTCTATATGAGAGTGTTAGTAGCTGTGTTGGTGGTTGTATGAAATGTCAGAGTGTTACAAGTATCATGCACAACTGGCATATTAAATGTAGGGGATTTAGAGACTCAGAGGCATTAATAAACAGAACCTTAAGGTGCAATAAGATATAACTCGGAAGTAAATAAAATTATGCCAAAACATGGGGCAAAATTGAATATATTGTTTCAAGCACATGGGTTACATTAAAAAGGCAAAGTCTAACTTGTCCAAAGATTTGGTGATCGTTCTCAATGAGAATGAGGAGTGTCCAAAACTTCAGGCTAACAGGCCAGTGGAAGCATAAGGAAAAGGGAGAGAATTGTCTCCCTGCTGGTTTTTATACTAGATCAGCAGTGCCTAGGTTAAGGAAAGAGTCCTTTGAAATCTTGGACAAACTGTGGCCTCAACCTTCTTCCGCACCTCTGACTAAGTCATTTCCAAAAGGGAATCAAGACTGAACCAGACATCATGTATCTTGACCAGCTTGATAGACTTATCATGGTTGATCTTGGCACCTGTGACCATCTCATACCTTTTCTTTTCTTTGCTGACTTCGTCAACCTTGGTTCTGCTTGATACAAGAACTGGAACATAGGTAGAGTACTTAGCCAAGTTGGTAGCACCATGTAGTAAAATTCGGCGCAGGACCAGGTTTGCTTTTAACTTGTAAAGAAAAAGCCTGAACGCAAGAATGTGCAGCAAAGGTGAAAACAGATAACTATGATGAATGGAGTGAGACAATATGAAAGACTAATCGAATCACATTCATTTCTACCAGCCCACTGGGAGACGCATGCAGAAATCGGATCTAGGTGCAAAAGTACAGCCTAAAACTGGCGACTGAAAGGGTAGTTTCCAGAGACTGATGGTCAACCCTATCGAATGCCTTGGATTGATTCAAATTGATCAGTACAGCTTTATTGTTGACTTGCTCGATAATCAAGTGTACCATATGAAGGTTGTCCTGAATAATCCTGTCATTCACAGCACAAATCTGTTCCAAGCCAACCAGAGTAGAGAGGACAGCCTGCAAACAATCAGCTAAGATCTTGGCTAAGATATTTAACGCTGTGTTTAACATTGTTAAAAGTCAAAAGTCACCTATCCCATCCCCACTGTTCTTGTCCTTGTGTCATAACTGGATGCCACCCCTGGTGAAGCATTGAGGTATAGATCCCGGCTTCATTCAGTCATTGCAAATCAGTTCCAGCAGAGGGACAAGGACAGGCGACTGCCCCAAGTATATTTTGTAGAGTAGACCATCTAACCCTAGAGATTTATCCCGGCCAACCAGCTTCAATGCTTCCCAGATTTCTGACTCTGTAATGGAATCCCTGCGCCCAGTCCCCTCGAAGCAGGGGAAGTCAGGTAAATCGGTGTTGAACTGAGTAGTGCTCAGATCGAACTCCCTGGGAAACAGATTCTGAGAGTAGTCATGAAAAGTTTCACATATGTCTGTATTTGTTGTCATGGTGCAATAACCAGCAATGTGATATACGCAATATACCGTTGAGACGCCTCCCTAACTTCCTTTGCACATAAATTAGCAGCCATATTTGTTGCCTCAGAAGACATTTTTTTTTAACCTAGACCTACTTACCAGAGCTTTATCCTTCTTGATAAGCAAAGAGGCCAACTCTGCCCTAGCTAAAGCTACATCTCCACTATCATGGGATTTAATGGCTCAATCAACTTTTTCCTTGCCTGCCATTTGAGATGCTAATCTAGCTAGATTGATAATCATAAATTTAACCCACCACAGCTCTTGTCAACTCTCGCTGTAGTAATAGTAGCAGCTGATCCTGGAAATCTTGCTCACCAAATAATGATGCATTTAATTTCCAGAAACCAGACAGCTACCCTAACATAAGGCATAGGCTTTTCTAAGTTTACATAAACCTCAATCTGAGTAAACTATATAATGAAAACTTAGACATTCTAACAACCCTCTATTGACTCTCTTAACTAAAAATTAGTTTAGGTAGCTAGAATGTACCACTGTACTGAAGCCACCCTTATTTGTCCAAATCCACACTACCTCCTGGGGGTGCCCATTATGATACTTAACAACAAGATCAAACATGTCGAGAAAGTCATGAAATGGTTTTACATCCCGGTTGTTAGTACCTGAATTTGACACTATACAATCTATGCCAGGATCAAGGACAGCATTCCAATCTCTGGATAAAACTACTCAATGAGATATAGCTAAAAACGGCTTGATCCGCCAAAACATGTCAGGTCGATCAACATGGTCATTGGGTGCAAAAACCCTGATGAGATGGAGAGTCTTATTCTTTATGGTAACATCTTGCATGCAAAGAATTGTCTATTGGATCTGCAAAGACAAGATCAAAGACGTGCTTACCAGCCAGGAAACTCCTCTTGAATGTCCATCGAAATATGCTGAATAGAATGCAAAATCCCTAGACAAAATGTCCTTATGATCGCGAGCTGAAAACTGGGTCTCCTGTACACAACAAACATTCGCCCCAAAATGCTGAAGATTGTGAGCAAGATGCTGATCTCAGGCCCCAGGCAGTCACACTAACCAACCAGAGATACATTCTCAGATTGAGTAGGGTTGATCCTCTACATTGAACACGGCTGGGAACACCCACAGCCTGTCCCATTGAACCTGTTTCCATCTCTATCTTGATGGAGCCACCAATGTCCCAGGAGAATGTTATCATTAAGGTTCTTAAACGGAGGGTGAGCAAAAAGTGGGAGCGTCACTGAACAGAACTGATTCTGCTTATTGGCATTTTTATTTTCAAGGTATGTTAAAGATGAGTCAGTTGCAAAAGTATTGTTTGCTTCTTGAAGCAAATCCCACACTTTTGAAAATCGTTGTCCTGATCTCACTGCAATCAGAATCTGTTTTTCTTTGGGAAAATTTCTTGGGTCTTCTATATCTTTCCATTTAACTGCTTGAAATTTAACAAGGTTTTTAAGTTTATTTTGGATTGTGATAATGCTCTTTTGGCCTGTTCTTGTGATACTCTGCAGACATCTTCACCAGTATTGAAAACTGGCTTCAATTTTATCTCTTTTTTGATTTATCGGAATTGGAAGATGGGCTCTGCTGCCTTCTTTTTAAATTTTCCTTGGTGAGTTCATGGGTATGTATGAGAGTGACATAGATTGGGAGTGGATGCAGGGGTCACACTTGGGCAATCATGTCTCTTTTGATCAATGACTGACCTGGCAAAAAATTTCCCACAGTAGGTTACCATTTCTTTCTGCAGTAGACCAATTCCAAGTCAATAGAAACCTATGTCCTGCTATTCAACTCATAGCTGGAGGGGAGGAGAGACAGATTAATACCTTTCCCAAGAGTATTTGCATGTAAGTGAATGCAACAAATTCAATCGGAATTTGAACTTGGCTCTCCAATTTCTCATACTGAGTCGATATCCATTGCACTACAATCCACATCCAATGCAGGGGAACTCATTCTTTTTGATGAGGACTTTATTGTGGGAACTCTTTTAAGTGTGGTCATTTTTGAAGAGGTAAGTGTTACATATTCGTTGTTATGATTTTGATCAGGGTAGATCTTTTGATGTGAAGTGTATTTGTGCTGAGCAACACAGATGTTTTGAAATTTGAAAGAACAGGTTTTGTTGAAAATGTCAAGCATGTGCAAAAAAAAAAAAAGAAAACATGTTTGGATTCAGAATTTTTGTTTTGACTAGCCAGTGTCAGAAGAGGTTAGCTTTTGCAGAGATTTTGCATCGGAAGACAGCTGTCAGTTGAGTGGAAGTAACATCAAGCTGGGAAGTTAAAAATTTGAGTTGGTTCTCAGCAGTCAAAGGGAACAGTTGGCTAAGTTGGGCTTAGCCACCGGGTTTCCCCAATGTTGGTTTTTTCTGTATGCGAGGGTCTTGACAAGTCAGACCAAAACACCTACTCTCACTCCACGGCATGATACCAAAGAAGTTAATATTTTTTAAAAAAGACAAAAACAGAAAATATATGTATATTTTATTTAATTTTGGGTCTGGTCCATTGTTTTAGATGAAGTCGTTTGTTGCAGATTGTTATTGTGTTAGGCTGACGAAGAAAAAGAAGAGAAAGCAACAGAGGCTTATTGTTTTTTGATGACAACAAAGAAGGAAGAAAATTGAATTGTGAACATTTGTCCCCAGTGAAATTTGCATTGAAGCTGTTCCCTGATTAAATTTTTTGAAGTTGTTTAAGACGAAGAAGCAGATTGATTTACGTGGAAGTTGGGTTAAGTGTTCCCTGACAAAATTATTTGAAGTTGTTTAGGTGGAGAAGACAAAAAAGAGAAGTGAAATTGATTTACATGGAAGTTGGGTTGAGTGGTCCCCGACGAATATGAAATAGGAGTTTGAAGTTTTAATAATCCCCGTCGCAGTCATCACCCCAAATAGGTAGTAGTCCAGTCATTGTCCGAGACCCCAGATTTGCAGCAGTTTAAGTTTTGTTACCATTGGTCACAACATTGATTTTTCAACAGTGTTTTAGTGAAGAAATATATACTCGACAAAAGGGTTATATAACATAAGGGTCAATGATCTTGTCAGTGGGAGAAGGGCCTTGATCCTATGAGATGATGGACTACACAAGGCAGAGGATGAGGGGCTCAGCACACCCACTGGCTATGTTGTTTTTCAACTGCTTTGTTTCTATCTTTTCCTTTAAATTTTTCTATCTTTTCCATTCTGGGTTCATTCAATTTTTCGAACATTGCTTGCTGTTTTCACATATGACATTAGAGTGTCATGAGTTGGTAGAAGGAATTTTTTTTAATAATCATACCACCCCAAGCAAGGCATTTTACTGCCACTGTTGTGCAGAGGGTTACATAGGAGGAAAGTTAAGAGAAAGAGTGACAGATTATAGGGAGTGTCATGAAGTAGGCAAGAGAAAGATGACTGTGACCATAAAGTGAGGGATCAGTTTATATATTGATTGTAATTTAGAATTTTTCCCCCACTTTATATCCACTTTATAATAGTATAGACATTTTTTTTTAATAATCATATCGCCCCAAGCAAGGCATTTTATTGCCACTGTTTTGCAGGGGATTACATAGGCGGAATGTTTTGAGAAAGAGAAAGAGTGACAGGTTATAGGGGGTGTCAGGAAGTGGGTAAGAGAAGGATGAGAATACTGATGAGAGTGGAGTGGATAGAAAAAGGAGCATGAGAGAGAGAGAGAAAATAAGTCAGTGAGATAGGAGATGACTATTGACTTTACATTTAAATTCTTGGATATTGTAGCTGTTGGGGAAGCAAGTAAATGGTAGGGAATTCCACAGGCGGGAAGTACGAGAAAAGAAGCTGCCAGAGCAGAAATTGTGTTTAGGTGTTTTTAACCCTAGGGACTTTGGGGAACTCTTTTTATATCACAATCTTTTGTTAGTGGCTTAAGACATGGTCAGTGGGGCTCTAATTTGACTACCCATAAGGGTGGCTGGCTTTTTGATCTTTCAGCATGTGGTATTCTCCTATAGCTTAGCAATAATCTAGGAAAAATGTTTCTATTTTTTCTTTCTGTTGTAAACATTTTGTATTTTTATACTGCTGCCAATAACTTGCTCTATGTAGCTTTTAAAAATGAAGCTATGCCAATTTGAGATCCATTTTAGGGAATACTTTTATACTTGCAAGGGAAACCAAAACTCATTCTACACTAGGGAGAGGATATGTGTGCACATATTTTATCATTTACACCTATTTTGTACCCACCACAAATGTGTACATCCCTATCCTTCCTTCTTACTTTAAATTACTAACTGGGAGGCCTATTTTCTCCCTCCAAGTGGAACTCGTTCAAGAAGTTCTTCTTCCAGTAACTTTTTAGCATTTCTGCAACTATTGGTAGGTGATGGACTGGCACTTTTTGTGCTTGAAAATATGGGAGTGGGCGGCATTTTCCTTTAGTCTTAACTCTGCTTAATATTTTTTAATATTCCAGTTTCTTCTGCAATGACTTTGTTCACTAATTTTGTTGAATTTTCTATTAGACTGCGACTCTTTTTACTGTTTCCTCATGGTAATTGTTAATATGTCAAATTTATTTTTTAGTTTCATGTAGGCCCCAAAATAGCCTAACATTTTCATCAAACTGATTCACTTGGACAAGGTTTTTCTTTAAACTCAACTTTTCTAATTTATTCAAAATTTTCTGTGTATCAGTGTCACATCACTTCCCGTATCTAGTTGCATGTCCAGTTAAACATTATTGATTCACACTATTTACATTGTTCAAAATATTGTTCTCATCTTTATTGCCATGTTTACGACATTTTGGCCGTTGTACTCTTCAGCCTTCTTCAGGAACTAAGAATTTCGAACTGAACCCTTTATTGTGATCACTGGGGTATCTCATTCTATATGCAATGCCACTTCTGATAACCATGTAGTTATGTTCCTTTTAACTGATAAGGAGAGAGAAAAGAGATTGCTGCTCCTTATGGGATGAAGTTGAAATAATTGTTAGAGAGCGCCACTGGAAACTACGTAAACTTAAGGAATCAGCACATATGCTAGGCTACAAAAATCTCCTAAACTAACCAAGCATAGAAATGAATACAATATGAAAACCAGTAATATGGAGTGCTAGAGAAAATCATTAGCATCAAAAGATTGCAATATAAACTCTTGTAAAAAAAAAAAAAATGGTTACTGAAACATTAGGTATATAAGTCTCAGAAATTCATGCACTGATGTCTTCAAGGACACATGGCCCAATTGATATAGACATTGGTTAGATCCAGTAACTTGACCCAAAGAGTTATGAGTTCAATACCAGGCTACAGCAGTGGTGAACAAATAACTTAGAGAGTTAAGTTAAAATGACAATAACTACATGGCTACCAGAAGTAGCATCGCGCATGGAATGAGAATGATATAACCCAGTGATCAGAATAAGGGGTTTGGTTTGAAATTCGTAGCACCTAAAGAAGGTTGAAGCATATAACGACTGAAACATCGTAAACATGGCAATAAAGATAAGGACAATATTCCAAATAGTGTAAATACTATCTCATCTATTAATTCGAATTTTTAATAACCCTTTTTCATGTCATTTTTTTTTTCAAGGAAGACATCCATATTCTTTTCCTTTTCATTTTATTGAGCCATCTTAACGTTTCACTTTTTGCATTCGCACGTTTAAAGTTATTCATTTTTAAACATTTTTCAGATTTTTTTAAACTGGGCATTTTTGTTTTTCTCTTTAATGTTTATAACCACACCAAATACACATTATCCTGTCCTTTTTTTTATCACGTATGTATCCACTTCCTTTACCAGATCCATAGGTTTTGTTAGATTAAATTTTTGAATGAATTCTTGTTGCTTAACAGAATTCAACACACTGTTCTAATGACAACTTTGCAAGTTGTAACTGCATTAAACTCATTTGTTGATATTCCTTATTTTGAAGGCTATTTACCAATTTCATTTGAGTCAAATCCTCTTCAACTGACTGGTTTTCCAATCTCAGTTTCTCAGACTCACAATATTTGGCTGTTTCAAGCAAAGAACATATTCAATGACTAGTTCATGACCTTAGTTCTTTCTGCATTCACTAGCTTTTTTTAGGTGCAGTATTTTTTTATTATTAATCAACTTATATTGCCAAATATTATTTCCTCTAACTGTCTTGCGTGTGAAATTGCTGATACTCTTCTAATAGCCTCACAACCTGCAGTTATCTGGTCTTCTCCTTGATCTGATTTCAAATCTTTCAGCCTTTTGCTCTAGCTTTAACTGCTAAAGTCCTAAGCCATGTTTGTGTGTACTCGTAATTTTCAAGTGATAATTGTTCATTCAGTTCTTTAGATATCTACAACACCATTGTTATGCACTTAACTGCATCATTGGTAATAGCTTTAACTATTTATATTATTGGTGACTTCCTATCTAAATGAGTCACCTCACCTAGCAAGGAAGATATTTTAATCTTGAGAAAGACTTTTAAAATTGTTGAAGGAAAGACAGCTGCATAAAGATTAGAAAGGGTTTAAAGCCTTCAAAAAAGGCTGTTTAAGTTGGTAGAAAAGAGTTAGCCATGATAAAGGCTGTTTAAATGAGTAGAGTTATTTAACTTAGAAAAGCTAACCTTGACTGAAATGTTTTATATCAACATTTACTGAGACCCAACTGAATGTAGGTTAAATGAAAACATTGGTATATGGAGATGCTACACTTTTTGGTTAGAAGCAACAGGAAAATAAACCTTGCTGTGAGACTTAAAGCCTTTAAAAGGTTCTTTAAATGAGAGTTGAAAAGGCTTCTGAAGCAATTTCTCAGCAAGTGAGTTGAACAGATAGCTAACAAGTAGCAGCCTTTAGAGCTGTAATAACAGACAAAATGGATACAAACCTTTTCTACTGGACTGCTGACATTTAGGGGTTGAACAAGTGTTGTCACATGATTTAAAATTTCAGAATTAATGGCCCTTAGCCAATACAGGTCTTTCAAGATTTAATTTAATTCGCCTCATTCAAAAAAGGGAGTGGGCTATTTAAAACTACCCAAAATATTCCTTTCCTTCCCTTTCACTTTTTAGAAAAAACATTATAAATATATATTTTCTTTAGTATTTGTCTATATTTCTGAGATGAGGTTGTATTATTTACATTATTCGGACTATACCAGGCTACGGCAGTGGTGAACAAGTAACTTGCAGGGTTAGAGGGAGATAACTCATGACTTCCAATTGAAGCTTAATGCAAGGAATGGCATTCATATACCCCAGTGATTGTAATAAAGGGTTCGGTTCAAAATTCCTAGCACCTGAAGAAGGCCGGAGCGTACAACGGCTGAAACGCCATACAAATGACAATAAAGATGAGGACAACAGTATGAATAATGTAAATACTATATATTTTCTTTGGATAATATTGAAGTTTTCAATATTTTATCAATTAAAATTTAATTATCTTGGAAAGATTTTTCATTAAAAAAAAAAATTTTCTTTTTCCTTAAAATATTTCTATAGGATTAAAATTGATAGCTTTATATTTGTATTTTTAAAAACAAAATAAACTACTTTAACAAGTTTTTATTTTAACTATGAAATAGTAGCAAAAATTTTACAAGATGGACAGGACAGAGAGCGGCAAGCTAACTGCAAGAATCAATGCACATGTTTATCCCTGCAGCCTCCTCAGTAGATCCTACCATAGAGATGAACATCATTTGAGAGCCTCTGATTAAGAAAAAAAAAAGGATACTTAAAAAGAAATCCACTATTATTACATTCAATACATTCATGAATACCACCATGTGAGTTGTGATGCTAATAATGGCCGAGATGGAACTCACTACACCCTTCCAGTATTCCTTAACTGTCATAGCTCCTATAAGGTCTTCCTTGGCAATAGATATATCTCTATGTATCCTGTCTGGAAAGGTTAACTTATGAGATCGATTGTGAGATGATGGGTGCCTCCATAATACAAATGATGAAACAAGTTCATTTGTGGCACGTGCACAATGCCCAGCAAACTGGACATGTCTCTTTTGAACTAAGGTTGATACTCTTGGTACGTCTCCATATATCATTTCTAGAGTTGGGTGGTTTCACCATGAAAGATTAAGTACTCTTCTGAGAAGATGAGTATAACATCCATCTAAATAGTGCTGTTGTTTTGCTGAAAAAGTCCAAGTTTCAGATCCATAGAGTAAGATTACAGCTTACAAGTTTTATGCAGAGTTATAATCATCAGAAGGTTGGTTGTCAGCAGGATGTAATGTGTGGAATGGTGTAAGAAAAAATATACATTTTGTATGCTAAAATTAGTAATTTACTAAAAGAAGGAATAACAAGAATTCCTAGAAATTAATGTTTAATGAGAAAGTTGAGGGTAGTTGTACAAAATGTTCATAGCAGTAATTGTTGAAAGAGATCAGGAGAAAGAGGACAATGAGTCACTTGAAGTTGAAGCTACATTTTAGATGTTTGTCTCCCAGCTCCCAATGACTCTCTGACATTGATGAAGTCCTTTTATTGTAATCTAGATTTTTTCACACTTACTTGCAAAGTCCTTTTTGGTCTTGCAAGTCCTCCCATTCATCAAAAATCATTTTAACACCTACTTGCAAAATATGGTTTTGACTTTTTCTTTAAGCAGATGGTCAATCCTTTTTTCTATTTGGGAAAACCAGGATTTCACAGTCATTGTGAATTTTTGTAAAAGTGAAGAGAGTTGATTTTAATTAATTTCTTATCTATAGCTACAAGAGATACATGGAGATATATGGCCTAGTGGATTAAAGCATTTGTCAAAAAATATCTGGTTCCTTGGCAATTTTGGTTTTGGTAATGTGGAAAAGTCACATACTCTGGCTCAGTGGAAGAAACAGATAAACACAGAAATAAATATTAAGTTTGTGTAAAGTAGAACATGGACAATCTCAAGAATATTGAAATCAACTAGAAGTTGAAAAAAAAAGAAAAAGAGAGAAAAAAGTGTGACATATTTTCAACTTTAAATGATGATTCCTGTTTGAATTTTTGGGATGTGGAATTACCATTATTTACATTAGGACTAATATCATCATTTTTGTTGTTATCGCAGTGTTTTGATCATTGTAACCTCTAACCTTTTTCAGAGGTCTGGTGATCTGGAATTCTTTATCTAATCTATGGGGGTAGCTTGTTCTTGTTTCACTGTCCAGGATATCTTGTCTTGTTCTTCATTTTAGTGTTGCTCAATTAAATGCTTGCTTTGTTTCCACTGCGTCTAAGCCTCTACGACCTGGCATAGGGATTGAACTCACTATTTACAAACTAATGCTTTAATCCGCTTGACTATTGCGCCATCGGACAATCCTGAACGTAAAAACTTAGAGTGACAGCTATATCATTAAAATGTAATGAAAATTGAAAGAAAATATAAAATTTAGTTTTGGTTATTTTAAATGAGCTGAACACATCAATATCATTTGGAGAGAAGAAAAAATGTAAGTAACTATTGTCCTTATCTTTGTTGCTATCATAATTAGGCTGCAATGCCCTCTGACCGTCAAAAGATGTTTGTCAATCTGATTAAGCATCAGGGAATTTTGAACTGTACAGTTTATTTAACCTATAGGAGTAGATTGTTTGAGAAATTCTGTGACAATTATCCAGACTGACAAGCATGTAATGGAGGTCAGAGAGCATGTAGAAGGGAACGCGGCTTATCTCCTGAAATAAAATGCGTTCATATGCAAAATACATGAAAGAAAATCTAAAAGCTGCAAATTAAAGAACTTGATCTTAGAGATTTCAGATGAATTTGTGGTGTATGCAAATTTCTGGGCTCAGCCGCTCGATAAAATGTGCATGAGTGAGCAAACATCAGACCAGCAGCCCACTAGTCAAGTGGTCGTGCTTTGTGTGTGAAGTTTTGCTGTAGTCTCACCGATTGTGATGGAAAAGAAGACAGGGTACAACTGGTACTCCAAACAACTGTACCTTTTTTTCAACAGGCATGATAGCCAAAATGTCATGATAACAACTACAAAGATCAAGACAATTACGATGCAAATAATGACAATGCCTCGTCCCAGAAATTAAGGCAGAAATAAATGACTAATTCAAACAATTACAAACATTAAAAAAAAGACTTAATAAGTGAAAGTTAATTTCAAGAAACATTTAAACCATCAGAGATCCATGAGACGTCAGTTTGAATCAAATTCTGACAGTGAACATGCTTCAGTTTCTTATGTTGAGAGCAATCTCAACATTTGGATCACTATGCCAAGCCAGGAAGTTTTTCTTGTCAAAATCCATCTGGCACATTTATAAATCTGTCATTTGACCGTGCATTGAATATTGTTGCCATATCTGGTCGGGTGCTCCTGCTATTCATCTCGAGGTTATCGTCAGAATCCATCTTGCACATTTATAAATCTGTCAATAGTCCGTGCATTGAATATTGTTACCATATCTGGTCAGGTGCTGCTATTCATCTCGAGGTTCTCGTCAGAATCCATCTTGCACATTTATAAATCTACCATTTGTCCGTGCATTGGATATTGTTGCCATATCTGGTCGAGTGCTCCTGCTATTCATCTCGAGGTTCTTGTCAGAATCCATCTTGCACATTTATAAATCTACCATTTGTCCGTGCATTGGATATTGTTGCCATATCTGGTCAGGGTGCTCTTGCTATTCATCTCGAGGTTCTCGTCAGAATCCATCTTGCACATTTATAAATCTGTCATTAGTCCGTGTATTGAATACCGTTGCCATATCTGGTCGGGTGCTACTGCTATTCATCTCGAGGTTCTCGTCAGAATCCATCTTGCACATTTATAAATCTACCATTTGTCCGTGCATTGGATATTGTTGCCATATCTGGTCAGGGTGCTCTTGCTATTCATCTCGAGGTTCTCGTCAGAATCCATCTTGCCCATTTATAAATCTGTCATTAGTCCGTATATTGAATATTGTTGCCATATCTGGTCGGGTGCTGCTATTCATCTCGAGCTTCTCGTCAGAATCCATCTTGCACATTTATAAATCTGTCATTTGACCGTGCATTGAATATTGTTGCCATATCTGGTCGGGTGCTCCTGCTATTCATCTCGAGGTTATCGTCAGAATCCATCTTGCACATTTATAAATCTGTCATTAGTCCATGCATTGAATATTGTTACCATATCTGGTCGGGTGCTACTGCTATTCATCTCGAGGTTCTCGTCAGAATCCATCTTGCACATTTATAAATCTACCATTCGTCCGTGCATTGAATACTGTTGCCATATCTGGTCAGGGTGCTCCTGCTATTCATCTCGAGGTTCTTGTCAGAATCCATCTTGCACCTTTATAAATCTACCATTCGGCCGTGCATTGGATATTGTTGCCATATCTGGTCGGGTGCTCCTGCTATTCATCTCGAGGTTCTCGTCAGAATCCATCTTGCACATTTATAAATCTGTCATTAGTCCGTGTATTGAATATTGTTGCCATATCTGGTCGGGTGCTCCTGCTATTCATCTCGAGGTTCTCGTCAGAATCCATCTTGCACATTTATAAATCTACCATTTGTCCGTGCATTGGATATTGTTGCCATATCTGGTCGAGTGCTCCTGCTATTCATCTCGAGGTTCTTGTCAGAATCCATCTTGCACATTTATAAATCTACCATTTGTCCGTGCATTGGATATTGTTGCCATATCTGGTCAGGGTGCTCTTGCTATTCATCTCGAGGTTCTCGTCAGAATCCATCTTGCACATTTATAAATCTGTCATTAGTCCGTGTATTGAATACCGTTGCCATATCTGGTCGGGTGCTACTGCTATTCATCTCGAGGTTCTCGTCAGAATCCATCTTGCACATTTATAAATCTACCATTTGTCCGTGCATTGGATATTGTTGCCATATCTGGTCAGGGTGCTCTTGCTATTCATCTCGAGGTTCTCGTCAGAATCCATCTTGCCCATTTATAAATCTGTCATTAGTCCGTGTATTGAATATTGTTGCCATATCTGGTCGAGTGCTCCTGCTATTCATCTCGAGGTTCTCGTCAGAATCCATCTTGCACATTTATAAAGCTATCATTCATCCGTGTATTGAATATTGTTGCCATACCTGGTCGGGTGCTCCTGCTATTCATCTCGAGGTTCTTGTCAGAATCCATCTTGCACATTTATAAATCTACCATTCGTCCGTGCATTGAATACCGTTGCCATATCTGGTCGGGTGCTACTGCTATTCATCTCGAGGTTCTTGTCAGAATCCATCTTGCACATTTATAAATCTACCATTTGTCCGTGCATTGAATACTGTTGCCATATCTGGTTAGGGTGCTCTTGCTATTCATCTCGAGGTTCTCGTCAGAATCCATCTTGCACATTTATAAATCTACCATTCGTCCGTGCATTGAATATTGTTGCCATATCTGGTTGGGTGCTCCTGCTATTCATCTCGAGGTTCTTGTCAGAATCCATCTTGCACCTTTATAAATCTACCATTCGTCCGTGCATTGAATATTGTTGCCATATCTGGTCGGGTGCACCTGCTATTCATCTCGAGGTTCTCGTCAGAATCCATCTTGCACATTTAAATCTACCATTTGTCCATGCATTGAATACTGTTGCCATATCTAGTTGGGTTCTCGACAAAATCCAAAGTCAAATATTCTAACCACTCAGCCACGTGTCCATCATTGTGGAATTGCGTGTAAGCAAAGTGTTGTCTTGATTATTTTTCAGCCTTCTTCAAGGCTATGGGCAGTTTTATTGAATAATCTTTTATTATCTTCACCTTAGAGTAAAGGTGTTGTATTTGGTCACATTTATCTGTCTGTCTGTAGTCAAGATATTTTAAGACTCTGTGGATGGATCTGAATTAAACTTTCTGGGAAGATTGGTCTCATGACTGGCACAAAATGATTAGATCTTGGGTTCGATCTGATACGGGATCAAGTTTCTGGGTTATTTTTCCGGTTTTATTAATATAATTTCATTTCTTTCAAATGCCAAATAATGAATTATCTTTCCTTGATCATTTTAAATACTGAATTACTTCCCTTTTTTCATTTTAAGTATGCATTTAATTTTTGAGAGTGGTCGAGTTCATTTTTTGTATTTTCACTCTTGAGAGAGGTCAAGTTCATTACAATTATTCTTTCTCATTTTAATAATCATCTCTTGTTAATTGCCAAAATGATGTTAGTATTGCTTCGGCGGAGTTTTACGTTTTTTTTTATGTTATAAGTTTAGTTAAAGACAAATAAAAGATCTATACAGATATTTTTTTTTTTTTCAGACTATGATCCAAAATATAGAAAAGTAATTTAAATAATCTTTAACGCAATTTTTCACTGGGTTTTATATAAAACATATATAAATGGAAAATTGTTGCCAAAAATGCACCCAGGTTTTTCAAAAAAAAAAAAAAAATTAAAAATTTTTTTTTTATATAGTTTTCAAATGAATATATTTTTTATATTACAATTTCTTCTCAATTACTCATTACACTCTGTATACAAGAAAATGAGTTGCTAAAAATTTCATGACTTTTCTTTTATAGTCATTTTACTCCAAGCAAGGTAGGATTGCCACTGGTGCACATGGAGTTACAGTGTGAGAAAAATAAGGTAAAGGAGATGTTGAAGAAAGATAAAAGATGGATTAAAGTAGATAAAAGATGGCACTTGATGATGTATAAACTTTTAGAGATTGTAGCTATCAGAAAAACAAAGCAAACAGAAGTGTGTGCCACAAATGTAAAGTGCCAGAAAAGGAACTGTTTGAGTAAAAGAAGCAGTTACATTTAACTATTTGGACAGTAAAAGAGTGGGACCTAGATGCCAATCCTGTAGCATCCATAAATACGTATGGTCACAAAAACAGGGTAAAAAAACTTGTTAGAACAGTTGCCATGAAAATACTTGTAGAAAAGACAGAGGGAAGCCATGTAATGTTGGTGTGAAAGTGACTGAAGTTGAGATCCCAAGTCAAGATCAATTATATTGGAAATTCTCCATTGGATTTTGTTGAGAACTTCAAGATGAATAGCAGGAGCTCCTGACCAGATATGGCAACAGTATTCAATACATGGATGAACGGTAGATTTATAAATGTGCAAAATGGATTCTGATGAGAAAAACTTCCTGGTCCGACACAGTGACCCACCCTTCCTAGCAGTAGATGCAGTTATGGATTCAATATAATCATTCCATTCAAGACAGTGAGGTCAAGGATGCACAGCGTGTTGCTCTCTAAGAGACTAGCATCATCCATTCTAATGATGGGCAAGAAATTTTCTCACTGGTGGTTATGAGAGCAGCTTCGTTTTGGAGGCATTCAAATTTATGTACCACTTCCTACACCTATTCAATCACAGATTGGTGATCTTTTGAAGGGCAGCAGCCAGATTTGCTTTGTCAGCCTTAGCAGATTTCTTATTGAGCCGAGAGTAAATGGTGGTGTCATCTGCATAGATGCCTACTTGGGAAATGATTACATCAGGAAGATCATTAATGAATATATATACACACACACACACACACACACACTACCGGCCACAATTATTAAGCCACCCCAATTTTTTTAATAGAAATGATTTCATACTATTATCCTGGCCAGACACATTGACCCAACCTTCCTAGCAATAAATCCAGCTATGTAATCAATGTAATCATTTCATTTGAGATCATTTGCGAGATTAAGGTGCAGCGTGTTGCTCTCTAGGAGACTAGCATCATCCATTTTGATGGAAGGTAGAAAAGTATCTCTGGTGGTTAAAGAAGAACAGCTTCGTTTTGGGGGCATCAAAATTTATGAGCCATTTCCTACCCAATTCTATTACAGATTGGACGTCCTTTTGAATGGCTGCAGCCAGATTTACTTTGTCAGCC
Source organism: Ascarosepion bandense (assembly GCA_037127315.1). Classification (NCBI taxonomy): domain Eukaryota; kingdom Metazoa; phylum Mollusca; class Cephalopoda; order Sepiida; family Sepiidae; genus Ascarosepion; species Ascarosepion bandense. Next base: position 2,075,937 of record JBBBDQ010001631.1, on the reverse strand, counting down.
TTGGCAGATTTTCTATTGAAATGGGGGTAAATGGTGATGTCATCTGCATAGATGCCTACATGTACAAAAAAACTTTCGGAAATAGGATAGAGCCTTGAGGGATGACCACATTCATATGAAAGGATTTGCCACTTCAAAGCAACCTTTATTTCATGATAGGATTGATTGGATTAAATCAAACAATCATCCAAAAATACCATAGCTCTGGAGCTTACAGAAGGCCAGCAATGCCAAACCCTGTCAAATGCTTTCAAGATATCAAGAGCAACAGCTCTAGCTTTGCCATTCTTATCAAGAACCTGGTGTATATATATATATATATATATATATATATTACTAGCAGTATAGCCTGGCATTGCTCGGGTGTAATGAAAGCTTTAAAACTAATCCATGGTCCTGGATCTCAGACTCTTTGAACGTTGACACGAAAGACTGAAAAGCAATAGTTGTTTCCAGTTAAAGCGAAACCGTAGACTGAAAGAAAAATGAATGGATGTAAGTCCAATTTTGATTTCCTGCTATCAATATCAAATAAGTTTTTTTCATTGTAAACTGACTTTTGGAGGCTAAATAAGTCTTCTGAGTAAATGGTATCATGGCTGAGAGTAAGAACTACAATTATACCTACTTAGAGCTAAACCTGAAGTAAAAACTAAAATCAAAGGGCTGAAAAAAAAAAAAAAAAAATAGATATACAAGCAGATAAACAGACACACACACAAACATCTTGCCTTTTATATATATATATATATAATCGATTTTCTGTACTATTGTAAGAACTGCAACCTTGAACCTGCTGAATATTGTTTCTTATGTCTTTGTCTATGAGTGTATCAAATTTGATTAAATCGGACCATTCCTTCCATAACCCGATTTTTTTGATTATCAATTTTCGATATTTATCGGGGGTACCTCGACACAAAACCTAGCTAAGAACACTCGCAGACGCTTATAGTACAACTGTGTAAATTTTCAAGAAAATCGGTTCAGCCGTTTTGGAGTCTATAGGTAACAGAAAGTTCCATTTATAAAAAAAGTTTAGATTTGATTTATATATATATATATATATATATATATATATATATATATACACGCACACACAGTGATGGTCATTAGCACATCAGCAATAAACTTGGCGAAGCGGAAGCTATATCGTTTGTCAGAGAGAAGGTTGTGAGACACAATCACCGTCACTTTTTGGTAGTTGTGTTGTGAGATGTAGGATGCCTATTTCCACATATGCCAAAAAGAGGTAAGAAATTAATAGGGCGATAATTAGAAGGGTCGTAGGGCTCCCCAGAGTTTCAAAAAACAAGAACTACAGAGGAGGACTTCTAACAAGCAGGAAACAGTGAGGCAATGGAGTCTGAAGAGGGCACATTCCCTTAGGATGATGACTGGAATTCCATCAGTTTTGCTTGTCTCATGGGAGTCAAGTTTAGAAATTATATTAGAGACCAGAGATGGGGTTAATATATCTAGTAATCAGTTGAGCCATGGTTCTAGGTGGAAAATTGGGTGTGGGTACTCCAGATGAGTCAAGTGCGGACTTTTACAAGCAAAACACTTGACCTCGTCTGGTGCAGATGAACTCTCTTCAACTGCTCCACACAAGTATCACCGTTAAAAAAAAATTTATTTATATGTATGTGTTCCCTGTTGTTTGTCAAGATTCAGCTGTAGTATACTACATAATTAGTTAAAACCATACTGATGAGCTGTGATACAGCGAAACAGATCTGTTTGCGGATGACTATTTACGCTCTCACACCCTGATTGAGCTCTCTGGGAGAATGGTAGACTTTGAAAAACAGTAGCTACTCTAGCAAATATGCATTGTTCATTCAGCAATGAATTAGAACACTTTCAGCTATTAGGCGTGTATAATGATAATATACACGCTAAAACGTCTGCCTTCTTCTACTGAGCGCCCATAGCTCAGAGGTAGTATCGCTGTCGTCAATTTGGTTGGGTTTCAATCCTGGGTTAAAAGCAATCGGAGTCTAACCGTACTGATGAGCTGTGATACAGCGAAACAGATCTGTCTGCGGATGACAATAATATATATATATATATATATATATATATATATATATATATATGGGTATAAAATAGTATTATGCCTAAGAAAAGTGCTCAACAGTAAGGAGCGAAATATAGTGATATAAATTAATAAATACACATACGAGGAGAGTGTACATAGGTACACTCTCCTCACATATTTATTAATTTACGTCACTATATATATATATATATATATATTTTGATGCATGTTTCATTAAATAATACAGACAAGTTTTGTCTGTTTATTTTATGTAAATTCTTTTCATATCGTTTGATGAGCTTAATAGCATTATCGTTGAAAGAAGAAAGAATATCACCATATTGATACATGTTTTTTAATCGTTTCTGAGCTTTCAGCTTACATCAGCCATTATCAACGATGACAATTAAGTGTATTAAACAGTTCATAGATGAACAAATAGTAGTAGTCTATTTTGTTTGCATGTAAGATTTTCAAAGCAAGGACGAATGTGTGTGCGAGACACTGGAAGTGAGAATCACACTACAGCTTGTGATGTCACACATGACCACGCGAGAGTGGGGGCAAGAAGTATTAAGTATGGAAGGCCATTGGGATAACCAATCGCTTCTGTTATCTATTATAGGCATTTGAAAATGTTTGTGGAGATTTCATAGTTTATTTTGTTCAGGTTTCAACTGTTTTATGTATATGGCTTCGAGAATATTTAGTTTTTGTTTATTGTTTTCATGTTTAAGTATGGTTGTATTTTCATGAGGATTTCATGGAATTGTGTATGTGGCCTGACATGTGGTTTTAAATGCCTAAGATGTTAGAATTATCGTTTAAATGTAGTATCAAACATCATGAGAGCGAGTTTGTGATAATGGCTGATGTAAGCTGAAAGCCCAGAAATGATTAAAAAATATGTATCACTATTGTGATTTTCTTTCTTCTTTCAATGATAAATGCTATTTAAGCATATCAGATGATATGAAAAGAATTTACGTAAAATAGACAAAACTTGTCTCTAATGAAGCATGCATCAATGAAAAAACACTGCCTATATATATATATATATATATATATATATAGGCAGTGTTTTTTCATTGATATATATATATTCCACACACGTGCTTTTCATCCAGTTTTTTTTTTCCTCTTGGTTTTTCACCACCTGCTATTCCTTATTTTCCCAATTCCTTCCCCCCACTTAATATTATGCAAATTTCTGTCAGAAAAGGTTAACTGATTTCACCTCAAATGGACACACTGATCTTTGGTAGAAATATGTCAATTGTATGTATAAGCAGAATAATTATATTATTGAGAGTGATGATGATTTTGCTGTTGGTGTGATGATAACACTACAAGTATCATGAGAAAGAAAGAAAATTTTTTTTTCCTCTTTTCTTATGATAAGATGTTGGTAATTTTGTTTTTCAGAATCAATTTTATGCAGCAGTACTAAAATTAGTTCTTAAGGGACAAGAAATTTATGAGGAACAAAATGCTTGGAGAGTTTCGATTAAAGAAAAAAAAAAAAATGTTTTCAGCTCCAGTGAAACAAAAATGAAATCAAATTTTTAAATTATCATGGTTCCTAAGATAATTAGTAAATACTAATTAAAAATAAATTATAACACTTAAGTTTTAAAACTGTATTCTGTTTTTTTTTTTAGAAAGTAAAATTTTTATAAAGTATTAAATTTAAAAAAATATTAGGCGGACCTGAAGGAGGCTACCACGACCTTTAAATTTGTTGTTTTTCATTTTTTTTTTTACTTTTTTCAGCAGTCTTATGGGTTATTACATAAAGTTTTTGATTATCAAAAAAAAAATTTCAATATTTACACAGTTTTAAGGGGGGTCAGTTTCTCATACAGCGTTTTAGTAAATCGATCCTCCATTTTGGGACCACTCACATTGGGGTCACTTTGTTTCGTTTTTTTTGGGATGAGTTGTTGCTCTTGTTTTTGTCTTTTTCAAGTTTTCTTTAAGTTTTTACGATTGCATCTTCGTTGGAAATTCCAAGAATGGATTTATTAAAAAATTTCGCAAAGGATTCAGTTGTTAAATATGTGCAAACAAAAAGTTAATTGCACAGGGGCGATTTTTACTATAAGGTTGTATGAAAAACTGAGCCCCCCCCCCCCCATTGTTCAAATGTTAGAATTTTTACAATTTTTTTTTTCAAGTTTAGGGTTTAATCGATAAGATTACACTGAAAAAGTCCAAAAAAATTGATAATCAACCAATTTCCAGGTGGTGGTAATGTCATATCACCGAGTGGTTCCAAAATGGAGGATCGATTTACTATAACATTGTATAAAAACTGAACCCCCCACTAAAATTGTTGAAATATTAAAATTTTTCCAAATTTTTTTGTCAATCAAAGTTTAGGGTTTAATTGATAAGATTGCACTGAAAAAAGTAAAAAAGAAAAAGAAAAACAACAAAAATTTAAAGGTGGTGGTGGTAGTCTCCTTCAGGTCTGCCAAATATAAGTTAAAAAAAAAAAAAGAAGAAGAAAGCCGTTAGACAGAATGTGCGATAGGGTCCAATTTCAAAATACAGAGAATTTTTGTCACAAGGCTTAATGTCATGTCGACAAAACAGAGCCAAAGCCTTCAAATCACGCAACTTTCTGCTGAAATTGAGTTCGGAAACAAAATAAATCGTGTAGTAATTTCACAAAGGAAGTAAATAGGCCGAAAATTAGCTTACTACGCCTAAAGTCATTCAGCACTGAATTAGATATGAGAATGGTGGTTTGGGGTGAGATAAAGAGCGAGAAGAAGTTTGATTTTTTTTTTCTGGTCGTTAACATCAATAAAGGTAGGTTTCTTCAATAAATAATTATCGATTTAAGTTCAGCATGGAAATAAGGATGTTTTGGAAAAATTTGAAGGGGTAAAACACCTTCGAGTGCTAAGTCAAAAATTTACCTAAAAAAAAAAAAGAAAAAAAAAAGGAGGATAAAACAAGAAAAAGGCATTCATAAAAAAAAAATAAATTTTTTTTTAATTAAAAAACAATCAATCTGTTTTTGCTTTTACTTATCACTATTTTGACCAGTTCGCAATAATGTGTATTTGTGTGTAAATTCCTCTAAGGCAGTGTCTTTAAGTGTTTTTGAGGCTTTGAAGCAAATCATCGACAATTGGCTAAAATCACCCGTTGGAGGAGTCATTTCTAGTTGTATGTATTCAATCCAGAGATCAACATTATCTTTACCATACACTTCCAACGCATCCCTATAAGCTGACCTAATGTTATTTATATTTACCTTGCACTGAGACATCTCCATACTAATGTATTCCTTAAAAAATGTTTGAGTGATTGGTTTTGTACTATGAAACTTTTTGTAGTGGGCCCTCGCTAAGTCGATGCCACTGGTTGCATAAAGCCAGATGAGATATCTTGTTTTAATCTGAGCGCTTATTTTAGGCTCAGTATGAAGCAGACCCTTCTCGCATAGTTTTTTAATCCCGTTCTCAATAACAAAACTTGTGCAATAGTTCCAGACAATATCCCATAGAGGCCAACTGTCTTCGTCTTTGACAACTTTTAAAGCGTTTTCGAATGTTCCCAGGACTTTGTTGTGGTTGTTGCGACCACCAAGGTAGTGAAGGTTCAATAAATGACACCAGAGATTTACATCTGTCGAGTGTTTTTTGGTAGCAGATTCTAAAATGAGAATGGCTTTAGAGATAAGTCCAGTGTTAGTGAGGAGGTCATTCCACTTTGCGAACATATCAGCAGAAATAAAGTTCTTTTCGTGAGCAGAATCGAACACATTCAGACACCAGTGGACAAGGTATGATTTGGTTTTATCGTGGTTAAGTTTTTCCTGTAGTTGTTCTAAACAGAAGTCCAAGTATAAGGTATACATGGATTCAGTCGGTAGACTCTTTACTGCCTCATCAAACGTTTCCAAGCAGACCTTGAAATAGACGGGGAGAAGCTTCGATTCACTGTCGAGATTTTTTGTAACTTCACGGAGTTTTCTTCGTGCAACCGCATCCCAAGTCAATTCATGATTTGAATAATTTTTAATCAAAAGCTCAAAAATTACATCCTCATGTTTCTCAGTGAAATCAAATGTGCGGCAGATAGGAAGAAACTTTAGAAAAAAACTGACATTATTCGGAATAGATTCTAAAGCTTTGTTAATAACAACTAGAGCTATTGAACAGTCCAAGATATTTTTATTTTTATCCTTGTCTGGCACACCTAAAACTTCCATTCTCATTCGGGTTTTTTGACAGACAAGTAGTTCCATTCGATAGTATTCCAACCATAAAATTTGAGAGTCGAAGTTAAACTGTATGCCACGATGGAAAAATTTTCGGGCAGTGTCTGAATCATTATTTTCTTCAAACTCGTATTTAGCAGCAAAGATCCAGAGTTCTGGTTGGTGATTGTGACTCCGTAGCATTTTAGAAATAACTCTGCTCGCGGAACCTTTTTCTCTTACCTTTTTGGCGAACTCAATGTGAGACAACCATGTCTGTATATCACGTGGAAAACGTTTTGTGGCCTGTCCAAAGAGTCTGTGTATTCGATGAATAATTGGAACCTCGACAATTTCCGTGCTTCGTTTGCATCCATTGTTCTGTCTACGTATCTTGATCAAAGAAAGAACGTTTTGCTCGTACTGAATATATTCCACGTATTCATTTAAATTCTTTTTTTGTTTTCTTAGTTTATATTCAAATGCCCGTCGACGTTTCAAGATCTGTGAGATTTCCTTTTTTGTAAATAGTCCAAGTAATTCCATCTCCTCCATTTCTGGAATCATATTTTCCAGGAATGTCTGTACAAGCTCTGCCATTTTTGCTACTTTTGGCTGACAAGGACACAATCCAAAAAAATCAGTGAAGTTATAGAAATAAAAGTAAAACTGAATTACTTTCGACAAATATTAGCAACGACGGAAGACACGTGCGTAATAATTGTTTGTGTTTTTTACCTTTACACTTGAAGAGTTCTTTTATTGTTAGAGTTATTTCCCTTGAGAAGGTAGTTTGATTCATCCTTTCCACACTGATCAGGTTATTGAGTAGGAATTTTATTTTTACGTAGGAATCAAGTCGAAGTTCTTAACTTATCTTGACTTATGTTTGAAGGGAAAAAGTAACAAAGTTGAACTATCAAAATTATAAAAAAATTAGAAACATAAAGAATAAATTAAAAATAATATTAATGAGAATGAAATAAAAAGTAGAAAAAGAGCTTGATAAGAGAAATATTCACTAAAAGAAAAATGCAGAAAAAATTATTAATCGAGAAAAAACAACTTAAAAAATAAACAAAAAACAAAACAAAAAAAAAAACGAAACTACTTTTGTTTATTTTCTTTTTTCACCGAGAAAGTAAAATTAAGTTGTGACGGGCGTCGGAGTTACCAATCAGATGTGTAGCGGAAACTGGCAAATTTTTCACATAACTCGCAAACATTTTTGTAATAATATTAGATTTTGAAGGCAATTGAATTGACGAAACAAACAACATTTGTTATAATAATAAATCATAAAACTGTATTCAACAAACGAAAATGAAGAATAAACCAGTTACTTAGTTGTTTAAAGTAAGATGAGAATGATGACATTATTTTACAAAGCTCAAGTTTGAGTCAAGATAAAAATGTACAATGTAAAATTCAGGAGTTGTCTCACTTAGACTGTAAGGTTTCAACTGAAAAGAAAATTGTTTTAAAAAGATTATTTCTTGTTAAGTGTTTCAGATGTAATTATAGTTGAGTGAATGTTCTGGATGATGAAGAAATTTTGTGGAAGGATATTCTGTGTGATTGAGAAATTGTTGCTTTCAACTTGGCAAGATTCGAGTTTGCGCCGCGTGGCTATAAGGGCCTTGATGATGTTTATCAAATTGGCCTTGTGCCAAACACAACCGAAGTCCTCATAACTTAAAATATCAGAAAGTTAAAGGTTGGATATTGGAATGTGGAAGAATAAAATATTTCGTTTTGTATGTTAAAGTAAAATTTTAATAATTGAACAGAATAATTGTAAGAAGTAAAAATATTCGAATAGAAAATGTATGTAGTTAATTAATTTGTATGAGTTAAACGTTCAAAGAGAAAATGTACGTAGTTAAATGTTCCAGAGAAATAGTAATAAGGAGTTAAGTGTCCAGAATTCTAGTTGCAAGTAGCAAAGGTGTTTAATAAAGTCTGTGTTCCTTCCCTTTTTTTATGGACGGCGAGAAAGTGAAGAGGAAGGTGAAGCAATAAAGGAAATTGTACTTATCGGACTTTAGTTTTTAGGAGTCAGTTGAAGTATCTTGTTATTGTTGTCGTCGTCGTTTTTGCTGACCGCAAGAATGTTGAGGATGGAGAAGAAGAGGTAAAAGAAATTAGCATGTGTGAAGGAGAACGAATATGTGATGCGACCTTACATTCTGGTCAGACTTGAAGTTTCCTTTGTTACATTTTAGCGTGTCGTCTCTCTCTATACTCGCATTTGACTGTCTTTTGCTGGTCAAGGGACGTGAATAAGTACTTTCATCAGGTCACGTGGTCGGCTCGAACCGCATATCCATTTTCTAGGTGTTAAGAAAATTTGACCGGGATCATAGTTTAATTTGCTACTTCCTATCCAATCAGAATCCAGAATCTTAATTTTCACACTGGCTTGTGAAATTTGCCTTGGTCTTGATTTTTCTAAAGTGTTTTCAGTCATTCTGATCCATTTTTGTGGGTGTGCAATTTTACTTTTTGCGTTTCAGTTAATTGTTGAGTGATATAGGATTTGTATCCTATATGGCGAACGAAGTGGGTTATGGTTGTCTGTTACATAGCGGATGTGATCTGGCATCTGCTTCCGGACCGAACTGATTGAGGAGACGAAATCTGAGGTTTAAATACTCTAAAAGTGGATCACTCGCCTCCGCAGGAATATTGCGTCTTGTGCAGTAATATTTTTGTGGAGAGAACCAATCAAATTGCAAGTTTTTAAGAAATTTAAAGGAGCTACCTTTCTACCAAAAGTGCAAGAAATTTGATTAGGGAAAATGAAGTGATAAGTAAATTGTCGCTAAACTGTGATTTGTAAATTGTCAGTAGTCTTTTTAAAGGGTAACGCACAGAATACAAAACGTAAGATTTTTTTTGTGTATGTAATTGCAATTTCTCTAGTCTAGAGATTATAAAAATCTGAAGTAGGGAGATGGTTGAATGTTTATTAAACTAGCTTAACCGAACTCCCTCCAACTTAAGATTATCAGAATCATCAGAAGGTTGAAAGTTGCAAGATTAAAAGTATTTCGTTTGTATGTTAAAATAGAATTTTATCAACAGAACAGAATAACATCAATTTGTAGGAGTTAAAAGTTTCAAGAGAAAACGTAGTAAGGAGTTAAGTGAATCCAGAGTTCTAGTTGTAGGTATCAGAATGTGTTTATGCAGAATTAACAGAGTATTAATAAAGTCTGTGTTCCATTCCTTTTTTATGGCCGGCGAGAAAGTGAAAAGGAAGATAAAGCAATAAAGAAAAATTGTACTTATCGTGACGTTAATTTTGAGGAGTCAGTTGAAGTGTCACGTTTTTGTTGTTGTTGTCGTCTTCTTTGTTGACGGCGAGAACGGTGAAGATGAAGAAGAAGAGATAAAGGAAAATATCACACGAGAATGTGTGTCGGAACCTTATATCCGGGTCAGTGGTTTGAACTTTATTTTGTCAAATCTTGGCGGTGTCTGATCTCGCTTCCATCTGACTGACTGATTCGACTTTCTTTCTCTATTTTTATAGTAAAAGACGTTCTTTCTCTCTCTCTCTTTTTTTTTTTTTTTTACATCGGATTGTTAACTTCTCTCTCAGTTATGAAAATCGCTTCTTTTCATTATATGAAAATTAATTTAACATCGGATCGTGAAATTTGGCTTCGTCTTTTTCTTTCAGTCCAGGATCAATCTTTTTTCCTATTTAGTCAAAATTAAGATTTCACAAAGGATTGTGAAATTTGTAAAATGTGAAAAGAATAGTTACTTTTAATTCCGTATTCATCACAAATCCATCATACGTTGGACTTAAATTGCTGGCAAACACCCAAGGTGGTGGTGGTTGTTAGTTAAATATATATTCAGCATCGTTAAAAAATTAAGATTTACTCCACAAAAAAGTGACACCTACCAAGTAAATGCAAACAGACTCAAATATTGAAGCAACCAATACATATCACCGAAATCGAGTTAAAGAGTTAACAAATAAAAAGTAAAGTCTTATTCTCAATATAGTAAATAGCGCAACAGAGGTTGACATGTAAAACCAGGATTGAATTTATAAGACATAGTTAGATAAGTATACATAGGAAAATTAAGAGATACTTGCTCTTGCGTTTAAATGACATCAGATTTTTGAATGTGTGCGTTACTACCAATCCCACTTAGTGCAATGAGGGGAGTGTTGCCGTGAATAGCGGTTTCCCGTGGTCAGGCACCTCAATATATTTTTTAATTGTATTCTACCCGAAGACAAAGACACAAATGAAAAGAGGATAAATACCTGGAAGGGCGTACGTTGACGTCTCAACAGAATGTGACACAAGAATGTGACCTTAGTCATCGGCCATACCGTAGAAAAATGCTCACGTCCCCATGGCACTTGCCCATTTTGGAGAGTGCTCAGGCGCAGACTAATAAATCCAAAACCCTGTCCCGAAGGAGACGTATTGCCTGACGTGATGTCCCTTAGGGTTGGAGCGAACTTCTCTCTCGGCCTGCGATACGTGACATTGCTAGTATTTACCTATGCCTCCCAAATGAGACGGGATGCGATACAAGGTCATGTTAACACTCTGGCCAGGTACAGAAATTTCCCAAGTCCCCGTCAGTTGCGCTGATCCCTCTCTTAAGTGCAATGAGAGCAGAGCAGCTATTCCCCAGGGTCTGGCACCTCGCAGTATTTATTTTCCTCAGTGGCGAGAGGCTACGACTGAGTCTTACTTCAGTCGAAGACAGAAACGCAACTCTGAAATGAAACGAGATATTGCTTGTAACGCTGACAACTGTCACTACCTTACGTAGCCAACCGACACAATGACACCGTCGACTCTTACACATATGCTAATTAGCACTAACCAACCACCACTACTACACTATTCTAAGTTTTTTTTGTCAGTTGAATGAATTCTTAGTAATTCAGTAAATTGAAATGAATGAATGGGCCACGAATTAGATTAGCTAGGTTTGTAGTGGATAAGAAATTAAGAATTAAAATCAACTTTCTTCACTTTTACAAAAATTCACAACGACGTGTGAAATCCTGGTTTTTCCCAAACAGAAAAAAAATTGACCATGTGCTTAAAGAAAAAGTCGAAACCAGATTTCTTAAGTAGGTGTTAAATTGATTTTTGACCAATGGGAGCGACTTGCAAGACTTTGCGAGCAAGTGCGAAAATCTGAATACTATAAAAAGTCCCCGGTCAGCGTCAATCACAGACTCAGATGGGAGCAGCGAGAGACACTGCTAAAATGTAACGAGAGGAGCTTCAGGTCAACTCGGACATTCGTCCTCCTGCGTGCTGATTCCTTTTACTTCTTCTCCATCCAAAGACATTCCTACCAAACAAACAAACACCTATATACGTACCTACACATATACTCTTTCAACAATTACTATATGGGATACACATTTTTTTTCTATTAAAATAAGCAACAGGAAATCACAATAAAACATTCTAGAAAAATTGGATCAAAACGGCAGTAGAATTTAGATTACATTTTTATATTTCTCAACCAATCAGCTAAAAACTTAGAATAAGAACATTCTAGAAAAATAGGATCGGAAGTAAATTAACACAAAAATATTTAGGCCCCAAAACAAAATAGTAAAATAATAAATCTGATTGGTCCATAAATGTTTTCACACCCTAATGTTAGGAAGATTCGTTGATCCCCTATTAATGTATATAATACACACAGTTTGAGAAAAAAAGGTCAGTCACCAAGCTAGCCATTAAGTCCGCATGCCACCGATACTTTGTCCGGCCAAGGCATTTCTTCCACGCCAAAGTTCATGACCTAGCTCCGAGGACCTTGAAAAGAAAAAACCGACGAACTTTCTTTCAGCAACGCGACACGCTGTCGCCACCTGAAATGAACTAAATGTAAGTAGGAAAGACTTATTTACGGACTCTGCTAATGTAAACTTATACACATCTTTGAACAAATTTAACTTCTTGCCAAGTTTTATTTCCCAAAAGGCAATTTTCGCATCATGTATTTTATTTGTTTCCACGTACCATTTTATTTTTCACATAATAAATTGTTTGTTGTTTAATGTCCGTTGTGAATTATTCCTTTCACTTTGCGCGATTGTAAAACAGAGTGTTGTATTTGTGGGGGAAATAATCTAGAGAGCCAGACCCGTAAAATACGGAAGCACATACAATCCAGCAAATACCAAAATCCCCCACAACTACTACGAACATTTTCTACAAATCTTGATACTCATAACTTTATCATTGAACACGAACTCTACCCTTAACTTCTTAATAATGTTTCTAATTGCACATTAACTTCTACAACTTGTGTTATTCTTTCCTTTTAATAAATCTCTATTTTAAAATGAAAAATGTATATTTTATTCTTACATTATTCCACACAATTCCACATATTCAAACCTGCCGACAAGCAACCTTCTGACAACGATGAAAACTTTCTGATAATTCTGATGATGATAATTCTGGATAGAACTTGTAAGCTGTAGGGAATATGACAAAAGGCCGAATCAAAGAACCGTTAACCATCTTCCTACTGCTTCAGGTTTAGGATAGTTAATGACGACCAACATCACCCCACTTCCTCTTCGGTCTTCTTGTGTTACAATTGTATTTTCCATACAATATACTTTTTTAAGTTTTCTCTTTAGAAATTGCCGGGTATATGAAACTTAGAAAGATGCAGAAACATTAACTGCTTAACTTTTTTGGGATCTAAAAATTTTATCTGCCTTTCATAATAACGGCTGAATTTCTAAAGGTTGGTAAGAGACATATTACGCGAGAAAATTTATTGATATATTTTTTTCTAAATTTTCCCTGCCTTTCATAATTGCTACATACATGCAATTTTGAAGGTACTAATGACTCCCGAATAGACATCACTGAAAAACCATTCCGCTGGCAATATCTGCGTATAAAACGTAAATTGTTTAATTCTTTTGTCTAAAATTTATCTCCATTTCAAAATAGTTGAATTTATGAGAAAAGAGCGTATTGTCGAGCTCTCTACGATACCCTCGTATCACCTATATTTTATAGAAAGTTCGAGAAGGAAAATTAAAAAATAAATCAAACCATCTTCTTTTTGTAACCAAACTTTTCATTGGTTCGTTCTGCATCAGCAGCAGCATTTTGCCACTCTTTCGAAAAAGCGGGAATCTTCCCGCTCTTGAAGCTCAAGTTGGAAAGTTTCCTTTGAAGACACAAGACCTATTGTTTCCAGCTCACTTATCTTTTAAGGCATATATATTTACGCCTACTTGTAAAAAAGAAAATAAGCCGGATTCATTATTTTTTTTACCTGCCTGAGAAACTAAATTAAATATTCAAACTGTGCAATAACAACCTTTTGCATCCAATATTTTTCTCCTGGTAAATAATTATATTACTTCAACTTATCGACTTAAACGCAAGTATTTTTTAACATTCTTTCACACACACCTTGCTTGCTGTTTATTATTCCAACTCATGATTTTGTACTATTTCAATTATTTGGACATACAGTCTATTCTTCCAACCCATCATTTTTGAACTATTTCAATTATTTGGACAGACAGACTATTTTCCAACTCATCACTTGAAACTGGAACAAATTACAAACTATTTTTCCAACTCATCATCTTTGAACTGTTTAAATTATTTTCTTAAACACATACAAAAAAGTGTTTCATACATCTCCAGTTAATTATTAAAAGGGTATAAATAAGTTCTCTCCCTTTAACCGATTATTGTTATAATTAAAATTTTGTCTACTTACGTCTTGTTTGTTCACTTTTTGGTACACATTGAATTGAGAAGCTAACATTTTTACATAACAAAGAAAAAAAAGTAGTTAGGCCGCTACAGTATGACACACAGAAAATTTAATTATTTGTTTAAAACTTTCTCGACATCTCATTGATAATTACTGGTTTTAAGGGACTTTAAAATGTGTGCTATATGCACGAAAAATCGCTCTTTATTTATTATTTTATTTATTTATTATCCATAACTTTCTCTTCATTTTATAATACTTAAGATATTTGAGACATGGAAAGATGTGTATTATGCATGATAAAATTGGTTTTCATTTTTCTAAAATATAATGGATTTATGAAACCTGGAAAGGTGCATATTATTATACGAAGGAATTATTTTAATTAAAATTTCTATCTATTTCATAACATTGAGCCATGAAAAGGTAAGTGCCTATTATACGCACTAAAAGTTATGGTTTAATTTTTATGATTTTTTTCATTGATGTATCACATCGGGTGAATTGGAACGAAGGTCTACGGAAGACGAAAATAATCAGCTAACCTTCCTGGATGTATTAATAATTCGCACAGAGAATGTGTTCAAGTAGGTACCTCCAAAAATTCGTTAAAAGAAGGTGGGTGTAATGGCCTGACCAATAAAAGGGAGATAACCTCTGGTGTCCTTGGGGTTACCGCCCCTGCGGATCCGGAAAAGAAAGAAAATAAGAAGGGACGCCAAGCACTCTAGTGGTTGTTCGACTTCGCTCTCTCATTAAACATCATCCATCCTGTTGACCCACAATGGTGGTACTCGATGTTTAGCAAGCATCGAGGGTACATGATGATAAATGATCAACAAAACATTAAAATTTGCTGCTCATCTTGAGGTTTTCAACAAAATCTAAAAAAGGATTTGCAATATAATCGATCCTGACTTGGCAGCTCACCTTCAGTCACTTTCTCATCGACATGATGTGGCTTCCCTCTGTCTTTTCTATAAATATTTTCATGGCAACTGCTCAGACGAGCCTTTTTCCCTTGGTCCCCCCAACAACATGTATTTACTCGTGCTACTCGATCGGTACCTATCAAGGTACCACTCTTTTACCGTCAAAATAGTTAAATTAACAGTCTCTTCTATCCTAACAGTTTCTTTTTTCGCACTTTCCATTTGTGGAATTCCCTTCCGTTTGCTTGATTCCCCGATAGTTACAATCTCCAAAAATTTAAATGCAACATCAATTCCCATCCTTTCTTCGACATCCCCTGTACCTTGTTTTTCTCTCACTTTAAACCCCTGATCACCAGTGGCGGTCCTGCCTTGCTTGGGGTGAAATGATTATAAAATGAATAAAATAATAAAAACAAATTTTAGTGTCAAAATTTATGTATAATTAACAAAAGGAAAGATGAAAATATTTTTTATGTAAAATTTTTTTATCCTTTTATTCAAGTCCTCGAAATTTTGGTTAAAAACCTTTTTTTTCTTATTTTTTTTTTTTAGCCTCAACTGGAGATTGTAAATTTATATGAGAAATATAAGAAGATTTATTGCGATTAATCTTGATCCTCGTAAGATTCTCGTACCGTTCAAGTGCCTTCTGTACCGACTCAATGCCGCATCGATGTGACACAAAAATGGATATGTCATCAGCATATGCAGAAATCCTGGCTCGAGCCCAACCAGAGAAACCGATTCCGCGTAGAGTCGGTCTGCACGCCCTGTCCTTCAGCCTGTCCTGGAGGGGCTCTAGCACCAGAGCTTAGGGGCTACAGCGGACAACCCTAACGAACGGACGATACAGCAGGCTATAAGACATACAAAAGTCGGGTTTGAATCTGGCGACTTGCAAGACAGCTGCCAAGTATTGATAGTCGTTCCTGTTGAATTCTTTGGACTTATCCAAATGTATCAGTGCGGCCTCTTTGTCGTATTCTACACCCTCTTTGATCATGCGGATAAGTTGCAAAAAGAATCAAGTTTACAATAAAATATTCAATCAAATAACAAAATATCACAAGAAAAATGCCAGTGAATATAAAAAATATGGAAGAGGAAACAATAAAAGAGTTTCACTGAAGTCGAACCTAATTGAAAAAGTATATTCACCTTGAAATTATAAAAATATGTTAAGGTTCTTAATAGTTCATGTGATTTGATGTGAGTTGTCGAAGTTCTTAACAGAATCCGTTTGCGTCTTCTGAGTCCAGAATGTAGAATGTCCTCCGCTCATTTTCGATAACCAACCTTTAAATAAAAAATTTTAAAATAAAAAAGTTTACTTAAAGTTTTGATTTAGTTTTAATTGAAAGCTAAATGATTAAATTTACTATTTCCAGTACGCAAAATACTCTGGTGTATTTTAAACAGAAATTATATTGATTAGAATCTAAACCTTTTCAATGTTTTTTAATCTTTCAATTTTTTGACCATTTTTAAGTGATCGACACATTTGGAAATAAAAGTTAATTCTCGGCTTTAAAAATCTTACAAAATGTACATCTGTGATATTATTTTTGGAAAATTAGCAAAGTTAATGTTAAAGTAATCTGATTTACCCAAGTATTAATTATTTGTGGCATGAAATTTACAATAAAACTATTGTGGTGCAGTGGATATCGGCTCGGAACAAGAAATTGGAGAGCTGAGTTCTAATTCCAGCTGAATTCTTTGCATTCACTTACGCGCAAATACTCTTGGGAAAGATATTAATCCGTCTCTTTTCTCCAGTTATCGGTTAAATAATAGGACAGATTGGGTTCTATAGCGTTGGGTGGCAACCAATTTACTGCAGAAAGCAATGGCAACCTATTGCAGGATAATCTTCTGCTCAGTCAGTCATGTCTCGAAAGAGACATGATTGCCCAGGCGTGTATCATGTATGGGACTTAACTGACTGACTGAATATAACAGTCGGAAACATAATTAAAACTTCTACTGCGCATAAAGTAGGGTGTCGGTTTTCTATTGTTACGAAGTATTAAACTGATCCCACACTAATTATACTTAATATAATAATGTAATATAATCTATCTCTTCTCCCTCCAGCTATGAGTTAAATGGCAGGACAGACTGGGTTTTATAGCCTTGGCTGGCAACCAGTCTACCGCAGAAAATAATGGCAACCTACTGTGGGATAATCTTCTGCCCAGTCAGTCATGTCTCTTTCGAAACATGATCGCCCAAGCGTGTATCACGTATGGCACTTAACTGACTGGCTCCAGTACCACAAAAAGTAATATTTGTTTCAATTTGTTGTCAAGAAAAATGAGGACCATAGTCTGAACAATGTAATGTAAGCATAACTTCAGTTCCCACTAGCCGTGCAGTAGAAGGAAAGATATCTCCCGGTGTCTACAAAACCATGTTAAAAATAAAAAAAAAACAAAGTGGTGGCCACATGCATACCAACAAGAAATGACAAGTATAGTTAAAATTGCCATCAGAATAACAACTACACTGCTAACATCACATGAGTTACTTCAGGCAGAACCAAGAGGAGGATCTAAAAACATTCAACTTCAAAGCAAGTGAACTGCCAAGACCGCACTATAGTGCGGTCTTGGAACTGCAGTTTATACATCAGGACAATAGTCATTAGCAGCTCCACTCCACAGAGATATCCTTGCCAAATCAAGACGCAATAATACTTTCTACAATATTACTATTATTTTATTACTAGTTTTATTTCCCCATCTTATTGATGCTATTCATTGCCACACTCTAGGTCAATACAGACAGTACATTTTAAAATAATCAACAAAGTAAATGTCAGTAGAATTGTTTTTACTTCTTTTCAGCCTTTTTTTTTTTAAACTGACTAACTTTATAAATTAACTCAAAATCCAGTGTAAACAGTCAAATCCTTATACTTTATATAAACCTAAATCAAGAAAAAATCTATTACAGATGAATACATTTATTAAACTTACCTCAGCTGCAACTGTGAACAGTTATGTGGGCCATAAAAGTAATTATGGCCTTCAAATTCAGCTTAAAAGTAGTATGTGTAAAGGGAGGTAATAGATGAATCTTTGTGATCTAAATTACTTTGGAGTGATCTCCCTTACATAGTAACTATTCTCTCTCAGCAAATGATTAAAAAAAATAATGGAGTCGGTGCTACCACTTTTGTTATTTTTAGGAACCACTACGGACTTTCAAAGACCCCCCCCAAATCTCTTTTAAAATTAAATTTCGGTTTTATTTGAAAGATAATGGATTAACACTAATGTGAATTAAAAGAAAAATTAATTTCCGTCTGTAACTAAAAAAAAATTGTAGGCGTTTTTGAAACATTGCTACCGAAACGACACATTTTCTCGTCGCGACTCATTGAAAGGCCATCGAATCATTGCCATTTATAGACACAAAACCAGGCACTTCCAGGTGGTGTAATGAATGGTAAACAAGTTTATCTCGTTAGCACAATTACGACTGAATAGTGGGTCTTCTTCTTATTCTCATTGAGTGCGACATCTAAGCTAAGCTTAGAAAATATCACCATTAAACGAAAATTATAAACAAGAAAAATGTAAAATTCTCTTAAAAACTCAATATTTATCTTAAAGATATCAAAGTCATATAGTAAATTTAAGGATTAATCAAGTGGATTTTGTAAAAGTAATGCTTACTCTTCATTTTGCTTAGGAAAAATTAATGAAAATAACGTTTATTTACGCATGGTAGCCTGTCGGGCAAAATAGTGAAAAAATAAAAAATCTATAATCCCAGCTTGACTTACAATTGCCGCGTTAATATATATATATATATATATATATATATATATATATATATATATATAACAGTCTTTAGAGAGGATTTTGGTAAGGTTTGAAATAAAACTTTCAGTATGTTCACACCTTATATGGCATACATCTTTTACTTAAATAACATCTTCAGGAATTTTTTTATATATAACTGTAAAAAGATTTTGTGAACATCCTAAAATTAAAAAATACTCAACATATCAAAAAGATAGGTGTGTGTGTGTGTTTTGGTAAGGAGAGGAAAACTGACTATCCAGTATACAACTTATTTATTAATCTGTGTCTACCACTTGTATTCTTGTGTCCACAAGTTTTGTGAGAAATTTGGCAGATGGAACTGTTTGGAGGCCATCAATGTTTGTTCTAGCAGAAATTCATTGTGACCAAGTGTTGAACTTTTTAAACAAACTGTAATGCGTGATGAAAAGTGAATACTTTATAATAATTAATGCAAGGCTGCATTTGATGAAAAATTCAAAATTAGTTAGTAGTAACTTGAACTGAATCAGACAAATATGGCTCAATGTAAATTCATGATTTATGAACAATTATTTGAGAACCAACAGGAAAAGCTTTTGTGAATTAAAATCTTTTAATTCTATGGTAACTGATTGTATCTTCTTTTCCACTTCAAAGTATCCATTTCATTTCACAGTTGATAAACTTAAAATATTTTTTATTATCTAAAATAATTATTGCTATTTTATTTGAAACAACCACTTTGTTTTCTAGTTCTTTTTATTTGTACATATTCTTCTTAAGTTTTGAAATTTAATTTCAACCTTTTTTCGTTAACTCAATTTTGCTTTTGTTGCTGGTGGCAGAAGATAATACTTGGAGTCAGATATAAATGTCAACTGCACCAGAAATGAATAAAAATATAACACATATATTTGTGCATCCTTGCTAACCAGACAATAATTTGTTACTGCTTGGCTGAGACATTTTTATTTATCTATTATTTTGAATAATAGGATTGGCGTTCATTCCAATTTTTACAGAATTCTTGTAAGCAATTCAGATCTCTGGAACATTGTAAAAATTACCTAAAAAATTAAAGAAATTGCAGGAGGATGAAATTCTGCCTTAAAGATAGCAGAAAATAGTGGAATAAAATCTTCAAGTTATTGCAACAGAAAAAAAAAATCAAAGAATATTATCTCTTATGGCAACATCATAATGGTACAAGAATAAGAGACATACTTCCTGTCATAATGATGTTAGGTCTATAATAATACCAAATGTATTGCCGGATCTCTTCAAGGGATATTGATATCTTTGACACCTATACTGCTGTTCTCCAGGGTGATAATCTTGGGCCATTACTTTTTGTTATAATTTGACACTGTGAACTCAGATTGTCTCTTGACAAATTCAGTGAATTAAGTATTTTTATTGATTGTTGTTTTAATGGCATGTCAAGTCTGTCAATTATTTAACACCAAAAAGATTATATATATATATATATATGGCTTGTGAACAATCTTTTAGGTTGTTCATTCCATCATTTTTGTTATGCCTTTAGAAAAGGGTTATTTAGTGCTATAATTTGTGGTACAGACCAACATCCTTCAGTTATGTTAGGGTAGTCTCAACTATTATCTTGAAAAGCTCCTCTAGGCTAATCATGTCTTAAAATTGTTAACATATAACAGTAAAGTCACTACAATTGGTTAGAATATGTTTTACAGTGTATACCTCCTGACAAGGTGTGTTTTGTTCAATTTTTAGGAGAAATGAGTGAGTGAATTAAGATTTACACTTTCAGAAAAGCGATCTTGCACATCAGTTAGTCAGTTAAGGACCATACATGACATATGCTTGGGCAATCATGTTTTGAAAGAGACAAGACTGACTGGGCAGAAGATTTTCCTTCAGTAGGTGGCCATTACTTTCTGAGGTAAACTAGTTGCCAACCAAGGCTATAGAACCCAATCTGCCCTGTTATTTAACCCATAATTGGAAGGAAGATATGGATTAATACCTTTGCGTGTAAGTGAATGCAAAGAATTTAGCTGGAATTAGAACCCAGCTCTCCGATTTCTCGTTGAAAGCTGATATTCATTGCACCACAATGCACATCCTGATTCCCAGCTAAAAATGTTTACTAACATAAATGATGCAAATGATGTGGCCCTAATTACAGATCTCATAAGCAATTCAACAAAATGGCTGTTCAGAATGTTAGTTTCTATGCAGAGACTGGAGAGAACAAATTTATCAGATTTAAGCAATGTGGCTATAAACAACTTAAACGGAGACTTGATTAAGACAATGGATAATTTCACATACCTCAGTAGTAAAATAGCCCCAACAGAAGGTGCAAAAATCTGCATAGCTAAAATATGGATCGCCTGAAATAAACTGGATGCCATTTAGAAAGCAAACCTTAAGGTGGCTCTTAAATGCAGTTTATTTCATGCCACTGTTTAATCATTATTGTTGTATGGTACAACAGCAGGACACTGGTAAGGAGCATTGAATTGAAGCAGGATGACATACTCACCCGCATGGCTACATCAATGCTGAACATCTCAAGAAAAAATATCCAACCAAAAATCAATTATATGGCAAATTAGCAGTTGCATTAGAAATAATTTGCCAATGGTGACTGTAATAGACACAAACAATCTAGCAACTTGCTGCTGTGGATACCAAGGCATGGCCACATTAATTGATTGATTAGTGACTTGCTGACCAGTTGCTATAATGTTATAGAAGCTGTCTGACTTGTTGGATATTGTGGCATTCGCGGGCTTCCTTACTTTGCTCAATTCAGCAGTATCAGCAGCAGAAATAAACAGCAGGGTATAACTGGATGTCCCAGAAATCATAAAACACTGACAAAGCCCTATTCAACCCCTTTTCTACAAACTTCAAGGCTCAGCTGAAAATGTTACTCGCAACCCTTGCTGCAGAAGACACGTCACCAGTTCTAGCAGCTTGACTTTAAATTTCTTGTTCCTTGTGGGAATAAGCAGAGAAACCTTCCTTTGAGGCACCTATACAAAAGACTACGCACTATAGGATACAAATCCTGTATCATCCAACAATTAACTGAAACACAAACAGTAGATTTGCGCACCCACAAAATCGGGGTAGACTGAAAAAAACAGACCAAGGCAAAATTCACAATCCAGTGTGAAATTTAATTTTGACAAATATAAAAAAAGATTGACCCCATACTGAAAGAAAAAAATTAAATCAAATTTTGCGATCAGATGTTAAATTAATTTTCTAACCAATGAAAGGAAGCGATTTATAGAACTGAGAGAAAAGTTAACAAGCCTCTGTGAAAAAAGTAAATTGCTGTAAAAGAAAGTTGAATCAATCAGTCAAAGATGGAAACAGTGATATCATACACCGGCAACATGTGACAAAAACTTCAAACCACTGACCCGGGCATAAGGTCCCGTCACACATCCATTCTCCTTCTCTCTCTTGTGTGATATTTTCATTTAATATTTTCTTCTTTCTCATTCATTCTCGCAGTTAATGAAGAAGTCAACAACATCAACAACAAGATATTTCAACTAACTCCTAAAAATTAATGTCACGATAAGTACAATTTCCTTTGTTGCTTTACTTTCCTTTTCACTTTCTCGCCAGCCATAAAAAAGGAAAGGAACCCAGACTTTATTAGTCCCCTGAATAATCTTTTCTGCATACACACATTTTGCTACTTACAACTAAAAGACATGAACACTTTACAACTACGAACTCTTTAATTCGACACTACACTTTCTCTCTTTGAACATTTACAGATTAATTTCACTTCTTAAAAATTTTATGTTATTCTGTTTACTTAATAATACTCCACTGATTTTACAAACGAGACACATTTAATTGTTTCAACCTTCAAACATCTTTTAATTGCGGGTATTGTTGGCTATGTTTGCGAAGTGGCTTTGTACCCGACATGGCCGCTCGTCCCTACACCACAACCTTTGTTGCAGAAGGCACATGAACTGTCCGAGCAGTTTCACTCGTTTCTTGTGAGAGCAAGTGTCGGAATTTCTCTCGATGAAACATCTACTCATGAAAAGAACTTTGTTAACCGGGAAATTTTTTTGCAATTTTTTTCAACCACAAATAAAAGCTGTTAAATAATTGTTTTGAACCTTAGGTTTTGTTAATTTTACTCTCACTGCTGAGCACATATACAACCAGGAAAAATTCCTACAACACTGGATGACCATTGAAATTTAATACCCATGTTGTGTCACATGACATAGGTGCCCAGGCTATCACAACCAGATGGTGTTTATATCTCATATTTTTGTTTAATGAACAAAATGGCCTTTTTATATTAGGAAAAAAATGATTTCAAATAATTTATGTAGTCATTCACATAATATATGCGCAAATTTTGAATATTTTGACCCCCTACCTCCTTGCAAGCATGCATACTTTTTAATGGACCCCTTGCCCCCTTGTAAGCATGCGTACTTTTTAATGGACCCCCTGCCCGCTTGTAAGCTTGTATACTTTTTAATGGACTGGCTGTTTCCTTGTAAGCATGCATACTTTTTAATGGACCTCCTGTCCCCTTGTAAGCATGCATACTTTTTAATAGACCCCCTGCCTCCTTGTAAGCATGCATATTTTGTAATAGACCTCCTGCCCTCTTGTAAGCAGGCATACTTTTTAACGGGCTCCCAGCCCCCCTTGTAAGCATGTCTACTTTTTAACAGACCCTCTTCACCGTACATACATACTTTTTGTGCTTGTCCCTCTCTAATTTTATAAAATCTGAAAAAGAACGTTATATTTTGGCTCTCAATTTGAGAAGACCCTGCTTTTAATCGAAACAATTCGTCATTCAATTTTTCACCATCTTCTTTTAGTTTGTTTTAAAGCTCTTGTGTAGGTAGCTCCACTCATTTTCGATAACTAACTTTAAAACTGATTTTTTAAAAAGAAAAAGAATTTTCTTGAAACTTTTATTTTAGTTTTAATTGAAAGCTAAATTATTAAATTTATTATTTTCAGTAAGCAAAATACTCTGGTTTAATTCAAACAGAAATTATATTGATTGGAATTGTCAATTTTTAAAAAACTTTTCAATTTTTTGGCCATTTTTGAGCGATTGACATATTTGTAAACAAAAGTTAATTCTTGGGTTTAAAAATCTTGAAAAAATAAAATATGCATATATGACATTATTTTTGAAAGATTATAAAATTTAATGTTAACTTAATCTGATTTACAGAAGTATTACTGGTTTACAGCGTGAAATTTAGAATAAAACTATTTCTTAAACACAGAATTGAACTTTCTGACCTTTCCTCCGTATTTGAAATATGATGACAGCTCGACAGATGTGAGATAAGATAAGTGTATGGTGATAAAAAGTAACATAATTGTACAAATTTTTTTCCTGTAAGGTGAAGAAACCGTGAAACACATGACCTTTTAATGTACACAGAAAAATTACCATACAAAAATAACTTCAAATACATGAAAAAATGTTTTAGTTATTTTAAAAATACGAAGGCACAATGATTTTTATTAAACTTTTTAACTTGCAATTAGTAAATATAATATTTATCTAATAAGTTAACAAACTAGTTGATTCATCTATCAGGATCATTTAAAGGAGAAACAGATAAATTAAATAAAAAAATACAAAGAAAAATTCATGTTTATGTTAAATAGTAAAAATAACAAAATTTCATATATGAAGAAAAAACATTACGTTTTCAAGAGCTTCGGAAAGCACTTCATTCTCGTTGTAATTCCAACTGAGTCTATCATAATAATAATAATAATAATAATAATAATAATAATAAAATAATAATAATAATAAAATAATACAATATAATAATAGGAAAATAAAAGGGAAAAACCAATTATAATAGATTATTCATGAAGCAAAATAGAATGTAATGTATATAGAGAAAACAATATAATGTTATGAATATATGGAAGTATCTTTAAATTATTTAATTATATCTATTGGTAGACATATTTGAGATTCATGGAGTATAGATTTGTAGAAAGATGCAGAAATATGTAATGTTTTAAATGAGTGTTTATAGTTGGTAGTAATAATATTAATATGTTTTCAAAGTACTTCCCCTTTTAAAGATTATGTTCTTTTTTAATTAAACTAGCATTAGAGAAATCAAAATTGTGTTCTATATTGTTTCAATGTAAGGCAAAAGAGATGGAACGTTTATCAAAATGTCTCTTTTGTGTATGTAGATCCACGCTTTTAGATTTTATGATGTTTCCCCTATATGTATGTTTTTAGTCACTGTAATTTGTAAATCCCGGCATTTAAAATGGTGTTTGGTGTCTTTTTTTTAAATCTGATAATATCAGCAATAGTCTTGGAGGTGGTGGTAACGATTCTAGTGTTTGGGATGATGGCTAATTTATTTGTGAGTTCATATGAAAAATGTGTTGGAAGGTAGTATTATGAAATTTGTGTAATTTTGGGGGGGGTATTTGCTTTTTGGTTTTGTGGATTTTATAAGCATGTTTTTTAGTATTGAGGATGAAATGGTGTGAGTAGTGGAGACGTTTAAATGTCTCTCCTCTTCGAATAAGTAATTAGAACTGCATATTCTGAGGGCCCTAAAGTAGAAACCTATAATTAAACCAGAGTTAATTCTTTCGTTGTGGTAAAAAAAGAAAATAATAAAGTCATTTTTGTGAGTAGGTTTATGGTAAATCTTAAATTCTAATTTATCCATATTATACATTATTAAAATGTCAAGGGAAAGTAAAAAAAAAAACTTAGTTTTAAGTTCATATGAGACTTCGACAGTAGGTTCTACCTTATTGAGTTTAGTTACTGAGTTTAATAGGTTAGTGTCATTGGGTAAAATAATAGGACGCCATCTATATATATCTTAAGTAGAATTGTTAGGTCTAAATATATTTAAAAGAAAGGGATTCTAAGAAATAAGCAAGCAAAAACACCACTGATAGGAGACCCCATAGGTAAACCAAATTGTTTATAAAAAGTGTTGTTAAAAGAGAAATAACAATGATTAGTGATTAAAGTACATATTTTTATGATTTGGGGAATAGGTAGGGGGGAGCTTTTCTTTGGATATTTTGAGATGGTTTCTAAGAATGCTTAGATTCTTTTTAATGGATATATTAGTATAGAGTGATTTTATATCCAAACTTGCCATAGATAAGTTAGTCATATTAATGTTTCTAATTTTATTGAGTAAGTCATCTGAGTGTCTGATATGTGTCGTGCTAATGGTATCTAGGAATGGAGTGATTATTTTAGTGATAGCTCTAGTTAATTTATGGGGAGCACTGTTAATATGAGATATAATAGAGCTAATGGGAATGTTTGGTTTATGAGTTTTGGGTGATATAGTGTGGGTATAGTGATATCAGCTCAGAACGAGAAATCGGGAAGCCGAGTTCGAATTCCAGATGAATTCTTTGCATTCACTTACACGCAAATACCTTTGGGAAAGATATTAATCCATCTCTTCCCTCCAGTTATGGGTTAAATAATAGGACAGATTGGGTTCTATAGCCTTGGTTGGCAACCAGTCTACTGCAGAAAGCAATGGCAACCTACTGCGGGATAATCTTCTGCCCAGTCTGTCATGTCTCGAAAGAGACATGATCGCCCAAACGTGTATGACATTTAACTGATAGTGGGGTGATATTCTAGTAATTTAGAGCAAGTTTTTTTTTTCATTTTTTAATACTTGTATACATTATTTCGCTATAATTTTGAATGGAAATGTATTTCGTTTTATCACTCACAAACATACAAACATCATCAACTCATAAACACACACATTCATATATGATCATCCCATACACATACCAAATTTTAAAAAAGAAATTTGTCCATCACTTGATACTTGTACACATTATTTCGCTATAATTTTGAGCGGAAATGTATTTCATTTTATCATTCATACACATACTAATTTTACCAACTCATGAACACACACATTCATACATAATTCTCTGATACACACACATTTATATGATTCTCTCATTTTATTTTAAGAAAGAAAATTGGCCATCGCTTGATACTTGTATACATTATTTTATTACAATTTTGAATGGAAATCTACTTTGTCATTCACACACATATTAATGTTACCAACGTATAAACACACTTAATTTGTCTATAGTTTAAATACGCTTGAGACATGTATTATTTTGCATACATATACTTACATTCATAATAAACATCTATTGTTTCTTTATATGGCATACACATATTGACAGACATAAGTTATTTTTCTAAATTAAAAAATATTTATCCATTGCTTTATTCCACGTGACTCATACCTGACCAATGAAACAAACCCTAATCAACATACTGTCTCTGTGAATTTTTAAAAATAAAAGAAAATTTTTAAATCATTTGTTTTAAAAAAATCTCTGAAGAAGCTTGTTAAAATGAAACATGTTGGATTAAAGACACTTTTTTTTCTACCTGTTCTTTACTTATTCTATTCATCTTGTTGGATTTAAATCCATAAATTCCACTCATATATATATATATATATATATATATATATATAGTTTTAAGGTGTGGCATATTTAGAGGATAGGTGGCCTGATGATTGCGCTTAGCATGAAACAGTCTGTTGTCCTTAAGTATTGACTTCAATGCTCACTCTTTTATATATATATATATATATATATATATATATATAGATAGATAGATAGATAGATAGATAGATAGGTGTGAGTTTGTAACCCCTAGTTTCACGCTTTTGCGATCGTCAGACAAACTGATTAATTTTTTTTAAAAATTAGTTATATAAATAGGTTATATATTTTTTTTGAAAAATCAATCAGTTTCTCTGATGATCGCAAGAGCGTGAAACTCAGGGTTACAAACTCACACTTATCTATATGAATATGTCTGCTCTTATCATTGATATTGAGCGCTTTTAAATAAGTACCACGCATATATAATATATAAATAATATAACAAATATATATATATATATATATATATATATATATATATGAGCTGTGATACATAGTCATCCACATACAAGCCCGTTTCGCTGTATCACAGCTCATCAGTGTGGCTAGACATATCCACTTGCTTCTGGCCGGGATATATATATAATTATATACATACACTTTACACACACACACACACACATATATATATATATAATCAGTCAATTACTGAAACCCCATTATGAGTGAACTGAACAAAATATGTTTTGTCTTTGGTCTAGGATCGAGGGGAGGTATGGTTTTGATCACCATGTTGCACTGTTGCAAAGTGCCTAAAAACATTACCACAGGTTAACCCAAGCCACATGAGTCAAATTGAGTAGATGGAATTATTACAAAGTCATTAACGGTTGTGCTAGTACAGTGTCGCAAGTCATCATGAGTGGCCTTAGTTCAAGTGTGCTAGATTAACAACCCATCTCCTAGAAAATTTAAAGTCCGCTCAGCATAATTGCAATATGAACATACACAGATGTGCCTGAGCAAACGTATATAGAAAGGATTGGCTAATTGATACCTTCGTCATTTTTATCTATTTATATATATATATTACGGAAATTAACGAAGATTAACAAAATGGTTATAAAAAACCGACAATTTGAAATTATTTGTTTGAACATCATTTTTGATTGATACTTGTATTTAAGTAAAAATAATGTTCAAACAAATAATTTCAAATTGTTGGTTGTTTATAACCATTTCGTTAATCTTCGTTAATTTCCGTAACATTTACATTTGTCGACATTACGATACATTTCAGTGCAGATATGGTTATTTGCGTGAATCGAAAATTGTTATATAGGCTTGATTTGACTTTGCTTAGACTGTTGGTCATTCGTGGTCAAGAGGTCTAAGATGCGCCAGATCAATTAGTAGTTTCCCCTATGTGGATGGGGGTCGCACGTTTGAATCCTGCCGAATGACACACATTTTCGCAACAAAAATTTTTTTTATAAATAATCAGGCTGATAGAAATATATATATATATACTGTTTGATTATAAAAAACAGAATATCTACTTAAATACGAGTATCGATCAAAAATAATGCTCAAACAAATAATTTCATATATATATATATATCGAGAGAGAGAGAGAGGGAGAGAGAGAAATGATGATGAGACAAACTGAAAAAGTTTTTAAATGTCATTTTTGATAGGGTTTTAGGTTCTTCTGGTTGCAATAAAAGACAAAATTGTGTGCAAGAAAAATGCGTTAGGAATTTTAAGGATAAAAGGGGCAATAAATTTATCTTTTCAGATTTTCTTTGTACAGTTACCTACTCCGACACATTTATATTTTATCAACACCTGCAGAGCCCACCTTTGGTTTATATTGAGTAGACCTTAGTTATTCTCTGAGAGGAAAGTGTATAGTCATTTCGTGTATAGTCTGGCATGATCTGTAGCTGAACAAGGCTTGTATGCTTTTGTAGCGGATAATAAATTAATTAAATCAACTTTTTCAAAAATTCTCAACGACGTGTGAAATTTTGGTTTTCCCAAATAGAAAAAAAGGATTGACCATGTGTTTATTAAAAAAGTCAATCCAGATTTCGCAAGTAGATGTTAAAAAGACTTTTGATGAATGGGAGCACATGCAAGACCAAAAGGACTTTGCGTGTAAGTGCGAAAATATCTAGATTACAATAAAAGGACTAAATCAACGTTGGTCAAATCAGTCAGATGGAAGCAGCGAGAAAGACAACACTAAAATGTAACATTCAACTTCAAGCGACCCCGGACATTGTCCTCTTTCTCTTTATCTATTTGAACAATTACTACTACGAACATTTTGTATGAAATCTACCCTTAACCTCCTAATTATGCTCTAATTGAACATCAATTTCTACAACTTATGTTAGTCTTACCTGATAATAAATTTCTATTTTAACAATCAAAATGTATATTTTATTATTCCACTCTTCTACACTAATCTACACATTCCAACCAACAACCAAACTTCTGATGAAAACCTTCTGATAATCCTGATGATGATTATAACTCTGTATAAAATTTGTAAGCTGTAGGAAGTTCTGTTAAGTCTGACACAAGGCCGAAGACAAGAAACATTAACCAGCTCCCTACACTTCACTTTAACCCTCTAGGGCCATTCGTATCATATTAGTGGGGGATCTGTTTATTACTTCATAACAATATAGAACTGATCCCCCACTTTATGACAAGTAGAAGCCTTAATCATATTATATTATTAACCCTCTAGGGCCATTCGTATCATATTTGATACAGTATGAAAACAAGCCTTGAAAGAAATATTTTCCTGAAAAATTTTTTAAGAGAAATATTTTATAAATTTCAAATGAAAGCAGTACTGACTGCTTAGTCAATGAATAACAAATGTTTCCTTATAGGGAAATACCAAATGTTTCCTTATAGGGAAATACTGTATCAAATATGATATGAATGGCCCTAGAGGGTTAATGTAGGCTCATACTGACTGAACACAACTAATTGCTTCCAAACTGTTTTGCTTTCCGAATTTAATACTGAATGCTTAGGTTAGCCAGTGGCATAGTTTTCATATACTTCTGTCTTCCAGCTCAGTTTTATCAAGAAGTCCTTTCTTTGACAAGTCAACTATAGGGAGACTTGAACCCAGAATTCATGTTAAGGATGCTCATGCTCTTGTAGCGTAGGGAGCTGGTTAATGTTTCTTGGTTCGGCCTTGTGTCAGACTTAACCGAACTCCCTACAAATTACAGGATTTATGCTGAGTTATAATCATCAGAAGGTTTTTCATGTGTATGAGTCAGGATCACCGTATTGTTGACCAAAATCTGTCTGATACACACAGTAAGAGGAACCTGCAGATATTGGAGGCCATGTACATCAAATCTAAACAATCAACACTCAATAAAATCAACTTTAAAACCGGAAATAACATATTGCATTGCATTTGACTACATGGTTTTGTTGTCATTTCACGCTATCCTGCGGTGTGACGTCATAAAACCTCATCGCAAATTTAAGAACTGCGTTTATCATTTTTGGTAACTATTGCCGTTGCCAAGCGGAGTTTTATGTCAACACAAAATAAAATCGTCGGTGATGGTGGATGTTATAATATTTCAGTTTAAACAACCTATCTGAAGATGGCTCATGTGAGCCGAAAGCTTAGAAGAAAACCAATAAATAATTATCCAAATGTTGGAGAATTTTTGTCTTTATTTTCAACTGAAATTAAAGCAAAAATACGACGTTTAGAACGGCTCATGATTACTGTGACGTTCATTGTCTCTTATATTTAACAGCATATATATATATATATATATATATATATATATATTGTGTGTATTTAGGCAGCATTTTTCATTGATACATGTTTCATTAAATAATATAAACAAGTTTTGTCGATTTATTTTCATATCGTCTGATAAGCTTAATAGCATTATCGTTGAATGAATCAATATTGCTATTAAGCTTATCAGAAAAAGTTTATATAAAATAAATCGACAAAACTTGTCTATATTATTTAATAAAACATGCATCAATATATATATATATATAATAGAATAAATAAAGAACAAGGTAGGAAACATTTCTCAATCTCACATTTCATTTTTTTATTAAAGCTTCTTCAGAGATTGAATTAAAAATGAAAAATGTTTACAAAGAGTATGTTGGAATGATATATTAACATATTACTGACCAACACACACATTCAAATACTATACCACACAAAAGATTTTTCATACATGGTATACTGTCTCTTTGTAGAAATCTTTTCATTTTTAATTTGATTTCTGAAAAAAATTTTTCATCTTTAACTCATTTACTGAAAAAACTTTAATAATATTGTAACCATTCCTACGTTGTTTTTCATTTATTCCTCTTATCTTGTTGGATTTTCCTATCCATATATTCAACTCATGTATACATATCTATCTCAGTCAGTTAAGTGCCTTATGTTATGCACACTTGGGTGATCATGTCTCATATCTGAGCAGAAGATTTTCATGCAGTAGGTTGCCATTACTTTCTGTGGATAGCTGGAAGGAGAAGTGATGGATTCATGCCTTTCCCAAGGGTGTGTAAGTGAATGCAATTAATTCAACTGTAATTTGAACTTGGCTCTCCAATTCCTCATTCCAAGCTGATATCCACTGAACCACAACCGCATAAATATATATATAACGTAGAATACTTGGTATATAAGTCACGTAAATTCCTATAGACAAACTCAAAAGAACTCAATGTTAAATTTATTTAACAGAGTAATATAATTGAGAAAAATTTTTAGATGTTCTACAATTTCATGGGTAATACGTATTTCGCAGGCAAACCTTGCTGCTCGTCAGAACCAAATGATACAATAGTTACGTGAACATCTGTGTGCAATTATTTTCTAGATTATTTTGAATATTAACTGTTGTATCATTTGGGTTTGATGAGCAGCAAGGTTTGCCTGCGAAATACCCATGAAATTGTAAAATATCTAAAGTTTTTTCTAATATATATGTGTGTGTGTGTGTGTGTGTGTGTGTGTGTGTGTGTGTGTGTGTGTGTGTATGAAGAAAAACTATTCTTAGCTGATGCATTTTGATCTCTGAAAGATTTTACCAAGGCAAATGTCATTGGCAAATCCTCAGAGAACAAAATGTGTTGGTTAAGAATAGTTTTCCTATTGTCTGTTCCTTCACAGATACACTTGATTTGAAAATAATTTACATTATTCATTCAAATGTACATATGTGTGTGAATAGAGACTAAAAGTAAACTTATCTTACCTGATGTGTTTTATCCTCTGAAGGACTTTATCAAGGCAAATATAAGGATTTTATTTTGTGACAAATATTTATATACATGAGCAAAAATGTTATTGGGTTTTTTTTTTTTAAGATTTTTGGTATAGGAGTGCTCATGAATATTCATCAGGTCATTGTGAAAAAGTCAGGCAAGTTCATGGACATCAGGTGATACAGTTCAACCTGATGCAATAGTCAAGCGCTGGTGTGCTACCAGTGAGAAAGAAAATGTCATTTATTATTAGTATAAAATTTAGATCTGTTATTATACATTGAGCCCTTTTTATTACAACTCTCAAGGAAATGAGAAACGGAAGACAGTAAAATAAAAACTAAACTGTAGAAAGTAGAAAAGTTTTGTATTTATAGATTCTTTTTAACATACGAGGGTCATTCAATAAACAAGGTGAATTTTTTCTAATACAGATAGAAGTTTACTTTTTTTTTATTTTAATTTTTCAATGTAGTCTCCCAGCAGTGCCACACACTTTTCCCATCTGTGCACAAGCTTCTGTAATCCCTCAGCGCAAAAATCTTTGAACTGATGTCTCAGCCAATTGCTCACAACACTTTTGACTTCATCGTCACTTTCAAACTTCTTTAAACAAATTAGCCCACTTGTAGACATTTTTTGGCTGAAACATGTGGCACCATACACAGTTAACATTCTCCTATGAATTTCAACTGGTTTGCACTCTTCAGTAACCAAAAACTTGATAATTGATCTCTGTTCAATCCTGGAGCATGCTTCTTGGTTGGCCATCTTTGTTAATCTCCAAAACTCTCAAACTTTTTTTTCAATCTGCAAAACAAAATTATATCCTTTTGAAAAAAGAAGTAAAGGAAAAAAATTAAAAAATAGGTAAGCTTCTATCTGTATTAGAAGTCCTTATACCAAAAAATTCACCTTAATTATTGAATGACCCTTGTAGATGTCCTTATACCGAAAAATTCACCTATTTATTGACCCTCGTATATTTATATAGATACATTTCCAAATGATGAAAAAAAGCGTTTTATACAAATAGTTAAGAATGGGAAGTTGTAAAGAGCCATGATTGCCTTCATCTGTCTGGAAGAGACATTTTGCGATGTATTCAGTTCAAATCAATTAACTCTACAGGTAAAGTTTCAGGTCTAAATTCAGCTGATAAATATGCAAGTATACTTTTATTGTTCTCATTTTGAAGCATGTGGAGGTTTGGTGACGCCCCAAGGCCAACTCTTTGATTGTATGCCCCCAAGACTAGTGGGAGGGGGACCCTTGGACTGAAAAATGAGGTAATAGGAAGACATTTTAAATCTGTAAAAACAGATGAAATATGAAATAAACACTTTATTCAAATTAAATATAAATTAAGTTTTAATTTCACTCTTTGATTGGATGCCCTCCCGATATGGATGTTCGGGGATGTCGCACCCCTTTCCCTGTTCTGTACATGTTTCGGGCATAATCTGGCCATAGCTCTAAAATGTGCTGAAAATTCAGTCAGTTAAGTGCCATACGTGATACACGCTTGGGCAATCATGTCTCAAAAGAGACATGATTGACTGAGCAGAAGATTATCCTGCAATAGGTTGCCATTGCTTTCTGCAGTAGACCGGTTGCCAGCCAAGGCTATAGAACCCAATCTGTCCTATTATTTAACTCATGATTGGAGGGAAGAGATGGAATGATACCTTTCTCAACGGTATTTGTGCATAAGGGAATGCAAGGAATTTGAACTCGGCTCCCCGATTTGTTGTTCCAAGTCGATATCCACTGCACCACAACGCACTGAGAATTACTTGTCTTAAAAA
This sequence comes from Ascarosepion bandense, assembly GCA_037127315.1. NCBI lineage: Eukaryota > Metazoa > Mollusca > Cephalopoda > Sepiida > Sepiidae > Ascarosepion > Ascarosepion bandense. The sequence continues at coordinate 2,041,621 of JBBBDQ010001631.1, read as the reverse complement.
TTGAATGCCAGGTTACGAAATCTGCTCTTTGTTTCAGGTGCATGTAGGCATATCAGTAAACCTAATGATGAAAAACATATACTTTACACAACAAATACCTATATTTTTTTACATAATTTCCTTCCTTGTTCAGTGAAAATTTCAGATCAAAATCCAACTATAAGCAAGGCTACAGGTTTATTGATCCAACTTTGAACTTAATTCCTTAAAATAAAATAACCTTGATAAGCTTTTTTTGTTTATTAAATACTACTTTTTTTTTTTTTTTTTTTTTGGGTCAAGGTTGTGAGATGGGCCTTTCAAGATGGGCCTAGTATACTATTTGCCATTTTTGAGTGGCATTTAATATCGGCCGTTTTTAGCAATAAATTATCCTGAACACGTTTGGAGATGTCAACTTTGGCGGAACAAACTTTGAAGAGTTCAAATTTCTTAGATGGACGAATCATTATTACTAAATATTTTTTATTACTATTATATCCAAGATTTCTTGTGTAAACAAACAATATGGCCTGGAAGTAATTTTGGACTAAGAAAAATGCTGTTATACCGTTAACTGTGAATGATGCCGGCTGATTGGCTTTCATAACATCCATGTCAGACAGGATTCCAAGAATACAGGCTCTGAGTTCAAATCACATTGGAGGCAACTATTTTATTTCCAATTGATGTTGCATAATTAATAATGGGGATGGGGAAGGTAAATGTAGAAATAGAGAAAACAATGAAATAAAGAAAAACTCGTCAAAAACTAATCATGAACTTTTGATAATAATAATAATAAAAAAAGTAGTGACGGTCAATCCAAACAATATTTTCAGTAATTTTTTGGTAGAAAACACTGCACAAGAAATGAAAGTAACTTTTAGTTATAGATATAACTAAATGCAATGTCAATAGTTATTTTTTCTTAATTCTTGTTCTTTCTTCTTAAGAGTATGTTTTTCTATTTTCTAACACCCAGTAACCATTTGCACCTTAGTGGCTTGATTGCCTTACTTAGGGGGGGGTATGAAAAAAAAAGCATATAAATGTATACTAGTTTCAACCACAGTTGCAAAATTGGGCTAACTATACTAAATTTTCAATTTTACTACTTACAACTTTACAAAAAATTTGTTGGACTGGGCTTTCAAATTCAGCTGATTGTTCCATGTTGCATACAAGATTTTAAAATAATTTCAGAAAAAACAAATATCAGTCGAATGAAAACAAACCTTAGAAAATATTAACCCAGTAGCTGTGGCAGAAATTTGCATCGTTCTTTGCCGAGATACAGACGTGAAATGACTAAAATTTCTGTCATCTGCAGTTAATGGATTAAAAAAAAAAATTAGTTTTTTTTGTTCTCACCACTGTAGTAGAACATTTGAAATGATTATAGGATTTAAGAGCAATAATAATCTGCAGCCCTTAATAGTTACCAGAAGAAATATATATTGAAAATACATTTACTGACCTTCAATATTCTTATCATTTCATTCACAATGCTAAGAAAAGATGTACAAAACAAAAATTTACTAGATAAAAAGACATATGTTAGCTACCAACTCCTCAATATTTACTTTTTCAAAACAATATATCCAATCTTAATCATGTTAAAATAATTATGACATCCACAACTATTATATACTAGCAGTATAGCCGGGCGTTGCTTGGATGTAATGAGAGATTTAAAACTAATCCATGGTCCTGGAGCTCAGACTCTTTTGCCGTTGCCACGAAAAACATAGGTTGTTGAAAGGTTGATCTCGAAGCCGCAGAACTTACTAAAATGAATGGATGTAAGTCAAATTTTGATTTCCGGTATCGATGTTAAGTTTTCCATCGCAATCTGAATTTTGAAGGCTAAATAAGTCCTCTGAGTAAACGGTATTGTGGCTGAGATTAAGAAGTACAATTATACCTACTTAGAGCAAAACCCAAAATAAAATGGCTGAAAACCTGATTTTGATCAGACCCGATAGGATATCAGCTATTGATTTCCAATATTGGAGTCAAATAAGTCATCCAAGTATAAACTAATCTAAGTAAGTCCATGAAAACTTATTGTACCCACCATAGTAAAATTGGAGAAAATGAGCCATATTGATGGCTGAATATCAGTTTTTGATCAGATTCGATAGAATATCGGGGGTAAAATGAGTTGTCTTAGATCTAATGTTCGAGACTAAAAACTATAATTTTACCAAGTTAAAGCAAATTCTTTAGCAAGAACCACAATAATAGTCCTGAAATCCTGATCTTGATCAGAACTGATCGGATGTCGATTTCCGATATCGGGAGGAAATCGGAAAAAATAAGTAGCCCCTGACTTGACCGTAAGCCTAAAGAATATTTGTGTGAAGTTTGGTGAGAATCGGATAAAAATTGTGGATTTGTATAAAAGACATACAGACAGACAAGCACACACAGAAACATCTTGCCTTTTATATATATATATATATATAGATGTGAACAGAACCAAAAATAATAATACTAAATCAACCATATATGTTTTATATATAAAACACTTCCTACATTTTAAACTGTTACCTGTGCGGTCCTAATAGGCAAATAGTGTCTTCATCTAGCTAATGTCTTACCATTATGTAGGAGGTATTTCTGCTGCACCCATGCATAAAATAATTTGTAATCAGGGAGGAAAGCCGATTCAGTCAGATAATAAGTGAAGTAGGGAGATGTGCATCAAAGAAAAATATATCTTCTTTGCTAAACAATAAAAGAGGACAGTGAAATATGAAGGTAATGACCCTGCCCATAAGTGGGGTACAAGGTTCAATTAAAGACACGCTCAAGATAATTTACAGATTCCTGTTTACAGACAAGTCACACTAAAGCATTCTTGAAATTTGTCAGTAAAATGCTTTAGAACACTCGGTACTGTCAGAAAAGACGATGGGGAGGAAGAAGGTAAGATAATAAAAACTGTCCAAATTTTGACAGTGATGGAAATTTAAAGATTTGTTGGCACTTGATCTTTACTGATGACAGCTAAACTGAGGCCACCATAAAGATGGTGGTGATGGCTAGACACTTCTGGTTCAAATGAACAAATGAAAGATAAAATACTGAAAATGCAATTAAAGTTAAAGTAAAATTTGTATGCAAGCAGAAAAATCTGACCAAGTGTCTTGGAACTTAAACAAAGCATGGTCACAACATGAAAAGCGGTATATTAATATAGAGTGATGGTTAACGAACTAGTGTTGATGACCATTCCTAGCAGAGTATGTTCGAGTATCACTAAATGTTGCAATATCTGTGCTCTCTTTTAAAGGAGGGATTGCGATTGATCTTTTTTCTGGCTTATCGACCCTTTGTGGGTTATTTAAAGCCCAAACGGTTTCACTTGTAAGAATAATCCATTTAGATGAGTGAATATTGCATTAAATTTTTTTTTATGAATTTTCCAAATACAAGTTGTAGTTAGACTATTTACATTGTTTGGACTATTGTCCTCATCTTTGTTGCCATTATGACATTTCAGCTGTTGTACACTCTGGCCTTCTTCAGGTGCTAGGAATTTTGAACTGAGCCCTTTATTTGGAATGAGAATGATATGCCCCAGTGATCGTAATAAAGGGTTTGGTTAAAAATTCCTAGCATTTGAAGAAGGCTGGAGCATGCACTGGCTGAAACATTGTGATAATAGCAATTAAGATGAGGACAATAGTATAAACAATGTAAATAGTTTAAATATTACCTCATCTCAGAAGTATAGACAAACACACTGTTTAACCCATAGTGAGAAAAGACCGATTTGTACCATTCCCAAGATTATTTCCATATTTTAATGTAAAAAAAAAAACAAAACAAACCCAATTGGAATTTGAACTTGGCTTTTTTATTTATCCTTTCTGTGGTAGGAAAGCTTAATCTATTAATTTGTAAAATAGCGTGTATGAAGTGGTCTAGTGGTTACACTAAGGTGGGTTGGATACAAGGTTAGTACCCACTACCTCAAAACCCCTCACCACCAACCTTGCAAGCCTGACTGAGGACCCCGAGCTGTGCTTGCGACCCTCGATTCTTATCAACATTTGCTTTTTCCTACCTATGTTTATCCACATTATAATTTAAACTAAGCATGACTAGTAAAAGATGAAAATTTTTTGTGAATTTTGACATCATTCTTAGACTTTCTTCATCTAAATCTGTGAGTTTGTTTTGCTCATGCAAAATCTTGAAAAAAAACCCAAAAAAACAAAAAACAAAAAAAACCCACAAACAAAAAAACACTAGTTATTCAACTTTTAACAAGAAAAATCTCAAGTTGATGTTAGAAATTGTTGCAAAACATTGTCGATTTAAGTTGGAATGATTTATTATGGTGTCTTTAATTTGTACTCAAATAGTGAATTAATTTTCAATTGTTCACCTATATTGCATATAACCCATTATTGTACATAATTAGGTCCCAATAAAATTTGTATTTTATATAAATATTACCTCATGAAAATTGAGATGTAGTAGAGTAGGGGCCCAGTATCATAGATTCAGTGGGGTGTACATGAAGTACTTTATTTCTGATAAGGCGGAGCACCAATCCACTACTACTGTAATGTACAATTGTACCTGAATACAATCTTGCCAAACAGACGGATTGGAAAATGATGTTCTGTAGAATATTCTCTTCATTCAACAAACCTCACCATTTTAAATTTTTTCTGGTGGGGATATTTAAAGAGAAAATCAATGCAACAAAAATTACAGAAATCAGGATTTCCATAAAGCAAAAATGCAGCCAGATGGCTACTTAAATGTTGTTTGCTGCTTGGGATTTCATTTTGTTGCCATTAATGTCCACATCATCATGGACATAAATTATAAAACATGCAATGATAAAATCTCGAGAGGAAGCATTTATAATAAACACTGCCTTCATATGCATTATTTAAATAAGATATAGTTGTTTCTAGTTGTTTGAATTGTTTCTTGGGAAATATAAAAATAGATCAAACCTGGCCTGAACAAAGGGAAGTGACGTATGTAAAACAAAAAATTAAAGAAAAAACTGGTTTACTCTCGTCTGGCCGGGAGTCAAATCCTGACATTTTCTTACATTTGCACAGCATATGTAAGTATTTATTATGCTTCGTCCAACTCAAGGATCAAGTTTTGACATCTTCAGGGAATATCAAATTTCCTATACAGTAGATTAGCTAGACAAGCTCATTAAACCATTATTTACTTCTTAGCATGCAAGATGTGCACACCTGTGTATATATGCAGATGCACATATATGAGATATAGTCAAACCATTTGAATTACATTCACAAATACTAATTGTATTTTCTAGATCATGTTAAGTTATAAGTATTGCAGATTTCAGAAGACAGGACATAGATCACAATGTTATCAATAAAACTAACTCAAAACAGTTAAGCTGGATATATTTTCACCCAAAGACAACTGGAGAATAGGCTGGCTGAAAACTGGAACCTACATAATATGTATAGCTAACTCGCTCAAAATTGTCAGGTAGGTGACTCTAAAAAAAAGAGAGAGAGAGTCAGTTAAGTGCCATACGTAATACATGCTTGGGCAATCATGTCTCAAAAGAGACATGACTGACTGGGCAGAAGATTTTCCCACAGTAGGTTACCATTACTTTCTGTAGTAGACTGATTGTCAACCAAGGCTATAGAACCCAATCTGTTCTGTTATTTAACCCATAGCTGGAGGGACGTGATTGACTACTACCTTTCCCAAAGGTATTTGCAAGTGAATGCAACAAATTGAACTGGAATTCAAACTCAGCTTTCGGATTTCTTGTTCCGAGCCAATATCCACTGCACCATAATTCACATCCACTCTACAGAACCAGTTGACTTATTGATTTCTTTTTTACGGCTTATCAACCTTCAGGAGTTATTTAACATCAAAACATATTTGGATTGTAAGAATAATACTTTCTTTTGCAAGTGAATATTGCATCAATAATTTGAACTGACAAATGAATAAAATAATGAAAATAATATTATAGAAGGAAATGTAATTTCAATGTAAGTGGAAAAATTTGACCAAGTGTCTAAGAACTTAAAGAAAGCAAGATCACACTAAGATGGTAATTACATTAAAAGTGGCACTGGCTACTCAAGAGTGATGATTAACAAGCTAGTCTTGATGAGCATAGCATATGTCAAAACTTCACTCTACCTGTGCTCTCTTTCAAAGGCGGGATTGGGATTTATTTATCATGGCTTATCAATCCTTTGTGGGTTATTTAAAGCTGAATTATTTTGTCTTGTGAGAATAATGTTTTTTTTTTGGTGAGTGTCCATTGCATTAACAATTTTTTGAGAATAACAATGATTTTTCCAGATATAAATTCTATTTAACCAATAGCTGGGTGGAGGGAATGGCTCATGCTTTTCCCCAGGCATATTTGCATGTAAGTGAATGTAACAAACCTGACTGGAATTCAAACTCTGCTCTCCGATTCAAACCTGCTACTCATGACTTACCAGTCCATCTATTTTCACAGAAACAGGTAATGCACAAGAAAGAAAATTTGTTGGGAATTGGGCAAAAAAAAGAAATACAGATGAAATTCATATAACATTCAATATAGCATCCAACAATTATTTTATTGATATCCTCTGCTTAAATGGTGATTCGTGTTTTTATATAGCATTAAATATAAGAAATTCTTTTGTATTTTGACACTCCTTATCAGGATTCTGTATGAAAAGATTTCTGATCGTGCTGAATTGATCTCTCCTTGACTTTTAAAGTTTTTACCTTTTACACTGCAGTAGGAATCCAAGAATGACCACCATTATTAGCAATGACAAAAGCCCAGGATGAAACTAATTCTTTTATTCTTTGTAGAAAAAAAAAAAAATGGGGATTATGGATGAAAAAGAATTCTGATTGTGTTGAATTGATCTCTTCCCTAATTTTAAAGGTTTTGCTTAACTATTGCTCTACAGCAGGAACCCAAAATAAATTCCTTGGCAAGAACAATCATCATCATTAGCAAAACAAAAATTCATTATTAAACTTCCATATAAAATCTAGTTTTTCATTCAAATATCAACATTGCATAAAATCATAATAAATGCGCACATACGCGCACACACACACACGCGCACACACACACACACACACACACAAATATGGTTTGTGTTGGACCAAACAGAGATTTTGGATTAAGTTTTAGCAACGTCTGATATACCATTCAATAATTGCTTTTTATCTTCCTTGCTAAGCTTTGGAGACAGTAGACTTATAAAACAGATTTTCTATTTTTATCATTCATAAAAATCAATGTTTTTTTTTTTATTGATTTAGTTGTAAACCTGAGAGAAAGAAAAGCTGTATTCATAGAAGGAAGACAAAAAAAAGCACAGATTTTAGAGACAAGTTGATATCTGAACATTTTTTAAACCTTCAAAAAGAGATGTTTTGTAAAAAAAAGACAACGGAGGAAAAAAATGAAAGAAAAATATGAATAAAAAATCATTTATATGTATAAATGTCTATTTATAGAAAATCATGTTAAATGTAAAATTGAGTCAAAATTTTAACTCAAGATATTTTTTTTTATGTGACTTCATATTTCCAAAACACACTGTTTATTTTGTAACAAAAATTATTATTTTTTTTCTAACATTAGTCTTTGTAGAAAACTGAAAATTTTCAATTAATTTTTTTAACTAACCTCATCTTGTTTTGTTGACACAGTTTATTCACCAGCCATTTTTATCTATAACACAGCCAATAAACCAACAGGTTTTACACTTGGAGAAAAATCCTACTTAAAGAAGGTAGAGAATAAATCAAACAAAAATATATTAAAAATGAAACAAGATGGAGATTGCACTGTAAGTCATAATCCATTCTTCTTTTATATGATTTATGTATCTCCAATTAAATATAGTTTGGGAATGGTCCTTAGCTATACAATTATGATCTTATTTAAACCACCTAAGTCATTGTATATGTGGCTAAAACAAAATGAAAATGAACATATACTTCAAACCCAGTACAAAATGGAAACAAGAGAGTGACAATATCCCATTTAAATTTTCCTTAGTCAAATTAAAATATGAAGGTGAACTGAAAAGTTCTCAGCCTGACCCACTTCTCAAAATTTGACTAAATGACCATACAACATAAATTTTCTTTTGATAAATCTTTTCTGGGCCTGACTGAGAATTTTTTTAGCATTTTGTCATGACATTAATTATTCAGATTATACATTGAATGTAGGTTTCGATTTCCTGTCAGGTTTTAATTCTAGAAATATTTTGATTTTTTTATTATTTTTCTTTTTTATTTAAACTGCTATAGATTTAGTAAAAGAAGTTAGAATTTAATTATGATAAGTATTAAGTTAGGTCATTTTTTTCTTTTGTTTTGAAATGTTAACAATAAACAAAAGGTGAAATGTTATATTATATTTTTCCCTTTACTATCAAAAAATTTTACTATTCTTTTTGACAAAGTAAAGGCACAAAAACTTAAGTGGTAACCAGATTTTTTCACAGCCACATTTGTTAGAATCACTTCATAAACCTGCATGAATAATTGTGACAATCATGGCAAAAGATTATTTCTAAACATTTACACCATACTACCTTACTTTTAGAGTTATCTATTTCTAAATGCATATATCCAAGAGTAAAAAGGACATGGGGAATGAGGAAAGGAAAGAGAAAACAATTCGAAACAACAGCTAACATGCAGATCAATTCATCCAACTACTATCTGACACACAAACCAGTAATTTTTGCAGGAAAATGTAGTTATTTAGAAACTTAAATAGAAAAAAAATAAATTCATTGCTTTGTAGTCAAGAATTTTTAATCTTTATCAAGAATTCTTAATTAAAAAAGAAAAAAAGTAAAACATACACAAACAAAATGTAGCCAGATCATTAAATCTGACAGTATATTAAATTAAAAATTAGAATTGTGAAAAAATATAACAATTTGATGACATACTAGTTAATGGCAAGTAATAATTTAAATGAGATTTTCAAATTATCTCCCTTGATTAATTTCTCCTGAGTCAAAGCTCCCTCCATTTTGTTGTTTGCCACAAGCAATGGATTAATTAATAATAATAATAATAATAATAATAATAATAATAATAATAATAATCGTAAAAAGAAATATATTTTGTTGTGCTACTGAATAGTGTGGCATGTCCTTGTAATATGAAGTCAAATAATTAAAAAAAAAAATTAACCAAATTAAAAAAAAGAAAAAAAAAAAGAAAAAAAAAAAAGAAAAAGAAAAGAAGGTAATTGTAATTGCTGACACAGTGAAAAAGAGTAGCAGTTAGATCAGTAGAGGATGTCGTAATGTCCTGGTCGATACAAAAGTGTGATAGCCGGTTTGGAACACTCCGGAAAGTCATGATGGTTGACCAGGCCACCTTCACCACGGTCCATGTATTCCACTCGAACAGGGATCCCAACTGCCGAGGTCAAGGCCGTAATGTGGATATGGTCACACTCTTTATTCATTGGCTCCACCTCCTGTATATAATACAAAGAAAAGATTATTACCAAATTACTAAAAAAAATACAAGAAGTTTGACTGAGATTAGTCTTAACAAAATTTTTAAAACTAGTAGAATTTATTGATTTTCCTAACTGAATTTTCTGATGAATGATAATTCTTAAGTTGGTGATTCAATAAGTTACAAAACAAATAACAATTGAATTGCATTATTAACAACTTCAACAAAATTTACATTGTTCAGGCTGTTGTCCTCATCTTTACTGTCATATTAACGATGCTTCAGCCACAGTATGCTCTGGCCTTCTTCAAGTGACTGAATTTTGAACCGAACCCTTTAATTTAAATCACTGGGGTATGTTATTCTTGCTCCATGATCAATGCCACTTCTGGATGTCATAGTTTTCTCCCTTTAACTCAAGTCTCTAAGTTATTTGTTTACCACTACTGTAGCCAGGTATTGAACTCACAACTCTTTGGGTCAAATCACTGGATCTAACCAATGTTTTTATCCACTGGGCCATGTGGTTTACTTCTAAAATTTTTTTCAACCACGTTAGGCACATTACATGTATTATTATTGATTAAAAATCTTTGATAGCAAAATTGACTTTTGTTTTTTTTAAACATTTAATTACTTGGAACCTGCTTGAGATAAATATCTATTAGGAAAAGATTACATGAAAAATAAATCATCCTAACCTCTTGTATTTAGAGTAAACGTTCTCTATATAAAAAATTATCACGAAACAAATAACTTCTAAACACTGATGAAGATGGCTTTCAAAATGCACAATTAAACATGGATATATATGAGAAGTTCATTAGAAGAGATAAATGTAATGAATCGTTTTCACAAAGTTTATTTATTCCATTTTACAAAATGTGGAGGGTGAGGGGAGTTAAAAATAACATAAAATGAAAATATTCACCTGACAACAAAATTCTTTAATGTCCCTATGCCCTTCAAGAAAATTGGCAAAGAATTCTCCATTCCGTTGCAGATAGCATGTTACAAGTAATCTGTAAAGGGATAAAAACTCTTTAATATCAGAATGACATTGAGATTTTTAAAAATGACTTGAATTTTATACAAACACATATCTCTTTCCCTCTTACTTTTATTGTTTACTCTACTCAAAACATATTTCAATACCCAAGATGTCTCTAAAAAGCATAAGACTGTGCTGCTCAGAAAATGAGTGACATTAGGATTTGATTTGTATGGTCAAGTCAAAGTTGTGGATAACATGTAGGTTAAAGACAAGATTTAGGTATCCCAAACATTTTATTGCAATTAATCGGATACAAATACATTGACAAGAAGCAAGTGGTGTACAGTCTATGTGGAGAATGGTTCATTACAAGCGTCTCCTGCAGTCTAGCTCATTGTGCAACTAAAAGAACAAAAAAGTTATACAGATAATAGAAGCACGAGGCAAGATCTCTGTCAAGTTGTTTGTTCTGAAAATGGACCTTAAAAACTTCCTGCTGGACAATTTGCACTCAAGTTGAAAAAGAAATGGTGGGGAAATAAATATATATATATATATATATATATATATATATATATATATATATAAGGAGGGATTGAAATGTATTAACATTTTCTAGCCTGTTCTATTGTTGTTAGAGAAATTTAAAAAGTATTTTTGGAATTTATTGAGTTCAGATCTTTATTTACCGCTTCTACAATCATCAAATCATCAATTTTTTGGCAGTCTAAGAGAAAATTCATGTGTAAGGAAAATGGGACAATCTAAAAAATTCTTATATGAAGTGGCATCAATCAACATCTATTTTCGTCTAAGATCTTTTATCTTATTTCAATAGCTTTTTATTGCAACACTCAGATGGGTATTCTATATACCAGTTGAATAAACCAGGCTCGATCTTAACTAAGACTAAGTCAGAAGTACAATCTGAACTTACTTTTCTTATCCTTAGAAGAAAAAAAAAACTTGAATTCACATACATTATGTCAAGATAAAATCCAAGATTATGTAAAAGTAGTAATTTAAAATGGTAATAAAAAAGGAACATGTCAAAAAATTAAAAAAATAAATAGGAAAGACAAGACCTGCATTTTTTTCATGACAAGAGATAGAAAGAGAAAATTACACAAGGGCTACTGTTTAATGTATTTTCTTTAAATCATCAAAGACACATGGTTAGGGTTAGATAAGTGGAAAAGTAGCCCCTGAGTATAGGATACTAATAGTAATAATGAAGAGTGTATAGAGCCAGAGTGATGGGATAAAAAGCAACAATAATAAGATGGAATAAAACTAGTAATAAAATAATAGTAAAAATGAAGAGTGTATAGAGTCAGAGTGTTGGGATAAAAAGCAACAATGATAAGATGAAAGAAAACTGATAATAAAATAATGAAGAGTGTGATGAATGAAACTGGTGTTTAAAAAGCAACAAACATAAGAATGTCCAAATTGGAATAAACTACTAATAAATCTGATTGTTACCTTTTATCCTAACAATCAAATAATTTTATACGTTTATATGCATATTATAGATTATTCTATTACTTAAGCCATTTTTCATTCATTTCAGGTTAAGATCGGCATGGAAAAAGTTTAGAGAGCTCCTCCCGATCCTTACATGTCGTGGCATCTCTCTGCACAACAGGGGCCATGTTTACAATTTGTGTGTGAGGTGCATCCTTCTCCACGCTAGTGAGACATGGCCTGTTACAGCTTAGGATATAGCCAGATTAGCCTGTAGTAAAACAGACTGCGCTGGTATGGCCACCTTCAGCGCATGGACCAAGATGTGTGGACTAGAAAAGTTGAGAGCATTGTCATCCCGGGCTCCTACCCTAGAGGTCGCCCATGGAAAAGATGGACCGACTGCATCAATGAGGATCTGAAAAGCACCGGCCTCAAACCTGAGCAGGCAATGGATCGGGGATGGTGGCGAATGAACATCAGATCTGGTCGACATGGCAGAACTTTCAACCCTCAGACATGGGGAAGACAGGGAAGAAAAACCGAGTAGTAGTAGTAGTTGTTCACTGTATTAAAATAATCTATCAAAAAAGAACATTTATATTTTGATCATCACTGGCAGTCATTTCGGATACACTCCTTGGAACAATTTGACAAATGTTGTAACATATTTGGTCAGCCACGTTCTAATGAGTCTTTTCCAAGATGAATGTGCAATAAATGGCATTGCATCAAATAGAAATTTTGGGGTTTTATAACTGCAAAGGATTTTCATGTTTGTGCAGATAAATAAGTTGAAATTAAGCCTATGGTTTTATCGTCTCCTCTGAAGCCAAAACCAAATTTTATATAGACAGGGTTTGGTTTGGATGGGACAAAAAAAAAAAGTCAATCTTATATAACAAAGATCTGACTTTTGTCTGTTACAAATACATCTACGACAAAAGGTATTCATAATACAAAGAAGAAAGAGATATTCTGTAGAAAATTGACAATGACATATCATCGTGCAGTTTCTATTGTGCAATAGGGTTAAAATGTTCTCACTTGAATTATAAAACAATTTTCAATACAATCAGAACACAGACTTCCAAGTAATCTTTACATATAAATTGACAAAAAAGTCCAAGAGAGATAACTCTAAATCTATTAAATAGTTATTCCATAGTAATTTCCCTTGACTTCTCCTCGCTCTGCTCCATCAGCCAAAGTGGCATGCCAGTGAAGAAAAAAAAGAAAAATAATATTAGCATTTGCAAATAATACAAAATTCAAATAAAAAGTGAGACTCTCAATGACAGTATTTAAGCAAGTAAAACAAAAATAAAAATTTCCATACTCACCTCCAAGTCACTATCAGATAATCTGATACTCCTTGGTCATTGAAAGTATCAAAAAGCTCCTCTGGCGTGCATGAACTTTCCACACGAGATAAAACATCAAGAAACTAGCAAGAGAAAAAGAATTTTAAAAAATTTGTGAGTGTAAGAGTTATTGAATCGGAATCACTGAACCAAATTCAAATTCGAACCAAGATTACTTGATTCAAGTCTATACCATTGTCCTTGGGATCGATATGAATCACCTTTTTCTTGCACTGTCCCATGGTCAGATACCTTGACAAAATGTTTTACCATTGATATGAAAAAAAGAGTTGACAGAGGAGGCAGTGAGTGAACAAACACTTGAATAAATCACTCTCCCATAATTATCTACCGGCCCAGATAATGAAACCAAAGAAAAAAAAAACAAAACTGATACCCATGTGTGTGTGTGTGTGTGTGTGTGTGTATATATATATATATATATATATATATATATATATATATATACACACACACACAGGTTGTGATAGGTAAATTGTTGCCATTTTATATTTCAATTTTGTGCATGCATGTTGTTTGTTTTTGATTTTGCTGATTGCTTAGTATAGTAAAGTCAGTTAGGCACTGTCTGTGAGGAAAAGAGTGCCATGATGTAATTCACTCCAACAAAAAATTTGGAAAGGCTATGCTGTACCGCTTGGTATTCATGGCAGAAAATTCAATATAAACATTTCAGAGTTTTTGGGTGCCAATTTGAAGACAAGAGGATTTGGAAAGAGTTGGATGAGTAATCATGATTACAAAGGTGTTTGGAGTGATTACTAGTGATGGCGATGTTATGCCTCCATTCATCTTTCCCACGGGACCTCAGACTCAACACGGAGGCCTACATCAAGTATCTTGAGGAGATAGTGCTTAGTCAAGAGGGTGACTGCTGGAAGACCCTATGTCTAGCAACAGGACTCTATATTATGCCACACAAGCATGAGAACCCAGACATGGCTGTCAGACAATTTCTGCAACCCTATCACCCACTTAGATCTGGCCGACTAACCTCCCCCTCCCCAGACTGCAACCCCCTTGATTATTATTTGTAGAGCACAGTTGAGCAAGAGACCACTAAAATTCCTTGGATCCCAAAAGATTAACTGAAAGTAAGGATTATGGCACAGCAATTACCAACTTAAACAAGGAGACCGTCCAGAAGAGATGCAGGAGATTCCGAAGACATTGTGATTGAAGCCAATGGTGATTTTATTAAATAAATTTACTCTCTATTATTTCAAAATATTTTTGTGTAAATTTGGTAAATACATCTGTTAAAATAAGATGTCAGTGTCATTTTTGCACAATTTAGATGACAATCTTATTTATCGCTCCCTGTGTGTGTGTGTGTGTGTATATATATATATTGTATCGAGGCAGCAGATAATTTTCTAAACATATATTGTTAAATATAAGAGACAATGAATGTCTATTAAGTTTAATAAAGGGCCATTCTAAACATCGTATTTTCTCTTTAATTTCAGTTGAAAATAAAGATAAAAATTCTTCAACATTTGGATGATTTTTTATTAAGTTGGTTCAAAGCTTTCAGCTCACATAAGCCATCTTCAGAGAGGTTACAGGGACGTTAACATAAAAACATCCACTATCAAATTGGAAGCCATCTACATTAAATTAAAACCCACATTTGATAAAATCACGTTTAAATCTGATCATAACATATTACATTGCATTTAAATATATGGTTCTGTTAACATTTTGGCCTCTCGCATGGTGTAACATCATAGAACCGCATTATAAATTTACGAGCTGTGTTTGCTATTTGGTGACTGTTGTTGTTGTCAACACAAGATAAAATTGTCTTTGATGGTGGATGTTTTTATGTTAATGTCTCTGTAACCTCTCTGAAGATGGCTAATGTGAGCTGAAAGCTTAGAACTAAATAAAAAATTATCCAAATATTGGAGAATTTTTGTCTTTATTTTCACCTGAAATTAAAGCAAAAATACAATGTTTAGAATGGCTCATGATTAAACATAATAGACATACATTGTCTCTTATATTTAACAATATATGTTTAGGAAATATATATATATTACACACACACACACACACTTTCAAATAAAAATTTGAAAATCACATGATATATCATCATTTCTGCAAGGAATACTCGTTTTGTCAGCAACCAAATTTACTATGGAAGGCGCTAGAACAAATCCGTACACCAAAAGTCTGCTCAAAATTAAATCCGTACACCAAAAGTCTGCTCAAAATTAAATCCGTACACCAAAAGTCTGCTCAAAATTAAATCCGTACACCAAAAGTCTGCTCAAAGTTAAATCCGTACACCAAAAGTCTGCTCAAAATTAAATCCGTACACCAAAAGTCTGCTCAAAATTAAATCCGTACACCAAAAGTCTGCTCAAAATTAAATCCGTACACCAAAAGTCTGCTCAAAATTAAATTCGTACACCAAAAGTACGTTCAAAAATTAAATTCATACACCAAAAGTACGATCAAAAGACTAAAATGAGCATGACTCGGCCACTGACAAGCCAAGCCGATCATGTAGAGGGTCCTTCGCCTCGACCTCCTCTCCCAATAAATGATACTGAGGCCGAGAAAAGTCAGTAGACTGAGGAATGCCCCGCAAAGCACTTTGACACTCGAGTAAGAATTCTGATTGATTATTTTATATAAGCTTGCTATAGAGATTCCCAGTGGAAGGACCATGAGTTTATATAGAACTCAATGGGTAGAAGCCATTTCAACTGCAGGTGGAACAGGTCAACTTATTAAAGCACAAATTTACATTAGCTGAAGGCTATCAGTTCAATACTTGTGCTAGATAGTAAATATACATTTGAGCGATTTAACAACTTAACAGCAGGAAATGAGAAAATTCTGACCAATTTTGAATGGTCAGAACTTGGTTGCTCATTCAGTTATTAAGATTGGTTTTATAACATTTTTTATGTTTTTGTCAAGCTCTCTATGTCTATCTCTTTTGAAGGTTTTTAGATATATTGAAAAGAAAATTTTGTTGTGGTGCAGCGAATATTGGCTTAGAATGAGAAATTGGAGAGATGAGGTAGAATTTCAGTTGAATTCATTGCATTCACTTATGCACAAATACCTTTGGGAAAGATATTAATCCATCTCTTCTCCATCCAGCTATGGGTTGAATAGCAGGAGAGATTGGGTTCTATAGCCTTGGTTAGCAACCATTTTATCACAGAAAGAAATGGCAACCTACTGCAGCAAAATCTTCTGTCAATCAGCCATGGATTTAAAGAAACATGATCGCCCAAATGTGTATCATGTATAGCAGTTAACGCACAGACTGAATTATGTTTCATTGATTCCTGGTTAGTCACATCATATCTTTAAAGGTTTGGAATTTCCTGCACATTAAATGACAAGAGAATTGTGGTTAAATAAAAAATACAGTATATATTAAATATTGCTTGATGGAGGCCCAATCAGCAATGGTCAAAAATGTCTGCCACTTTCTTTTGATCATACTGGCTTAATTAAATGATGTAAGTGGCTTAAGTGAAAGAAATGATTACAATTCTTTGCTTTTGCAAGATTTCAATTGAATAAATGCCTGATTAATTAGTGACACAATCACTTTTAACAGTAAATTTGTGAACAGGCACACAACATTTGCATTTCACTTAACTGGAATAAAATGATAAACATTAAGTCATAAACTTACATTTGAACAGAAATTCTCAATACTTAACATTTAAAAAAAATGCTTTCCACCTAATTAGTTAAGCCCCTAAACACAGACACATATAGAATTGTTTTAAAATTGGCTGTATTTATGGAGGAAGCATGCTTTTAGTAAGTTCTGATGAAAATAAAATAATGTATATAAACAAAGAAACTAAAAAGAAAGAATACAAATTAAAATAATGCATTTTTGCTTTCCTTTAAAACTCTGATTTCTTTCTCTTTCCTTCTCTCTCTAAACTTTTATGTAAACTAACAAAAAGGCCACCCTCAAAAATAAAGAGAAAGAAGAAAAGACTAAATCCAGCTGCAAAACAGTGGAAGTTTGTGGAGCCAGTCTACTTATTTGTTATTGAAAACTACCAAAACTCGGGAAGGCTCTATGTATAACTTCCGCAATATAAAAAATGAAAAAAAGAAATGCCAGAAAATAATTTTGTTTAATCAAAAAAATTAACACAAAGAGACTTTTGATGTTAGCTGAAACCAAGGTCTGCACCAGAATCTTGGAGCCTGGTCAAAATGGATATAATCTCATATCTCTGAGCTAGGTGGAGAGAGAAGGGATGACAAGAGAAACAAAAAAAACAAGAGATGGGACCCCCAGAGAAACCAGCCATGTGTGATGTGTGAAGAAGTCATCTGCTAATGATATTTTTGAACCTTTTTAGGGCTGAGAAAATCTCATTAAATGGATGCTGACCTATTTTCAAGATATCAAATTCTCACTTTTCAGCTGTTGAATACGTAACCAAAACAAACTTTCTCCCGACTGCTACCAAGATCTGCCTCATAAACGAACATTTTGCTCTACTGAATATCAAAGGACTCTTTCCAAATCCAATAAATAAAAATACTGGATTTACATTATAGCCTTGAGTCAGTTTGTTTTAATTACAAAGAATATACTGGTACAACACATCACATGCTCAATATTAGGGATAGAGCATTTATAGATATAAACATTGTCGACATAGAAATCAACTCACTGCAGGGTCTGATTGCTGAAGACATTAAACAGCCAGTCACCATGCAGTGTTGATTACAACTCATAATGTAATTTTATAGAGATTTATCAATTACATATACTTGTTTCCCTTACATATAAGATATTCTGTTGTGGTAATATGAGGCATATATGGCTCATACGATCATAACAATATTATTGAGTAGGGGAGATAAGGTTGCTTATTTTTTTTTTTTTGCTTTCTGTAAGCTTTTTAGTTATTTTTACTGTTAATGATTTTATGAAGCATAATTCTTTCTTACATGTGAAAATAAAAGTGGATAGACAGAGATCCTACATTTGTCAAGCAGAAAATATGATGATTTGTAATTGAAAAAATTAGTTAAATATTACCATTTTTTTGACAATATATGTAAACTGGTATAATCACAATAAACAGTTTCTCACAGATTTTGAGCAAAAAATATAAATGAAAATCCTAGATTACTCTTACAGAAGATTTAACAAATGCAATTTCAAAATTACATATGGCCATAATTTTTATGGTATGGATTGTGTTAACTTTCCTTATATGATTTTACTTTTAATGTTTTATGAAACGGAATTCTTTCTTCTTCATGAGGTGAAAATAGAATTGGATAGACAGATATATTTCTCATGCATAAAATATAACCAATTGTAATTGAAAAATTAGTTAAATATTGCTGCCATTTTTTTTTTTTTGCAGGAATAAGTAAAATAGTACAAAAGTTGAGTTATTAATGAAATGACAAATGTGGGGTTATTTTCAGGTAATGAATTTATATTTATTTTCATGGTATGGATGCTAAACTAAGAATTTATTCAAAATGTTGAAATTTCTTTTTGTCAATGTCACCAGGGAAACAGTGACATTCTAAAATTTTATCAAAAAAAAATTATGAAAAGAATTAACAGCCTGAATAGGTGATGTGTGTGTAAAAGCATTGCATGGTAATGTTTAGATGATAACAATGTACTAAAAATAGGAATGACTTGTTTGGTCATGCATATTTGTAATCCAAGCCTCAATCTTTTTGGAATTTGAGAAGAAGGAAGAGAAAAAACAAAAAAAAAAAAAAAAAAAAAAAAAAAAACTTGAGAGGAGAGAAGAGAAAAAACAAAAAACAAAACTTTGACTGATAATGTTCATACTATTTCAACCGTGTCCAAGCCGTATGCACCCTAGGTGGGTTGAGCCAGCTTCTTCCCTGACAGAGAAAGTTTCATTGGGATTTGTTTAAAAGCAGGACCCCCAAGTCTTATCCTGTTATTTAACCAATAGCTGGAGGGAAGGGACGAATTGATACCTTTCCCAAGGGTACTAGCGTGTAAGTAAATGCAGGGCATTCAACTGGAATTTGAGTCAACATCCACTGCAATATATGCTTACAGCACCTGGTATTCCCAAGTGGTCACTCATCTGAGTACTGACCAAGCTCAACGTTGCTTAACTTTGGTGATTAAACGAGAACCAGTGTATTCAGTGTGATATGACCGTAAGCTTATTTCAACCGTTCCAACTATTAATTCAGTCTTTCATTTATTGTGATCCCGTTTCAGCCAGCCCAATTCTACAGCTATGAGACACCCCCGCCATTGAATAGTCGCAGCTGCTGCTTGTTTTGATCTGTCGTTTCTTGTCCTGGCACTACCAAAATCATAGTATTCTTGGTAACATCACTTGGCAGTGCTTTTGTTTTTCATCACTGTCACATGATTTGGGATTTGCAAGCTGAGAGTCAATTAGCTTCAATGAAGATGATCATTAGGATTCTACAGAGATTTCATGTAAGAAATTATCACAGTAACTTTCTTATTGAAAACTAATTTCAAAGCATAAAACAACAACTTCTGTCGACATCGAACAATGGGTTTAATAGCAAATGAAAATATTGAAAAGGAGCAAAGAATTATTAATCTATGTAACCTGATTTATGATTTTTCAGCAGGAAAATTATTCTAACAATAATTCCAAATAATTGAAGAAATCTTAGAGCAGAAGCCAGAAGAGTAAGGATTATAACTGAATTTAATTTATCTTGTCCCCTGGTCTCTCTCTCAAGTTTATTTAAGAATTTTTCAAACCTCTGCCATCAATTTATTCCATGTTTCTCGATAAGATACCATCGCATTTCTTTGTTTCAAAACCACATGGCTTCTTATGTTTTTACAAATGTTCAATATATACAAAGCCCAAGAACTACTTTAGGTAGGGTCTTACCGATGGAGTTTGTTGTATGAGTAGTAAGAGAGTTTATGAGGCTATGTCAGGAGGATAATGATTTAGCCTCGATTTGAGTAGGTAGTCGGAGAGAAGCATTGTTTTGGGAGTTGGTTCCACACAGTTTGTGGGAATTTGGCTGTTTGAATGGAACTTACTTTTCACTAATGGAATGTGGAATGCGTTCACTTCCAAAGCCCATAGTTGGATTTGGTCAGCTAGAAACATGTTTAGTGTTTGATAGTTATTTGAATAAATATAGCAAGAAATCTTTGGAATTTGGAAAACTTTTAGAGGATCATAAATCTTCATGGTGTCCTCAAGTCAATTGGGTAGGTTGGAGAAGACCTAATCTTACTAAATCTTAATGAATCTTACTGGGTTTATTTCAGGTTCTGTGGTGAATGCACACCAGTACAGATGAAAAAAAAAAAGTTTTGGATCACTTGTGGACATGTTTGTCAGTATCAGTTACACCAGGTTTTCCCCGTTAGTAGCAGGACAATTTGGCATGTCTAGACATGGGCCTCTCTGCAACTGGCTATGTAAGTTGCCTCATACCAATAAAAGCAAGGAGGAAAGCCAGCAGTTGGCAAGATTTGGTGTCTTGTGAAGTCAGTCCCGTGGGCATTTTTGTTCAAGTTGTTGAGGTTTCCGAGGCAGTGTTGTTTTTGCTACCTTCTGTCTTTCCCCTCTCTTCCTATTATTATCCCTGTAGTAGCTGGGAGAGCAATCAGTTATTTTTTTCTTTCCCACCCAATCTCAACAGACTCATTGCTTACATTACAACAGGTTCAAATTTTCACAGAGCCTTCTGTAAACTCATTTTATGTGTTCTCCTTATTTTTAATTTCTTTTTTCTTTCCTTTTTCTCTGCAACACTTAATTAGTTTCTCTGAGTTTTATCATAGTCTAACCTTATTTCCTGTTTCAAATCATTATCAGGCATTATCAATTCATTAAAAAGTTGAACCATGGTTACCACACTGTTATATTCCTCATGGAATAAAACATTGACCCAAGGTTTCCACTCAGTTATATGGCCACGTTTAGATGCACAAGACTTGAAAGATGGAGTGGAAGGAGGGTTCTTTTTTTCTTCTTCTTTTTAGTACAAATTAGAAAAGGGTCAACAAATATACTGACTGCACCAATTTAGACATAGATATATTTGCCTCATAAGAAAAGGAAACTCCCATTTATAAATTGCAAAAGCACTCAATTTAGACATATTGCTGATAGATTTGGCCAAACATTTTGACAAAATTAGAGTCTCATCACCATTTTTTTTTCTGTTGCCTAACAGCCTAACATTTTCTGGTTTGAAAGGACAAAAATAGATACTGCCTACTTCCATACAGCTTTTACTTCAGATCAAGGCTACAGAAAAAACTGGTTGAAATGTATTAGCAACAAACAAATAGAAAAAGAATGAGATCAGGAATGTGAATAACTAATGGAATGATAAGGACGTCTCAAATATCACAAAAACCTACTCACTCTAGAAGTTGTGACATTTGCATGCTGATATTATACACTCTGTTACATCTATTGTGGTACTGAAATCATATAATCTACTGTGAGATGGCCGGAAGAAAGTGTTAATATTTTCCTTTTTAATCAGAATCTGAAATTGGAAAATCAAACCTGAAGGAAAAAAAACACCTTACCGTGTCAAAAAAATCATCCAGCGTGAATTGAGGATATCCTAGGGCCACCAAATCAGTCTTGGATTGATTAACTACTTCTTTGAATCTGGAAAAAGTACAAAAATTATTTCAAAATTACAAGTGACAGAGCAGTTTTTGACAACTTGTACAAACACACAGAATTTATGTATTTGTTTTAATATTTATTTGTTTTAATTGTATATCAATACATGTGATTGTCTATAAAACAGGCCACAGGCATTTGTAGATGTTTTGTATCTTATCTGCTGTAATGAAAACTACAGATATATCAAATTAACAAGTGAATGCTGGCCTGATTTTGAATGTCCCAAATAGAGTTAAGTACACAAGTGACATATCGACTATGTTAATGTTCTGCTTTCTTGAACAGCATGCTAAAATAAACTTGCAGATACAAATTTAGGCAGAGTGCACAAATACTGCACTGATCTGAAGCAGATGTGCCAAGCTGTACTAGACATGACCCATATTTTTTTTTTTTTACAGGTACTATATTTATACAATAGGACCTGACCATCCATGGGATTACAAACCTTAGCTTATGTTATTGTAAGTTAACACAGTGGACAAAACTTTTATTAAACTGAATTGTTTTGGCAAAGACATTTCAAAAACGTAAAATAAAAACAATAAAAAAGCGAAAAATCTCTATCTCTCTCTCTATATATATGTTTCCTTTGTCTTCAAGAAAAAATTAAAATCATTAAATATATGAATAGCAATAAACTTTTAAACCAGAGGCATGAAACCACAGTAAACTGCAAACATATTAAAGAACTAACCTTATAATCATGCTAAAAAATACTACAAAAGCCAAAGCTAGGACCCCTTAAAGACGATAAACTTTTATAGTATTAACAATACTCTTACATCAAATTTTACCTGTTACACACCACAAACTGATCTAATTTAAAGTTTTATAGAAAAAAGTGATTTCCTAAATTCAAAATTAAGGTTAAATATACAAAATTAGAGTAATGATAAAAACTGTATTTAAATACTAAAATATCCTATAGTTGTACAAATAAACATAAAAGATAGGTCCAATCCTATCTCTCCCCACCCTTTACACTTCCTTACTCTCCCCCTCCAGAGAATAAAGTCTAGCCAGGAGGCCATAAACCTATACCCCACCTTCTAATGTTAAATCTGTCTACAAAATTCCCGATACTTTCATTCATCAACCATATTCCCTACCCACCCCACTTCTTTCAAGATTCTAATGGACAATTTATAAAACTTATTCCCTTATCGCTAACCCCCACCAACACACCAACATCCCACACACAACTTGCCAAATATAAGAAAAGAGGTTTTCCATTCCTTTCCACAACACCTGATGAGACATTGTAATTTCAATGTTGAAACAAAATGTACATTTTGTAGTGGATATAAAAAATTTGTACATGTTCTAAAATATAATTAATAATATATATATATATATATATATATATATATATATATATATATATATATATCAAAGAACAGAACGCACACCATTTGTTACCTAGGTTTTTGAACATGCTGGTCTCTTCAGGCAAAGAAGACGCTGGTCGATACCTAGGTAACAAGTAAGTGATTTGTGTTCTGTTTATCCTGTCTTTTCAGGTAAATGATGACAATCATCAAGCTAATTATTATTATTATATTAAAAGTAACTGTTTTGCCTCTTTTAACAACTCTAGCTTTTTTCTAAGAGTGTTTGAGACTATTTATCAACCCTCTCCCTGTTTGGTTTGTTTTATGATGTATCAACCTCACTGGGTTATTTAATGCCAACAAGATTTTTACAATCGATTCATATGAACAGAACATGTATTCTTTGTAAGAAATCAGATTGTAGATTAGGTTTCATTGATGTACTTTTGTAACGAGGATTTTTTGGTACAAGTCTGGTTTTACTGATGTATTCTTTTCCTTGTTTGGTTTATATTTTTTGGTAGAGAGGCCTACTGTTTTGAGAAATTATATTATGCCATTCATTTTTGCTTTTTCAAGCAGCTCATATTGTTTATCTTATAGAATTTTTGTCTTGATAGCTTAAGGGCTGAACCTTCAGTTAATATATGTTTAATAGCATATGACATTTTACATGCTTGGCATACTGGTTAATCTTCTTTGTTTAGTAAGTAAGGATGGGTCATTCTTGTATGGCCAATGTTTAAATGAGCCAGTATCACTTCTTCCTTTTGAGATTTTCTGGACGCCAACTTCCATTCTCCTAGTTTGGGAATAATTGCGAAGAGTTTATAGTGTTGGTTAGTTTCCCAGCACCTTTGTCATTCATACTATTTATTAATAACCTCCAAAGAAGTCAATATATGAGATTTTGGTCCTTAAATCTGCATTGATATCTAAAGTGGATTTGGATGTTAGGTCTGCTTTACTGTTACCTTCCACACTGTTATGGCTAGGAATGAAAGTTTGACATCTTTGTTTGCAAGTAGAGCTCATTTTGAATAATAGTTTGATAATGATTAGGTTATTAGATTTTTTTTTTTTTTTTTTTTTCAATCAAAGCCATTAGGATGGATAGTGAGTCTGAAAAAATTAAAGTTTTTGTTAGCTCACTCTGATAACATTGAGAGCTGGTTCTATTGCATAAGCCTCTTTAGTAAAAATAGAAACTCCCTTTAGGGGGGGCACTTTTCTTTTGTAATATTTCTGCTCACTGCTGCACATCTTGTCTTTTTCCTCATATCTTGACCCACCTGTATAAATGGGTCTATGGTTAGGGTATGTCCTAGAATGTGAGTGGGTGCGTTTTTTGTTTAAGGAGTTTATGTAATTGTATCAAGACTTTGGGGTGCTTAATTGTCCATGGTGGAATATCAGTAGGGCACACCAATTACTACATTCATCCTGAGTCCATAGAGTTGTATGGTATTTTCTTTTTATTGGAATAGATTACAGTAATTAGGTTTAAAGGTACTGCTCTAAGCTGGGTTATTTGGGCATGATTTTATTTTGACACAGTAGTGCCAGTTTATTACACCTTAAATGTGGAGGTGTTTTATTAGCTTGTGTGCATAAGCTCTCCACTGGGAATGTTTTAAAAGCCCCAAGTACTAATCTGGAGTCTTAATGACTGGTTGCATTGAGTATTTTTATGAGTGATTTTCTGACCGCCCCCTATATAAAACTAGCATAATCCAGTTTTGAGTGAAGTAGTGAAGTTTCTAGGACATATAATGAGGAAGGAGGGCTTAGAGAATCTGATACTCACAGGATAGATAGAGGGAAAGAGAGACGAGAAAGAAATGGGTGACATACTTGATGGGCTTTAGCAAATGGATAGCAGAGCAGGGTCTGAGAGGGATAACAAGGGAAAGGGTGTTAAGAGCTACAAGGGATAAGGAGATGTGGAAGACCATGATTGCCTATGTCCTGAAGAAGTAGTGATCTGTAAAATCTGATCAATGTTTATTGATCTGCTC
This sequence comes from Ascarosepion bandense, assembly GCA_037127315.1. Classification (NCBI taxonomy): domain Eukaryota; kingdom Metazoa; phylum Mollusca; class Cephalopoda; order Sepiida; family Sepiidae; genus Ascarosepion; species Ascarosepion bandense. The sequence continues at coordinate 2,016,274 of JBBBDQ010001631.1, read as the reverse complement.
CCCATTCACTATGGGCCATTACACACAAAAGTTGTAACTGAATTTTATTTTCAAGTATTTTAGATGGGGAGTGAACATTAATTTTTTCATCAAAGATGATGTCTAAGAACGTCAGTGTTGTTCCACTACTGGGATTTCTTCTCCATCTGACTTTAAACATGTTTCCTTGTGCAATTTTCTTAATTTGCAGAAATATAAGCATTTGGTTTTTGTTTTGGAGAAGGCAAAACCATTCTCAGTGGCCCATTTGTGTATTTTATTGAGGCATTGTTGGAGTTGTCTTTCTATGGTTTACATATGTAGAGATCTGTACATAATTAGAAGTCATCAACCTATAAAGAAGCATCTCACTCCTGGGCTTAAGAATTTAACTTAAGGAGTTGATTTTTACACAGAATAGGGTCACTGAAAGAATGCTTCCTTGTGGAACTTCTTCATCTTGATCTTGCAGTTATGAGAACACTAGTAGTATCGTCCGGTGTTGCTCGGGTTTAATGAAAGCTTTAAAACTAATCTATGGTCCTGGAGCTCAGACACTTTGGACGTTGGCACGAAAGACTAAAAGGCAATAGTTGTTTCCAGTTAAAGCGAAACTGTAGACTGAAAGAAAAATGAGTGGATGTAAGTCAAATTTTGATTTCCTGGTATTGATATCAAATTTTCTGCACTATTGTAAGAACTGCAACCTTGAAACTTCTGAATATCGTTTCTTATGTCATTGTCTATGAGTGTATCAAATTTGATTAAAATCGGACCACTCCTTCTATAACCCAATTTTTTCGATTAATCGGGAGTACCTCGACACAAAACCTAGCTAAGAACACTCGCAGACGCTTATAGTACAACTGTGTAAATTTTCAAGAAAATCAGTTCAGCTGCTTCGGAGTCTACAGGTAACGGACACACACAGACAAAGATCCATTTATAAATAAGTTTAGATTAGATTTAGATATTTCCTGTACAAACTTTAAATCTTTGGTCTTCCAAGAAATTCTCTATGAATTGAGTCAGCCTTTGTTTTAGTTCATGCAAGTCTTTCAAGATAGTAAATTTCCATGCTATGTCGTATGCCTTTCCTAAGTAAAAAAAGAAAGAATGCTGTGAAATGTTTTTTCTTAATGAAGGCTTCTCTTACAATAGTTTTTAGACATATTAAGTGCTCCATGATGATTCTTTCTTTCCTAAAAGCACATTGGAAGTCACTGATTAAGTCATTCGTTCCCAGATACAAAGTCAACCGGTTGTCAACCATTTTCTCCAGTTTTACATAGGCAACTAGTTAATGCTATCAGTCTGTGGTTTTCAGGGTCTCTGTCATCTTTTCTAGGTTTTGGAATAGGGATGATGAATGACTGTTTTTTAAGAAGTTGTCCATATGTTGTAATACAATTTTACTAACAGTTGTAATGATTTGTTGGGCAACTCTAATTTATAGTGTATATCATCTCGATCCACAGCTGTATTGGAAACTTTCTTTAAAGATTCATTTAGTTCCTCTCGAGTGAATGGTAGTTTATAGCTCTCAGCATTATTTGATTTTGCGGGAATTTGTGTCTTCTCAGAGTGTAGTTTGTAGACGAATTAATCACCAATTGGATCTGTTCTCCCAGCTGCTTCTCATAGAACCCGGAACACTGCTTCACTAGGGACTCCATTTCCTGCACACCGTAAGCAAAACGCTGTCTCCCGAACACCGGTGTAGCCTTCTCGAGTCTTCAATAGCAAAGTGCCTCCGAAACAGAAGTAGGCTCTTTTCATGTGTTTTTTGGTCTCGTAATTTCTCACTCTTGAAGAGCCTCGCTTTCACCAATGACGCACGCGCCGTGTCATTCCAAAAACTGCCTTGCATGAGCTTGCCTTGCGGTTCTCTTACGTCTATGAACACACGTGCAGACAAACCGCTTTCTCTTGCTTCGGCAAGGTAAGTCTCCACCACACTCCCACCTGATCTCATCATCACAAAAAGTGCATTTGGGAGTGGGTGCTCCTTCGGAGGGGTATGACACAAGGTTCGTCCTCAGATGGCCTGATTGGCATCTCTGATTTCATTGTCCCATCTCTTGGTCACTGCACTTGCTCGGCGCTTGATGAATGCAGTTGCCACTCTCAGCCAGCCACACATGGGGAAGGGGCCCATGAGTTTCCCACAAATGGAAAACACATGTTACCACGTCGGGAATTTCCGGGATCTGTTCACCCCGCTTCCATCAGAGAGTACCGTTCTCTCCCCACACCTGCAGACCGAGGACCCTAGTTCCATCTCGTAGCTGTTTTGGGTCTTTACAGACTAGGCCGTAATCTGAAAAGTGCTGTTGAACTCGCACTGCAGAAACCAGGCTCTCATTGATAAAAATGTCGTCAACGTAAGCTGACGTGGCACTTTTGATCACATGATCTTGGGACATTATAGTGTCGACGACAGATTTCATGATGAGTGGTGCCACATTTAGGCCAAAACCCAATCGTGTAAGGCAGAACCGCTTGCCCTTGAAAACGACCGTTTGGAATGGCCACAGCTTCTTGTCAATGTGAATTTGTAGGTTGGCTTGTCGCAGATCTAAGAGCGACACATCAAACTCCTTGCTGTCGCCATTCTCTGAGCTTTTGTGCGCATAGTTCGGCATCGGCAGTGAATGCTTCTACAAATCCGTTCAATTCTCGGTAGTTGAGTACTGGCTGGACCTTTTGCTTATGTTCCTGCACGACTGCCATCAAGGGAATTAGACCCTTGGGTGGACCAAGTTCCTCCTCGGGATATGGCAGCAACCGTCCGTTACGTTGCCATAGACAGAGTTCTTTCTCGTATGCATCCCGGGCATGGTCTGGCGCAGTGTACTCTTGCACGTTATTCATCAGCTCACCGGGCGAGTGACCACTTGCCCATTTCCATGTTGCAGTCCACACTCTTTGCCTTTCATCAAATGTCACAACACTGAAATCGGGCTCATCAATAGAAATGGCGGCACAACCATCCAGGTCTCCAAAGTATGCCTCACCAGATTCTGTCAGGCGAACACCTCCTAGCTGTTTGATCGCATTGATGCCAATAAGCAGGTCAAAACCCAACAATTGTCCATCCACAACTAGGACCTCAATGTTCACGGGCTGAGACTGTCCAACTTCCAATTTTATTCTGCAGTGCTCCCGGCACTTCAAAGTCTTCCCATTGGCCGTCAGCACTCCTACTTCCTTCTGTCTCCAATGGCAATACACAGCTTTGCTCACCAGTGTCTGTGAGCAGCCGGAATCCACCAGAGCTGTGCACTCTCGCCCATCCACGAGCACTTTTACGGTGGGCAATTTCTTGGTTCTAACTTGCTCAGAGAGGAGACTGGTACTGACGTCTCCTCCCCTTGGGCGTTTCCCTGGCATCTTGATGATGTATGTCCAAGTTTATTGCATCTGAAGCATTGGGTTTCACGGCGAGACTTCCGCACTCGACCGTCCGACCTCTTTTGGAGTCCCTGCATACAATCCTTCGCCATGTGGTTGAGTTCAGAACACTTGTAGCAAAAAAGGTCTCACTGCGCGAGTTATCAGGGAGCAAGTCTGCATCCGAATGTGTTTTGCTAGTGGATGCAGCGACCGACTCCTTACAGCTTCCGTTGTCAGTCATGATAGCCCGTGCTCGAGTCAAAAGCTGCTCCAATGTCATGGTCTCCATTCTGGATGAGGCACGAAGAAGCTGTCTAACATATTGTGGCAACCCCGAAACAAATGCACATATCATCCATCGTTCGGGCAACGATCCCTCAACCAGCTGAGCTAAACGATGTAGTTCAGCCAGAAACTCGTCCACTGTTTCTCCCAAGTGAAGTTGCCGAGTAACAAATTAATCATATGCATCAGATGCATCTGTTGCATACGCGGTCATGAGGGCCTGTTTAATCTGCTCCGCATCCACTTTCTGCTCCTTGCTGAGCTGCCTGTATACAGCAAGAGCACCGCCTCAGAGGCGTAATGGTAGAATCCGCTCAACTTTATCCATAGCACAGAGTTCACAGACCAACTCTGCATTTTCGATCCACTCGACGATTGGCATATCAGTTGCAGCGCCACTGAACTCGGGAATCAACCGGACATCAAAGACTTTGCCGTCCATAATGAAAATCATGAGATGCCGAAATAGCTTGTGGGAATTTGTGTCTTCTCGGAGTGTAGTTCGTAGACGAATTAATTACCAATTGGATCTGTTCTCCCAGCTGCTTCTCGTAGAACCCGGAACACTGCTTCACTAGGGACTCCGTTTCCTGCGCACTGTAAGCAAAACGCTGTCTCCCGAACACCGGTGTAGCCTTCTCGAGTCTTCAATGGCAAAGTGCCTCCGAAACAGAAGTAGGCTCTTTTTATGTGTTTTTTGGTCTCGTAATTTCTCACTCTTGAAGGTTCCATTACGTCTATGAACACACGTGCAGACAAACCGCCTTGTCTTGCTTCGGCGAGGTAAGTCTCCACCACAGATTTAAAGTTTAGTTTTTAGTTTTTCTTTTAGCTTTAGAAATTGTTGGCAATCATTTTTGGTAGATGAATTTTTAGAGATTGTTTTTGGCTAGATGATCAGTGAAATCCTTTTTGCTGGTTATTTTGCAGTTATTTATCGAGAGGTGTCTTATAGCATTTGTATGGTATTTGCCTGCAATTTTCCTTGTCATATTCCATACAGATTTGGATTTTGTAGCAGAATTGAGTCTGATGACAGTTTTTCTAACATTACTTTTTGATTTTATTAATTATTCTGTGCTTTTGCTCATAGTTTCTTAAATTGCAGCAAATTAGGGGTTGTAAGCTGTTTGTTAAATTCTCTCAAAGCTGCTCTTCTTAGCCTGATAGCTTCTTTACATTTATCATTGAACCAAAGTCTGTTGCATTTTTTGGTACTGAACTTTTTGGAATGCATTTTTTCCATAAAATATTATAAATTCTTGATGCATTTTCCTTTAGCTAGTTTTTCAGAACATTATATTTTAAATTGGTTCCAGTTCACTCAAACTAATTTTCAATGGAGAGGATTTTTATCATTATATTCTGAGTTTTGTAGAATGATTGGCAAGTGATCACTACTGCATGAGCCTGCCAGGACCTTCCAAGAGAAATCCATATAAACTGATTGATCACATAAGGATAATTCTATTGCAGAGTAGCTGCTAGTAAATGGATTTATATAAGTCTGTGTTTTATTATAAAAGCATAAATTGTTATTATCGTTTCTAAGGTCTTTTCTTTTTGATTGGTAGCTTTACTACCCAATAGGGTGCTGTAACAGTTAAAGTCCCCTAATATTCTAAAAGGATGTAAGGAGTTGCTTTATGATTTCATAAATTTCAGCTTCATTTACTGGTTTATTTGGTGGGATATATACTGAACAGATATTTATTGGCCCGTGTAAGGTCACTTTAACAGCAGTCACCTGTAAAGTCATTAAATTTATTTTCCTTTGAGGTACATAATTCCTAACTAGGATGTACACCCGCCGACGCTGGAAGCCTAGTGACAAGTATGTAGTTGTATTGCTAGAATTCTTTTATATTCAATTTGTCATTTTTTTTTTTTTAAGGAATGTTTCCTAAAGGTAAACAACTGCCAGTGAAATGTCTGTTATTATGTTTGCCTTTATTCAATGGCATTTCCACTGATTATCCGATACAAGATTGTTGAATGTTTTCGGGCTTTAGCTTAGTATGTGGCTGTGTTTTGAATTTTGGATCTTTTGGCTTTCTACCTCCATTTTGTCAAATCAATTTTGTGTAGGAATTTGGTTGCAGTAGATTTCCATTTTTGGTTTGGCTGGTTCTGTTCTTTTGAGAGAGAAATTGTTTAATTTATCTTTAATGGACTTTTTTTGGAAGACAGACAGGAGATTGCTTTAAACTTTGCTTTGTAGAGGATTTTGTAATTTTTGGAGTGGTTTGTGTTTGAGCATTAGTTTTGCTATTTTTTTTTTCTTCTTTATTATTTCAATTCTTTCATTGGCCTTCTTTTGCAGTTTATTTTGTACTGTTTCCTTGGAGTATAGTTCTTTTAGATAGTTTTGAAATTTGTGCCAGTCACTTTGTCCTAAGTGCAGGAGTTTCTCAATATGGTCTCTGTATTTATCAGGTTGACTGGTATTCTTTGTGGCCATTTTTTAAATTATTTTTGTATAAGAAGAGCCTTTCATGTAACTTTCTACTACTTGCCTTGCATCTTTGTTTCACCTCTACAATCTCCTTTTCCAGAAGTTGCATGATTGTATTAGCTGGATGATTTTCCTGGCACATCTTACTTCATAGTGGCATTCTTCTCTTCAGTAAGGTCTGAATCCCCTTCAACATTTTCCACACATTGGGTGACTCCTGCAGCTATCCCTCTGAGGCCCAAATTTTTGGCATTTGAAGCACCTTAATGGAGTAGGAATATATTGTTCCACTGGATCAATATATCTTTTTCTTTTCTTTTTTTTATAGGGATTTCAGTCATGACAAAAGTAAGGCTACAAGTATCTGTTGTAAGGGTTTCCTCTTTTATTTTAATTGTGATTTTACAGTAATCACTGAACCCCTGGTTTCCTAAGGCAGATGTGATTTCCTCAGATGTGGCCAGAGACAACTCTGCTTCTAATGACTCCTTAGATGTGTTCAGTCTTTAATAGGGGAGAAGTTTTTCATTTTGGTGTTATGAAAGGTTTTCATTTTTATTATATTTTCAAGATGTTTCCTATTTTTCACCTCTACCAGCAAATTGCCATATCTCAATTTCTTGACTGTTTTGGGGTTCATCCTACTGGATAACACTTTTTCAATCAAGAAAGGAGTAAGTTTTGCGAGAGAAGTTTCTTCTAGAGATGCAAGCACAAGAAACTGAAAATTCAGTATCCATTTCTTTTTTTGAAATCAGAATTTGAAAGATATCTTTTCGGATTTTTGTTTTGATTGTTCATAATTTTTATGTTTAAAATTCCCTGCATGTTCATTAGGGTGTGTTAAACCCAATTGCCTTGACAGGTCTACACAAACCAGTATACTCATATTCGAGAGAGACTCTGAGCACCTGTTAAACCATTTGTTATACAAATGGGTATGTTTACAGCCATGTCTAAGCCTAGATCTCTTTGAATTGATTGACCCTCAATCATTGCTTTTAACACCTATAAATTGGATAGAGATGGTATTCTTATCCCAGTGTAAATTTGGGGTATTGTATTTTCTTATAAAGTACTTCATAAATTGATAAAGTTATAGGCACTAGGCCTTGGCATGATCAACTGATTGATCAGATTGGGCCTCTCTGACTGCACATCTAGTTTAAGAGCCAAAGTGGTGTGTTGGGAATCAAAAGTATTTAACCTTAACTCCTGAAACTCTCAACCACCAGGATCCTGTCCCCAGACATTATGGGTGAACTCATTGATATGTGTGTGTGTGTGTGGGGGGGGGGAGGATGTGTTACTCCTCTGCAGAGGTGCAGTTGGCATATTCTGAAGCTCTATGAGCAGAAGAAATGATGGCTGGGTCTAAATGTAATCTTCCTGTGAATTTATATTTTTTATTCTCTGGTAGTAATTGTCCACTACTTCTTTAGTTGTAGTATACATATTTATGTTTTCTCTCTGATTGAAGACTGACAAGTGATAACTGGTTGAGTCAACCACATTTTTTGATTCACCACTTAACAGTGAATAATAATTTTTTTTTGCTTACCATTATTCTTTCTTTCCCTTTACTCTAATCTATTTGTTTGTGTGTGTGTGTATATATATATATATATATATAAAAATCAAAAATGAAAATGGCATGTAGGTAAAATCCCAAAACATATCCTATTAACATTAATCTCATTAATATTAAAAATGTTCCTGGTAGAGGGCTTGATGTAAATAGTGTTTTATCTATTTACAGAGCCAAATATGTATATTTTTTAATAAAAATCCAAAACCTACATATGCCATATGGCCATTTCAGCGAGGAAAAACCTCACTTCTTCAGCAGCAAAATTCCTTTATTGTGCAAATACAGTACAAAATTCATTTACCAAAAGTTTATTCAAAGAAAAAATTAAGATAAAATAAGAAAAAATAATGGGAGGGGGTGTTAAGAAAAGGAGAGCAAATTTTGTTAGATGGTTGTCGTCTACACATTGATATGTGGAGGGTAGGGAAGGAGGAGGAAAGAAAAGAGAGTGAAAAGGATTCAGGACACGATAATGAAGATGAGTCAAAATGACATTTAGATTACATCTATGTTAAGAAATTAAAAATTAAGTGTGTTGCAGGAAAATAGGTAGAGTGGGAAAGCGAAAATAGAAAGAAGTGAAAAAGAAAACAATGGAGTAGACAGGGAAAGAGTTAAAGGAGAGAGGTGGGAGAAAGAAAGAACAAAAGAAAAAAATCATGCCATATAGCCATTGAAAGAAACGCCAGCTGAGAGTGGAAAGAAAGAGATTGATACATGAAATGGGGAAAGAAAGGGAGAAAGAAAAAGGGGAAAAGGGAAACAGAGAAAAATTTGACATGATGTAATATTCGACTCTGCCTAAATTTTTTTCAAAAATTTTGTTTAAAATAATATCGTCTTGTAGGGACAAAATTACTTTCAATTTTACGACTGGAATAAAAGAGGAACAGAAAAGGAAATATTGCATTGGAGGGGGTCTAAAAAGAGGATTTTGATAAATAGTATGTACACATATATATAAATTTATAAAGAAAATATATATATATACATAAATAGACAAAATAGAATGGAATTTCCCTAATATAAAAAGATTTTTATAGGGAATTTTGAAGATATAGATAATTGTAGTGTAGATCATAGATTCCCTTTCAAAAAATTTGCCAGAAATATAAAGAGACAAACCTGGAAGACATTTTTCTCCAAACAAACAAAAGCAAAATATTTGAATATCTAAAAGAGGCTGGCATATACAACAAAATTTAATACCCCAATCTAAATATACATTACTCTTAAATGAAACAACCCTTTTAACCATTCTCTAATCTTACCTATTATGAGTTCTATCCCTAAATAAACCATTCATAATAAAAGTCCAATAAAAACTCTTTCTGGCAGTAAATAACCAGAAAGTTTGATCTGCTGTCAAATCAATCAATAATCATAGATTCCCTTAAGTTATTTCACTAGATCAATAAGTTGATTATTGATATGAATGAACCACTAAAAGGATAGATGAGAAAAAACAAAGTTTAAAATGAAAACTTTAGGCAGAGGAAGCATTCAGGAATTTGTAAAACAAACTCAGAATTAGTTGCTATCTGAAATAAAAAATATATATATATATATATATATATATATATATATATATGTGTGTGTGTGTGTGTGTGCATGCATACTATTTATCAAAATCCCCTTTTTAGAAGCCCGCCAATGAAATATTTCTTTTTTCTGCATCCCCACTTTTGTTCTAGTAGTAGAATTTGAAGTAATTTTATCCCTACAGTAGTAAAACAATATTATTTTAAACTGAAATTTTTTTCTTTTCTTTCCTCCTCCTTCCCTACCCTCCATGTATCAATGTCTAGATGACAATCATCTAATAAAACTTAGTCTCTTTTTCTTAACCCCCCTCCCATTATTCTTTCTTATTTTATCTTAATTTTTTTCTTCTTTGAGTAAACTTTGGTAAATTAATTTTGTACTGTATTTGCACAATAAAGGAATTTGGCCGCTGAAGAAGTGTGGTTTTTCCTCGCTGAAATGGCCATATGGCTTATGTAGTTTTTGGAATTTTATTTGAAAAAAATGTGTGTGCACACTTTTACAATGTCTGTTTTTAAAGCACTAATAGAGTAAAACACTTTATAATGAATTTAAAGATGTGTTTTTAGTTTTTTGTGACAGTGTAAATGAAAGGCTGCCAAAAAGTTTGAGGCTCAAACCATTTTCAAAAATCTGACTAAATAACCAAACATCAGAATCTTTTTGGAAAGGCATTTTGACAACATTTTAGCATTCCCTTGTCTATACACTATGTCAGATGCTATACAAATTAATGATGCCATATAAAGTTGGTCTTAACCAATGTTAGTAAAAATTCTCAGGATATATTGATCTTTATCAGGTGAATAATTGTAAATCATACCAAGTTTATTTAAGGTGATTCTGTGAGTGCTATTGGTATTATTACCTGCCACAAGGTAAGGTCATTGGTAACTAAACTGGTTCCCTCTACCTGGTTTTATGGTGAGGAGGGTGGCAAGAGAGTAATTGGTTGATCTTCTAAGTGCAGCTTAGATGTAGAACAAGGCTAAAAGTATAGGGTACCCAGTGAAGTTCAAACTCACTACTCAGTTGTAATAGGTTCTAGCAAGACAAGCTTGCTAACCATTACACCATGTTGAGGTGCCCAGGCAAGAGAGTAATTAGGATGAAAATCAAAACCTGTCAAAGTACAGATAAACCTTCTTGTAGGGGTCAACAGTCATCTAGTACCATGGAGTAGATTGGCTCCCATAGCTCTGGATGCATTCAGTGCAGTGGTGACATAGCTGAGAGCTTCTTAGACTTAAATCAACAGGCAGGAGAGAGTTCATCATATTAGTAGGGCTGAAAACTTTTCAGCACCTTTAAGTATGTAATCACTGGAATGAATGAATTTATCAAAAATATTTGTGATACTACTAGTTACATAAACAGCATGTGGTATAATAGTAATAACATAGGTATATAAATTAAAATAAAAATAATAATAGAACACACACACATCACTCCATACAAAGACAGAACTAATCCAACTATTTTATTAGTGAACACTTGCTAATACCCTTACTAGTACACTCTAGTCAAACTAAAAGCCTGTTTAACATTTGACTCACATCAATTATTCTTGTTCATTTCTTAAGAGCTGATACATATAATTAACCAAATCATAGAGTGCAAGGTCAGGTTCTTGAGGAGGGAGAAAGTCATCGCTGCTCTTCCTTGATCAGTTGCCCATTAAATTAATGGAAATTAGAAACCAAAATTAAATGAATCCACTTAATTATTAAAATGAATAGTCTTGAAAATGTTTATTTTAATGAGAGCCAACAAAAAGACTTGTTGCCAATAATACAGTAACTTGTAAAAATAAATACAATTTTCAGTGGATGGCAGGCCAATGTGTGTGTGGGGGGGGGGGGTGACACAACTAGCATTTTTAGATTAATGGGCTCCCAAATAGTAGCAAAAAGCAATGCTATTATGAACACAATAGAATGGCTTAATATTCTGATTTATTGAAAAGAAAAAAAAAAAGAATACAATCATTTAGTTAGATTAAATCAATGCTGGTATAAGATCAGATTCATAGAGCACCCAGTAAAAGATGAATTTACAAGATAAGTCCACCAACTACTCTATGACAAGGATGCTTACTCTCCTGTGTAATAGGTGAGGCCAACTTACATTTTTCATTTTTTTATAAGCATTATACATAAGGAAAAAGAATAATAAAATCAGAGTCTGCACTGACTACTCCACAGGATTAAATGAATGCTTGAAACAGCATAATTACCCTTTACCTTCAGCAGAAGATATATTTGCAAAGCTGAATGGAGGAAAAATATTTTCTAGATTAGACTTGTCTGAAGCATATTTACAAATTCCAATGGATGAGGAGTGTGAAAAAATATTAACACAACACAAGGGTCTGTTTAAGTTTCATAGTTTACTGTTCAGAGTAAAAAGTAGCACCTGCAATTTTTCAACAAGCAATGTATACGATGCTAAGTCGTTTGGATTATGCTATGGCATATCTTGAGGATGTATTAATTATAAGCATGGACTGCAATGAACATGCAAAGCATGTGAACGAGTTGTTTAAAAGAATAAAGGATTACGGTTTTAAGCTCAATATAGACAAGTGTCAGTTCTTTCTACCAAAAATTAATCATTTAGGTCAAATTATAGATGACAAAGGTAGAATGCTGGCTCCTACAGAACAAGTGCTATAAAAAACATGTCAACACCTACAAATATTGCATTCTTATAAGCATTCTTAGGATTAATGAAAGACTATAATAACTACATTCCTAACATGAATGATCTCAGAGCATCTTTTGTGGAAAAAAGATGAAAAATGGGTATAGTTTAAAAAATGCGAGAAAGCATTTCAGAAATTGGAAGCGGCTCTAATTTCTGATCTATTATTAATGCATTATGACTTGAGCAAGGAAATATATGTAGCAAGTGATGCTAGCAACTTTGGGTTTGGGATGGTATTGTTTCATAAACAAAATGATGGAAAACTAAAAGCTTTTTATCACGTTTTAAAAACGCTTCTGTCAGCAGAACAAAAATACTACCAAATTAAAAAAGAAGGTTTAGCAATGCTTTTTGCTGTAAAAAAAGTTTCACAAGTATATTCAAGGCAGACAGTTTATTTTTCAAACAGATCACTGTCCGTTGGTAACAATTTCTGTCTCGAAGAAAGGTATTCCAATGCATACTGCAAAGACGGGTGACTATCTTACTTAACTATTCCTTTAAAATGGAGTATTTACCTTCAGAAAGGATAGTGCATGCAGACGAATTATCGAGATTGATTCCGAGAGAGTGTCCAAACTACTGGAAGAAACAGTAATATCTTCACTGGTTTGTGAATCAGAAATAAAAAACGTAATCTCTGTGAGAGAATTACCTGTCATAATTGATGAAATTAGAACTAAAGCAGAGTTTGACAAGTTCATAACTCACAAAAAGAAAGAGTTATTGGAAAATAAGGAAAATGTTTTTTCAATTTGTCAAGACATGCTACTTTATGGTGAATGGGTGGTCATTCTGGCAGTATTAACAAAAAGAATATTACAAAATTTTCATCTGGGACACCCGGGCATTTTACGTATGAAAGTGCTTAGTCAAAGTTTCATGTATTGGAATGAAATGGAGAAGGACGTTGAAAAGTTGGTCAAAAATTGTCAGTTAGCAGCAAAATACCACCTATAAAGTTTAACTCATGGCGAAAAACAGACAAGCTATGTATAATATGTGTGTCTAGGCTACACACATATTATACAGGGCCGATAAGGGGTAGATACTACTTTGTTGTAGTGGATAGTTTTTCAAAATGGCCAGACCTATTCAGATGCAGATTGCCAACAACAAAAAGCCCAATAGAATTTCTAAACAAATTGTTTGCAAGATTTGGTGTACCGGATATGATTGTATCAGACAATGGGATGCAGTTTTCATCAAGAGAATTTGCAAATTTTTGCTAAATGCATACAGTGACTTATTTGACATCTGCACCCTACCATCCAAGATCTAAGGAGTTGGTAGAATGATTTATAGAACTTTTTAAAAGGACAATAAGGCAGAAAGATTAAAAAACAAGAAATGAGGAGCTACAGAATTTCTTATCTGTCTACCGTATCGCACCAAACACAACTGCTAATGCAGGAATGTCTCTTGCAGAGTTAATGTTTGCAAGGAAGATCAAATTAAAAAAAGAACAAAATTATGAGTGACAGAATGAAGTGCAATGGCAAATGCTTCTACTTTGGTGACAGTTTATTTTAAAAATTACAAACTCAGTAAAGAGTCATGGGAAGAAGGCATTATAGACAAGTGAACTGGCCACATAATGTCCCTTATAAAACGTCCAAGATGGATTATAAGGATGCACATAAACCAAATAAAAAGTTGAATAGTGTAGAGAAGAACCCGTGAAAGTATTATACGACATGTTCAATGTGCCAATACCTCCAGAGCTACAACAAAGATGCTTAGAAAAGTCAAAAAGGAGAGCTACGGGAACAATTGAGATTGATCCAAAAAGGAAAAAAAAAAGAAGCTCATCCAGGTGACAAAACATTTCAGGAAGAAGGTGCTGTATAGCAGCTAACAGCCCTCTATTGCTATCAAGAATGGAATAGTCTGTGGATCAAGGTAGCTATAAAAATAAAGACTAATAGCAGCCTGAAAATTCGAAGTGTCATTGACAATTAGTATTGGATTGTGCTTTCTGTGATTAACAACTTAACCTCTCCTTTCTTCTACTATTTGTTGTTCTGTTTTCTGGTGTTTGTCTTATTTGTATTAATATCCCTTAGCATGGATATTGTGCTGTAGATACTCTGCACACGTCTTTTGGGTACTGTCCTGCCACCTTGGTGATGTAACAATTTTAATGTTTAATGTTTACTATGCAATTATTATAGTAAATAAAAGTTTGGGCTTGTTTTACAAATCTTACCTGTGATATCACAGGTGACAGAAACTTGTAGTCTTTGACAGTTATCATTTAAAGAAAAGCCTCACCCTTGCATATGAAATGGAGGGTAATTTGTTTAGTCTTAATGACGGAAGGATCGAATAACGTCTAGTAATTTATCAAATAAGGTAAATTTCAGGATTAATTTTAAAAATTATTAAATTCTAAACATGAAATCAGGTAAAAATAATTTTCAACAACTCCCTATAGAAATTAGAAAAGAACTTGAAATTTCAAGCCAGGCAATATCACCAGCAATTTATACATACAATCTTATTGTGAGATAAATTGTAACTGATTTTATTTTCTTTTAACCGACATATGACATATCAAAGAAATCCAGATGTATCAAACAGTGGATGACTGCAAAGTAAATTGGATTGTGGTGTTTTGGTAAAAATTTTTCTAAAGAAATCCACTGTGGAAATAATGTTGTTTATAGAAACACACTGGAAATATGCCATCTACAATTTTCAGAAGATCTATTATAATTCCAAGAGTTATTCAGACAATTCAATTCATTCTTAATTTTTGTTTCTTTGCATATTTCAGCTACTAATTAAGAAAAGAAAAAAAAAATGAAGTGACTTTTGGTCTTTCTTTATTGACTGTGCACTTAAAGATGATCATAGAATGGATTAGCTAAAACGTGGCACCAATAAAAACAAAAAATTCAATAGTAAAAACAATTCTTTTCTAAATTATAGACAGTAAAATTGAATACTAGTAGAAAAGTGGATATTGTTTTACTAGAGTTACACCAATTTGTGATAGAATGCATTCAAGTGAGAGTATTGAGTGATTGATTTGTTCTGTTTAACAGCGTATATTTATGGGTCATCAAATGCTGAAATGAAATTTTCTTGTGAGCTTGAAAGTAATAAAAATATGAAATATGTTATTATGCCATCACAACTGAACACATGGTAGATAGTCTACTTTTGTGCATAAACATGTTTGTGTGGATATAATTACTAGAGGTAGTTTCGCGTTTTGTTGAAGTTCTATTTTGGAATAGTTTGATTTAATAAAATTGTAGGATATTATATGGATTAATGCTGGTTGGTTGATTTTGTTATAGCAACATATCAACCTCTATGTGTTATTTAATGCTGAAATCTTGACATTTTGTATGTAATTTTATGCTTTCAACTTCAGATATTTTGTACATAATTCTATACTTTTCAAGTAACTGTATGTTTTGTAGAGGTATATTTTGTAGATCATAAAATGTATTGTTAGTAATTTTACTACAAAAATGCACTTCTATAGTCTCCCAGTGATTGTCATTTTGCTATAAAAATGTATTGTTGCTCATTTTATTATAAAAATGTATTGCTGACTTTTTGTTTTGAGGTTCACAATTTGCCCATAGTTGGAACCCTAACAGGTGCTACCACTCCAGATCAGAGTGGACCTGGGAACAACAGCAGTTAAGAGGCAGTTCCACACTTTTCAAAACATTCAATCTCTCAATCAGAGGCATTGCTGTATGAAGTTTATTGTCATATTCAGGATGATTCAAGTGAGAGTGTTTATGGTAACTGTTAGCATAATGTGCAAATTATCTTTATGCGATTACTCTGAAATGCAGCCCTATACTAAAAGTTGAATTAGCCAAAGTCTTTTAAAGTACTGATTGTATAATAGTTTTCAAGTTTCACAAACCACTGAGAGTGAGCTAGATCCATGTTAAAATAAAGTTATTTTCATCCAACAAATTTAGATTCAAATGAGTTCAATTATACTATTTAATAAATTTGGTCTATCCATCTTTACATCATAAATTTTTTTCAAATTCAGCTTTTCAGTCTAACTTTCTGCAATGGTAACAACCACAAAGTGACAGATCTTGTTAAAATGAACTAAATTTTAGTCTTCTGATTTGGATCAATGCATTTTAAACTTTCCCTGATAATAAAATCTTTTTTTTTCCTAGGGTGGATTCTATTTTTGTGCTTTTTTTTTTTTAACAAAACCAAATCATTTGCTCAATTCCTTGTAAATAATTGATCCTACCTGGTCACGTCTACTTAAATGATTTCTAAGCTATATTTCATATATTCACTTAATTACTGTCATCTGTCTCCATGTACAGGTGAGAGGGAAGAGACTAAAATGGAAGTGTGTGTGGGGGGGAAAGAAAGTAAAGGACTTACCGTGGTATATCAGATTTATCATGTAAAAGTCTTTCTAAATAAGCAAATCCAAAAGCTCTATAAAAACAGTTTCCATCACCCCGGGTTTTCCTGATATCTCTGTATCGAGATCTGAGATCCTTTAAAGAAAAACTCAAAATAATTAAGAAAAACGGCATAAAAAGTAAAGTATCAGTAAAACAGCAATACATTACCCCACCAAAAAAAAAACAAAAAAAAACAAAAAACAAAACAGCAAATATTTTTTTCTGCTGCCTAAAATGTTTCAATACTTTTTACATTTACTTTTTTCTTTTGCATATATAAAATGCTACTCAAAAAAATCAGTGAAATTAAACAGATTCAATAATCTGTTCACCTGTTATGTTACCCAGAGTTTCATATCCCACCTCACTCGAAATAAGTCACTAAACTAGAAAGAGGGGAGGCAGTTTCACAGCGTAAGCTCTTTCAATTTTGGGGTAGCACTTCATGTAAAATTCCCCATTTCAAATCTCAAAAAATATGAAATTCTTTTTTTTTTTTACTTAGTTATTTTTGTTTACAGAATCATGGCTTCATCGTAACCAATGACAAAACTGACCATAATTTGGAAAGATTCAGAACCGAGCAAGGTGGGCTTTAATGAGGCTTAACAGTGCAAGGTATAGTTAAAATCTTAAGTCTTAGAAAAAAAAAAAAATACAATACATAATTTAACCAGATTATACAGCTGTTTGTTAATTAATCTGAAATATATCTGTTTCTTGAACAGCAAGACAATCAAAAACTGAGGAAATATCAATCCCATATACTTTCGAGTGAATTCTGGAGAGCCTCTCTTCAGCTAAATTAACTGCAGTACAAACATCAACAGAAAGTTTGACAATCATTATATTTTTTTTTAATTGAATCATTTTCTCTATTAATATTTCATCAATAGCTTAAATTCTATTTTACTGTTGTTTTTTTTAATCATAACATATTGGATTGTGACTCTTGTCTGCTGCAGTTTTAATAGACATTGCCTTAACCATTTCAATCATGTAAACTTCAATGATTAAACAAAACACTAATCTGGCTCTTTCTCCTTATTTCACATATTTTTCTTTATTTTCAACCTATGACTAACAAACAGAACTGCTTTTATTTTTTCATTGAAGCAGAGTGTTTTGAGAAAAAGCAACAACAAACAAAACAACAACTACAGGTTTCAGCAATAAAAGATCTTACATATTACATAGTTATTGGTGTTTGGTTAGTGAAGCTAGGCGTGGTAATGGCTTCTTTATGAAGCTAATGTTTCGCTATTTTTAGTATCCCTTATGTAACTACATCCTTCTGTATATATCTGTAATGCTATTCTCTTTACAAGTAACAAAACCTATTTTCATCTTTCTAGCTGTCTCAATAAGCAGTATTTTTGCTACTGGGTGACAACCAAAATCCCAAAAAGCTTCATGAAAGACTTCTATACAGAGAATGCAATGTTGCAAATGTTTGTATTTGGTACCCTTATGTTTTTGATGGTGATTTATGGTCAAATGGTTTCAATAAATTCTGATTTGTATGTAGAAAGGTTACAAACGGGTTCTTTAACCAAAGCTCAAAAGCCTGGCAATTCAAGTGTATGGCTTCAATAGGATGGAATCACCACACACAGATCAATGGTTTTATATATGTGAAAAGTGTATATATATATATATATATATATATATATATATATATAATTAGAGAAAATTTTCAAAATTCAAACACAAAATGTTCTCTAATTTATATTGGCTCTGTATTCTTAATACATTGAGCTCTCTGCCTGCATCACTTTTTAATCTTAAAATTTTTTAATATTGATTAGGATCAGGTTCTTGGAATTTACCTTCCTACTCTTCCACTTCGGATTAAAGAAAAACAAATATATATATATATATGCAATTTGTTATATATATTATATTATTTATATATTATATATGTGTGGTAATTATTTGAAAGCGCTCAATATCATTGATAGAGCTGACATATTCATATAGATAGGTGTGAGTTTGTAACCCTGGGTTCCATGCTCTTATGATCGTCAGACAAACTTTGTCTGACGATCACAAGAGCGTGAAACCTAGGGTTACAAACTCACACCTATCTATACGAATATATGTTTCCAGGACATGTGACCTCCTTGCAGGGTGACCTTAGATGGCCTTTTATGTCCATCTCATCTCTCCCCACGTGCACGTGATTACTTTCTCTGGGGCTATGTAAAAGCTGAAGTCGACAAACATTAAACAATAACAATTGATGAATTGAAGGCTTCAGAATGTCAAACAATTACAGAGATACTGTTGAAAATGATTCACCACATAATAGAACATTTCATAAATCAGCTAATGTTTTCAACTGACATGAAGTGGAACAATTATATTGAATCAGTTATTAGGTATGCTACTAGGAAAGTTAGTTCACTGTCATGCTAGACAGTTTTTCACCAGAATCTATCTTATACATTTACGAGTCTACCATTTGTTTGTGTATTAAATATTGCTGTTACATCTGATCCAGTGCTTACTGCTGTGTATTTACAGATTCTTGACAAAATTCGAATAATTTGTGATGTTACTGGTCCTGACCTGGAATCTTAGCTCCAGTCACTTTCCCACTGCTGTAATCTAGCTTTCTTGTGCTGTTTTTAGTTTTTATGAACAATTTTCATGGTAATTGTTCTGACAAACTTTCCTGTTTAGCATGTCGACTATATGAATTTAAGCACAGTACTAGATGGGCGGCAAGTTTGTATCATTTTAGTCAAAATTTCTAGATGAAAATATAATTTCTATGCCAACAGTTTCTTCTCTTGCATTCTTCACTTGTGGAAGTTTCTTGCTTTTCAATCTTTGATCTCCAAAAATTTAAATGCAATGTCAATTGTCATATTCTTTCGTGTTAATTCCTGTTCTTTTATTGTTCTCTCTCCTTAGTAATATTTTTTTTTCTCAGATTCTTTCACACTCAGTAACTTCCTTGCACTTTAGTGGCTTTATTGCCTTGCTTGTGGAGAAATTATTTTAAAAAAAATAATCTATCAAGAATGGATACCACTATTTGGAAAATGTCATTTTTAAAAGGTAAATGAAAGTAACTGTATACAGTTATTTTATCAAGTTAACATTTTTTTAAATTCATTTTTGTTTTGGGCTTTTTCTTCAATGTATAAAATGTGGGAGTTTTTATTGATGCACCCTGTAGTAATAAAATAGTAATAATGAAGAATGTGTTAATCCAAAGTGTTGGGATAAAAAGCAGCAATAATAAGATGGAATAAAAGTAGTAACAAATTAATCATTGTGACGAGTATTAGATCATCACAATGAATTGAAATTAACAACATGCAAAATTCTTTACTATTAATCTTTTTAAAACTTAAAAAACTTAACATAAATTTCTAAACAAATGTGTCAAGTACATCCCACCTGTATTTTTTGCTGATATATATTATCTTCCATCGAATAGTCTTTGATGAGTTGGTTGAGTGAAAGGCGTTCACTCACAAGAGCCTGAGTACTGGCAACCTGGAAGAAAAGCAAAGGGAAAAGGTCTATGAGAATCTAGACAAGATTAAAGACCATTTTATTTTAGTATTAATAAGTGCATGAGGAAGATCATTATTATTTCATTTCAAGCAAAAAGGTTCTTTTGTCACAAATCCAGTAACTGAAGAATAAGATTTCTTTATCTTTGTAGAAAAAGAAAATCAACAATAAGAATTAATGTTACTATCTGATAGTCTTAAGTTATACAGATTTCTTACATGAAGTATTGTCTGTCATTATTAATTATTTTATTTGTACTTCTTTCATTTCAATTTTATTGCTTCACAACTAAGAGACATAACAGTCTTAAGTTATAAATTTCTTATCTAAGTCATTGTTGCTTTTTACTTTTTTTATTAGTTGTCCTTTCTGTCTCATTTTTGTTGCCCTTTATTTTTTTATCCCAAAGTTAAAGCTGTTTTTGCATTTTACAACAATTAAGACAACAGGATGACAAGAAACTGAAGTAGTTTCTGACAATATCTGAACTTCTATTGTTTCATTGGGAGCCTGGCTGACATGCACAATACCTGATTGATTAAAGCACTTGCCAGTGTAACAGAAACCAATGAGCAGATGTCAAGCAATTTATCACTTAATTGACTACAGAGTTTTAGGTAATACCACACGAGTCAAGAGATAAGTTGCTCGAATTAATTCACTGACTATGGTAAATCTTGTTATTTAGTGAGCATTCAAGAAAAATTCTGGTGGTTTTTAAATATTTTATTAAGTCTTATTGACTAGTAGTTTATGTATCTAATTTACTGATTTAATTAATGACATATTGTGTTTCCACATAATAGTAGCAGATTTAGTAGTCTTAATTTGCATATTCATTGATGTTTTACAAGTTTCTTTTTAATCCTACATTTGTTGCTTGTTTTTTATCAAAAAACTAAGGTAGCTTTTACAATCAACAACCACTAAATAGTGTGGCTCAGAAATCAAGAATCTGACAAGACTTTCTGTCAAACAACCTAAGTATTGCAATAAAAAAACATCAAAGGTAAAATGAAATAAAATCTAAATTTCAATATCTATTTTTATATGTACGATAAACTGTAAGAAAAGCACCCAAAATAAGTAAGAAGGAAAAGTTGTCAGAGATTAATAATAGCAATGCTTTCTCTAAGAAATTTGTACAACTTAAGGTCATCATATATATCATTATGGTATTTTCAATCAAAGACTAAAGTAAACAAGACAACTTTTAAATGTTTTTAGAAGCCTGAAACTAAAATCTCGGTTGTTCCATAGTCTAATGCATTTAAAACTTCATTCAGTGGTAAACACTAACCACAGATCAAAATCCAGTTAACAACTCCATATCAGGCTGTAGACATCTTAATGCACACTCTTGGGTTGAGATGTAATAAAACTGTGACCTGACTTAGATATTTAATATGAAAATCTAATAAATATTAAAATCTAAAATCAGAGCTAATAAAGGAGGGGTATAATGTAATTGTTAGAGCAGTGGAAATTGGAGCAAGGGGTTTTGTTGCAGGTACACGCTACAAATTTCTGGGCCAAATTGGAATCAAAGGGCATAATAGGACCAAAAGTATAAAACACTTAATAGAAGTAACTGAAAATAGTTCTATGTGGATATGGAAAAAAAGAAATATTCCGTGGAGTGTTTCAGCGAACATGATAGAATGACACGACTGATTGGGAATGGGTAATGAGGTTCACATTGCATTCTCAGAACGCAAGGTGTGCCATTTTTAGAAATTTTTCATAAATCTAATTTCACCGCTAGACATTTGAACTAGTATATCTACAACACACTTGTATATCGTTATAATGGTGCCTCACATCAGTGTGTGTGTGTGTGGGGGGCGCAAGTGAAACCATTGAGAGGAAGGCCCTGAAACAGTGCACATTCTTTCCTGATGAAACCAAATTAATTTAAATATAAATTTGAGAGGAACACATTAAAAGAAATTCAGTGAAATCATATGCCGTAGAGAGGCTCGGTGGAAATGTCATTGACATGAAGAGCATTCCACATTCAGCTCGCTTCAGGTGAGTTTCAATTACTTTGCAAGTAATTTGGTTCTTCTGTGATCCAACTTAGATATTTACACGTACGTTCTCTAACATCTAATATTATAATTTAAAGACTTTAACTGCAGAAGGCCAACTATGAATATTGATTGATTTGTTTTCTATGGCTTATCAATTATTTAAAGCCAGAAAATACTTCTAGATAGTAAGAACTGTTTTTTTTTATAGATAGTAATGATGATTTAGTGAAACAAGTCTTACTAATTAACCCATAGCTGGGGAGAGAAGAGGTGGATTCATACCTTTCATGTAAGTTAATATAATGAACCCAACTGGAATTGAAACTTGGTTGTCTGATTAACAATTCTGAACCATTACGCCACCCACATATCCAAGCTTACAGAATCTGGTATTTCCAAGCGGTCAACCATCTTGGTACACAATAGTGATGAACTTTAGTCATTGTATGGAAAACGCGGTTTCAATATCAAATTCAATATTAGTAGATAACAAAAACAATACTCTCTTTCATAACTGGAGATTTTGATCTAACTTTTTTCATTTACAAATAACAAAATATCTTCCAGAAACAAAAAAGATCAGATTCACCTACCTCTTGTTCAATATGACGCTGTTGTTCCAATGTTTGCTCATCATAATTTTTTTCTATTAAAATAAAAGACACACACAAAAAAGAAAATTCAAGCATCATCACTAGAACAATGAGTGCACAAATTATAAAAAAAAAAAAAAAAATTTAATTATGAAAAAATTAGTTTCTTTAACCTTGTGTTATTCACATCATATTTTGTTATCCCCAAATTTTAAAAGTATTCATAAGTCTTAGTTGGCAATCTGTTTCTTTTGCCTGCATCCCACTATTCTCCTGACTCAGTGAGGGTGTGTAGCGTGCAGTGTGAGGCAGTTGTAGCTCAGTTGCTGTGGTAGGCAGATATCACTTTATCATCTCCAGAGTGTCCTGTCACCCCACATGACTAATGAAGCCAAGTTTTCATGATTTATATATTTTTATACATATTACCTCTCACACCCTGATTGAGCACTCTGGAAGAACGGTAGATTTTGAAAAAACAGTAGCTACTCTAGCATCTACGCATTGTTCATTCAGTAACGAATTAGAACACTCTCAGCTATTGGCATGTGTATACATGATATATCACATGCTAAAAGTCTGCCTCTTTCTATCGAGCGCCCATAGCTCAGAGGTAGAATTGCCGGCCTGATGCCAATTCGGTCGGATTCAATCCTGGGTAAAGAGCAATCGGATGTCTAACCATACTGATGATCTATGATACAGCGAAATAGATCAGTCTGCGGATGACTCTATATATATATATATATATATATATATATATATATATAAACAAATGTTTTTTTTAAAAATGAAAGATTGCAGCCCATATATATATATATATATATATATATATATATATTATATTTTACAGTTCTGTAATGATGAGTTTAGCCAATGTAATATCTTTCTATATTGTGGCTATTTTTGACAAAACTTTTCTCTAATGTTTGCACTGGTTCATTTCACCCACAATTTACAACATATGCTTAAGCAACAAATTTATTATAATCTTCATTTCAATCAATAATTATATCTTCTCTTCAACTTTTGAGTTGATGCATATTGTAACAGAAATTTCTTGTGATGTTATTTTTCTCAGCAGTATGACAATATTTTATATTAACACCATAAACATTTTTGTATTTGGATGTGTAAACACCACAGAGGACTATTCATTTTCAGAAAATAGAGATGCCTAACAGAGGGTTAAAGAAATAAAAAATGCTTCCATAAAATTATGATTCTAAATCCTCACTGCAAGAAAAAAATTTAAAATAACAGTTTGGTTCAATTAAAATGGTTAACCAAACATATGTGAAGAGATTTTACTGTAGAAAAGGTTTGTTACCAAAAATTTACTTTGATATATAAGCAATTTTGAAAATATGTTGAACTAAACCTTTTTACGAAAATGAGGAAAATTAAATTATGCACAATTTTCAATACAGCATCATGAGTTATAGGATATTTCAATGTGCAACAGTCTTTTTCATCAAGTAATATACTTCTAAAATCCACAAATTAAACACAAACAATTCTCTTAGTAAAAATGCATTTTTAATAGATGTGTTGTCTTGATTTTGAAAACATTTTCTCTAAACAATGCAGCAATAACGATTGCTTTGAAACTACATCCAATATAAGACAACATGACAAAGAAACTTTAAAGATGAAAACAAACAGCAGAAATAGAAAAGTATTTCTAAAATATATCGGTTTTCATAAGACTTATCATTGAACCAATTATTGTAGCCTTGTCCCAGACCGAGTTGAGTTGAAAAAGCACCGTTGAGTAAACCAATATCATAAATCATTGCATGGATCGTTTGTTGGGTGGGCCCTTTATTGTTACATCTTTGTGCAATGGCTAGAAGTGACCAATAAAGAAAAAAGCTGATTTTCCAGTCATTTTAGTCAAAATGAAATGATAAGCGTACACGTGAATTCCTCCCTGCTTTCAAATTACAATTTAGTCCAGTATTTTAAATATTTGTTTAATTGAAGATTCTAACATTCCATGGCAGACTGGGTCTAAAATTATTGGTTGCCAAAAGACAAAGAAAGGTCACCCACAATTACAATGTTGTTATTTGATTTTCATGAAGAATAAATAAAACTTTAAAGTATATATGAAAAAAATGGGTACAATTAAAAATTTTGTAGAAAAAAAATGTGTCTGAATTACAGTCTACATGTACTGTACATACCAAATGTAAATACAAAATGTTATAATTGAATTTTATTCATTTTTTGTTTTTTAAATTTTTAAAGCTAAGTAATCGGTTGATATTTCTAAATAGTTTACTAAACAATTTACATATTAACAGATAGTTCAGAAGAACAATAGAGCATTGCATTAAGAGAAATCATTTGTGTTCATTAGATGAGAGTATAAATCTGACAATAATTGCCAATACATCCAATTCAGCTAACAATTGCTTTTCAATGCAACATGTATGATTCCAAATTCTCTTCAGACAACGGTTTTCTTAATCATGATCATTAGCTTTAAAAATGTCTTCTCACATTAGACTTGAGTAACTGATAATGTGCAAATGATTTTATAAAGTTCTTATTCTTTTGGTTCTTTTGGGGTTGTCTTTTTTTTTTTACTAAAACAATTGTCTGTTCTTTGACATTTTTATTTGATATAGTGGGCCCACTCCATCAGGGGCCCACTTGTCGTTGAGCAAACAAACATCCTGACTAGTCTGTACGGCTAACAATCCTAATGTATAAAACAACTTGCATAATTAGAGGGTTGTTTACCCAGGGCATTAAAAAAAAAAAAAAAAAAAAAAAAAAAAAAAAAAAATCGACAGCATATATGAAATTAATATTTTGCCAAATCCTCATTATCTTTTCACATATTACTTTTTAAGTATCTCTTCTAATTATTACTGTTGTACTTTGTTCTTTCATGAAGTTAGTCTTTCCATCCCCCAGGTTTTGTAACAGGCCACTATTTTCATAAAAGAGATACTGCCACCTGGCATCATCAATGCAATGGAGATAATGCATAAACAAGATTTTCTTAAACTGCAAAATTAAGAACAACCAGCTTAGCTTGATAAATCCTTAAAAAAAAATGTGCCTCCCGACAGGAATCAAACCTGTATCCCTTCCAATCAAGGAAAATGATCCTATAGCCGAAGCATGTTGTCATCAATTTGGCCACCAAAGCCTTCCATAGCCAAAATGGTAACTGCGCAACTCATGTATAAGTGTGCATTTCCTGATGGAAAAAGGGATACAGGTTCAATTCTTGTTGAGAAGCAGTTTTTTTTTTCTTTAGGACTTCATGATTTAGGCTGGTTGTTATTAATCTTACTATTTTTAGAAAATGAAGAATGGAGATGTCAATTAAAACATGTATCAGCGAATGTGCGTTGTGGTGCTGTGGATAGCGACTCGGAACGACAATTTGGGGAGCCGAGTTTGAATTCCTCGTATTCACTTATGCACAAATACCTTAGGAAAGGTATTAATCTGTCTCTTCCCTCCGCTTAGGGATTAAACAATAAGACAGATTGGGTTCTATAGCCTTGGTCGACAACCAGTCTACTGCAGAAAGCAATGGCAACCTACTGCGGGATAACCTTCTGCCCATTCAGTCATGTCTCGAAAGAGACATGATCGCCCAAAACGTGCATCACGTATGGCACTTAACTGGCTGATATGTACTAAAATTAATGTTTATAGTAATAAGTAATAATATCATTAAAAAATGTGATTGTGTATGCAGGTGATACATTCAATAGATTTATCTTATACCTAAAGAGCAGATATGTGTTTACAAAACTTCAAGTCAGAAGATAAGCCATTGACCTTTTTATCTATCTATTCATCATATGTGTATATGTGTGTGTGTGTGTGTGTGTGTGTGTGTGTGTGTGTGTTATTATGTGATTGATGTCAGTCTGGTAAATGAATAATCTGCTATAGTTCTGGAACCAAAGGTGCTGGTGTGGAGTAAAAAAAAAACAAAAAAGAAAGATATTGGTGGTACAACTTATTTACCAGCATTTTCAACATTTGAGAGGTAGGAGAGAAGAGGGAGTAAATAAATCAGAGAACAGGCTGGGAAGCTGTAATTTTTTTTTTTAAAGTAACCATGAAAAAGACAAATAAACAAAATAACAAGTAGCCAAATAAAAGACTAAGTTACAAACTGACTTTTCTTTCTTTTAACGATTAGATTAAGTCGGTTTCATCAGCAATAAAAAGAGAAGTATGAAAAAAATTTCAGAACTAAAAGTGTATAGTGACTGAAAACATGTACAGGCCTGAAGGCAAGATTAACTATTTGGAATTAAAGCCAGAGAATTAATTTCTTACTCTCCCAGCTTTTATCTACAGTGTGTGTGTGTGTGTGTGTGTGTGTGTGTGTGTGTGTGTATATATATATATATATATAAATAAATAAAAATGAACAAAGCCAGAAAAGTCAAGTAGCTAATAGAGAGGCAAACGAAGCACCTGACAAACCTGCCTTGTTCATTCAAAACATGTTTGGCATATTTTTTTGGCAATAGTTAAGGTTATTTCTTTCAAAATGTGACAAAACCTTTTTAATGTGGGAACTTTCACACTTATGGGCATTCAGAAATTACCTGGCTTGATGCAATCACCTGACTCTATCCCTTCAGTGCAATAAGATAGTATTAATTACCTGGAACAGAGATCCCCTAAGAACCAAGCTGTCATTTATTGTTAAAGTATCAAACACAGACAGACAGAACAAATATATACTTATTTATTTCTAACAGTCAGAAAAACAACAAAACAACAATTATTGCTAGTTTTAATGGAACTGCTGCATCTTCATAGCAATTAGAAATTAATAACAACCCACCTAGACCAAAAAGTCTTACTAAAGAAAAATGTGAGTCTCAATAGGAATCAAAACTGTATCCTCTTTTACCATAAGGAAACCTACTCCTATAGCTGAAGCATTTAAGCCACCATGATAAAGCAAAGCTTTCTATAGGCAAAATGGTCACTATACAACTCATCTATAGGAGCAGTTTCCATCAGAGAAACCACTATCAATTAAGTGCCATACGTGATACACGCTTGGGCGATCATGTCTCAAAAGAGGTTGCCATTGCTTTCTGCAGTAGACTGGTTACCAGCCAAGGCTATAGAACCCAATCTGTCCTGTTATTTAATCCATAAGTGGAAGGAAGAGACGGATTAATACTTTTCCCAAGGGTATTTGCACATAAGTGAATACAACGAATTCAACTGGAATTCAAACTCGGCTCTCTGATTTCTCGTTCTGAGCCGATATCCACTGCACCATAATGCACATCCGACTATAGATGAAAAAAAAAAAAAAAAAGTAAATAAAGAGAAACCTATGGTCAAAGATTTTTTGATTAGGCACATATACATCATACTATTGTGTGTGTGTGGGGGGGGAGGGAATCTTAACAGCAGGAGTTTTGTATTTATTGATTCATTGAGTTAAAATGTTGCAAAAACAATTAACTAATTGTGCAGTATGAAAAATTCCCTGATACTTGAATAAAAAAACAAATTGATGTCACTTAGTGAAATCCTAAATTAAACAAAAAAGCACTGAAAACAAAATTATTTATACGACAATGTGTGGCAGAAATACATGCCACATAATGGTAAGACATTAACTAGATCAGTGGTACCCCAACTTTTTTCTGTCATTTCCTCCTACACTGAGTTCAACCATCCAGATTTCCCCCTTCATGTGTATGAGAGAAAGAGCACTTAAAACACACTGAGACTATTTACTAATTTATTTTTCAAATGTATAAATATACTGATAAACTTATAGTTACAGAGTAAAGTGGATAGAGAGCAGTTAGTAACAACTAAGCATAGCCATAGAGAGCGGTTAGTAACTAATAAAAGAACTTTTGTTTGCTCTTCTACTTCAGAATTAAATTAGTGAGAAGAGTGATGCTGCTTCTTCTGCACCAGTGTATCAAATTCAAGGTTAGTTTTGGCAAGTGCACAATGTATGTCACATTCCACCTCCAGTCGATTTCATGCTTTGGGCTCGATTGTGAGTAAATTAGAAAATCCTGACTAGTAGGTAGTGTATTTATTTCCCCTCTGGTAGCTTCAAATTTCCCCTCAAGGAGAAATTTACCCTAGTTTGGGAATCGCTGAACTAGATGAAGACACCAAAATCTTATCATGTGGGAGGGCTTTGTGGGAGGCTTTCTCTCTCACTCTGTATTATTCTGTTTGTTTATATGTACAATCATTATGCTTTTCTAACAAGGGCCAGAGTATTTGATCTGTGCAATAACTGGCTCTTCTGAGCTGGAATCAGCTATGCTTTCTGACTAAGAAACCAAAATAATATTAAGTGAGACGGAATTAAGAAAAGTGAAGGAGAGAAGAGAGGACATAAAAAAGCTTGTAAAAGAAAAAACACTTTCTAAAATCTAACCAAATATAATTTTAGGAAGAAGTATCACTTTTTGGTGAGGTCAAGAACTTTTCAGCACTCCTTCGTATATCTCAAAGAGGAACAGAGAAAATAAAACAGGTTTGTGGGTTGAATATAGAGAGACAATGAGTGAATGATTGAAAGACAGGAGTATGAAGTACCTAAAATGCCAATGTAGACAGTAGAAGTCTAAAATCTTATCAAGTTCAAAGATGGGAATATAGTCTTGTATAAATGTATTATATCAAAACAGTAATGTTCAGCTGAGCAAGTAAAGATTAAAAAAATGGTAGGATTTGCATCTGCCTTGAAAATAATTTATTCAAAGATTCAAAATTTGAATTAAAAAAAAAAATTCTAGTTGGAATAATTTTCTTGTGAGTGAAACACCATGCAAATCTTTTGTTTTAACTAATACATTCCGTAACTATCGACAATCTTCATCACCAATCCCATGACCAGGGTTGCTGCACAGTTTAGCACCTAACCAGCTCCCTCCATGTCTCAGTTTGTCTACCAATGTCTGATTCTTTGTGATTGATCTTCCAGTGTATCAAATGAAACTGTCAGCCCAATTTTTTTTAGTCCGCCTCTTCTTTACTTTAATAAGGTAGTACATTTTTTGGGTGGCAGTAGAAATATTGTTGGCTCTTATGACATGTCTACATCATTTGAGCTTTCTCTTCTTGATAGTAATTATGAGCTCTTCCAGTGAGCTTCTTAGAAGTACTCATATCCACCATCAAGATGGCCACAATACCAATTTTGTATCACTTGCAGTAATAAGTGGATGAACAATTGCGTCCCAGAAAATTGTGTACCGGACAGTTGCATCTCTAGACAAATGTGTCCCTGGATAATTGTGTACCTCACATAATTTTTTGAAGATACTATGTTTTCTTAAGAGTTGTTAATTGCAAACCAACTTTTAATTATTCTAAAAAAAACAAAAAGATACTTAACAGAGAATTGTTACCAAAAATAAAATTGCATATAATAGAATCATGGTGCTATTAGATAAGTATAATCCTGAAAATGAGATAAATTTTTTAAAAGGGATAGCTTACAACATTCATAACTTGATTAATTTGTGAAACTACAATAATTTTTTATTTTTGAAATATTTTTTTAAAACACCATTAATCTGTAATTGCATTTATAACAAAAAATAAACTTGTAATGTTTTATTTTATTCTATTTTAAAAAAAAAACATTTGCGATTACTACCTATACTTTTCTCAAAATTTATGGTAATTGCCTTTAAAAGCTTCAAAAAATTATCTAAGGCACGCAATTATTCAGGGACACAAATGTCCTGGTATGCAATTGTCTGGTACGCAAATGTTCTAGTATTGCAGTGATAGTTTTAAAAAAATAAAAATAAGAGCCTTCTCTTTAGATTTTTCAGAGTTCTTTTCTGAGAAGAAAAACTATTAATGCTTAATCTTTTCAACTGTGACAGAAATTTCTGTCATTTAGAGTTGAACCATAAAACAGTGGGATTTTAATGACTAAAGTTCTTGTCATCTGTACTTAATGGGTTAAATATCTAACAATTGGATCTGCTTGGTTTGGGTTTGATTTTTATGGCTTATCAACCTATTGTGGGTTAATTAAAGCTGAAGCATATTTGATTGCAGGAATAATTCTTTTTTTTTTTTTTTTTGTTGAGTGACTATTGCATTAACAAATTTTTTGAGAAAAGCAATTTTTTCCAGATACAAGTCTTACTATTTAACCTGTAGCTGGAAGTAGAAGATTGATTCATACCTTTCCCAAAGATATTTGTGCATAAGTGAATGAAATGAATCCAACTGGAATTTGAACTCAGCTCTGATTTCTCATGTTCAGCTGCTATACATTATACCACCTGTACATCTATGGATTTGCTTGGAGCATAGTGTTCTTTACAGATGGTATAGAACACCATAGACTGAAGAGTTTGTTGTAAAGATGACATACTAGTCTCAGTAACCAAACCCAGACAAGAGCCAAGATTCTGATGACCAAGTTCCGAAACTTTGAAGATTGTTACCACACAGTTCTCCTGACTGTGTATCATACTAAACTAAGTTTAACATATAAAAAGGTGCAGAAAAACACTTTAAATAAATAAAATTGTATTTTGTCATATTTTGGAAAGTGTGCTAGACTAAGAACTTTTCAGCAAACCCCTTAGTGGGATATCTGACACTATTATAAAAAATTGATAAATAATTGTAAAAACTGAAAATATCAAAATAGTGAGAAAAACAGGGACAAAACTTTGAAATTTATAAGTATTTTTATCTATGAAGTCATCAATGAATAATTTGTTTATCTCTCACTCCATCAAAATTAGGTCTTAATTTACAATTAAAAGGTTATTTTCCCCAGTTATTGCTTTTGCTTTTAGTTAGGAGGTTGATTTTTACAATTTAACTAAGTGTTGTTAAATTTTTATTTAACCTTGCATTAGGCACCTCAGATGTTCAAAAATGGATAGCTGCCTGGTGTCTACCTCCCATAATGACTGAGCCACACCATGTGTGGCACACCCTCATTGAGTCAAGAGAATAGTGGGAGGGAGCAAAAGAAACAAGTTGCCAACTAGGAATTACAAGAACTTTAAAGATTGGGGTGGGGTAACAAAACACCCCATGTGTCTAACTAAGGTCACAGTATGAATTTCTTTTTTAGAAGCACATGTATTTCTTTATTTTCTTGACTGGCAACTTGTCTAGAAGGTAAATTCTGAATTCAAAACTGTGGTAAAGGCAATGTGAAATCACTCCCCTATCTTTTCCAAACAATGCAGTTTAGAAATGTTAAAAAAAAAAAAAAAAAAAAGAGAGAATTGATTATTTACATTCTGAATATGGTATGGTACCTTGGTGTGGCATAATGGTTAGCATGTTTGTCTTGCTAGAATAATTACAATTGGATAGCGAGCTTAACCCTCACTGAGTGCCACATACTTTTGGCCTTGTGCCACATCTAAGCTGCACTTAAAAAAAAATCACTATTCTAAATGATTATGATATATATAGAGAAGTAGATATTTCTTTAGACCTAAAATTATATCACATACACCAAGACATTTCAGTTCACATTGCAGTCAGTTCAAATTTCTTCTTGCTTGTAATGATCAGATTTCTTATGCATACAGACTTCAAATTAGACTTGTGCACATTTAAAAAAGTAACATTAATCATGAAAAAAAAAAAATAAAAGCTTAAAGCAGCATTTTTTCTTCAAATATACCATTTTTATACTTTAATTCCAATCTGTATTAATAAGGTAAAAATATTGTACACTTTCAATTTTATAAATAATAAAATATATTAATTCATTTAGATACAAATATTTCAAATATCTATGAGTAACAAATTTAGTGCATTTGCCTGGAAGTGAAAATGGTAACTTGCACCTAAAGTATTATTTTTAAAAGTATATTTTTACAAGTGGGGGCAGAAGGAAAAAAAATCACAAAGTTTTTCTCTCGGCAGGTCTTAGCACATATGAATGATTATAGCTTTCTAATATGTAGCAACATTAGGATGAGTCTAACTTGGGAAAACATGCTTGGAGGTAATCAATATTTAATTAAGAAACAAGAAGCATGATTAATTTTATTAATATTTTGATGTTTATTTTCATCATAACTCTCAAGGTTTTTGTTGCAAGCTTCCATCACACGTAGACAGACATTTGTTCACAATCAATGACAATATTTTGATTTCTAAATAAATATTTGGTGGCTGAAAATCTGAATTATTGTAAATTTGCCAAAAAACTTAACATTATACACATATAGTTTTGAAAATAATGTTAACGTTTTTATTTATTTTTACAAAATAAATTTCTTTTAAACAAAGCATTAACTATCTTTAAACTTCTTTTTTTCAATTAATAATGTTCATCCTGTACAAGGCCTAAGAGCTATGCAAAGTAGGTTACAGAGCAAGAGGTAAGCACAATTTATGAGGATATGTGGGGAAGATAACAGTTCATCTTAGACTTGAACAGGTTAAGATTGTAGCAACCAGGAAAGAATTCTCTTGAGAGTTGGTTCCACAAAATAGCAGTTTGTGGAAAAATCCTGCTTGAGTGAAACTTCTGTCCCACCACAGGAAAATGAAGGGAAGGAGGTTGGTTCACTACGTAGCAGGTCTTAGCTGTGATGGTTAAGGAACTAAGGAATGTAATTTGTCTGAACACTTTCTATGGAAATAGCAATAGAGTAGCAAGTAACTGTCAACAGTTTATCCATAGGAAATGTTTTGTAATGCAGAAAATAATTCATTACCCACATAGCTGTGTTGGCACTTTTGGGCTCTATTGAGAGTCTAAAAGTAACATAATCCAACAGAGACAAGCATGTCCTGTTATAAAATTTATTTCAATATTTAATGACAGTTTTCTTTCTCATAAAGTAACATAGTTAAGTGCCATACATAATACACACTTTGGGTGATTATGTCTCAAAAGAGACATGATTGACTAGGTAAAAGATTTTCCCCGCAATGGGTTGCCATTACTTTCTACGATATTATGGTTGCCAACCAGGGTTATAGAAACCTCTCTGTCCTGCTATTTAACCCACAGCTGGAGGGAGAAGAAACAGATTAATAACTTTCCCAAGGTTATTTGAGCATAAGTAAATGCAATGAATTCAACTGGAATTCGAACTTGGCTGATATCCACTATGATATCCATATTTCACTCCTAGCTGATATCCACTGCAACACAATGTGTATCTGTGACATAACTTGGACAGAAAAAACCTTGAGTTTGAACATATTTCTTCAAAGTGTAAATACTGAAAAATTCTTGGTAAGAGGAGCTTCAACACCAGATTTTTTGCATAAATTCTGAGATAAAATTAACTAGGCTCTCCCCGCATTAAGACAGCCATTGTTTTTAGATAAATTATATTACCAATCTGTGGGTGGAATAACTGTTACAAATGGTGAGTAATAAGCAATCTGAGTTCAATTTGCAGCTAAGGTTGTTGCATTTATTTTACACTAATGCTGTTAGTAAGGTATAAATCTTTTTTCTCCACAGTTCTGGATAAAATGATAGGGTCAAGTAGGCTATCTAGCTTAGGTAAGCAAACCTGTCTAGAACGACAAATCTGAATCTAAAATCATGGAGAAGAGAACGAGAAACCATTTCATTTCCACTACGTGCCATGTCCCTTCAGGATGTTGGCGAGCATGGCCCATCAAAATTTCCTGTTCTTTGTAGCTCTTAATAAATTTTGCCATCCCTCTCAAATCTCACTCCATCATCCATTTGCTCAAGGTCGCCAGGTAGGTCAAGTGTTGCTTCCCTTTGGCCCTCTTACCTTCAATCTGTCCTGTGAGAATCAAATTTTCCAAGCCCTCTTTCATCATAATGTGTCCTAGAAATTTCAGTTCTATTCCTGATGTCTTTTTTGTTGCCATTGTCTCTCACATGTTCGATCCATTCTCAGCATCTTTCTTTAGAACCACATTTCTGTTGCTTTAAGTCTTCATCTGTAAAATTCCCAGTATTCACTGCCATATAGAACTGATACAACATAACAGTTAAGTACTCTTTTTGTTTCTAATAATATTTTTCTGTCTCTTAATACTTTACTCAGCTTTTGGAAGGCATCTTTCGCTATCCCAATACGCCTTTGGTTTTTCGTGTCAAACTTTTCATCCTGTTAATATACATCCCAAATCTCTAAATTTGGATATCTGTTAAATTTTGCTAACTCCAATATGTAATTGGCATGTTAAGTTGTTTCTTTTACTAACGACTATGCATTGAGTCTTATGGCAATTGATGGTTAGTGCTTTCTCCTTGCTTTCCTTCACTACCTTCTGTAAGAGTTCTTGAAGTTTCCGTTCTATGTCTGCTATCAACACTGTGTCATCTGCATATTTTAGGTTGTTAAGATTCTGATAAATCCTGGTAAAACTAATTTTCTCAGAATTGCCTCACTGTACAGGTTGAAAAGGTCCAAAAACAATCATTCATACTATTCCCTTCAGCCTGTAGGGATGGGGTAAAAAAAACAAAAACAAAAAAACAACTAAGTTTTCATTTTAGTTTTCTAGAATAGATCAATAAAATACAAGATAATTAGGATTGCTGTAAATAAGAATAACTAATAAAAATCTTTGTTTTAACTAGTATTGATTCATATTGGTGGTTAACCACAGAATTAGTCTATGCTCACGTTAATAAATAGCAACGACTGTCACACTTCATTTTCCATAATGTCTTCAGTTCTCTAACAAAGTTAAAATATTTGTCCTGCTTTTTGTTTTCTTTTAATTTCAATGTTATCTGCTAGAACAGCAAAATTAATTGTATATATATGTATGTGTGTGTGTGTGTGAAAGTATATCTACCAATATCAGACAAATACTTGTAAACAACACATGTACACAATGACAACTATAAAAAAATTGCAAATATTTAAGCACTAACCATAAAATCCCAAACTAAATTTTCATCACTGGGAAAGCAGTTTTAATGAACTGAAAAAGCACTGAATGAAGACTCTTAACCGACAGTTACCTGTCTGCCAGGTCTCTATAATATTTACCAGCCATTCTAAGTTTTAAAAAGCATTTGAATATAGTTAAAAAGTATTTGTAAGGAAAGACAACAGATTTACATTAATCCAGATCTTGAAAATGAAGAGAAGCATAATTGAAAGCAGTGAATCACTAACATTCAAGAAATACTAAGACTCATTGGACCTAAAAATAGGTACTATTAAGAAAGTTATCAGCTTGAGAAACGTAACTCTAACCAAATAGCAGGTATTTTATTGGAAAGGTTTCTTAGTAAAACAGAGAAATTTTAAGGAATCCATATATACATAGATCTCCTGATGAATATTAATTTTGACCAGTGTTGTGGTGCAATGGATATTGGCCTGGAATGAGAAATCGGAGAGCAGAGTTCAAATTCCAGTTGAATTTGTTGCATTCGCTTACATGCAAATATCCTTGATCGCCCAAAGTGTGTATCATGTATGGCATTTAACTGACAGACTTGTGAATGAGTGGAGTGAAAGCAGGTATCATGCCATTGAAACACACACACAAACACAATTTCTTTGTTCAATAGCATTAAAAAAGGTGAAATTATGAGTTTTCAAGAAACTAAATGGTCATTTCAGAGAATTTTTGTCCTATAACAATGGGGTTTTCCTGTTGGCAAAAGTTGTCAAATGAACATTCCTACAGTCATAGACGAGGTTCTGTATGGCATTAACAACACAGATAAAAGCTCATGTGGCACCAGGCATGTCAACATGGATAATTCATCTTGCAGCAGGACTACATGCAACACCACTGTGCCTATCTTCTGGTGTTTGAAAATGGTAATGCCTGCCAACATGATGCCCGTGCTACTCAACAGGCTCTGCATGATGTCCAATAACTTCTTTGGTCAGTATGACCCCAAGACCTAACATCTGTTGAACACGCATGGAATGATGCTAGATTCATTTTAGTAGTTGCCTATTTACAGCTCTTGCTGTATTGTATCAATAGGTGCAAGGGGTGTGGAATCACATCACAGGATGATATTTGCTATCTGTACAATCATATGCATGTGAGAGTACACTTATGCCAATGCCAATGAGAAGGTACAGCGTATTTACATATGGAGAGGAGATATTGTTGATAACTCCTTTAGCAACCTGTGCCAAAACTGATCTGAATATTTGAACTTTTACGATAAGATTAAATACACGTTTCTGAATTAAGTAATTGAAACACATATTCAGTCTTGTAATTTTATTTTCTGTCAGTGTGTATGTATGTATGTAGAAAAAATAATAAAATGATTGTGGGTCACAAAAAAAAAAAAAAAAAAAAATGGTTGACCAATGAATTTCTGGAGGATAATGTTTTTTAGTCTTTGTAATATTTGTAAGAATTACTGTGTGTAGCATGGTGTAATGGTTAGCAAGCGTGTCTTGTTAGACCAATTACGACTGAATAGTGAGATCAATCCTCACTGGGGGACTCATATTTTCAGTTTGTGCCACATCTAAGCTGTACTTAGAAAGTTATCATATATAGTGTGTGGCAAAAGTAACTCCCTTTATTTTTTCAGACTGAAGTGGATACGATCATATGGAGCAACTGATCACAATTACCAGACCTAAAAATCAGACATTTTCTTGTGGGGTGTATTGAAAGATTTTGTTTACAGGTTGAAACCAAAAACAATTTCTGATAAATTCTCTGAAATTAAAAATGTGTAAAATGGTTTGTAGAAGTGTTGCTGATAAATTTCTGTGTTGTTTTGAAAATGAAAAGGAGCATTTTGAATATGTTAAATAGTTTGTTAATCATAAACAATGTTGTGTTGATGTGACAATGCTTACAGATTTTCTTAAACGACTGTAATTTATTTTTGTTCAATAAAAGTTAAAAAGGGCATTGCTGTTGCCACACACACATTTTTCATTTAGAAATGAGTTTGAAAAATATTGAAAAATTCTACAGTATAAATGTATTGAACATTTTTTTAACAGAACTGTTTACTGATCTAATTTAATTATGACCAAAAACTAACTACATATATATAATAATAATAATTATTATTATAATGGCTGGGCATTCGTATTCGAGGACACTAGTTTTCCAGGGCAGCTAGCTAATCCCCATTGCAGACATTTGTTCAGCCACACTTGAACAGTCTGAACAAGGCCAGGACACTAAAACTCATAGTCACAATGACTTGTGACTTCAAGCTAGCACAACCATTGACAGCTACTCAAAGGGAGATGTCTACCCAATTTCACTCACAAGGTTTTATCAATCCATGCTATGGTTTTCAGGCACTTTCTAAAGGTGCCACATACTGGGATTGCCACCTTGTCCAGACCAGTAACAAAATAGATAAAGTGGCAATCAATTTGTTTTTCTCATTAAAATTATTTTAATATATAAAGTAGTCAACTGATGACAGCTAAACACTATGTTAAAATAATTTCAATGAGAAAAAAAAGTGATTGCTACTTTATTTCCATTTGGAAATAAAGTAGATTTTGTAGTTACATTAGAATTCCTCGAGTCTTTGTTATTTAAATAAAAATTCTTCTTCATGTGCCCTGACCCTTCAGAACGTAGGCAATCATAGACTTCCACTTGGCGCTGCCTCTTGTGGTTCTCAAAATTCTTCCTCTTGGTATCTCTCCCAAACACTACTGCCATCCATTTGCTCAGGCCTATCAAATAGGTCTTGTGCTGCTTTTCCCTGTCTCACTTTCCCTCTATCCATCCTGTGAGTATTAAATTCTCCAAACCCTCTTTCCATGTCCCAGAAACCTCATCTGTCTCTTCCTGGTGTTAATTACGAGTTTTCTCCCAG
The DNA here is from genome assembly GCA_037127315.1 of Ascarosepion bandense. Lineage (NCBI taxonomy): Eukaryota > Metazoa > Mollusca > Cephalopoda > Sepiida > Sepiidae > Ascarosepion > Ascarosepion bandense. Next base: position 1,977,970 of record JBBBDQ010001631.1, on the reverse strand, counting down.
TTTCCATCCTCTCCAACACCTTGTTGTTAGTCATACGTTCAGTCCATGGTATCCTCAGCATCCTTCTGTAAAACCACATTTCTGCTGCCTGAAGCCTCTCCTTCATCCTTGAGGAGATTGTCCAACATTCATTCACTGCCATACAGAAGGACAGAAATCACACAGCAATCCAGCAATCTTCTTAGTTTTCAATGAAATTTTCCTGTCTTTCAGTACTTTGGTTAGCTTTTGAAATGTGTCCTTGGCCATGCCAATGTGTGAATCTCGATTGCACTTTCCATCCTCTGTCAGTACACTTCCTTTGTATTTAAATTTCTTTACCTGTTTTATTTTAGTTTCTCTGACCTGTAGTTGGCATTTTTGGGTCTTCTTTTTGCTGATAATCATACATTAAGTTTTCTTGAAGTTTATACTCAGTCCTTTCTTCTCACCTTCTCTAGCTACCTTTTGTAGACGGTCCTGCATTTTCCTTTCCATGTCTGCTATCAGCACTGTGTCATCTGCATATTTTTGGCCACAAATGATGAATCTTGGCAAAGGTTTTATTTCTCTCAGAATTGTTTTGCTGTTATGTATAAGTTGAATAGATCCATTGAAAATACACATCCTTGTCTTATGCCTCTTTCTATTTTTGTATATTTGCTGAATTCACTTCCTTTCCATATACAAGTGGTTTGCTGCCAATATATATTCTTGATTATTCTAACGTCTTTTCTGAAGATGTCGAGGTTGTCAAGCATCTCTATGAAGTTTTCATGGCGTACTTTGTCAAATGCTTTTGTGTAATCATGAAGCACAGATAGGTCTTTCTGCATTTCTATTGTTCTTTCAGATAGCATTCTGAGCAGGAATATCGCATTCCTTGTTCTGGTATCTTTAACAAAGTCACACTGTTCTTGTCTATTCTCTGGGCCAATTCTGTTGCACGCACTTTTTATCAGAATCTGGATGATCAGTTTTGTTATGTGGCTCATTAAGCTGATTGTTTGGAGGAGTTCACATTCCTTTGCACTGTGCTTTTTAGATAGTGCTATGAAAATTGATCTGCTTAGGTCCTCTGGTATATTTTCACTGTTGTAGATTTTGTTTATTATTTGTGAGTCCGTCTACACCAAATTCTTCTAAGAACATCAACATCTCTATTACAATCCCATTGGGTTCTGCTGCCTTTTATTTCTGGTCAATTTGGCCATTGCCGATTCCACTTCGGCTTTTCATATTTCTGGTCCATCTGTATTTTTGTGTATTGTTGGTTGCTCTCTCATCATAAAAGAGATCATCAATATACTCATCCCATCTCTGAAGTATTTTTCCTTTTTCTAGTATGAGTGTACCGTCCTTTGCTTTTATACATCCTGTTTCTGAGCAGGTTTGTTGTCCTGTGAGTTCCTTTATTTTTTTTATGCATATCATCATTATTTGTCTTGCTCAGTCTCACTACTTCGGCACATTTCTTGCTGAGTGATCTTTTTTTAGCCTGTCTGCATCTTTTACTTATTTCCTTGTTTTTCGTTCTATATCTTGGCATAATTTTTTTGTCTCTTTTGCATCATCTCTTCAGTGATCCACTCATTTTTCTTCCGACGTGCTTTTTCCTTCGGGATGATGTTTGCTGATGTCACTAGAGCCACTCTTAGTGCGTCCCATTTTGAGCTTCCATTTCTAATTTGTCCTTCGTATTCTGTTTTCACACTGTCCATATACATTTCCTGCAGGTTCGGGTCATTCATGAGTATTGTACTGTAGTCTTAGGTCTCTGTTAGGTTTATCTAAATAAGAGATAATGTAAAAATCAGATACTGTCTTAATATCTCATTTTCACTCATTTTATTGATTGAATGCAAGTAAACCCTTTAAATCAGTCTTTTTCAATGCATTCAATATTTTTTTTTTTATAATTAGATCAGGTATCTGAACAAAATACTACCTATTTTGTGTGGATAACTGACATTGCACTGCATACATTATATTAATGTACAAAGAATGCATATTTACTTCTGAAAATTATGGCTCCCATTATTTGACTTAAGTAAACAGATTTATACAGAATTTAGTGTGACATTATTATGGTGGGAGAAAATGACAAAAGGTAGCAACTTCTTGAGAATTAAAGTAGGATTATTCTTAGCATAAAAAAATGGCAAAAGGATATCATAGATTTAAATTTTCATCAAAAGAAAACCTATACGAGAGTTTAAACTTCATTTTTAAATGAATAGAAAAAACAAATTTATTGATGTGTTTAAATTCATTAAAATTTAATAATTGCTATTTTCATTCATCCAAATTTTTAGAACCTAACTATAAAACATAATCTTTAAAAAAATAAATTCAAATTAAATCTTAAAACAGGCAAATTTCTTTTTCTGTCTGAATTTCTGGAATTAGAAGTTATCATTTCAGACTATTGTCCTGATCTTTGTTCTCATATTGCAAAAACAAAGACAAGTCCAAATGTAAATGTTAATTTCTGTTGAAAATTAAAAAGAAAATCTAGAGTCAATCCCATTGTCTGGCATTTTTCTTTTATGTGATATGTTCCGTCAGACCATTGGCAATCATGGTTCTCCACAACTCCCACATTCTGTGTAGCTCTTAGCAATGTTTGTTTTTACTCTGCATTCCATTCTCTGTTCTGCCATCCATTTATGCACGTAGATTATTCTATTTCGCTCTGCACTTCAACATCTCGTGATTGTCAAATTCTTCAGCCCTCTTTCCTCATTATACACACCATAAATTTAGTCTACTTTTGATTCGAATTAAAAGCGTCCTTAAAATTTCCTCGTTCCTTGAATGTTCTGTCCATGGTATTCTCAGCATCCTTCTGATTTGTCCAACATTCACTGCCGCGCAACAGAATCAATATTACATAGCAATTCAGCATTCTTTTATTTCTAATGAAATTTATACCCCAGTTTCTTACTACTTTGTTTAGCATTACTTATGGCCCTTCTGTCACATTTACTGTCGTCTGAATGTTGCTTTCTATATGTTTGATTTTGACATCTCCAGTTTGTAGCTTGCATTTTGGGCCATTATTTTTACTGACAATAAAAACTTTCAGTAAACATTTTTTTAAAAACTGTATACAATTCAATGCTTCCATTTTCTTTAATTTTGAGGAAATTTAATCACTGCTGCATAGATGCTATAAGCAAACAGATTTAACACTTGTGTTGATTTTGATATCCCCAAAAATTTCTGCACACCAAGCATGAAATTAACTCCCTTTATTTCCTTTACCTTGACTCATATTCTGAACTTGGCTCTGATATTTGAAAAATGTAAAAAATAAAAAATAAATAAAAAAATAGTGTCCAAAATTGAATGTTTCATTTTGTTTTTGCTTAAAGTTACAAATTGGAGATTTACTTGTCACAAATGTTTCATCACATTTCAGCTTTTATAACAAAAAATGTAGTTGAAATTATATTACACTCTGGATGCTATTTTCTATTTTTTTTCACTAGAGGCATGATTTTCTATATCCAATGGGGGATCAGAATATGATGCTAAATAAAGAAATCTAAAGAAAATGAAAGGATGGTAATTGTTTGGTATGTAGAGATTGTTTAGAATGCTAAAGTTAACATTAGCCAAACTTATTACAAATTTTGGAAAAAATAAAATAAAAATAAAATTGAGCAGCTTAAATTACTGATCAGTGAGATCAGTGACGTCCTTCCTACAATCAAACCGCTTGAAAATTTAATGAAAGAAACTGAATTACTGAAAAACTTATTTTAAATTTCTGAGTAAATTAAATTTTCCTACTTTCTCCTTCACGGACCTCCTTTTTTGTGGCACTTGTTCAAACTTGTCATGTAAGCGTCTCCAGCTTCCCTTGTATTCTGTGTCTTATGAGTGCTAAATTCTCAATGTCTTCTTTCCTCATCGTGAGTCTATAACTGTCTGTTTTTTAGCAAATGCAAAAGTTTCGCTGTAGTTTCAAAACATTAAAATTATATTTCCCCGCAAACCCGATATTCTGACAAATATTTCAAATAAAGAGATTTCATCTTCATCCAACTAAATTATTTTTTTTTTTTAAATATACGCAGATATTTTATTTTATTTTATTTTTTTTTTAGCTAAATAAAAAAAATCGTTTTTGGAAGATTATCGTGTCTATTTTTGAAAGAAGGATATTTTGCATGCACCCACTTTTTTTTTTTTATTCCTTTAGGAATCTGTTTTTTTTTTAGTTGTTGTTTTACTTTCTTCATTAAATAAAAAAAAAAATACAAGAGTCAGTCAACAAAAAAATTTTCTTATTCTTGTTTGTGAAATACACATTCATTCGGCATCCTTGAATAAAAAAAAATATATATTTGTTATAATTTCAAGATCAGAAATTTATTTTAAAGAGAAAAGTTTTCATGCGTAAACATTTAGAAACAAAATCAAGTTATGGAGGAAATATGTACATTAATTTTATAAGATTTTAAAATAAAAAGCGTTTTTTGGAGAATTAAAAAGTTTTATCAAAAGAAAAATAATGTAAATAGAATTTACAACATTAACATTTAACAATGTAACAATCATGCTTTTTTTCTTAAAAAATAAACAAAAAAAAAAAAACAAAAAACAGAACAAAAATAATTAGGTTTTTTTTACTTTTTTTTTTTAAAGAAATTGTGATTAAAAAAAAAAAAAAATAAAGAATTTAAAAATAAAAAGAAAATGTTTGGTACTTTTTAAAAATGCCTTTACTTTGGGTTGGGGAAAAAGTTTTATCGCAAAACAAAAGTAACTAAATTATAATGAATTAAATTAAAAATAAAAAACATGCTTCTTTTTAAGTTCAATGTAAATCTTAAATTTAATGGGAAATAAATAAATAATAAAATAAACTATATAACCACAAAAAAAAAACAAAAAAAAAAAAAAAAAAACAACGTTGCGAAAAATATAAACAAAAGAAAAACTGATACATTTTTTATGCATGATCATTTTAAATGAAGTTTTATGCTTAAATTATTAACTACAAGCAAAAAAATAAAAATAATTATCTCTGCTTTTTTTTCTTAAAAAAAATAAAGAAAAAAAAAAGTGTATTTCTATTTTTCACCAAAGAAAAAAAAATAAAAGCGAAAATTAATTACTTTCTTATTTTCATCTTTTTTTTTTGAAGTGGAACGAAGAAAATGTAAAAAACAAAGACCTCTTTAAAACTATTATTAATATTATCAATTAATTTCTAAAAAAAAAAAGTAATAAATAAATAAAAATTAATCATTATTTTTCATTTATAATCACACATGTGTTAAAAAAAATATAAAGTATAAACTTAAAACTGTTTTCTTTTCAAATTGCACAAAATGACGGTTATGGTTGTGTTTAATGAAACCAACATTAAAAACATGTCACTAATAATGCCAACAAAGGAAGGCAAATGGCTAAGAATATGGTCAAAAAATAAAAAGAACACACACAAGAAACCCCAAAAAGAGAGAATAATCGGGGTTTATACCTGGATCATAGTGAAAATCCGCCATATCCGGTGGAAAGCGAGAAACTAAGGCAGGAGGCGCCACTGTGCCACGGCCTCCCACCACCATTTATAGATAACCTCCTACCACTACTACCACTTATACTGCTACTATTCTCACACCGGGCAATAGCTGATTCGATAAACACGTTGATCAGTTCACTCGTTATAGCACAACACACACCAACTTTCCTATTCTTCTTATCTTTGCTCTCTCGCCTTTTGAAAATCAACCGTCGTTATTTGTTCGAGATAAAACGAAAACACCCGACAATAAAAAAATGTATCACTTCTACACATCTACTTCAGATTCAATGCCTGCCTTAGCAATGGTTTGGACTTGGAGAGTGTGTTAGTTACGTTTTAAACAGAAGACATGTGACAAGCTTTTATTTCCATCTGCACGGTATTTGCGACTTAATTCCCCATTGTGTTCGATTCATAATCCACACTCTTTATTGTCCTTCTATGCTAAAGTTAGTCAAAATCGTAAATATTTTCAGATAAATCTTGCGACCTGAGGTTGACCTATGCTATGCGAACTTAATGACGACTGAGTTTGATTCGCACTCACTACAATTGCTATTCACAATCCTGATCGTGTGCCAAGCTCTTAGTCTTTTCAGATAAATCAAGCAAAAAAAGTAAAACTCAAAAATGTGCTTGCGGGTGAGCGATAATTTGACAAATTAATGAATGTACCAGTCCTTGACAACTTTAACTTAGTTCGAGATTAAGTAGTACCCACTATTGCTGAACCTTTTTTAGACTTTTCAGATGGATTTTGAGCGCTTGTGTGCGTGCGATAGATTATGAGGTAAAAAAGATATATAAACAATAGTGGAGCAGCCAAGTTACCGATAACCATTATTGATTCGTATGGGATACACATTTTTTTCGTTCAGAACCAGTTGCGTGGTTTATCAGTGGTGCCATCACAGTCAGCAGTGAGCGAAGAGTTGCAAGACAAGGGCTGGTTTGGAAGAAAAACACACAAAAAAGCTATAAAAAAAAGTTAATGTCACGATTTTCCAGTAACACTAACAGTAATTTCCTTTTTCTTATTCTTCTTGCCAAAATTAGAGAAACATCGATCGCCAAACCCGTTAAACCTGTAGAACAGTGAAACAAACCATTGAGCAATTGTCTACCTACTCCTTTTCACTTAGTGATTTTTGGGCTTTACTGCAAGGAAAAAGAGGTGGCGCCATGTTGGGTTGAACTGTGTGATTATAACTTAGTTCGACCCAACATGGCGCGATCTCTTTTTCCTGCGACCGGTTATTTATCTGCTTTCGCATGGGGTCAATTTTAAACACGAGCGGTTTAATGTGCCTACATAGAAATACCTCGGTTCAGGCACCAGGGATTGACTCTGAACTTCCCTCTTTTAAGTGCAATAATAGATGCGCTGCCTGAGGGATTGGCTCCTTAGAACCGAGCAGATTATACTTCTTTTTACCCCGACTGGAGCGCTAGCAGGACTTTTCTCACCAGACCACAGACTATTACTAAAGATGCTGGAAAATAATTGGGTCATTGTATCGCTCCATTAAGTATCTGATTCCCCACCTGCCATACTCTATCTTAAAAGCCAGATCAGACTAATAATGGAGTATTACTACCATAACTGGGATGAAGCTGCCCAGTCCTCACTTGCCTGTTCAAAAGCTTTGACGTATCCTTGTGGGTGATGAATTATTATTCATCCTTCAACCTCTTTCGTATAGAGTAAATATAGCGAGCCTCTCACTAGTCTATCGCTATTTCCATGGCTTATTTCCTTCTGACGAGATACATTCCTTCGTCCCACCACACGTTACCTATACATGTGGTGATACCGAACGAACAAAAGCGATAAACCGGATGTGTGCTCTCTCATAACTAAAAGGCAAACGAATAAAAATCGTCGTGCGAATCCGACTTCGCGCAGATGTTCCGGTTGAAAAATAAAAATTAATCAAATATCAAATTACCATTTCGCGAGCCTTCGCGAATTTTATTTACCAGCCAATGGGAAGCCCGGAATCAAATACAAGGATGAAATTCGAAACTAGCAGCGTTTTGATCCAAAATGCAGATATAAAAAGCGGAGACAAACCATCAGCAGACAGACGGGAAAACGAAAGGAGAAGAGTGTAATTAATATCCCCTTGACTTAAGTCGAGCGGCTACTATGCTGACCTCTTTCTTTCTCCCTGTTCTCAAAAGTACTTATCGAACTTTTCAAAGACATTCCTCAAACGTACTAACTGACCTTTTCAAAGCCCTTCCACACAAACCAACTTGCTGACCTATTCACCTGAGAATCGGCAACTTCTAAATGAACATTCTTTACCTACAAGACGCTTCCACATTTCTAAGCCTTAATCTCTTTCAGCTTATTATTTTCTATGAACTCTTTTACCTCCGTTGGACTTTTATTTCAGGTATTACTTATTTGTAAAACATTAATTGAAATGTATATATGTATAAATGCTATTTTATACTCAAAATTGCCTTTCTTAATTTTATAATCATTTTATGAATTATAGTGGGCTATCTTCCTACAAGGCCAAATTCCGTTAGCCTGCTAATGGAATCCTACTACAACTAGAAAAAGAATAAAGAAGAGAAGAATACCCGCTATATACACATGGTACCCGCCATCTAACGTAAACAGGGGTGCATCATCCTCCATTCCCTTCGTATTCCTATAGAAAGAAGTAAATTTAATTTGGGCAATTTCTTTCCAAGAACTGTTGGAAAAGACTTCCATCAGGATTCTTTCCTAGTCTCTACAATCTTGACCTATTCAAGTCTAGGGTTAATTGTATTCTTCCCTGCATAGCCACATGAAATTCAATTCTAACTTTTTCTTACGCTGATACAAGACATACAGTGACCCTCAACCTTGAGTGTCTTTTGAGCCTTGTATTGAATTATATAAAATGGTCAGTTGGGAGTCCATTCTCGCAGACCATGTCCAGTGAGTTCGTTCCTTAGTAGATAACACACCTCTTATAATAACTCTTTACTAAATTAAGCTAAGATTAATTAAGAAAACAAAACAAAAACAAACAAACAAAGCAATTCAGATGCATTCTGACTGATGTTAAGTAAACTAATCTCAGGCTTACGACCATATCACTTTGAAACTCCGGAGTTAAGCAACGTCGAGCCCGATCAGTATCCAGATGAGTGACAACTTATGTGCAAATATCCTTGGAAAAAGTATGAATCCACTTCTTTTCCCTAAGCTATGGGTTAATTAGTAGAACTTGGATCATTAAATTATAATTATCCTCTCAAAATTATGACAGTCTTAAAATATTTTCTGGCTTTAAATAACCTACAATAGTTTTATAAGCCGTAAAAAAGCAAATATATCTATCAGTTGATAAAACTAATCTCGTGGAGCAATGCTTGCATAGTGAGTTCGATCCTCATTCTCTAGCTAACACGGACCGTTCTTGTAAGCTTGCAGATACGTTGAATTTTGAGGGATATGTGACATTGTGGCGTCTTTACTGTCATATTGCAATTAACTATTTTCTTAATCCAAACTGGGACCCTAACAGGTGCTACCCCCCGGGTCAGAGTGGACCTGAGAACAACAGCAATTAAGAGGTGGTTCCATGCTCCTCACAATCTTGCTGCCGGATGCAGTTTACCATCATGCCCAGGATCACAGCGTGTTGGTAACGTTACGAAGTGCTGTAGCTTAAAAATTCGCGCTGGTCAATTATAATAGAATATTTTGTTATCAGTGAACAATATTCACAGGAGGTATAAAATTTGTTTTTATATTTTTTTATTTATTTACTAAGAATCATTAATTTAAACGATGAATTTATCCATTTTAGGTTAACGCATTGTTTCTTTGAAAACAACAAAAAAGAAGAGTACTGGACTCTTATGTGATATATATTCTCCTATATGGCAGCAAATACTGGACAATTTCCTCAAAGATGAAGCAGAGTCTCGAAGCAACAGAAATGTGGTTCTACAAAAGGATGCTGAAGGTTCAGTCAGTTAAGTGCCATATGTGATACACGCTTGGGCGATCATGTCTCGAAAGAGACATGACTAACTGGGCAGAGGAATATCCCGCAGTAGGTTGCCATTACTTTCTGCGGTAGACTGGTTACCAGCCAAGTCTATAGAACACAATCTGTTTTATTATTTGGATCATAGCTAGAGGGGGAAGAGATGTATTATATTATTAAGTAGTAATTAGTGAGGGATCAGTTTATTATTTCATAAAAATATAATAATGATCCCCCACTTTATGCACAGTAGAAGTTTTAATCATGTTTCCAATGTTATATTCACTCAGTCATTTAAGTGCCATACGTGACACACGCTTCGGCGATCATGTCTCGAAAGAGACATGACTGACTGGGTAGAGGATTATCCCGCAGTAGGTTACCTATAGAATCTAATCTGTCCTATTATTTAACCCATAACTGGAGGGAAGAGGCGGATTAATACCTTTCTCAAAGGTATTTGCGCGGGGTTAGGGTTAGGGGAATTCAAGTGGAATTTGAACTCAGTTCCCCGATTTCTAGTTCCGAGCCGATATCCACTGCACCACAACGCACATGCTGAAGATTAACATGGACAAAACCTGTGAGCAACGACAGCGTATTGGAAAAGATGCAAACAAAAAGGCAACATATTTAACATAAGGAAGAGACAGCTGAAGTTTCTGAGATACGTAATGAGGAAGGAAGGCTTGAAGAATCTAATACTCACAAGGCAGAGGAAAAGAGAGAGAGAGAGAGAGACATAGGAAAGCAGCGATAGGGGTAAGTGGAAGTACATAATCGCCTTCATCCTGAAACAACAAGGCACATGAAGAAGAAGAATGATACCTTAGAAGGCAATATATGTACAACGATAGAAGGTAATACTGCTGACACGTTGTGAGAATTCTACAAAAATATTTGTGAATGCGGGATAATCTAACAGGTGAAGAAAATAATTGACGCGGTAGTTAAGAAATGAGGTTCTTCAAAATGGATTCTGATAAGACGATGAAAGGAAAACATAACCAACACCAAAGATTTATGGGATATGGAAATAAAAAGGAAACTTATACAAAGAATCCGAAAACGACAAGATTCAGAGATGCGGTTCGACAGAAAAAGGCTAAGAATACGATGAACGGAACATGTGAGTAGCATAGAAGATTTATGGAAAACTAGCAGTATAGCCCGGCGTTGCTCGGGTGTAATGAAAGCTTTAAAACTAATCCAAGGTCCTGGAGGGCGTTGGCTCGAAATACTAAAAAGCAATAGTTGTTTCCAGTTAAAGCGAAACCATAGACTGAAAGAAGAATGAATGGATGCAAGTCAAATTTTGATTTCCTCGTATCTATATCAAATAAGTCCTCTGAGTAAATGGTATCATGGCTGAGACTAAGAACTACAATTATACCTACTTAGAGCCAAACCGGAAGCAAAAACTAAAATAAAAGGGCTGAAAAAAATACAGACATACAGGCAGATAAACAGACACACACAAACATCTTGCCTTATATATATATATTATCGATTTTCTGCACTATTGTAAGAACTGCAACCTTGAAACTTCTGAATATCGTTTCTTCTGTCTTTGTCTATGAGTGTATCAAATTTGATTAAAATCGGTCCACTCTTCTATAACCCGATTTTTTCGATAAACGATTTTCGATATTTATCGGGGGTACCTCGACACAAAACCTAGCTAAGAACACTCGCAGACGCTTATAGTACAACTGTGTAAATTTTCAAGAAAATCGGTTCAGCCGTTTCGGAGTCTATAGGTAACGGACACACACACACACAGACACACAGACACAAAATTCCATTTATTGTATAAGTTTAGATGTGAAAAAAAAAAAACAAAACCATTCAACATCAAATCCGACAGAGAAAAGCATCAGAAAAACAGAAGAAGACTGAGATTATGAGTGATGCATGTGAGTGACAAAGAATAATTATGTGAAAAAGAAACAAAAAGGATACTTTTGCATTAAATCCGAAAGAGACAAGTATCAAAGATGTCGTTCGACAGAAGAATGCTGATATCGCATAGAACTGAACATGTGAGTAACGAGGAAGATTTATCAAAAATAGAAACAAGACGGACCCTTATATATAGAATTCGTAAGAGAAAAGCATTGTAGTGGAATATAAAATTAAGAATTAAAATCAACCTTTTTCTTCACTTTTACAAAAGTTCACAATAACGTGTGAAATTCTGGTTTTTCCCAAATAGAAAAAGGATTGATCATGTGCTTAAAGAAAAAGTCGAAACCAGATTTCGCAAGTAGGTGTTAAATTGATATTTGACTAATGGGAGCGATTTGCATGACTTGAGGACTTCGCGAGTCAGTGCGAAAAATCTAATGACAATAAAAGGACACCCCCCCGATCAGAGTCAGTCAGTCAGTCAGTCAGTCAGTCAGTCAGTCAGTCAGTCAGTGATGGAAGCAGCAAAGATGACAAGCTAAAATGTAACGAGAGAATCTTCAAGCTGACCCGGACATTTATCCCCTTTTTCTTTCCTTCTCGCGTGCTGATTTCTTTTACTTCTTCTTCTCTATCCAAAGACATTCCTACCAAACAAGCACATACATACGTATGTACGCATATACTCTTTCAACAATTACTAATACGAACATTTGCTACAAATCTTGAGTCCCTTAACTTTCTAATTGAACATTAATTCCTACGAATTCTTGTTAATATTTTTTTTTAATAAATTTCTATTTAAAAATGACAATGTATATTTTATTCTTACACTATTCCATACGATTGCACACATTCCAACCTGCAACCAACCTGATAATTTTGATAATAATCTGATGATAATTCTGGATAAAAATTTTAAGCTTCAGGGAGTTCGGTTATGTTTGACACAAGGCCTAATCAAAGAAACATTAACCAGCTCCCTATAGCTACAGCATCAGAGATGTGGTTCGACAGAAGAAGGCTGAGAATACGATGAACTGAAAATGTGAGTAACATCGAAGGTTTATCAAAATTGTAAACAAAAAGGACATTTATATATAGAATTCGTAAAGAAAAAAGCATCAGAGATCTAGTTCGACGGAAGAAGACTCATATCGTGATGAACAGAACATGTGAGTAACAACGAAGGTTTAAAAAATGGAAACAAAACGGACCCTTATATATAGAATTCGCAAGAGAAAACAATCTAAGACGTGGTTCACCAGAAGAAGGCTGAGAATACGATGATCTGAACATGTGAGTAACAACGAAGATTTATCAAAAATGGAAACAAAAAAGACATTTATACATAGAATTCGTAAGAGAAAAGCATTAAAGATGTAGTTCGACAGAATAAGGGTGGGAGTTCGATCAACTGAACATGTGTGTAAGACGGAAGATTTATCAAAACTAGAAACAAAAAGGACACTTATATATATAATTCATAAGAGAAAATCATCAGAGATGTGATTCTATAGAAGAAGGCCGAGAATACGATAAACTGAAAATGTGGGTAACAACTAAGTTTTATCAAAAATGGAAACAAAACAGACCCCTATATAAAGAATTCGTAAGAAAAAAGCATCAGAGATGTGGTTCGACGGAAGAAGACTCATATCGTGATGAACAGAACATGTGAGTAACAACGACTGGAAACAAAAGGGACCCTTATAGAATTCATAAGAGAAAAGAATCAGAGATCTGGTTCGACAAAAAGCTGAGAATACGATGATCTGAACATCTGAGTAACAACGAAGATTTATAAAAAATAAACATATATATATATATATTCTTTTTCTTTAATCCGAAGTGGAAGAGTAGGAAGGTAAATTCCAAGAACCTGATCCTAATTAATATTTTAAAAAATTTAATATTAAAAAATGATGCAGGAGGAGAGCTCAATGTATTTAAGATTACAGAGCCAATATAAGTAAGAGAAAATTTTCAAAAATTTGCAAATTTTCTCTAACCTATATATATATATATATATATATATATATATATGTATATATATATGTGTGTGTGTGTGAAATGTGAAAAGTGTATGTATATAATTATATATATATATATATATATATATATATATATATATATGCAATTTGTTATATATATTATATTTTTTACATATATATGCGTGGTACTTATTTAAAAGCGCTCAATATCAGTGATAGAGCAGACATATTCATATAGAAAGGTGTGAGTTTATAACCCTGGGTTTCACGCTCTTGCGATCGTCAGACATACTGATTAATGTTTTTAAAAATTGGTTATATGTAGGGCTGTGTATATTCGTGTATTTCGGTTGGTGTATTCGAATGGTGTAGCGATGTTGACGCGCGGACAGTTGTCGATTTCTCGTACGTACATATGTACTTTTGATGGGTTCTGTGTGAAACTATGATAGGTAAGAATTGCTATTATTTTATTTAAGGCTGTATTGTTATTTTTTGTTTTAAAGTTGGTTATTGGCTTGTTTTTTTTATTTTTTGTGGTTGCGTATATTTAAATGGTAGAAATTCTAATTTGTAATGCTTGCTAGTGTTTATTTGTGGTGTATTAATTTTACTATGGCAGAGACGTGTGATTTTTTTATTATCCGTTTGGTATAAATTGTGATAATAGGTATTTAATTTCATGTCTGCATTTGGAAATTAGTTCTGATCTCGTGTTTAGTAAGTTCTTTTGTGGGTATGAGATATAATTGCTACTTTCTCATGTAGGCAAAGTAGGCATTTTTTTGTAATGTTGTTGTAGGCAGGTGCTTTTTTCAGTATTTTCCAGCTTATTGTTGGTGAAATATTTCTATCTTTTAGGCGCCATACGTATGTTGATAGTGTAGTGCTGTTCAAGTATTTTCTGTTGGAGAATGAAAGATTGTGGTTGTTATTTCTTTTCTTAAACGGTCCCTCAGTGGCACCAATGGAGTACATTGTGTTGTTGTTTGCACTTACCTTGGCTTTATATACTATGTTTGTTTGCTGGTAATTTCTCTGGAGTGTACATGTAGTTCCGTTTCTGCAGTGGTATTGAGCTTCTTCGATTGCATTATTGTATTTTGTTAATTTTTTGTTGTGGCTTTTTATTATTTGTGTAATATTTTTTGTGCAGCTGTAACTAATTTTGACGTTGTTTTTGTTGAATATAAAAAGTACATATGTACGTACGAAAAATCAACAACTGGCCGCGCGTCAACATCGCTGCACCATTCGAATACACCAACCGAATGCGTATGTATGTGCGCAACAGCACACATATACACATATATACCGAACCCCGCACGATTAGCATGTGTATGTTTATGCAAGCCTCAGTGAGCGAACGCGCGTGCGTGTGTGTATGTGTCCTTGCGCGCGTTGATGGGTGTACAAATGCATATATATATATATATATATATATATATATATATATATATATATATATATATATATGTCTGCGTCTGTAGTGACGACAGATTTCCCCCACTTCCACAAAATGTCTGCGTCTGACAGATTTCCCCCACTTCCACCAAAATACACAAATATACGCAACCCTGCATATAACCAATTTTTAAAAAAATTAATCAGTTTGTCTGAAGATCGCAAGAGCGTGAAACCAAGGGTTACAAACTCACACCTTTCTATATATATATATATATATATATATAATTCGTCACCCACAAGGGTTCGGAGACACTTTTGGATGCCATCAAAACTGGAGAGTGTAATGTATTTGTATTTGAATTTTTTATCTAGGATTATCCTTACATATATTCAATAAAATGTGTAAATTTAGGTTTGTTACATTGAGTATAACATGTTAATTTATTTTCTTACAGAAGTAGTTTTTAAGCTCTATAGTGGGTTATCCATTATAGTGAAGTGTATTTGTGTGTTGAAACAGATTAACAGAATTTGGCCTTGTTAGTAGATAGCCCACTATAAGAGGGTATAAAACAAGAAAATTAAATTGTGTATCCGTAAAAGGAATTTGATATTTATTTATTTTGGTTTACCACCGGAACTTCAGCGTGGAGCCCAGATGTGCAAAGAACAGTTTTGATCATTTGATTTCTGGACCTCTAAGAGCAAACATCCGGTCTCTCGTTGCTCGGTATTACCACAGCTCAACTCGGTCTGTGACAAATACTCTTTCACCAGGAAAAATATCAACTGTTGACATTTTCTTGATGAGCAAATATTTACAAGAAATGTATAAGTTGTCTGTAGAATTTTACAAAATACTTTGAGTGTATCTGTATTACTGAATAAGCCTACCACACTTAAAAATCAGTAAAAAGAAAACTGTAGCATATAACACCTAAATTTCTTGGTCCAATGATTATGTCGGTCTGATTTCGTTCGTTTTACAGGGTGTGGAACAATGGGTCCTCATACGATCGGCTGAACATACACGTAGTCAAGAGAACCCTAAATGTTGTTAACGGACTCAAAATTATCAGGAGATTTTTAATGACAGAAGAGAAGGTTTTTGAAGTCTCTTGTTCAAAGTGGCAATCTAATTGAAAGAATGGGAAGAAAATAATAAATAAATAAATGAAAACGTGGAGTCAAATGACACTTTATTGAAAATCAAATGCTTCCGTCTGTAGATTTATATAAGTGGAATCGAAGTTAGGGCGGAACAGAGAGCGGAGTCGTCCGTCTAACCAGTCAAGTCGGTAGTAGTTGCTCGGCGAAAGTGAGACCAGACGAAGGGTCTGTTGCACACACACACACACACACACACACACACACACACACACACACACACACACACACACACACACACACATATATATATATATATGTATGTATGTATGTATATGTATATTATTGGTTTTATTCAGAAAACGAATAATTCACAACAAAACATATGAAAAGTTCAAGAAACCACAAAAGTCTTTTTATAAAAACACTTGAAGTACACATATATGCTTATATATATATATATCACAAGGGACTTGCTATCTTTGGTTGGATTTCAGGTTTTTTAAAGATTTGATTTTGTACGACCTCATGAGTTAAAAAGGCTGGAATGTTTAGGTTAGAATTAGAATTAAATAATTATAGTATACTAAGGTATATTGAAGTTAAGAAAACCAAATAAGTATTGTGTGGTTCATTTGTTTTAGGAAAATAATTTTTAATTTCGAAGTTATATTGAAGCATAAGTTATAAATCAACAATTGTAATTAATTAAATTTTACAGAAGAATATTTTCAGTATTTACATTATTCGGACTATTGTCCTCATCTTTGTTGCCATTTGTACGACGCTTCGGTCGTTGTACGCTCCGATCTTCTTCCTTCTGCTAGGAATTTCGAATCGAACCCTATATTACAATCACTGGGGTATATCATTCTTATTACCTTGATTAGAGCCTCTTCTGGTAGTCAAGAGCTATCTCCCTCTAACCCTGTAAATTACTTGCTCACCACAGATGTAGCCTGGTATTGAACTTACAACTCTTTGGGTCAAGTCATAAGGTCTATATCCACTGGGCTATGTATCTTTAAGAACAATTGAATTTTTGGGATATATAAACCTAATGTCCAGTAACCCTTTTTTACCAGAATTTGTATTGCAGTTTTTTTTTTATCTTAATGGTTTTCTGTAGTATTTTTGATCTTAATGGTTTTCTCTAGTCTAGTATAGTCCGAATAATATAAATACTTTAAATACTACCTCATCTCATAAATATAGACAAAGACTAAAGGATCGGTACGGACCCGATACACCAAAAATATGGAGATGAACAGAAAAGTCCTACCTGAAGCTGGCACGAATATCAAACCACCTGAAATTCCTACACCGATACAGGGAACAACGACTCATCCCTGCAGGCTTGGCACCGAGACTTGCCGTCAATTCAAGGAGAGCCCGTCTGGTCGCAGAAAAAGCGAGACACGCCCTGGTCCGAGAATGTATCCAGTACAACCGATAGATGAAACAAAAATTACATTCCGACATCTCCCAGAGGCTCGAAACACTCCTGATGAAGAAAATGGTGATGACACCATCATACTCTGGCCACACCAGGAAGAGGTCCAGATGCTAATAGACCATGTGAACTCAATAAGACCATGCATACTGTTCACTCTGGTATTCCTGGATATGCTAATAACTCGAACAGAGGTGGGGTTCAAGACATCCGTATACCGCAAGCCAACATTCACCGGACAATACCTCAACTTCAACTCCCATCGCCCATACAATGTAAAGAAAGGGGCCGTCCGCTGCACGCAACATCGAACAAAAGTCATAAGCGGCGACCCAGAGTCATACGAACAGGAAATAGCCAGTATAAGCAGTACGTTTAGAACGGCTCATGATTAAACATAATAGACATTCATTGTCTCTTATATTTAACAGTATATGTTTAGAAAATTATTTGCTGCCTCGATACAATATATATATATATATATATATATATATATATATATATATATATATATATATATATGCCACACAAGCACTGCTAATGTCATTCGTTTTCGTTTCGTCGATCTGTCGTCTTCTATCCTAGTTCCATCCTAAATCTAGTCTTCTTGACATCGTCAGTTGGAGGTAAGTTTTTATTTTTTATTTTTTATCTTTACGGCCATTGCATGTAGACTTCAGCTAAATGGGAGGCATCCAGTTTCTACGGGGATTTCGCTTAATAAGTGATATCATTCTGTGGAGATTTCAGGTGTGAAATCCTCGCAGCTATGATGACTTCCTTGCTGAAAACTAATTCGAAGACACAAACCAACGAACTCTATAATTATCTAACAATAGATTTAATGATAACGAATTGAAGAATTTAAAAGTATATAAGGAAGAAAGATTTATTAAATCTTTTTGTGTAGCCTGGGTGATTGTCTTTTAGCAGGAATGTTATTCTAGCAGTAATTCAAAATAAATGAAGATCAACAACAATAATTGAAGGAAGAAGAAAAGAATGAAACCGGATATCGCCTATATTTTGTCTCTTTGTTTCCCTGTCTGTTACCCTGTGGCAATCTGAACATTTCTGACATTGATTTATTGCATTTTTATTTTTCGATAAGATATTCATAACCTTTCTTTTCTCAAACACAAGGTGGCCTTTCGTGGAGTTTACTCTAAAGGTCCTACCATTGGTTTTGACAAGATATAAACGTTTGTATGTTTGATAATAAATTAGCACAGCGAAAATTCATTGACATTTGGGAAATTTTAGAAGACTATAAATCTTGTCATACAATCCTGAATAGAAGAAGATCTAGTTTTACCAAAGCTTAATGGAATTTCCCTGGCTTATTTCAAGTTCAAATCTTCGTCAACCCTTCTCCAAATTTATTTTATATTTTCTAACTAGTTAATTAATTAACTAATTAAAATTAATTAGTTATTTCTTTCCTTTTTCTTCTCAACGTTTTTTTGCGTATTTTTCAGCTGAACCTTAATTATTTCCTGTTTCAAGTCATTAGTTATTCTCATGCATTAAAACGTCTAACCCGGGTTACCACCCTGTTACCACCCTGTTACCACCATGTTACCACCCTGATATGTATGGATTGATTTGTGGATCTTTTGTTCAATATATTTGTCACATCTAAAATATATGGTTTACATGCAGTAAAGTTTGTAATAAAATGAAATAATTTCGTAGGGTTAGTGGAAAGGATATTTATCAATCGAAAAGATTGATAAAAAGAAAATGGTTTATACGGATATATGAATATTCTAACTCAGTTTCATGTTTGTCGGTGGGTCGTTCGATGTTTCAAAGCTGGTTTGTTTCAAAGTAGTAATGGAAGTCGTCATGCCGCGTAGACAAATTAGCATTCTCGAGTTGTGGTGACTTGGTGCAGATTTGAATTGACATTTCTGGGTCGTCTGACTTAATTGAGATTCTAGTAGGCGTTTCTGAATCGACTATTTAAAAATCTTGCTTTTTTGTTCTTTCTTCTAAAAATTTGGAGTTTTATAAATTTTCTTAATTGACTTCAACTTTGATTGGCTAAAATATTTTTATATGACACGACCGTTTCTCTATTAGGTTCGTGCTAATTTTGAATTTTACCATCTTCAAAGTGAAACTACCGAATTGGCATAAATTGTCTGATTCTATTTTGAACTAATAGCCACAATAGGTGGCTAAACACATTGAACATTATTTACACTATTTACATTCTTCGGACTGTTATCTTCATCTTTGTTGCATTGAATGTAAAAATATTCACCTGATAACCTGGATATCATTAATTTTAACATTTTCCTTGATAAACCTTTTATTGGCAAAACCTTCCGTCTTTTTCAGTATTTTGTAATAATTGTGGAATTAATTCCTTAGTACTAGTTACAACATTAAATAAGAAATAATTTAATTCGTTGTTCATATTATGAATACCACGACTCTATGGAAGTTGGCAGTTGCTTGTTTGTGTACATTTTAGGTGAAGGTGCGAGTTCACATATGATAAGCAAATATAACAGAAACATATTAAAACTTGAGTTTCAAACCTGGACCTTTTATTCTCTTTTATATAGTGTCAATATATATATATATATATATATATATATATATATATATATATATATATATATATAGCACCTAATGAGCCAGACGAACATACCTAGATTTCACCTAAACGGATCGTCAGGGAAAGCTGGCTTTCCCTGACGATCCGTTCAGGTGAAAGCTTTGTAAACCTAGGTAAGTCTACGGGAGCCAGCTTTCACTGGCGATCCGTTTAGGTGAAACCTAGGTAGGTTCGTCTGGCTCATTAGGTGCTATTTAGTTTGCTCTACCTCTGTATTGAGCGCTTTCTGTTACATGATTACGCATGTCGTATTTTTTCTTTGGGCTTCCTGCTGAGTTCGGTCCCAACACTTGACTGACTTTCATGCTTTAAGCTCTTTCTTTTTTTTACAACCATTTTTTTCCTTCGTTCGATAGTTTTCAAGGAAGATTTTCGAGACGAGTATAATTATAATCTCGTTTATATATATATATATATCCGAGTGAATACAGAACGAAGAAAGAATTCTTACAACGTCCAAAACATTAATTTAAAACAGTGCTCGATATATAATATATAGAGCTGTGAATATTTATTATAAATTATATTTTAGAACATGTATATAATTATTCTATATATATCCGCTACAAAGGTACGATTGTTTCGACATTGAAACTTCAATGTCTCATCAGGCGGTGTGTAAAGTAATGGAAATCCTCTTTCCTTATATTTATTTAGTTTTGTTAGAGGTGTTGGTGGGGGTTAGTGATAGGGGAATAAGTCTCTGACCGTTGGAATATTTGGAGAGGGCGTTTTTTAAGTGGTTGATGAATGAGATTCTTTGATTTCTAGATAGTTGTAAGTTTTTATTATCTAGTGACTAGATTATATTCTTATGGATTTCTTAGAAGAGCCGGTAGTGGTTGGCGCGGATATTTTTAATTTAGGCAGAGTCTTTATAATTAATGTAAGTTTGTATATTTAATCTTAACTTTGGACTTAGGGAATATATTTTATTCTATTAAATTTTTAATTTTTAATTATTAATTAGATCATAGTTTGGAAACCGTTTTTTCTATTAAATTTAAAATTTAAAATTTCTATTCTTATATCTAGTCAATTGTGTATGTGGTGGGTATTTATATTTAAGGTAATAGTTAAAGTTTTGTGTGTGTTAAGGACAATATATATAATTAATCTAATTATGGTTATTAACCTTACTTTATAATTTAGTAAATCGATTACTTCTATAAAATTCTAAATTTTATTTAGAGAAAAATTTCTAATTTAATTATGAATATTAAACCTTACTTTAGAATTTAGTAATTCGATATTATTATAATTTTTTTTTATATATATATATGGGGTCCTAGCTCTGGCTATTGCAGTATTTTTTTAGCATGATTGTAATGTTAGTTCCTAATGTGCTTGCAGTTTACTGTGGTTTCATGCCTCTGGTTTAAAAGCTTGTTACTGTTCATATATTTAAGGATCTCAATTTTTTCTTGAAGACAGAGGAAACATGGTTCCTTTATAGATTTAGCTGTTCTTGCTTGTTTAAGGATTTTCCATTTGACTTTAGGCGTTTTATTTTCGTCTTTTAACTTCCAAAAGTATTTGGAGAGAGGTGTCATGTTTTTTTTTTTTTTGTTATTGAAGGATGAGAGGTGATTGTAAAATCGCTTTTTAAATACGTTCATGGTATTTCCTATATACATTTTTTCATCCTTAGGATTCTCCATGGATGAAATCGAACACATATATATCAGGGATTTCGTTAGACATTTATTGGTCATGGGGCACTGGTTAGGGTTTCTATGGTTGTTATTATGGGGCGGACTGGTATTAGTGTTGGAGTTATTTTTGTTGTGTGCTTTTAATATTTTGTTGTTATGTACTTTAATTATTTTTCTAGATTATTGGAGCAGATATAGCTTAGTTTAATTGTATCTTTATTGAATATTTTATTTAGAGGGTTATTTTTGGGGAAATGCTTATCTATTAGTTGAAGAAATTTATGTCCCAGCTTGAAGTTAACTGATTGATTAAATCAATTAACTTCAAGCTGGGAATATTTACCTAATACTATACCCACGAACGACTTAAAGTAGTGGGCTATTGTGTGGACATATTAGCGTGGAAAATTACAAGCGTTAGAAGTATAGAGTTGAAGCAGACATTAGGGGGAACCGAAAACACAATCCTAAACAGGAAACAAGGAATAGACCACTACTTCTGTTCAAAAGACCGGAGACGCGTGTGAACTATACAATAAAAGTAATGGCAGCCTACTGCGGGAAAATATTCTGCCCAGTCAGTCATGTCTATCTCGAGACATGATCGCCCAAGCGTGTATCACGTATGGCACTTAAGTGACTGACTAGAAGAATATGTGATTCATTTATTTGAATATCTTCGAGAATCATATAAATCAGAATTTCAGATATGAGATTTGTTTGTTAAATCTTAAATGTTATGATCAACCCATATCCTCCTGGTGTCAGTTTAAACTGACGTTTCTATTTTACCATCTATAGACATTACTCATTTAACGACTTAACTTAATTGCACTTAGGACTAGTTATAAATTTCATAAAATAAAAAGTAAAAACTTCAACCAGATGTTATTGAAATTTGGACGAAAACTTTGACAGTGATTATTTTTTTAAAAAAAATTTGAATCAAAATTAAAATGAATAAATAAAGTGAAAAATAAAAAATAACTTGTACTGCATTCACTATATGCAAACTAAAGTAATGTACATAATATGGAAAATATTACCAGCAATATATTTAAGAAGGAAAATAATATTACCAGTAATACATTTTTGAAAAAAAAAAAAAAATTAACAACTGTCATGGTGATATCACCCATTACAACGGATTGAACTCTTTCTACAACTGCATATACTTCCCCTCACAAGAGGTGGCAGAGTGAGAGACCCGCAGGAGTCAGCATAAGCAGATCAGCGGAGAGCGATAAGCTGAGCTAGACAAGACTGCTACCGTACGACTATTGCGAGTCCCAATTATAGTATTACTACCTAACCCGTATTTATCGTTCTACTAACAGAGTTCCACGTATTGTATTTTGCTGAGTTAATATATATTCGTTATTTCCTATTTTGGTTGTTTTTGTTGTTGTTGTATTATTTTCTTGCTGGACTTTAACCGGGTCCACGACAACAACAATATATTTTTGATGAAAAAATATATATATACAAGTAATACATCTGACTCTCGACAAAACCCTCTTTACAAAAATATATCAACTAAACCTGATCTACAAACTGAATTCTTACAAAAAATATATATTTTGTTCATATGAATCTATTGTAAAAATCTTGTGGGTATTAAATGACCCATTGAGGTGATGATATACCGTAAAGCAAAACGAACCAAACATTCTTTCTTTAATTTTTAAAGGACTTTTTCAAAAATACAAAACCAGAAGACATCTTCACATCTTTTCTTTAAAAAAAAACAACAATTTTTTCATCAAAATCTGACTAAATCAACCTTCTCACTATAACCGAACATAAAAGAAATACCTCGAAACCCCAAATTTTTGGCATTAAATAACCCACAGAGGTTGGTATGTCATTAAACAAAACTCAAACTTCAACTAAAAATCCATTACATACATAGCCTGCCTGACATATCGATCTGTTACAAGTTTCACTTAGTGACCAGGTCGTCGGAATGGAACCCAGTCGTTTCGAGAGGAGTGGTTGTACTGACCATTTTACTGAGTGTAATAAAAATAACCAACACTGATAACAACTTAAAAAGCTTTAATAAACTAAGTATATAGGCTACTACTAGTGACTTAAAATGTCCGCCTTTGTTTGCTCGGAGTCCAGGAGAGTTCCTTAAGGGCGGATAACCTTCATTCACCTGTGAGTTCCTCAAGGGCTGTCAATTTTTGTCACTACATTCTCCTTTTCTATTTTTATTTGTTTAAAAGCCCAGACGTTAGGGTAGCTTTAGCAATCTGGAAGACCAAACGAAGTACTGGATAGTTGGCTTTAGTTAGTGAAGAAGTGGGTGCATTATATTCAAATGATTCGGATGACAACTGTTTCTTACTATCGATATATTTTTAATGCAATGAGTTCTTTCTCTTAGCGTTGAATGGACCTTGAAGGTTTCCTTTATTATACCAGTGTTTTCTGCCTCTGATATAGGACATGGTGCTAGATTCCTTACACCGTTGATTCTCGTTCATCTTGGTGCTTAACAGTAATGTAGGATGGATTTGCGCCTGTCAGATCAACCTCATCCACAAAAGGATCGTTCTTGTTTCTAATGAACCGACGAGGGGGTACTGATCCAGGGCTTGTTAAACACATTGGCAGAGAAGTACCAAAATAAGAGCGTCTTTTGAAATGAAAGAACCGTTAATGTCGGGTGAAGTTGCAGTTGACAAGGAATATCTAATGCAGTGTAGGGCGTTGGTAAGTACTGACTCCCAGTGACGATCACCCAGCTTGTTTGACT
The DNA here is from genome assembly GCA_037127315.1 of Ascarosepion bandense. Classification (NCBI taxonomy): domain Eukaryota; kingdom Metazoa; phylum Mollusca; class Cephalopoda; order Sepiida; family Sepiidae; genus Ascarosepion; species Ascarosepion bandense. The sequence continues at coordinate 1,953,531 of JBBBDQ010001631.1, read as the reverse complement.
TAAGGGTAAGTTTAATTGCTTTCCAGATGATATCATTTTATCTTTCTGCTCATTCAAATCACTGTCGATGAATGCATATTTTTGGTAGAGAAAATCAAATGGAAATCGGGAATATTCATTGACAATGGTGAGGATATAAACATTACACGAAGTTGAAGAAAGAGGACCTTTAATACTCATGATTAGGCATTCCATTGATTGGGTAGCTTTAATTGGAGTTCGCTTTTCCATGCGAAAAAATCTTGGCTCGAGTTCTTTATATAGTCGACCTGAAGAACATACTTTCTTTAAAGTAATTAAAAGGGTATGTTCTTAGTCCGTACAAAATGGAGCATTTGTGTAATTCAAGGATGGCGTCGTCCTTGATGCAGATCATCAAGGGTTGATGAAGGCACTGAAGCATAAAATGATGGCTGTTAAGAATATTTTAATGTTCCGGTCAGGTTCTTCTTGGTTTTCCCCTGCAACAGTTATGTTGTCAACATAAGGGAAGGTGTTTCTGAACGTTTGTTTTTGAATAAGTTTGTTTATTTCCCGCTGAAAAATAGCTACACTGTTTTTCACACCAAATGACACACTACAGCACTGATTGAGCCTCTCATTAGTGTTGTATATTATCTGACCTGATGCATAATTTCGCTCAGAAGTATATTTTTATGAACCAGCAAAAATGCAAGCTGAATGACACAAGAAATAAATATTGTTTTGGTAATAGATATTCTTTTGAAAAGTTAAAGAATGCAGACGTCGGGTGACGAGCAAAGATTCCCAGACAGAAATGAAGAGATATGTTGTTTCTGAAAATTCTCTTCCAGTATCAAGTCACGGCACAAGTTCTTTAAAACTTTGTGAATGACAGATGTACAATGTGTATTCTTTATTTGTAGGTCAACAACACAGAAGTTACAAGTCTGGGTGTTCATTGTGGTCAGAGCCATGGAGATTTCGGCGGACCTGAAGGAGACTACCACCACCTTTAAATTTGTTGTTTTTCAATTTTTTATTTTTTTCAGTGCAATCTGATCGATTACACCCTAAACTCTCCGACTGACAAAATAAATTTTGTAAAATTTCAATATTTAAACAATTTTGTTTGGGGGGGGGGGGGGTAAGCTTTTCATACAACGTTATAGTAAATCGATCTTCCATTTTGGAACCACTCGCCGGTACGACATTACCACCACCTGTAAATTTGTTGATTATTAATTTTTTTTTTACTTTTTTCAGTGCAATCTTAAAACCCTAAACTTTCCGATTGACAAAGAAAAATTGGAAAAATTTCAATATTTAAACAATTTGGCATGGGGCATTTTTTCATACAACCTTAAATCGATCCTGTGCAACTAACTTTTTTTTTTGCGCATATTCAACAACTGAATTCTTTGCGAAATTTTTGAATAAAGCCATTTTTAGAGTTTCCGATGAAGATGCCATCGTAAGAACTGAAGAAAACTTGAAAAAGACAAAAACATGAGCAACAATTCGTTCTAAAAAACACAAAACAAAGCGACCCCAAAGCGAGTGGTTCCAAAATGGAGGATCGATTTACTATAACGTTGTATGAGAAATTAAAGGTGGTGGTAATCTCCTTCAGGTCCGCCGAGATTTCTTTGTTGACTGGTCTGATATCAATTTGAAATTTCAAAGTAATTTTCTTCTTAATGAAACTTTTTGAGCCACCAGAGTCGAGTAACGCATTTAGTCCCTAACCATTAACGGACACTCTGGTAGTTGCCGACTGTAGACTTTCCTGAACTATTGCTGCTATGATGCATAGGTTCGTTGCATCCAGCGGTTACGTTTCTACTTTTAGATTTACACACTTATGTATAATATCCTTTTTTTTAATTTTTTTACAGGTGTGACATGTGGACTCTCTAAACGGACCTACATTTATTTGTTATAGTAGTCAACCACAAATAAAAAAAAATAGTTCTTTTTGTTAAAAGTACGAAGCGACCTTTCTTTACTAAAATGATGCGGCAATGTGTCTACTTACGTCTTCTTTTTGGAATTTCTTTAGGCTCTGTAGTAGCAGTGGTAGGAGCAGCAGCGACATAGTCCATCGCCGTGTAGTTAGAGGCGTCTGAGGTTTCTGCTCCAGGTCTAAGGAGGAATCCTGTCTGTAGGCAGCCTGTAAATTCAGAATACCATTCTCGAGTAGTCTCTGGTGCATTATAGGCAAATCCAGACCAGTAATAAACGCATCCTTTACGAATTCTTCTCGATATTGTTTGGTAGTCACTGTTTTCAATGCACAGTTTTTGTTTAGTTTATGGAGTTTCCTCAAGAATTCGTCCAGGACTCGCAAGGTTTCTGTCGATGGTTAGCTAGAATCTGCCTGGCAAAAATTTCGTTTGGCGTCTTCACGTATAGTTTTTTTTTTCTACTAGGGCCTTAATTGCCGTCTCGTACGTAATACAGTCCTCTATGTATTCGTAAACTCTGAATGAAACGTAGCTAACAAGCAACCTTAATTTGTTAAGATTAGTGTTGTAGCGTGGGGGTGCGTGTTCCTTGAACGTCGGGAGTGAAGCATAGGGAGCTGGTTATTTTTTCTTGTATTCGGCCTTGTGTCAGACTTAACCGAACTCCCTACAACTTACAAGTTTTATGCAGAATAATATTCATCAGAAGGTTTTCATCAGAACGTTTGTTGTCGTCTGGTTGGAATATGTAGAATTAGTGGAAGAAGAGTGGAATAATAAAATTTATACTTGTTAAAATGTTAAAATAGAAATTTATTAATAGGAAAGAATAACGTAAGTTGTAGGAGTTAATGTTCAATTAGAAACATTATTAAGAAGTTAAGAGTAGAGTTCGTCTTCAATGATAAAGTAGAGTTAAGGGTATCGAGAGTTGAAGAAATTGTTCGTTGTAGTAATTGTTGAAAGAGATAAGAAGAAAGAGAACAAGGCGCGACCTGACCTTATCTCCGGATAGATTTGAAGTTGGTTACATTTTAGATGTGTGTCAGCAAACCGCCTCCCGTGACTGACCCCCGTAACCGGTTCGAGGCTATCCTTAAATATTGAATCCAGTCACGTGGAGTGGCTCCCAAAATGATTTTTTCTTTAGCTGTGGAAAAAGAATTTTTCTGGCGTATTTTGAATTTTGCGATTTGATGACCAATCAGGATTCAGAGTTCCGCTACAGTGTCACTGCATTCTTCAAAAAAATTCGTTAACATTTTAATCCCATCATTCAATTCTTTTGATTCTGTGGGGTGGTTCCGGTCGGGGTCCAATTTTGGGGGTTTCTCTATGTTTTCAGCCACAAGAGAATATCGACAGAATAAATATGATAAAAGTAAGTACCTCCACTCATTTTCATAACTAACTTTTAAATTTAATTTTTAACAATAAAAGATGTTTTCTTGAAACTTTAATTTTAATTTTAATTGAAAACTAAATGATTAAATTTACTATTTCCAGTAAGCAAGATACTCTGGTGTATTTCAAACAAAAATTATATTGATTGGAATCTAAAATTTTGAAATTTTGTTTAAATTTTTCAATATTTCAATTAGCAAATTTAATGTTAAATTAATTTGATTTATACAAATATTACTTATTTATAGCATGAAATTTAGAATGAAACTATTTCTTAAACACAGAGTTCAACTTCCTGACCTCTCCCCTGTATGTGTTGACAGATTTATGAATACCAGATAAAATAAGATGAAAGTGTATGGCGATCACAAGTGACATAATTGTACAATTTTTTCTGGTAAGGAGAAGAAACTCTGAGACACATAACTTTTTAATTTACACATAGAAATGACCATGCAAAAAACTTTAAATACAAAAAAAAAACAAAAACAAAAAAAAAACAACAACAAATGTTTCAAAAGTAGTTTTATTGCATTTTTATTTTACTATTGGCAGTAGATTTTTGGAAATAGAGGCAACATTTTTCAAGAAACAAAATAGATGATTTACATTCCCCAATGAGTCCTGCGTTTAACCAATTTTTCCAACAACATTCAATTTATTAAAATTTCGTGAATTTACGTGGAGGTAGGGGTAACAGATGTAAAAAAAAATATATTTTTACCAAGATTTTTAAAAAATATTAATTTAAAAAATAATTTAATTCATTTGTGAATAAGTCCTAACAGTTTAATTAAAATCCGTCAATTACTTGATTTTGCAAGAATTTTCAAATTAATGGGTTTGTCACCGGAAAAAAAAACAAAACAAAAAACAAACTGAGTTATATAATATTACGTTTTCCACTGTAAACCTTAGGTTACCCTCGAACTCAAATCAAAACAAGATTTTTACCAAAATTTCAAACGTGTTAGAAGGGATTAAAAAATTTTAAAATAAATAAAAATACTTTGATTTTTCCTCTTAATTTTTCCTCTTTGTCATTATTACTGTGTTATTTAAACTTAATATTAATATAAACATTTTGATGGTAAAAGTTCGTTTTTATTAAATTTAGGGCATTTTTGTTCATACTACGCTGTTTTTTTTTTAGCAATTCGTTATGAAAATAACCAACAATTATTACAACTTAAAAAGCTTTAAAAAACTAATTTTACGGGCTACTATTAGTGACTTAAAAAGTCCGCCTTTGTTTGCTCGTGGCGCACAGGGAGTGTGTCGCAGTCCAGGTGAGTTTTAAGGACTAATTCATATTCATTCACCAGAGAGTTCCTCAAGGGCCCTCAATTGTTATTACTACACTTATGTATGCATTTTTTGGATTTCAGATGAAAACTTTGAAAATTTCAAAAATATTACATCAAAAGTTTTACTTTTCGAAAATATTGTCGCTAATGATTGTTTATGGAAAAAAGAACATGGCTTCATATAATCGGCTATACAGCGTCTTTTCGGCTTACGTCAGGCTAATGAGGATTTCTATGCCTCGTTACTTTATTGCACTATTATAGCGACACAGTATTTTATGATTTGCTTAACAAAGAATCAGATTCGAAACAGCTCAGCATATTTGATGGAAGTAATTGTATTTGTTACAAGGATGCATTATATATAAAAATAATACTAATAATGTCTAAAAAGTTGTAATGGTGGATTCTATTGAGTCCTACTTGTTATTACAAAAAAGTTTTAATTCATAAAGTAGTCGTAAATATAAGGAAATTAGAAATAGAATGTTTGGAAGATGCTAGAATGTCAGAGAAAATTCGAGTAAAATCTAGAGAATTCTAAAGGATTCTAGAATATACAAGTTAGGTGTTAGCCCCTATAAAAATAGATTTTGGGAAGAGAGTAGTTAGTTGTTAACAGGATTTACTGACGTTATCAACTCCGACCCGATTCCTGGATCTGTGCATCCAGCTGAAAGAATCTCTAAGAAAAGTTGCCGACCAACTAAAACCTGAAAGAGAACCTCATGGAACTATATGTGTAAATAGATATTTTTGACTCTTTCATTGACCAAACTAATAATTATTCTTTATATACACATTTGAGGATTTTCAAAGAGTATAGCACTTAAACTTCTTTGCTATCTTAACTGGGTAAAAATATTTGACAACTTCCTTCCCCTTCGTAATACTTCGCCTGCCAGTAGTAAACTCTGTTTTTCTTTTTGAATGAAAAAATAGTGTATTTGTAAATATTTTTATTTAATGTTTTTGTATATTGAATATTTGTTTGTGAATTAACTCTGAGTTTTGGTTAATCAATTTTTTTCTTTTGTTACACTTAACACGTAACATATGACACACAACACGTAACATATTACACACAACACGTAACATTTTACACACATGATAATAAGTAATTAAAACGTTACTTTGCACTTTTTTATCTCTTGTTTGCTGCTGCTTTCTGCTTTGTCATTATTACTGTGTTATTTAAACTAGTTCGGCCCTGTCCCTTCGGCCCTGTCCCTTCGTTGTTGACAATTTGATAAAATATTCTACGTACATTTTCATTCAATGATAGAGATAAAAATATTCTAGAAAATTGAAAATAATTGTTTTAAAAATGATTCTACTTATTGCCGAATAATTTTCTAAAATTTCAAAAATTATCTGATTTTTTTTAAGGTTTAATGTTTTTTAATTTCCGACTTTATGATTTTGTAGTGAGCCGCAATAAAAAATATAAAAGTAAAATATATAAAAATAATGTACATAAACAAAAATAAAATAATTAAAATTAAAGTAAGGCATTTCTTGCACTTTCCTTTTAAACCCTTCTCTCTCTCTCTCTCTCTTTCTCTCTCTCTTTTTCTCTCTCTCTCTCTCTCTCTATATATATATATATATATATATATATATATATATAGATCCCTTGTCTATTCATATCTATCTATCTATCTATCTATCTATCTATCTATCTATCTATCTATCCTTCTCTCTCAACTGATGAAAAGGCCACCTTCAAATAAAACGAAGAGGAAGAAGAAAAGACTGAACGGACGAAAAAAGCCGGGGGTTTGCGGGAGACGGGCGGTACCTATATGTGAGTGCAAAGTATAAAAATGGGCTCCATCAATAACTTCTGTTAAAAAAAGAAAAAAGAAAAAGAAACGAACAGAGGAACATAAAATAATTTGGGGCAATCAAAAAAATTATCATAAAGAGACTTTTGAAATTAACTGAAACCAAGGTTACCGCCAGAATCTCGGAATTTGGTCAAAAGGCTATAATCTGACACCTGTGAGCGAGAAGAAAGAAGGTACAATGAGTGGGATAACAAATGACGCTACTCTGGAGAAACCAGCCGCGTGTAGTAGTAGTTAATAGGTAATCTATTAACGATATTTATGTCCTGCTCAGGGCCGAGAAAACACAGTAGATCGATACTGATCTATTTCTAATATTACTACTACCCCTCTCACGGTCTGATTTTAAAACTACACTAGTGAATTTTCTCCTAGCTACTACTAATATTCGCGACATCGAATACTAAAGAACTCACTCTCTAAAGCCGATTAATAACAAAGTTTGATTATACTCTTCGCTACTCTTCGTTTTATTCTTGAAGTTCTGGTAAAATAATTATTCAGGCAAATCTTCCCCTCCAACCTACCACTCATCCCCAATTACTTTGGAAGGGGAATCTATTATTCCAATGATTTAAACTTAATCAAATTGCGTGTGTACGCGATCGTATAATGGTTTGTGACGGTCTTGTTTTATAATACAGTTAGATGTTTAAAATATAGAAGGAACACACTAATAATAATCTTAGTTTCAACATAAATATTGGGTTTTCTGTAAATATTTGTAAGCGACTCTAGACGTACCGGTTTGCATACGAACTTGGGAAGAGGAAAGAAAGATTACCAACAGAACGATTTTACATAGAAGCAAAGATAACCTGAAATAAAGTTATTTCTATTATTTACATCCAAACTATTGTTGTCAACTTTGTTGCCATCGTCACAAAGTTTAAGGCAGTTTTTTTCCGGCTTTTTTCAACTGCTTCTAGTTTCGCGTAAGCTTTAAGGAATCTCGAAGTGAACCCTGTATCTATACACACCGCCTTCAAACACACAGGCCGTTTACTCAAAGCGAGTCAACTATTCAACACACACACAACACTCGTCGAACATATTTTTTATTCAGCGACTGAATGTAACATCTTTTCAATTCAGAAATATCCATTTCATTTCATACCGTCTTCAAAGAGACAAACCTAAAGGATTTTGTACAATTCCTAAAAATAATTATGAAATTATTTGTTTTGAACATTATTTCTGATCAATACTCGTATTTAAGTAGATATTCTGTTTATAATCAAACAGTATATATATTTATTTCTGCCTGATTATTTACGATAAATTTTGTTACGAAAATGTGTCATTCGCCAGGATTCGTACCTGCGACTCCTATCAACATAGGGGGAGTCACCAATTAATCTGGTGTGTCTTAGACCTCCCGACCACGTATTACTAACAATATAAACGAAGTCAAATCAAGCCTTTATAACAATTTTCGATTCTACGTAAATAACCAACTCTGCACTGAAATGTATCGTAATGTCAAAAAATAATTATTGCTATTAAAAAAACAAAAAACCCATGAATGAAAATTTCACGGTTTTTCTATTTGAAGGTTTTGATGAATCTTAATTCTTAACTTAATGATTCTCTATGACAATAAAATCTCCATAGAAATTCCCCTATAGCGTCGTTAAATATTTGAACTTAACAACTTTAGCAAAATACTGCAATACCAATCATAAATATAAATTCTGGTCATTATTTTAAGAAGTGGGTACAAATGAAAATATTTGAAATTGACTACTTTTTCAATTTCATCAAAACAGCCGTTAAGCACTTCTACCTTCCCATCTTTTTCTTATTCATTTTCTCACTGAAACCAAGTAGCATCTTTTTTTTTTTCACGGAATCAAAACGTAATAGCTCATTATTTATGAGGTATTGACAGGAAATGTTAAACACTTTTGTGTTCCTTAATTTATTTCTTTCTTTTTTTCTTTCTTTTTCCTTTCTTTCGGCATCTTACTGAAACAAAGTAGTTTGCTTCCTCCTCTTTCCACACGATCAAAACGGAATAGTCCATTATTTATGAGGTATTGGCAGGACGCAGCGGTCATGCGAATTAACACAGCACAATTATTATTGCTGCTTTATTTGAAACCACAATTTTGTCTTCTCGTTCCTTTTATTCATGCGTATTCTTATTGGGTGTTTGAATTTAAATTTTGCTCTAATCCAGCGTTGACAAAGTTACATTTTTGTAGGTCGGGGAATAATTTACTTGAAGTTAGATATAAATAACCACCGACTCCCTTACAAATATAACAGTCAAGATGAACATGCTGGCCTGAAAGGCAAATGACCTACTTGAGTATACGTTGTCGGATGATTAAAGAAAGAGGTGTAGTAAAAGGGTAAGGATCAGAGCTGTCAGATGTCCCGTTTGATTTTTTGAATGACACACCTAATTTTTTTTATCATATCGACTCAATCAAGGCAGTTTACTGCCACTAGTGCGCAGGGGTTACATAGGAGGAAAGTCATGAGAAAGAGTGACCGGTTATAGGGGGTGTCAGGAAGTAAGCAAGCGAAGGATGAGAATGAGAGTGAAGTGGACGGAGAAAGGAGCATGAGATAGATAGATAGAGAGAGAGAGAGAGAGAGAGAGAGAGAGAGAGAGAGAGAGAGAGAGAGAGAGAGAGAGAGAGAGAGAGAGAGAGAGAGAGAGAGAGGATGCAGGTTTGTAAAATAGGAGATGACAATTGACTTTACATTTAAATTCTTGGAGATTGTAGCTGTCGGGGAAGAAAGTAAATGGAAAGAAATTCTATCTATCTATCTATCTATCTATCTATCTATCTATCTATCTATCTATCTATCTTTTTTTTTTTTATAATCATATCGCCACAAGCAAGGAATTTTACTGCCACTGTTTTGCAGGGAGTTACATGGGGGGGGAGTTATTAGAAAGAGTGACAGGTTATAGGGGGGTGTCAGGAAGTGGGTAAGAGAAAGATGAGAATATTGATGAGAGTGGAGTGGACGGAGAAAGGAGCATGAGAGAGAGGATGCAAGTTAGTGAGATAGGAGATGACTGTTGATTTTACATTTAAATTCTTGGAGATTGTAGCTGTCGGGGAAGCAAGTAAACAGAAGGGAATTCCACATGCGGGAAGTGCGAGAAAAGAAGCTACTGGAGTAGAATTTGCGTTTACATTTTATTGGTTTCACAGTAAAAGGGTGGGACCTAGTTGCTAATCTTGTTGCTCGAGTAAATTCATATATAGGGGTCACCAGTGAGCTAAGTTCATTGGAGCAGAAGCCGTGAAAGTACTTGTAGAAGAGGCACAGGAAGCCACATCGCGCCGGTGAGAAAGTGACTGTATCTGAGCTGCCAAGTCGTGATTTATCACATTACAGATTCTCCGTTGGATCTTGTCAAGGACTCCTAGGTGGATAGCAGGGGCACCCGACCAGATATGGCAGCAGTATAATTTTAATGAGGAATATAACGTTTATTAAAGTTTTGTATTTTGTTTCTGTTTCACTTGTTCGCTCACATTCTCTCGCGTGAAATAAAATTCAGAGAAGCTGTTGTTTAAAGGGAATAGTCATCTACCTGAGTAACATCCCTTAGTTATTACTGTATGTTGCGTTGTGGAAATAATTCGACTAAACCTCATACATAACAATGAGTAAGTATGATGTTTCTGGAATTTTGCAACTTTTTGCAGAAGGTAGCGTTCTCAGTATTTTAAACAATTAATCATACGTGCAGAAATATTTCACTTTAGAAACAGAGACGTTCATATTAATTTTTTCTTTTAAAAGGAAAATTTTTATATTTTAAAATGAATAAATTAGAAACAAATCAACTGCAGCGCCATCATGTGATAATCTATAGCGGGTATCACTTCTCTTATTTCATTTGTAGTGAGGGGTAGTAGGATTCCGTAGTAGGTTAACGGAATTTGGCCTTGTGGGAAGATAGCCCACTATAATTCATAAATTCAAGAAAGGCAATTTTTGAGTGTAAAATAACATTTATACATATATACATTTCAATCAATGTTTTACAAAAGAAGTAATGCTTGAAATAAAAGTTCAACGGAAGTAAAAGAGTTCATGGAAGGTAATGGTGAGCTGAAAGAAAAGAAATGTTCATTTTCAAGTTGCCGTTTCTAAGGTCAGTGAGTTGGTTGGTGTGGAATGTCTTAGAAAAGGTCAGTTAGTACTTTGAGAACAGGTGCGGAAGAAGAAGGAAGAAGAAGGCGAGCATAGTAGCAGCTTGACATAGATCAAGGAATAAACTAATTACTATCTTCTCTTCCGTTTGTGCCTGTCTGTTTTTTGATGCTTAGTCTCTGCTTTTTATTGCAGCATTTTTGGATCAACTGGCTCGTTTCGAATTTCTTCCTTGTATTTGGATCCGGGCTTCTCATTGGTTGATAAATAAAATTGGAAATTTGATCTTTGATTAATTTTTATTTTTCAACCGGAACATCTGCGCGAACTCGGATGAGCACGACGATTTTTATTCATTTGACTTTTAGTTGTGAGAGAGCACACATCCGGTTCATCGCTTTTGTTCGGTCGGTATCACCACAAATCACAGTATCATCAATGTTAATATTATACGCAATCTTTAGTTTTTTTAATAGCTTTTTTTTCTTCTAATAAAATCTTTTTCTTCATTTCTGAGGCAGATGTTTACGCATATAATCTATGAAAATGGCTGCTATATTTCCAGCAAAAAATTAGTTTTAAATTTTTATTAGAACGGCCCACCTTATGATGAGCTATGTCTAATTCAGTCCACTGGTCGGAAAAGGTTACTCGTGCCTGAATTAGAGCATCAGAAAACAGAAAAATGTGGAGATCCATGATAGTCCAATTTCTGAAAGGATATATCAAAGAAGTTATTCCCCTTGGTAAAAGTGAAAAGTCATCTCTCTTTAATTTAAATAATTTTTTTTATGAATTAACAAACTAAATTTTAAAGAAAATATTTTCATTTTTCTCGAGGTTACGTGGCCCGATGGATAAAGGCGTTGGTTTAATCCATTGATTCGACCCAAAAGAATTGAGTTCAATAGCTGGCTACAAAAACTTGAAAAGTTGAATTGAAGCGAAATTATTATTTACTAGCATCATAGCAAAAAAATTATTTATTTTGCTTTACTGAAATTAGAAATATAAAAACTATTACGCTCTCAGTTCAGAAATTTTCGAAGAATATTTAAAAATGTAGACATTTAATTTTAGAGGAAAAAGTTACATTAATGCCACACTCGCTCCCATATTCATTCTTGCTTTCCTGGCGGATACAACCTCCAGGAATTTAAATGCAATGTCAATACTCATCTATTAACCACTTGACCCTAGTTCTTTCCCCACCCCGTATATCCTTTCCTTTCTCTCCACCTTTGAAACTGTCATCACACCTGCATTCTCCTCTTTCTATTGCTCCTTTCTAACTGGTTTGTCTTCCTCTTCACTCTCTTCTAATTAATCTTTTTACACTTATGTAGCCCCCTGCACATCAGTGGCATTACCGCCTTGCTCGGGGTGAAACGATTAAAAAAAAAAACAAAACAAAACACACACACACACACACACACACACACACACACACACACACACACACACACACACACACACAGTTGAATTCCTGCATGAAATATTTAGCGAAAAAAAAGCTTTATTTTTTTTTAATTTTATTTTCTGAAGTATGAAATATTAAAACTGAAAAAAGAAACAAACAAAAAAAAAAAAAAAAGAAAAAAAAGACTTGAATAATTAAATTAACCATTGGCACTTTTGTTTTACATGTTTTGTTTTTGTTTGAAAAAACACTTTTTAAAAAAAAATATTTCTTTTGTTTTAAAATTATGGGGGAAAATATTCACATTTTTTTGTTGACCAAATGAATTTTTAAAACGTCGGAATGAAAATTAAATATAAAGGCTCATTTTGTTTTTAAAAAAAATTTAAATAAAAAATGTGTGATTTGATTTCTGTGACGCAATTTAGCAACCATCTTAGATCTTAGATGTTTTACGGAGAAAATGTAAACAATCGGCTCCATTAGCCAAAAAGTGCGAAAAGGAAAATTTGCTGAACTTAAACTCAAAAATATATGCCGACCTGGCTTCCCAGAAACTTCCCTAGAAAGTTTGAATGGCGTAGCTTAAACAATGTAAGCGTGCATAGAGCTTGCCTTTTATATATATAGATTATAAATAATACTGAAACATCCGGAAGAGGCATGGCACGTGAGACGAGAAGTCTATCCCGGTGGACGAAATAAAGGATTCAGTTCCAAATTCCAATCACTTGAAGAAGGCCGGAACATACAACGGCTGAAACGTCATGAATATGGCAACGAAGATGAAGACAACAGTCCAAACAATGTAAATAGTGTAAAGGATATCTTCAAGTATTTTGGGGGTAGGAAATACGATATAAAAATGCGTCTAAAATTAAGGATGTTGGTTTTAGATCTAAAAATTCATAAAATGAAAACATAGATGCATTTAGGAACAGATGAAAAAATGTTACATGTAGAAAAGGAAAGTATAAAATATTTTTAAAACTTAGTTCAGATAAATTTAAACTATAAAAGTTTAAATTTATCACAACTAAGTTTTTAAAATATTTTATAGTTTTCTTTTAAAATACAAAAGGTTCGGTTTGCTTTGTTTCGTTTTACGGCATTTTAACCTTTTCAAGTTTGTTTAATATTGGATTCTGTGATTTTATCGAAATTTAAACTTATTTATAAATGGAACTTTGTGTGTGTGTGTGTGTGTGTGTGTGTGTGTGTGTGTGTGTGTGTGTGTGTCCGTTACCTATAGACTCCGAAACGGTTGAACCGATTTTCTTGAAAATTTACACAGTTGTACTATAAGAGTTGTACTATAAGCGTCTGCGAGTGTTCTTAGCTAGGTTTTGTGTCGAGGTACCCTCGATAAATATCGAAAATCGATAATCGAAAAATCGGATTATAGAGGGAGTGGTCCGATTTTAATCAAATTTGATATACTCATAGACAAAGACATAAGAAACGATATTCAGAAGTTTCAAGGTCGCAGTTCTTACAATAGTACAGAAAATCAATATATATATATATATATATATATATATATTTGTGTGTGTGTGTGTGTGTCTGTTTATCTGTATGTCCTTTATACAAATCCACAATTTTTATCCGATTCTCACCAAACTTCACACAAATATTCTTTAGGCTGAGTTTGAGCTCCAGGATCATGGATGAGTTTTAAAGCTTTCATTACACCCGAGCAACGCCGGGCTATACTGCTAGTAAACAACAGATAGGCATAGGTTTAGATTCAAAAAGGCAAATATATGCCTGATTTGCACGTGAGTAAAGGTGAGAAATAATTACAGCGAATAGGGGCATTCCTCTTTTGGATGAAGTTAGCGTGTTCTGAACTTCATCTGACGAGGAGAATACAAAATTATCAGTCAGACAGTTAAGTGCCATACGTGATACACGCTTTGGGCGATCATGTCTCGAAAGAGACATGACAGACTGGGCAGAAAATTATCCCTATTACTTTCTGTGGTAGACTGATTGATAACCAAGGCTATAGAACCCAAACTGTCCTGCTATTTAACCCATAGCTGGAAGGCTAAGCAACGGATTAAAACATTTCCGCGTAAGTGAATGCAACGAATTCAACTGGAATGCGAACTCTGCGCTCTGATTTCTCGTTTCAAACCGATGCAAACTGTTTTAAATAGAAAAATATTATATAAAATGAAATTGAATTGAAAAAATCTAATTTCTGCTAATATATCAAAATTTTATCTTGAAATATTTTTTTATAATCATATCGCCCCATGCAAGGCATTTTACTGCCACTGTTTTGCAGGGGGTTACAGAGGAGGAAAGTTATGAGAAACAGTGACAGGTTATAGGGGGTGTCAGGAAGTGGGTAAGAGAAGGATGAGAATACTGATTAGAGTGGAGTGGACAGAGAAGGGAGCATGACAGAGAGAGAGAGAGAGAGAGAGAGAGAGAGAGAGAGAGAGAGAGAGAGAGGATGCAGGTTAGTGAGATAGGAGATGACTATTGACTTTACATTTAAATCTTGAAGATTGTAGCTGTTGGGAAAGCAAGTAAACGGAAGGGAATTCCACAGGCGAGAAGTGCGAGAAAAGAAGCTGTTGGAGTAGAATTTGCATTTGCATTTTATTGGTTTCACAGTAAAAAGGTGAGACCAAGTTGCTAATCTTGTAAATTCAAGTAATCATATATCAAGTAAATTCATATAAGGGGCACCAATGAGCTAAGTTCATCGGAGCAGAAGCCATGAAAGTATTTGTAGAAGAGACACAGGGGAGCCACATTGCACCGGTGAGAAAGTGATTGTATCTGTATATTCTGTATATACACACAGAACTTTAAAACGTCTTTAGAAAAATGAAAATTTAAAAAAAGGAGTGGAAAACGACATGAATACGCGAACTGACGCGTGAAGACGCAATATCTTAAAAAATTAACATGGCGTATGTAGACGAGATATTTTGAAAAACGAAATCTGTCTGCACAAAATGCAAACACTCTTTGATAATAGTTCATGAAGTATGTCGGACGATTTTTATTAATTTTTTCACTGGAAATCTGGAAAGTGATCTGAAATACAGAAAACATATATAAAAAAATCTTTAGCAAAAACTTTCATTATTCTCTCGTCAAACATGTATATATATATATTTTTTTTTCATTAAAAAAAAATTGGGCGGACCTGAAGGAGACTAATTGACTACTACCACCTTTGAATTTGTTGTTTTTCATTTCTCATTTCATTTCATTTCTTTTTACTTTTTCAGCGCAGTCGTATCGGTTATTACATAAAGTTTCTGATTATCAAAAATGTTTGGAAAAATGTCAATATTCAAACAATTTTTGGGAGCGGGGTACTCAGTTTCTCATACAACGTTATAGTAAATCAATCCTCCATTTTGGAACCACTCGCGTTGGGGGTCGCTTTGTTTTTTTTTTTTTTTTTTGGTGGTGGTGGTGGTGGTGGGGGACGACGAATTGTTGCTCTTGTTTTTGTCTTGTTCTAGTTTTTTCAGTTCTTACGATGGCATCTTTCTCGGAAACTCTGAGAGTGGCTTTTTTTAAAAAAAAATATTCAGTTGTTGAATATGCGAAAGCAAAAAGGTTAATTGCACAGGATAGCTTTACTATAAGGTTGTATGAAATACTGAGCCCCCACCCACAACCTAAACTTGTTTAAATGCTGAAATTTTTACAAATTTTTTGGTCAATCGGAAAGTTTAGGGTTTAATCGACAAGATTGCAGTGAAAAAAAAAAAAATTGATAATCAACCAATATACAGGTGGTGGTAATTTCGTACCGGCGAGTGGTTTCAAAATGGAAGATCGATTTATTATAACGTTGTATGGAAAACCGAGCCTCCCATAAAATTGTTTAAATATTAAAATTTTTCCCAATTATTTTTGTCAATCGGAAAGTTTAGGGTGTAATCGATAAGACTGCACTGAAAAAAGTAGTAAAAAAATGAAAAACAACAAATTTACAGTTGGTGGTAGTCTTCTTCAGCCCCGAAAATTTTAAAAATATATCCAAGTGCACAATAGAAAGTTTGAACGAGTGTTGGTTTTAAATCTTAACTCTGGAAGATAGTCAAAATGTGAGTTCCCAAAGTACTTGATCCTCTTACAGCAAATGGTTCTCCATTCAGAGTAGTTACTCTGGTCTCCAAGGGAGAAAAAAGAGATTGATAAACTTGAATTTGTATTTGAGTTTGTCTTTGAAGCAGAGTCAAGATCAACTGAACCATATTGGAACTGATCATACATAAGGCATTTTGGTGCTTGGCGATCACTCATGCATACGACATGACCAGGTCACTCGCGACAAACAGAAAAAGGTGATTGTCGATCCGGATAACTTTCAGTAAATTTCGAAACCTTTAGCCAAAAAAAAAAAAAAAAACAAAAAACGAAGCCAAGATATGAAACGGAATACAAAAAACTACACAAGAAAATAAGGAGAAAATGCAGACCTGCTAAAGAATGATGACTCAACAACAAATGTGCCGAAGTAGAGAGACTGAGCAAGACAAATAATGGTGATATGCATAAAAAATAAAGGAACTCACAGGACAAAAGATCTACTCAGCAACAGGATGTATAAAAGCAAAGGACGGTACACTCATAATAGAAAAAGAAAAAATACTTCAGAGATGGGATGAGTGTATTGGTGATCTCTTCCACGACAAGAGAGAGAAACCAACAATACACAAAAATACGGATGGACCAGAAATATTCAAAACCGAAGTGGAATCGTCAATGGCCAAATTGAACAGAAATAAAGCAGCAGGGCCCGACGGGATTGTAATAGAGTTGTGGCTGTCCTTAGGCGGCTTTGGCGTAGACAGGCTTACAGAAATAATAAACGAAATCTACAATAGCGGCAATATACTGGAGGACGTAAGCAGGTCATTTTTCATAGCACCACCGAAGAAGCCAGGTGCAAACGAATGTGATAGAGATGCTCGCCAACCTCGATATTTTCGGAAAGGACGTTAGGATAATCAAGAATATATATTGGCAGCAAACCGCTTGCGTACGAATAGGAAGTGAATTCATCAAGTATACAAAAATGGAACGAGGCGTAAGACAAGGATGTGTTGTCTCACCGGATCTATTCAACTTATAAATAACAGCGAAACAATTCAGAAAGAAATAAAACTTTTGCCAAGATTCGTCATTGGCGGCCACAATCTCAACAATGTAAGATACGCAGATGACACAGTGTTGATAGCAGACATGGAAAGGAAAATGCAGGGCCTCCTACAGAAGGTAGCAAGAGAAAGCGAGAAGAAAGGATTAAGCACTAACTTCAAGAAAACTGACCACCAGCAAAAAGAAGACCCCCAAAATGCCAACTACAGGTCGGAGAAACTAAAATAAAACAAGTAAATAAATTTAGATACCTGGGAAGCATGCTAACCGAGGATGGAAAGTGTGATGTCGAGATCCAAAGACGCATTGGCATGGCCAAGGACGCATTACAAAAGCTAACCAGAATACTGAGAGACAGGAAAATTTAATTGGAAAATAAGAAGAGCGCTGGATTGCGGTGTGATTTCTGTCCTTCTGTATGGCATTGAATGTTGGATGATCTCCTCAATAATAAAAGAGAGGCTTGAGGCAGCAGAAATGTGGTTTTACAGAAGGATGATGAGGATACCATGGACTAAGCACATGACTAACAACGAGGTGTTGGAGAAGATGGAAACGAAGAGAGAACTCATATTTAATATAAGGAAGAGACAGATGAGGTTTCTGAGACATGTAATGAGGAAGGAGGGCCTGGATAATTTAATACTCACAGAACGGATAGAGGGAAAGAGAGACAGGGGAAAGCAGTGTGAGACTCACTTGATAGGCCTGAGCAAATGGATGGCAGAGCGGAGTTTTGGAGAGATTTATTGTGGGCATGTTTAACAGTTTATTGCTCTCCAATTGTGTCGATAATTGGGCAACTCGACGTGGTGTAATGGTTAGCAAGGTTGTCTCACTAGAACCTATTACAACTGAGTAGTGAGCTCGATCCTCACTGGGTACCCTATACTTTCGGCCTTGTGCGACATCTAAGTGGTGCTTAGTAAATTAACTATCATTATGTTGATAATTTAGGTAAAAAAAAAATTAATTTACGTATTTGTTGATGTTATTGTTATGTTATTACAATACGTTGTTTTATTCCAAACTGAATGCGTTGTCGAAGCTATTTCATCTTCTTTCTTGTTCAATCCCAGAATTTTGAGACTCCTAAAATATAAATGGTGGGTTGTAGGGATTTGGTTAGAAAATTAATTTGGAAGTGACTTTATGCCAGGCAGATTTCCAGAAAGAGAAAATTATTCAAGAAGTAACCTTGCAAGTAATCTGTAGAATTATAGATTATAATCGAGCAGGCCCTCACAAGCTATTACTGATTTTTTTTTTGTTACTACTAGAATTTGTTCTATACTTTTACGTTTGACCCCGAATTTGTTGCATTTGCTTTCACGCAAATGCTCTTGTGAGAAAGGCATGAACTGTTCCTTCTGCCCCAGCTACTGGTTAATTAGCTGGGTAAAGTGGACTTTGGTTAATAAAAAATAAAATGTGTACAAATACTTTTATTCCCAACTGTAACTTGTTGAGTAGCTAATTGAATGAAGGTCTATTTTGTTGGTATCTAAGTTTCTCTCTAGTTATGGCTTTTCTTTATCGAAAGAAAACTGTGTTTCATGCATGCGTTCGTGTTCCATGTGTTAAATGTAGAACACCTAGTGAGGGGTGAATCCATCCATTACGTCAGCAATATATTGTGAAACAAGATTCATGAACCTGGTACGAGGTATTTGAAATGATTTTTCAGATTTTACTTTATTTCTGAGAAAAATGTTGCGGAAGCAGGCAGCGTGGGGTGGAAGTGGGTGGGTAACTTTCGCATATTTAAGTTCGCTTCCTAGGTAACGCTCTCTAGAATTGAAGATCACGATTAGTCGTCGTTGGGTGCACGTGTGGTTGAAGCGGCTGAACAGCTAGTTTCAATTTATTTTTGCATTTTATATACCAGAAAGAAAAAAAGACAATATAGTAATAATAAACAAGTTGTGTTTCACGTTATCATAAACCACGTAATAGTTTTTTAAAGAATAAATTTAAATTATAATCTTCTGTTTAATTTTATTTTCACTGCAGCAGCTGCCGTAAAAAAAAAAAAAAAAAAACTTAGGTCAACAAAAAAGCTCTTAAACAGCATTGCTTATTTCTTCTGTCCAAGTAAGTAAAAGTCATTTTTGTTACTTTTAAAGATAAGTTGGTAAGTATTTTTTATTTTGCTTTTTGACGTGTGTTTAAATTGATTTTGATCCATATTAGAGTGGTTTTATTCACGAGAAAAGCATTTATTTTTTAACCCTTTTTTGTGAAAAATATATTTTTACGAAATTAAATTATATTTAATCGAAATTATTTTCTGTTTTAGATTTTTTATTCTACACTTGCACGCTAAAGACCTCTTTAAACATTGTAAATGTAAAAATTTATCATTGGCTTGAGTAAAAAATTCCCACTGAAATCATTTTTGTTTTTGTTTTATCATGAAAATTCGTTTATGAAAACATTTATTTAGAAATTTGAAAAATCTTTTTCTTTTTTTTAAAAAATTAATCTTTATTTATGCATATTATATTTTTCATGTTAGATTTTGCACATAAAATTTTTAATTTATTTTTATTCCCGAGCAAAAAAAAAAAAAATGTACAATACATTTTACGTCCTCTCTGTTCTATTTTTTTTTGTTTTTTTTACTGTACTTTTCCACTTTATAGCAGTTTAAAACAGTACAGAAAAAGTTGAATAAAAAATAACTTGAAATTGCATTTTTTT
Organism: Ascarosepion bandense; assembly: GCA_037127315.1. NCBI lineage: Eukaryota > Metazoa > Mollusca > Cephalopoda > Sepiida > Sepiidae > Ascarosepion > Ascarosepion bandense. Next base: position 1,933,649 of record JBBBDQ010001631.1, on the reverse strand, counting down.
TTATACAAATAAAGTATTTTTTTTCTTTTTTTAAGAAAGCTACTGTGAAAATTTATCCATTTTAAAATCTTTGAAAAATAATTTTTATTTCGATCATGAAAAATAAACTAAAAACATTTTTATATTTTAATTTGTATCGTTATTTTTAGGACTGACACAATTAAAATAAAAAAAAAGAAATTCAATTCGCTAACTTTTTTAGTTCACTAAAAAGTTGTACTTTTTTATGCATTTGTATTTTTATTTTAGTACTCTCTTCTCTTAACGAAAAGTTGCCGATTTGATGATTTGTTCCAATTTTATTTTGTAAGCTATTGATTGGACCTTTCTGACAAATTTGGTAAGGCACTCAATAGCAGCATTCAAGTTTCTTAATAAAATAACGTTCTTCAAGCCATTTTTTTATTGTATGCCCTATTTATTAAGTGTGAATTTGAAACTGTTATTGTAGTTAACTTAAGCTTGTCTTAATAAAGACAAGGCCACGATTGTAAAGTAGTGAAGAAGTGTAACAATATTGAATTATTGTCTTGGTAACTATTCGCAACGGCTAGGGTTTAAAAAATAATAATTTAAGTCCATTATTCAAGACTACTAATAAAACAAACAAAAAATGAGTGATCATGGTTTAAAACTTTGATCTACAATTTTGTTTTTTGTGGCTTTACCTTTTTTATTCTACCTCTCATCATCCATTCACTCACTCATTAAGGGCGTTTAGTTGCCGTTTGCTTCTGCTTTTCTTGCCTTCAGTATGAGCTGTGAGTGTTAAATTCTCCCAACCCTCACTTTAAATTTTCATTAGATATTCCAGCTGATCTCTTTCAGATTTTAAGTGACAGTTTCCTTATAGTTCCTATTTTCTCTGCAAAACTGCGTTGTTACATGTCCTGTTCATGGTATTTTTTTTTTATAATAAATAAAACAACTCTGATGCTTCTATCACCTTCAGCTGTGAGAAAATTGTCCAGTATTTTAGCTACTTTAGATATTTAGCAGTCCAGCAATCTTTTTTCTTTGTTTCTCAAGATGATATTTTCCAATCCCTTTTAAAGCCTTGATCAGTTTCTGAAAGATATCTGTCAATATTTTTCTGTGTCTTGTGATTTTGATTTGACACTTTACATCATCTGTTAATAAATTACCAATATTTTAAAAAAAATCTGATTGATTTTATTGGAGTTGGACAGTCTTAATTTTCGGTTTGCTACCACTCATGTTTTAAATGCTTTCCAATATCTTTACTATGGTTATGGTTGATGGATTGTATGATATGTCAGCATTTGAGCTATTTAATGTCAAAATCTTTAAGATACACATTAGTTGAATTTATGCTGTTTTTTTTTTTTAAGGAAAGATTGACCACGTTTCTGTGCCTTTGAGTTGGATGTTGGTTGCATTACTGCTTGAGTCTTATATTTTTAGTCCCCAATTACCAAACTGGTCAGTGGCTTCTTTCGGGAAAGAATATTAACCTTCTGCAGGGATGTTGTTGGCATCTTTTGGGCTTCACTGACAGGATGCTAAGCTTAACTGCTTGTTGCAATGTAACTTGTGAGTTGGGAGAGTATGAAGCAAAGATAAACTTGCTATAAAATCACTTTGTACTTTGATAAAGCACTTTTTCACGTTTATTATCTTTGCCAACTCATAAATTCAATTTTATAAAACAGTTCACTCATGCAACAAATATAAACCTATTTTAAATTAATTTAAAGTTTTTGACTTTTTTTCAATATACTTACTGTGGTTAAAATTTTAAGTTTACTAAAGCAAAAAATAGAAGTTAATTAAAATTACTGGAATAATCTTTCACACTTTAAACATTTGACAAAACAAAGTATTAAAAACAAGTAAAAAATGTCATGGTTGATACTAGGATTTTTGCTATAAGTGATGTGATACATGCATTGGTGATCATGTCTAGAAAGAGACATGACTGACTGGACAAAAGATTTTCCTGCAGTAGGTTGCCATTACTTTCTGTGGTAGACTTGTTGCCTACCAATGTTATAAGACCCATTCAGTTCTGCTATTTAACCCATAGCTGGAGGGAGATTACTACCTTTCCCAAGGGTATTTACCTGTAAGTGAATTCAACTAGAATGCATACTGATCTCTGACTTTTTTTTTCTCCAAAGCTGATATTCACTGCACCACAATGGTACATTTCTAGTGCCTACACCTGATTTTAAAATGTTTAATTCACAGGCTTTTCTGTTACTTTATTCATAAGATGGGCACACAAAATCACAGGAGGAAAACCATATTCAGTTTTTTTTTTTTTTAAAATGGGTTTAATGATTATATTTGATAGCCTTTAAGAACCCCTACTCTACCACCATTTACACTTAATATTACAGTATTGTATATACAGCCATCTTTCTTTTTTATGTGTTTCATTGAAAGTGATAGAAAAAAAAAATTATTAGGTTTTATTCAGTCTTTCTAGCATCATTACATGTTTTCTTTTATCTGAACTAAGAATGTGTAGAAACTCTCAGTAGCTATTATTGATCTACTTGGCTGAAGTCAACAAATTTTAAGTGAATTCTTACTGCAAATTAAATAAATATATAGAGAGGAAAAAACAGCACATAATTAAACAGTTATAAATCCAGAAATCATTTCAGCAGTTGTAAAAATTACACACCGCTTTGTCAAACCAAAAAGTTAAATGTTACATTTAACTCAGTATATTAAAAAAAAAAACTTCACAGAGGGGAAATCAGGTTAGAGAAAGGTTAGAGGTGTATACAGTTAAATGTTGCTACAATACAGGAAGTGTCACAAATCAGACATGCACAGAAAAAAAATCTTAGAGTACATACAAACAGAAAACAAGGGAATAGATATAATCGTATGCAAAATAAGCACACACAGGCATATAATTATAAGAGGCCATATATGCACACAATAACATAAAAATAGAAATATTTTAAAAGTATTTAAAATTGAACACTAGTATAACTGTTCTGAACTTTTACCACTTATATTAATTCCTGATGACTGACATTCTCTTATTTTTAATTCCACTGCATTTTATAAGATCATTAGTAATATGTTTGTTATACATACAATGGCTCTATTTTTGTAAGATTTGACTACTATCTAACCCTTTCTTGTTTTCAATTCCTTTCTATAGCAAAATTATTTGCAATTCTTTTTTTATATAGTAAAATTTATTAGCATTATTTTAAACATTATACATCATATGCCTTTGCTATCCAGTTAGTAAAGTTTATATTGATTCCTGCTTATTGACTGCTTTTCTTCTTTATTTTCAGAGCATGTTATTTTCTTTTTAAATTTTTAAGTCATAAAATTATTTTGAATGTGATATAAAATTGTTCACCTGATTAAATCCATTGACTATGAACAAGCATATTATAGAGATAGTCACATTCAAACATTGGTTATCTATTTGATACTGATAGTCTATAAATGTCTGATATTAACAGATTTATCAAAACCATTTTATATAATGCTTCAGTATTTAATCTAAATGGTCTTGAGGTTTTATCAAAAAAATTTTATTCACTCTTATAATATTGAAAATTACTTTTTGAATCTACCATATTTCTGATATGCTGGAGGGTTCTTATCAAAGAATCGGTGGGTTAAGTGGGTTTTTGTTTCTTTTTTCTGTCTGTCTGAATGTGTGATGAGTTTACGTTATTTACTCTTGGATTATTATTTGCATGTTATTATTATCACAGTGTTTCGGCTGTAGTTTCTTCCAACCATCATCAGGTTGATTGTTGATCTGAGTAATATTCAGGAAATTTCAAACTAAAACCTTTATTTAATCTACACATGAACATGGAATCTAGAACATTCTAGATTAAATGAATATTTCAAAGAAATTTCCAACTGTCTCTTTCTGATTCAAAATATAAAAAAATTCTTTCAAATTGAAATTGGAACTCGTTATGTTGAATGTGTGTATCCCTAAAATGGACTTTTTAACATAAAAGTCCCCTTTCTTAAGATTTTTTCTTTTAGGTTTAATAATAGACTTACAGTCAGTTAAGTGCCATACGTGATACACACTTTGGGTGATCATGTCTTGAAAGAGACATGACTGACTGGGGAGAAGATTATCCCACAGTTGTTTGCCATTGCTTTTTGTGGTAGACTGGTTGCCAGCCAAGGCTATAGAAACCCAATCAGTCCTGTTATTTAACCCATAACTGGAGGGAAGAGACGGATTAATGCCTTTCCCAAGGGTATTCGTGCATAACTAAATGCAAGAGATTCAACTGGAATTCAAACTTGACTTTCCGATTTGTCATTCTGAGTTGATATCCACTGCACCACAACACAAATCCTTGCATTCACTTAACACACTAATATGTTTGGGAAATGTGTAAATCCATCTCTTCCCTCCAGTTATGGGTTAAATAACAGAACAGATTGGGGCCTATAGACTTGGCTGGCAATCAGTCTACTGCAGAGTGTAATAGCAACCTACAGTGGGATAATCTTCTGCTCAGTCAGTCATATCTTGAAAGAGACATGGTCACCCAAGCATGTTTCATGTATGGCACTTAATTGACTGAATAGACTTCTCTTATTTAGTTGCTTATGAATAAAAATTTGGGTGCAAAAAATAATTTTCCTTTTGCGTATAATGCAGAGAAGATAATATAATCTGATTTCAATGAAAATCTTTTTTCCATTGTATCTTTCTCTCAAAGACTCATTGTGTAACATGGTTATCTAGTATATACAATAATACATTATTAGTAATTAAGTTATTAACATATTTGAGGATTTGCTGAAAAGTTTGTGGCCTGACCAAATGTCCAGACATCTGAAAAACTTCTTTTAATCTCTTTGATTCAGCTGATGACTTTTCAGCACCCTCTGGGAGAGCCAAGTTCAAATTCCACTTGAATTTGTTGCATTCACTTATGCACAAATACCTTTGAGAAAGGTATGAATCCATTTCTTCCCCCTCCAGCTATGGGTTGAATAGCAGGACAGTTTGGGTTCTGTAACCTTGGCTGGCAACCAGTCTACTGCAGAAAGAAATGGCAACCTACTGCAGGAAAATCTCATATGGCAGTTCACTGAATTATCATATAAAAAACATATTTCATGTTATTGATTAATAAAATGGTGTTGGCATAGAAAATTAATATAGAATCCAGTGAGTTTGAGTGTTGTTTAATGGCATATCAACCTCTATGGGTTATTTAATGCCAAAAAGTAGGGTTTTAAGGTATTTTTTTTTTAATGTTCAGTTATAGTGAGTAGGCTGATTTAGTCAGATTTTGATGAAAAATATGTTTTTTTTATTTTAGAAAACTTAAGACATCTACTTTTGTATTCAAAAATGTATTGCTGGTAATAATTTTTTAACTTCAGAAATATGTTATAGTAATAATTTTTTCCTTAAAAATGTATTGTTGGTAATATTTTTCCTTTGAAAATGTATATATTTCTATAAAAGTCTATTTTATACTTTTGACCCCAGTTTGGGGATAAACTATTTGCCCATAGTTAAACCCTAACAGGTGCTACCACTCCAAGTCAGGGTGGACCTGGGAACAACAACACTCAAGAGGTGGTTCCATGCTCCTCACAACCTCTTAATCAGAGGCCTTGCTGCCGGATGTAGTTTATTGTCATAGCTAGAACCAGAGAATCTAGTGAAAATTAAACTAAAAGATTTTGATCCTTGCTACCTACCATATTTATTTTTAAATAATTTAATTTGATTTCTTTCTCATTCCCTCATCTCTTTATAGAATTGCAAAACCAGTCTATCGGAAAAATATTTAGCACTGCACGTATGGCTTCTGCCTTTTTCTTCTGTCATTAGTTAAGTTTTAGGGTTTCTCACAAGAGATTCATTTGATAAACAGCTCTGTAAATCAGTTCTTGACAGCATTTTGGTTCTTGTTTAGAAGAACATGAATATTTGAATTATTTTCTTTAATATTTGCTGTGTGACTTTTCTTCGGGCTGTGTTTATTTTCAATCTACAATGTGATTTGTGAAAGATTTTCATTTTTTTTGTTTAGTTGTATAAACAGAACTTTTGAGAATTCTTTTGTGTAATGTGATTTAGTCAGTCAGTTAAGTGCCATACGTGATACACGCTTGGGCAATCATGTCTTGAAAGAGACATGACTGACCGGGCAGAAGATTATCCCGCAGTAGGTTGCTATTGCTTTCTGCGGTAGACTGGTTGCCGACCAAGGCTATAGAACCCAATCTGTCCTGCTATTTAACCCATAACTGGAAGGAAGAGATGGATTAATACCTTTCCCAAGGGTATTTGCGCGTAAGTGAATACAATGGATTCAACTGGAATTGGAACTCGGCTCCCCGGTTTCTCGTTCCGAGCCGATATCCACTGTAGCACAAAGCACATCCTAATGTGATTAAGAAAGAAAAATCCTCAAGAATCCACCTAATTTAGTTAGGTATGTTTAATGTTACTGAAAATCCCGAAAATTAACGAAATGGTTTTAACAACCAACATATTGAAATTTGTTTGAACATTATTTTTAATTGATACTCGTATTTGAGTAGATATTGTGTTTTTAATCAAACAGTATATTTATATATTTATTTCTACTGGCCTGATTATTTACGATAAATTTTGTACGAAAATGTGTGTCATTTGGCAGGATTTGATCCTGCGACCCCTATCAACATAGAGGAAGCCACCAATTGATCTGGCACGTCTTAGACCACTCGACCAGAGATGGTTATTTGCTTAGAATCGAAAATTGTGTTATATAGGCTAGGTTTGACTTCATTTGGACTGTGGTATCATTCGTGGTTGAGTGATGCGTCAGATCAATTAGTGGCTTTCCCTATGTTAATAGGGGTCGCAGGTTCAAATCCTGCCGAATGACGATCATTTTTGTACAAAATTTATTGTAAATAATCAGGCCAGTAGAAATAAATATATAAATATATTGTTTGATTAAAAACAGTATCGACTAAAATAATGTTCAAACAAATAATTTCAATTAGGTAAATATGTAAACTCTCTTGAAATATTATTTGGTTTCAGTGAGAAATGAAAGATAGAAGAGGCTATAACACCCTTTGGTGTTTAAGATCTCGTTCAGTGAAAGAAAGATAAAGTGTTTAACATCTGCAAATACCTCATAAATAATGCACTATTTTATTTTGATTGAGTGAGAAGACAACATTAAAGACACTACTTGTTTTCAATAAGAAAATGAAAAATGGGAAGATATAAGTGCTTAACACTTTCTTCATTGAAATGGAAAAAGTTGTCTATTGCAAATCTTTTTATACACTCTTACTTAACATAATGACCAGCATTATTTTTATGATTATTTCAACATTTGTTAAAGTTGTTAAGCTCAAATATTGATCAATGTGATAAGGAAATTTCTCTGGATATTTGTTTGTCATATTTAATCATTAACTTAAGAATAAAGATTCATCAGAAAATTCAAATAGAAAAACCATGAAATTTTCACTTTATTTCGAGTATTTTTATAATTTTGTAAATAAAATTAATCTATGACATAAACAATCTAACAACAGTAACATTTTTTGCTATACATTGATGTTAGATTGTTTATATATATACAAATTATGTAGCACGTATCTTGATTAATCATGATACTTTGAATGATTGCTTTGCTAATTGTAAGTAAACTAATGCATTAAAATAAGTAACCAAATAATTGTTTAAAGTTCTTAGAGTATCAGTACCTTATTAAAATTATAATCATAGCTTTTTAAACTGGTAAACATTGTTGAAGGAAAAATCATGCTGTTGATATACCTTGTTTTATATATATATATATATATATATATATATATATTAGAGAGAGAGATGACAATAAAAATGAAATTTGATTGCAGGTGATGGGAAATTTTGTAAAAGAAAAATTTGTATTTTTATAAATTTTCTTATCCAGTTTTTGATTTGCATATAAATTTAAATCATGGTGCATAATCTTCCCAACTAGTTATTCTTGCCTGATAAAAGGTCTGAGGTGCTACTTGTGAGATATATATATATATATATATATATATATATATATATATATATATATATTAGTCATCCACATACAAGCCTGTTTTGCTGTGTCACAGCTCATCAGAGTGACTAGACACATCCACTTGCTTCTGGCCGGGATCAAAACTCGACTGATGTGGTGTCAGTTGGAGTCGCTAGCCTCTAAGCCATAGGCGCATGGAATCAGAGAAGGGAAATTTTAACATATTGTATATAAGCAGTGTATACACACGCCAGTCACTGAAAGAACTCAATTCATTTCTGAAGAGTAATGCTTATATCACAGAAGTGGAAACTATTTTAAAATTTTCTTCTCTAGAGAGCTCAATCATAATGAGAATATAATATATTAGTTATCCACATACAAGCCTGTTTTGCTGTATCACAGCTATATATATATATATATATTAAAAGTGGGTGGGACTCTTTTGTAAGTTTCAGGTAAGCAACTTGTTTACTTTGTGATCCATGCAAAGAGATAAAAATATAAAGAAAGATATAAATGTGCAAATCTGTTTGCAATAAACATTCTATACATTTTTATTGTGGCATGAAAGAAATTAGATTTGACTTGGGTAAACATTGTAATGGCAATGTACTGCGGGGAAAACCTGCTCAGTCATGTCTCTTTTGAGACGGTCGCCCAAGTGTGTATCATGTATGGCGCTTACTGACAGTGTGACTATTGTAGTGATTTATCCTCATTGCTTAACCTGCATTATGCACAAGGACAATAAATATTCAGGGAATGATGTAATGTTTTCAGCTTTACCAAGAACAAATTTTCCCAGTAATTTTGAAGTTTCAGTATTTCAGAAAATTCTGAGAAGTCAGTCGGACAAAGAACATTTATAGAATTACATGTAAACAACTTTTTATAAAAGATCTATTTAAAGAGAAAAAAATGTGCAAAAAAAAATATTTAAATTGTGCAGCATATCCATGCCAACTATTGTCCGACTTTCTGTTGTGAAGAAAGAAATGAATCATAACAGATAATGCTAGTAAACAAGGTAATAATAATATTCTGTTATCAGCATGAATTAAATATGTGACAATGCTGGTGAACCTTTGCATTGGTCTGGAATTTTTCTGTTGTGGTGGTTACAGAAATGGTTAGTTAATTGCCATATGTTATAGACATTTGGGTAATCAGGTCTCTTACAAGACATTACTAAGCAGAAGATTTTCCCACAGTAGGTTGCCATTGCTTTCTGCAGTAGACTGGTTGTCAACCAAGGCTATAGAACCCAATCTGTCCTGCTATTTGACCCATAGCTGGAGGGAGAAGTGACAAATTCATATCTTTTTCCAAGGGCATTTGCACATAAGTGGATGCAGCAAATTCAACTGGAATTTGAACTCTGCTCTCTGATTTCTCGCCAATATCCACTGCACCACAACGCACACCCTTCAAAAATAGTTAAAAAATTGGTATCATAGGATGAAACCTCCTCTTGACACTTTTATTGTGGGCATGTTTATTACTCTATTATTATGTTGATAATTGGGCACCCCGACGTGGTGTAATGGTTAGCAAGCTTGTCTCTCTCTAGAACCTATTACAACTGAGTAGTGAGTTCGATCCTCACTGGGTACCCTATACTTTCGGCCTTGTGCGACATCTAAACATCGCTTAGTAAATCAACTATCATTATGTTGATAAGTTATGATTTAATAGTTACATAATTTTTTAAAAATTTAGGGCCCCCTTATGACAGGCTGTTGGCCCTTACTGCAGGTTAATCTGGCCTTGTCTTAGTATACTGCTGCCATATCTGATTTGGTGCTCTTACTATAAATCTCCAAATCCTTGACAAAATTCAAAGAAGAATTTGTAATGTAATCAATCCTGACCTGTTTTCTCACTCATATGATATGGCTTCTCTCTGAGCTTTCCTGCTTGATGCCCTTTTCCTACAGTAGGTTGCCATTGCTCCAGAATCAAAAAGGTGCTAGGAATTTTGAACCAAACTCTTCATTATGTTCACTGGAGTATATTATTCTCATTCGATGTGTGATGCCACTTCCTCACCCTTTAACTTGACTCTTATTTGTTCACTACTGCTGTGGCCTGGTGTTAAACTCAAAACTCTTTGTGTCAAGTGACTGGAACTAACCAACATCTATATTGACTGGGCCATGTGTCCTTGAGGACACCAGTGTATGAATTTCTGGGACTTATAAACCTAATGTCTCAACATTCATTTTTTTCCCAAGCTCATATTGCAATCTTTGATGCTAATAATGTTCTCTAGCATTCTGTATTACTGGTTCCCATATTGTATTCATTTCTATGCTTGGTTGGCTTAGAAGATTTTTGTGGCCTAGCATATGTGCTGATTCCTTAACTTTTTATAGTTTCCAGTGGTGTCCTTTATCAAATATTTCAACTTCATCTTATAATTGGCAGTGATCTTCTTTCTTCCTCCATATATGATCAGCTATGCCTGATTTTTCTCTCTTCCTTCATGTTATGTTCTTGCAGCCTTACTTTAAAGGGGCAGCCCATTTCTTTATACTTCTTTCCACAGCTCCATGAAATGGTGTACACACATTCCTTTGTCATGTTCTCATTTTTTGGGGGTCTTACTCGGGGAGAGGTATCTGTGATGTTTAGAACCACTACTGAAGGCTGTCCCGATATTATATGAACCACAGTTCTTTTGTATTTTCTCTGATAACCTCTTCACTTAGGGTAGGCAGACTGAGGTAGTTTTCTGAGAGTTGCTATTCTCATGTATATTCTTTTCTACATTTGATGTACCCTGGATAGTTATTACATTGTAGGGTACTACTTGTACTGATCATTTCCTGTTTTTATGTTTCTGTGTCGCCGCTCACGACTTTTGCTTGATGTCGAAGGCAGCAGATGATCCCTTTCTTTACATTGTATGGGTGGTGAGAGTATAATTTTTGTTTATTTTTATTCTTGAAGAAACCATTGAAGATGAGTGATACCAACCGGGAATATGTCCTCCAAAATGACAATGACATTTGTCTGCTGGACTGTACAAATGCTTTTAATAATTTGACTGACAGGGAGAAGGCCTTTGCTCATCACATATCTAGAGCCTCATGGATTGGGGCACTCATTGTTCTTACACAGGTAAGACTTTTAAGCGTTTTCTTTCTTTCTCTAAAGATTCAGGATTCATTATTGCTTTTTTACTTACTCAATTTCCACATTGCTTTATTGCTATTTCCATGGAAACAGTTCAGGTGACCTATCTTTAGTTCCACCATTTCTAACCTTCATGGCTGAAACCAGCCTTTTTCCCTTTGTATTCTATTAGTGAGAATTAAACTCTGCTCCAGATGCTATGTTTTCCTCTCTCTCTCTGTTTTCCTCTCTCTCTCTCTGTTTTCCTCTCTCTCTCTCTCTCTCTCTCTCTCTTTGTTTTCCTCTCTCTCTCTCTTTGTTTTCCTCTCTCTCTCTCTTTGTTTTCCTCTCTCTCTCTGTTTTCCTCTCTCTCTCTTCCTCTCTTTGTTTTCCTCTCTCTCTCTCTCTCTCTTTGTTTTCCTCTCTCTCTTTGTTTTCCTCTCTCTCTTTGTTTTCCTCTCTCTCTTTGTTTTCCACTCTCTCTTTGTTTTCCTCTCTCTCTGTTTTCCTCTCTCTCTGTTTTCCTCTCTCTCTCTGTTTTCCTCTCTCTCTCTGTTTTCCTCTCTCTCTCTGTTTTCCTCTCTCTCTCTGTTTTCCTCTCTCTCTCTGTTTTCCTCTCTCTCTGTTTTCCTCTCTCTCTGTTTTCCTCTCTCTCTGTTTTCCTCTCTCTCTGTTTTCCTCTCTCTCTGTTTTCCTCTCTCTCTGTTTTCCTCTCTCTCTGTTTTCCTCTCTCTCTGTTTTCCTCTCTCTCTGTTTTCTCTCTCTCTCTCTCTGTTTTCCTCTCTCTCTCTTTTTCTCTCTCTCTCTCTCTGTTTTCCTCTCTCTCTCTCTTTGTTTTCCTCTCTCTTTCTCTCTTTCTGTTTTCTCTCTCTCTCTCTTTGTTTTCCTCTCTCTCTTTGTTTTCCTCTCTCTCTCTCTTTGTTTTCCTCTCTCTCTTTGTTTTCCTCTCTCTCTTTGTTTTCCTCTCTCTCTCTTTGTTTTCCTCTCTCTCTCTCTCTTTTCCTCTCTCTCTCTTTGTTTTCCTCTCTCTCTCTTTGTTTTCCTCTCTCTCTCTCTCTCTTTGTTTTCCTCTCTCTCTCTCTCTCTTTGTTTTCCTCTCTCTCTCTCTCTCTTTTCTTTTCCTCTCTCTCTCTCTCTTTCTTTTCTCTCTCTCTCTCTCTTTGTTTTCCTCTCTCTCTCTCTCTTTCTTTTCTCTCTCTCTCTCTCTTTGTTTTCCTCTCTCTCTCTCTCTCTTTCTTTGTTTTCCTCTCTCTCTCTCTCTTTGTATTCCTCTCTCTCTCTCTTTTCTTTGTTTTCCTCTCTCTCTTTCTTTCTTTTCTCTCTCTCTTTGTTTTCCTCTCTCTCTCTCTCTTTGTTTTCCTCTCTCTCTCTCTCTTTGTTTTCCTCTCTCTCTCTCTCTTTGTTTTCCTCTCTCTCTCTCTCTGTTTTCTCTCTCTCTCTCTCTCTGTTTTCCTCTCTCTCTCTCTCTGTTTTCCTCTCTCTCTCTCTCTGTTTTCCTCTCTCTCTCTCTCCTCTCTCTCTCTCTGTTTTCCTCTCTCTCTCTCTGTTTTCCTCTCTCTCTCTTTCTTTTCCTCTCTCTCTCCTCTCTCTCTCTCTGTTTTCCTCTCTCTCTCTCTGTTTTCCTCTCTCTCTCTCTGTTTTCCTCTCTCTCTCTCTCTGTTTTCCTCTCTCTCTGTGCCTTTCTCTCTCTCTCTGTGCCTTTCTCTCTCTCTCTGTGCCTTTCTCTCTCTCTCTCTCTGTGCCTTTCTCTCTCTCTCTCTGTGCCTTTCTCTCTCTCTCTCTGTGCCTTTCTCTCTCTCTCTGTGCCTTTCTCTCTCTCTCTGTGCCTTTCTCTCTCTCTCTCTCTCTCTCTCCCTTTCTCTCTCTCTCTCTCTCTCCTCTGTGCCTTTCCCTCTCTCTCTCTCTCTCTCTCTCTGTGCCTTTCTTTCTCTCTCTCTCTCTCTGTGCCTTTCCCTCTCTCTCTCTTTCTCTCTCTCTCTGTGCCTTTCTCTCTCTCTCTCTCTCTCCTTTCTTTGCTTTTCTCTCTCTCTCTCTTTGCTTTTCTCTCTCTCTCTCTTTGCTTTTCTCTTTCTCTCTCTTTGCTAAAATAGAGGGATGTGATTTTTTTTTTTTTTTATATACGGTGGACCTTCTACTTACAAAAGGCTATACATACGAAATTTTCGGGTTACGAAACACCTCTTTGGAAAAATATTGCCTCTTGTTATGAAAGAAATTTCAAGATACGAAAGGTGAAAATTTCAAAATACGCGCTGCTACTTGCAGCTCCCGGAGTCCACCTCATTTGCCTCCTCAAGTGCTTCCTCATTCTTGATAATGCCCCTGCTCACCAGCCCGGCCGCGAAGACGATATGCGTTTATTAAGGTGCTGTACCTTCCACCTAACACCACGTCTATTCTCCAGCCCATGGACCAACAAGTCATTTCGAACTTCAAGAAACTCAACATGGAACACCTGTTCAAGAGGTGTTTTGACATCACTGAAAACACCCAGCTTACCCTTCGTGAGTTGTGGAAGCAGCACTTTGATATTGTTGTTTGCCTCAAGATAATCGACATGGCTTGGCTGGAGGTGACCAGACGTACCCTTAATGCGGCTTGGAGAAAGCTGTGGATCGATGCTGTTCCCTCATGAGATTTTGAGGGGATTCGAGGTGGAGGCTTGGAACCGATTAGGGCATTTATAGGGTAAAAAGTGTCTCTACTTACGAAATTTTCACATTATGAAATGACTTCCAGAATGAATTAATTTCATAAGTCAAGGTCCCACTGTACACTGTCAAATACAGTAGTTTTATCTTTGACTGTTTGGATATGCTTGAAGATTCTATCATTGCTTCTTTCTTTCAGACATCTCCAGAGTCACCAGGAATCTTCCTTTTGCTGCAAAAATTATTCCGAAGTCAATCCATTGACCGCTTGAAGGAAGAGGCACTGAAAATTGAACTTTCTGAAGATGATTTTCAGGTTTGTTTATTTATTAAGCTTTCATAAATTCAAATACATCAGTAGAACAAAAATGCCTGTGTTGTTCCTATATATTATAAATTCACATAATTATATAACAATTTTTACATGACAATATTTATATAACCATTTAAAAAAATATTCATTGTGTTTTGTATCAGAATTTTTATATGCCTTTTTTAAAGTTCAGTCATAAGTTATTGGAAAAATGTATTCCATTAGCAAGTAAAAGGAGTAAAATAAATGTAATCTGAGTTCTGAAAATAATCTTTTAGAAGTAGATATAAAGGAAATAATTTAAAACGTATTAAAATTTTTATAGAATTTTAGGCTTGGCAATGTTATCTACTATCTTTTTTTCTATCGTGTTTGTAGCAAATATTGTTGTCATTTGATATTTCACATTACAACAAAATAGTCAGCAAAACTGAAAAAAAAAATTATTTCAATAAAGTGATAAGAATAGACAAATTAAAACGAAAAAGAAATTTACCATTACTGTAAAATGGTAATCTAATCTTGAAATTAACAATAAAAACAAAAAGCAGCTCACTTTCTCCATTTTTTTCTCATCTGTGCTTAATAAGGGAGGGAAACTGTATGCAATAACTAAAAATGAACAGTGAAAATTAAATAGTATACAAAATATATTATGATTACAAGCTAATTACAGTTAAGCCTGACCGAAAAAAAAAAAACAATATTTTATTTTCTGTTTAATTCATGTTTTGTCTTTATCCTTAACTTTGTTGCAGGCAATCCTTATATATGCAGCCGGTTTCTATAACAACATGGGCAATTACAAATCATTTGGGGACAGAAAATTCATTCCAAATCTACCTAAAGTAAGTAAATAAGTTTAATTTGCACCCTGACATATTTGAAAATGAGGTTAATTGTTTTCTGCTGTTGCTACCGAGCAGGTAAGGTAGTTAGGGAAGAGTGATCTGCCCAAGTATTTACTCACCCACTGTTTGTCTTGGTCAACTTTTGTAGTATGAATTCATTTTCCTTGTATTTTTCCAAATAGTCCAAAGCACAGAGAAGTGAAATCATGCTTGCTTCAAAGTGCATTAGAGCATGGGGAACATAAGAGCAAATACTCTTTGTGTGTGTGTATATATATATTTATATATAAAATCTTGTGTGTGTATAAATTGATAAAAGTAAAATCTTTGTCACTTAACTTCAGCATCCCAAATCCAGAGTTTTATAGACCATCTCTCCAGGAATCATTCCATCCACTCGTCAGGGGTATCAGCAATTGACTGTTAATACTTCTTGATTTTTCTTTCTTATGTGCGTTTTTTTTTTTTTTAATGTTATACTCAGTGTGCACTCTCACCTGTGCACCTCTATGTACGTGCAGAATGCAATGGTTTGTTCTTTCTTTTCAAATTACACTCACTTATTGTATAAAACTAATAACAAGAATACCTGGTGGTTGAATGGACAATGGCTTGGAGTGAGTGGTTGTGGAGCAGAGATTAAATTCCAGTCGAGTTTATTATCTTAACTTATGTGCAAATACAGTTAAGAAGCATATGACGCCATCTCTTTAATCCCCCCTCCCAGCAATAGGTAAATAGCAGGGTTGATTAGAACCTGTATCCATGGTTAAGAAAGAAAACTGAATTCAAACCATTCTGGAGAGTGTTGTCAAAGGGCAAATGATCTTACTGGCGCCAGCTTCCAGCACGCAGTTACGCGATGGAAAAAATCCTATACAAAAAAAGCCTGCAATTATAGGATCACCTGATATGTGGCAATATGTGATATTGTTCCAAGCATTGTCTATCTACCCACCCAAGCAAACAGGTGAAACCCTGAATAAAACTTAAAAAATTATGGATAGTAAAGATGAAGGGAAAACTTGAAGCAGCTGAAATGTGGTTCTACAGAAGGATGCTGAGGATATCGTGGACCGAGCATGTGAGCAATGACAAGGTGTTGGAAAGAATGGAAATGAAAAGAAAATTAATATTCAGCATCAGGAAGAGACCACTGAAGTTCCTGGGACATGCATTGAGGAAGGAGGGCTTGGAGAACCTGATACTAACAGGCCAGACAGGGAAAAAGAGACAGCAGCGGATAACATATTTGAAGGGCCTGAGCAGGTGGATGACAGAATGGGGGCTGCGAGATGTAACAGGAGAAAGTGTGCTAAGAGCCACCAGGGATAGGAAGGCCATGGTCACCTACGTCCTGAAAGGACAAGGCACATAGAAAAAGAAGTGTCTCTGTTTTTTTTTTTTTTTTTTTTTGTCAATGAAGAATTTATAATTTTTGTGAACATGCAGTGCACCTCTTTGCCAGCTTTTGGTGCATACTGATGAGATTAAGAATTTAAATACATTGGGGGTTAATCATTGATCGATTGTTGGAAAACTTGGATGAGGGTTGCGTTGTATGCTTACAATATCAGATTACTGCAAGCATTCTTTTGGCAAATAGATCTGGCAGTATGGCCTCTGATCAGGAGATTAGAGGTTTTGAGAAGTGTGGAACCATCTCTTCATTACTGTTGTTTCCAGATCCACCCTGACTCTCAGCTATTGTCAAATAGTGAACCTCCAAACAAAAACAATATGAAAGTATAGAAATACACTTTTATTTGAAGTTGAAGGTATGCAGTTTCTTTTAAAATATTTAGATTTTAGCATTAAATAACTCATGGAGATGTTGATATGCTGCTAAATAAAACCAACCAACCAAACCAACTTCAAAGAATTCTTTCATGACATTAATCTGTATAATCTCCTACAATTTCTTAAAAAAATCAAACTATATTTCAAAATGTAACTGCAACATAAAACGCTTATCACAGCTTTGAGTAATTATGTCCACAGAAACCTGCATTATATACATAAAAGCTGAGTATCACTTACCATGTATTCAAATGTGAAAGCAGAATAACATATATTTTTATTACTTCAAAGCTCCCAAGAAAATTTTAACATTAAATGACTTCTAATGCGTTTATATACCATTAAACATTCTTTTGGCATAAAATAACCTCAGACTACAGGGGTTCATAACCAACTTAGGAAACAAGGAATTGAAAAAAAATTCTTTTATGGAATTTTTTCATACAAATTTGCATACAACAAATAATGTTTATTTTATATATTTTTTTCCTACTTTGACAATTGTTTGAAAATAAGTTTGTGATATATATTTCTTTTCTAGGATTGGTAAAATTGAAATAAAAATGTCTACTTCTTTCAATCCTGAATTTGTTTCATGTTAGTAAAAGACAATCTTAGTTAAATTGTGCTGCTTTTACTGAAACCATGATTTTGTAAACTTCAGGTCAACTCATGGTGCAATTGGGGGCAAGAAGTAGAGGTCTATTTGAGATATTGTCATTCCACTGGCAGGGAACAAGACAAAAACTATGTTGCTCCTAGTGGAACAATGAGATTTAAAATAAGCTTCTAGTTCTGGCCTGAAGTAAAAATATGATGGCTGAAACTTTAATTTTATTAAGTAATATGGACAGATGACCAATCTCAGTCTGACATTCAAGAGTGTTTAAGATGTAATTGGGAAAAAGTCTCAAATGCAGAAGGCAAAAGAAAAGGGGCAGATGAACAAATTAAAACTTTAGAAGAGAAGCATTTAAATTTAAAAGATGACATCAGGAAAGAACTAAGAGACATTGACAGCGACACTGTAGAACTTATAAAGTCAAAGTAATGAACTTGACTACGTCTTATACTTGGAGTAGAGGTGTTACATTGTACAGGGGCGCAATGGATAAATTGTCGTCTAAATTATGCAAAAATAAAAACAACACTGACATTTCATTTTAACAGATATATTTACCAAAATTACAGAGTGTATTGTGTCATGCTGCTCTTTTTCTCACAGATGGTGCTTATACTGTGCAGTCAACCAAATAAAAAAAACAATGCAAAATAAAAAATAGACAATTTGCCTGTCTGTATAGGATGAGAAAGTTTATATTCTGTAATGTTTCTTTGTTCATTAATTTTGTTTTTCTTAAGATGTGCTCTGTACATGTTCAGCTATATACTGTTTGTTACGTAATTTCCAAAAATCAGACTTTTATAATTTATTTAGGAAAATCTGGGAATTCTATTCAATGATTATTGCAGAGGTTTTCAAACTTTTTTGACTTGTGGACCCCTTTATATTTCCACTATAAACGCTTATGGAATTTATACATAAATTTTTACTAAAAATAGCTTATAATTTTGCATTAACGTAGTAAAAACTGGTTTTAAGCTTACTTTAGACATAAGTGTTCAAATAAAATAAATTAATACTACATGTTGATGCAAAATGTAACAAAATTAAATTACTTTGAATTTCATGTGATGAGTTAATCCATGGACCCCCTATCTTTGCAGACCCTCTGTGGTCCGCAGACCACAGTTTGAAAACCCCTAGATTATTGGACTCTGAACCCTACCTGCTGTTTGTACAAGTGTTTGCTGACTTGGGTAGCTTGTCTATCAGGTTTTTTTTTTTTTTTAATGAGGAAAGTGGTGAGGGATACCTGGTAAGATGGAAAGAAAATAAAACCTATCAAAGGGTAGTTAACACTCTTAGCTCGGGTGTCATGAGGTACAACTGATTTTCTATCACCCACTGTGGATGTCACCGTATCACTGGATCAGATGTAGAGACAAAACTCCCAGACATATGTGACCTCCGAGTTGATTTCAGTTGTTTGCTCACATTTTTTTCTTTTTTTATAATCATATCGCCCCAAGCAAGGTATTTTACTGCCACTGTTTTGCAGGGGGTTACATAGGAAGAAAGTTATGAGAAAGAGTGACAGGTTACAGGGGGTGTCAGGAAGTGGGTAAGAGAAGGATGACTGTGGCCATAAAGTGAGTGATCAGTATATATTGATTATAATGTAGAATTGATCCCCACTTTATATCTACATTAAAATAGTATAGAATTTTTTTTTTTTCATAATCATCACTCCAAGCAAGGCATTTTACTGCCACTGTTTTGCAGAGGGTTACATAGGAGGTAAGTTATGAAAAAGTGACAGGTTATAGGGGGTGTCAGGAAGTGGGTAAGAGAAGGATGAGAATACTGATGAGAGTGGAGTGGAGATGACTATTGACTTTACATTTACACTTTACATTTAAATTCTTGGAGATTGTAGCTGTTGGGAAAGCAAGTAAACAGAAGGGAATTCCACAGGAGGGAAGTTCAAGAAAAGAAGCTGCTGGAGTAGAATTTGTGTTTACAATTTATTGATTTCACAGTAAAAGGGTGGGACCTAGTTGCTAATCTTGTGGCTTGAGTAAATTTATATATAGGGGGCACCAGTGAGCTAAGTTCGTCGGAGCAGAAGCCATTAAAGTATTTGTAGAAAAGACACAGGGAAGCCACATTGTGCTGTTGAGAAAGTGACTGTATCTGAGCTGCCAAGTTGTTATCTATCACATTACAGATTCTCCGTTGGATTTTGTCAAGGAAAAAACGGAAGAGCCATTGTCATCTGTTGGAATGGATACAATAGAGGCCGTCAAGTACATTGGAATTTGTCATACAAATGATGTTACAGCCAAACCTGCCTTAGCTGTATATTCCCTTCTGATGCCAGGGTTCAAGCCAGTTAGAAAACTAGATAAGATTTTTTTTATATTCATTTTATACTGTTACTGATAATTGACTATTCTCTTGCTGCTAGCATGTCTGTCAGTTTCATGCCTCCATCCATGAGGCCCATTGTACTTATTCTGTTTGTCTTTTATAAAAAAAAAAAAAAAAAGAAAAATAATAGCTCATTTGTATGTGTAGGGATTTGTTGCAATTTCTAGTTCTTTATAAAACAGTTTTTTTTCTAATGCTGTTAAATCAACAAAATACAATTTGTTTTGCAACTAATCTCTAACAATTTATTTTTGCAGAAAACATTTGAAAAGTTCATTTTCCATTGTGCCAATAACGTGTTGAACAATGGGCAGCAAGTCATTACTTTGTGGAGAAACATTGGTGATGCAATTTACAATTTGTCTCGGACTTGCAGACAACTAGGATTCAGTGACCAGGTATTTATCATTGTGTGTTTGTGTGTGAGTTAATAAGATGCTGAAGTGTTCTCAGCCTGAGAAAGAAGCTCTTTTAAAAAAAAATATTTGGTCATGTGGTCAGATTTTGGGAAATGGGTTGGGTTGAGAACTTGTCAACACTTATAAGAAATTTACTGTTCTTTAATGTTTATTTTTAATTTTTTCAGTGCTCAATACAAAAGTAGAGTTAAATATTATTGTAATATAATTAATTCAACATTTTTGCGACACAGAATATTTTATATTTATGATTGATTGAAGATTTAGTCATAGTTAAAATGATTCTGAAACATGGGAAATTCTGTGTCACAAAAATGTTGAATTAATTATAATGGCCACAAAACCCAACATACAGACTTGTGCACTCTACCAAAAGTGAACGAGATAAAATAAGTAAAACAATATTAGAAAGAATTAATTCAGTGCCAAGAAGTTAGGGGTAAATCAGTAGAAAAACACCAAAACAATTATAGACGGGTTATGCAACTTAAAAGCAAACATAATTGCAAATTTATACGACTGGATTTAAATGTCTTCTACCCATCTATAACAGAACCTGTGTTAGATGAAGTCATTGCCTTAGATCAAGAACAAATAGTAAACACAAATGAAGTAAAGATCATTAAACACTGCCAAAAATCACTATTATTTGACATCAAGTTCTTAGTTAAAGAAAGAAATTTTCGACATTACAATTAGAAGCTTTGATGGTGCTGAAATCTTGCAAGCTTATTTACTACATGAACTTAATAAAATAATAGAATGACATAGATCTACAGACGACAGTCTCATAATCTTAAACTGTAACAGACAAGACCAGAAAAATAATCATAAAAATTGTCAAAAATTTAGGATTCAACATCCACAAAAACTAAAGGAAGTAAATTTCCTAAATGTCACATTCAACTGAAAACATACATATTCACCATATACAGTGTTTAGAAAATTATTGTGCACTTTTCTAATCCTATTTTTTATATTTCAATATAGTTTCAGAACATTGTTTATAATTTTCATTCGTACTCTACTCCTGTAGAAAAGCCAACAACAAACCACTTTTCATATGCACATCTTCCAACCAACTGCTATCAATAATCAGATCTCACAATCAATTAACTACAGGTTAATTGTAAGTTCTATTTTCATAGCTTCTACCCTTGCACTTTTCTTTGGAATTCTTTTCTAGCTTCTTACTTTTCTATCAATTACGACCCTCAATAATTTAAATCCCTTACTTTTCAGCAGGTTTAGTGCTTTGCTTGATGGTAAAAATGACATTATTAATCTTCTAAGGAGACACATTTCATATTTTTAATAACAACACTTGGTGTCCTTCCTTCCCAAGAGGGATGGGACATGAAAATGTAAAATGGTTTCCCTTTTTTTTTTTTTTTTTTTAATAATATATATAATTATTAAACATTTATTTGTCAGTCAAATTAGACCAGTAAACAGTTTTATTAAAAACTGCTCAATACATATTTAAAGAAAAATAAAAGATTTAACATGCAGACTTGTAAATATTAAAATTAGGAAGATCAGCTGATTATGCTACCATGGTTTCGATCTTTTGGCATCGTCAGGCGTTATAGATTAACAGATTTCGTAATGTTTTATTTCGAATGAACAACAGGAATTTTTAAACTGTTAAGTGTGTTAATGTAACTAACGGACAACTTACCTAAAACTCTTATACAGTTTCAAACAAAAACTACCATACTGAAAAAAAAAAAGGCCTAGAGGCGAACATTACTTCTGAGTAAAG
Organism: Ascarosepion bandense; assembly: GCA_037127315.1. Taxonomy (NCBI): domain Eukaryota; kingdom Metazoa; phylum Mollusca; class Cephalopoda; order Sepiida; family Sepiidae; genus Ascarosepion; species Ascarosepion bandense. The sequence continues at coordinate 1,911,729 of JBBBDQ010001631.1, read as the reverse complement.
TGCTTGAAGCGTAAATTGATTAGACAGATTAAAAAATGCTTAACAATAATAAAGCCCTATGAAAGGAAGGTCCTAGTTGTAACCCAAGTTTCATGCAATCTTCAAATGACTTGAACACTAATGAAAGAAGGAAGAGATAAGCTTTATATAATCCATGATCAAAATTTAACCTAGTGCATCAGTCAGTTACGTGCTGTATGGGATACACACTTTGGGTGATCATGCCTTGAAAGAGACATGACTGACTGGGCAGAAGATTATCCTGCAGTAGGTTGCCATTGCTTTCTGCATGTTGTTAATCAGTGTATTCCTCCCATGTTTTGGTAGATACTTGTAATTAGACCACTCGTTCTATTAGTAGGTTCGAACTTGTAACTTAATAAGAACTTCTATAACAGTGCACGTCACCACGGTCCCAACTGCACTCCCAGCCAATGTCCCAGACCGTTTTTATTGACCAAAAACTCTGCCGACGCACCAATCATTGCTGTTGGCCTCGTTCTCAATCAGAGTCCCAGGATTGTGCCAATTAGCATAAAATAACAAATGTCGAAGAATGTACTTTGCTTGGACCAAACTTGTGAGAGGAGCGGATGCAACTGACGAAATGACGAACTGTCTGGTGTGGCTTTATGCACGTATCCATTACAAAACAGCAGCCTGACAAGCAAAACATCTTGGACTCTTTGACTCTGGTAAGTGTGAATATTTATTGTCACACTGTGATTGACTGGTTGCCAGCGAAGTCTATAGAACCCAATCTGTTCTGTTATTTAACCCATAACAGAAGGGAAGAGATGGATTAATACCTTTCCCAAAGGTATTTGTGCATAGTGAATGCAAGTGCATCATGGGGGGAAGGAACAGAACAGAAACAAAACACATATGTTAGTCAGATGACACAATAGGTATTTTAGATTGTGTCTAAATCTGCTAATTTTCTGTTTTTTTTTGTTTTTATAAGTGTTCTGTTATTGTTACTAAAACTTCTGTATAAATAGTTATAATTTTTTTTTCCTTCCAGGGAACGACTACATATTATTCCAGCAATTGTTCCAGTGACGATGCATCTCGTGTGCAGCAGTTTCTTACTTCTAAGGTTTGTTTTTCTTTGACTCATTTTTAATTTCTTCACATAGTTTAACATTAATAGCTCCTCCAGTTTCCATTGTATCTGAGCCTCTACAACTGGCTTTGTAGTTGTTATACTTAAATTCACAAACCAACTCTCTGAAAGTAAAAATTAAAATATAAAAGAAAAATGGCTCCTTACGTTTTAAATATGGAAGGAAACTTGAACACACATTTAAAAATTACAAAGAAATAATTGTGTAAATGTTTGTATTGTATGCTGGAAAATCCTCCAATCAGTAAAAAATTATATATTAGCTTCAATTTTATATATATAAAGTAATTCATTGAGTTTCACTAGACCTCAGCAGAATGCACTGGATGGCCGTTTTGTTCTTTATTTGGGACTCATCAGCAGTGTGCATCCACTACCAGGAATTGAAACCCAGAGTTATGTTATTAAGCAAACAAGTTTTACTAGACCTCAACTTGATGAATTACTTAATTATTTCAAATCCTCCTACAATTTCTCGTTTGTATATTGTTGCTTGAAGCGGCTGATAATGCTCCAGTGTGAGCGGTTTGGTGATAGTAGTCGTGGCTCTGGGAAGCGCAGAGTTCCAACACGGAATATGTGAATGAGCGATGCTATATCGAATTTAATTCGTTACCTCTTCATCACTAGGGGCCGTGGTACAGTTGGTATGATGTTTGCTTAATAATGTAATTGTCTGGGTTCTAATTCCTGGTAGTGGATGTGCACTGCTGATGAGTCCCAAATATAGGACAAAACGGTCATCCAGTGCTTTCTGCATTCTGTTGAGGTCTAGTAAAACTCGATGGATTACTTAATTATTTCAAATCATCCTACAATTTCTCGTTTTTATTTATATATAAACGAGAATGAATTGATATGAATTTTTAAAATAATAGTAAGAGTAGTTTTTTCCAAATTGTATTAAAATTATGATGTATAATTTATTTTTGTACCGTAAATATGTCCCATTATATTTGAAACTAAATTTCGGAGTTAAATTTTCCACATGTTTTTCTAAGAAAGCAGACGAGTGTTAGAGACACGATTTCAATACATGGAGTTAACATTTATTTCTCTGGATACTGTTTATTTTCTTTTTATTGTATCTCTTTGTCGTTTCTTTTTCTGTTTTCCTTTTTCTCTTTCTTTCTCTTCACTTTTTCTGTTTCCTCTCTCTTTTTTTCCATTAATCAATCATCTACTTTTTCTTTATCCTTGCTTTTTTCTATTATTCATATAGTAGGTAATCAAAATATCAGCATACCAAAAAATTTCTTTTCTTTTATTTAATTTTACAGAGATGCTCACATGTCCATATTAGAACAGACATTTGTAACGGTAAATATATATATATATATATATATATATATATATATTTTTAAGAATGGTCTGTGACAATTGGAAAGAAGAAATGCTGAAAATAAAATTTCTATTCAAAGCCACGTCAATACTAACCTGTGGCACACTGCATTATTATTACTTGCATTTCAACTGCATTCTTTTTCAAAGCCTCTTAATTACAAAATCCTTAATGTTAATTTTACTCAAAATTGTTTTCTGTTACCATAGAAGGACATGACAACACAACTATAAAATTAAAAAACACTGTTATTCAGGGATCAATCACCTTCAATGACAGAATAAATTTTTTTATGCAGAAAATGGCATCACGTACACAGTGACAAAGGTTAAAGCAATCACCAAATAGACTTTTAAGCCCCAAATTTAAAACTATTGCTTTAGAAAATGTTATTAAGTTATAAACAATGACTACTTGAATTATGAATATTTGTGAGTGTGAGTTTCAGAATTCTGTATGTTGTGCATTGTAAATCAAGAAGAAAGGGATTATCAGTAGTCAAGGTTCAGTGCAAGTGTCACTAACGCTGTTACATGTATGATAGAAATGCCTTTTGAAGCAGGAGGAAAGGGATTGTTAGTGATTAGGATATAAAGCGCATGTTACTAGCGCTAAGATTTGTAAAATGAAGCTGCATGGCAGATGAAAAATACATTTTGTCATTAGTCATACATTTATACAAAAATAATACACTGAAGAGGATTGTTGTATAAACAATACTTGGAAGAAACACTTTTTTGACGTTTTGAGGAAAAAATTGCTGTGATTCTCTATGAAATGTTTTAAGGGAGATAACTCTATTTTTTTTCTTAAGCAATAAAAAAATATTCAAAGAATTTAAGATCAATCTCTACAATAACGTTACAGATTTATTGTAATTTTATAACGTTATTGAAAAAGAATTTCTTATTTGGTTATTGCAAGTAAAGATAACAGAATAGCATGTTTAGTTGACGTGCTTTAATGAAGAAATAGCCATTATGTTGAAACTATACAGCATTGTTTCCCCTTTATTTAAGCCACAGGATCTCATTGTTATTTGAAAACTATTTCACTATATTAAAAATTATTATGGGAAAAACCCTTTCGTGTGTGTGTGTGGGGGGGGGGGCAACTCATTTATCTTTAAAGATTTCAGAACTATCTGCATTTCATTATTACACCCCCCCACCACCACCCCGTCCCCGTTACTTTATGAAGTAAGCTTTAGTGATTATGTTTGGTATTTTGATATTGAAAGTATGTTATGTCAGATTGACTAATTCCAGCAAATTACACACATAAGTTTGATAAAATTTGTCAGTTTGTTTCTTGCTTTTACTGAGTTTACTCAAGGCGGCTTCTCCGTTTCATCTTTGACTACTTTTCGAAGTTCTCAGTTTATTTCTCTATCCGACCTAATGCCTTTGTTTAGTCTTAAATACGCATTGAAGATGTCCTTTGAGTTTATCGACTAGAGGGGGCTTGAGCACCCTTCTCTCAAGTGTAACCCATTAATGAAATATTGATATCTCTATCCTGGCTAGAAATTCTTCTTGGTCTTCTGTACTGACGAACATAAAATTAAATGCTTTTAAGGAATCCATTCTAAGCTTCATTTGCAATAATGTTACTGAAAGATTACTCTAAAATCGAAATTTTTAAATTTTTTTATTATTCAGTAAAGATCACAGATTACTGTGTTTTAGTTGATATGAGAATAATAATAATAATAAAAAGAATAGTCTATTGTATTTAAAGATGGGTTAAACTATACAACACTAATAGAATGTTCGTAGATATATAATAAGTAGACACTTAGGTCCACACTGAGTGGTGACATTCTTTTATATTCAGGCTTGAAGATTGCATTCAAGTTAGGTGTTGGCATCAATGTCTTCATATTTTATTTTTTGTTTACATATTCACTATCCCTGATATTTTTACATATTATTACCTTAAAACTATATTCTTTTACATTATATATATATATATATATATATATATATATATATATATATATATACACACACACACACACACAATTGTTTTTTATTTTCATTTTAAGGATTTGCTTGCCTATAATACCAGAGTGTTCAAACGCAAAGATCCAAAATCAGGGATGATAAAATATGAAATCCGTCTTGCCTCTTCCAGCACAGAATGTAAGCTAAAATTTTAATTTTATTTTTATTTATTCATTTAAAAAAAACTTGTTTGCACCTTTTCTTGTTCAGATCTTCTTGAAACCCATATCTACTCATTTTTTTGTATCTCGAACAAATTAATTTGAAATTGAATCAATGAACGGCAAACATGGAGAAATGTGTCCGAAATAAGACATAGGGTCAAAATGACATTTTTTTTTTCCATGACATTCCTTCTATTTTTCACTCTTTGGTAATGTTTTGAAAAGTGATGTTGAGAATTGAAATAAAATCTAAACATACGAAAGTGAATTTATACATTTTCTTTATTCTAATAAACAATTTTTTATTAGATTGTTTATTTAAACTATTTTATTTATTGGAATGGTTGGCATGACCTTGGCTTATTGCCAGATGATTCAAACTTTATGAAATAGTAAATACGGGTTTACTTATGACTGGTTTATATATTTTAATAATTTAGTAAATGCTTATAAATTTATGAATAAAAATTTTTCAAATTTACTTCTTTATAAATTTGTTGAGGTCAGAAATAAAAACACAAAGAAGGAATAAACAAATATATTTCACAAAGACAGTAGTACAAACATATACCAATGAGAGACTATTAGCGTGACTGTTAGTCTGGCTGTCAGCATTATCTGCTGGAATAGATTCCAATCTCATTCTCTGCTCTCTACAAAGCAGAACTGCTGCTTATATATAGTTTGGAAGAGTTCATATGTTATATGGGTAAGTTACCATAACACCCTTCTCCTAAGTACCAACTCTACAGGAGACTTAATGTTTTCTTTTTGGATTCATGATGAGAAAACCTGTCATTTTTATTTTCCTCCATAAACAGCACTGTTCTGGGGTCGCTTGCAGAATTGGCATGTCTTTTTCTTCAGGAAGACCGCTGTAAGCATTGTCTGACAGGCATTTCCTGATTTGATTTAAATGTCTTTTGTGAGTGAACTGGGAACCTTTTAATTATATCAACCATATCTCCTACACTTTTGTCAATTGTACCCATTTCCCAGAAACATTTATTTCCCGGAACATCTGGAAAAAAAAAAATTCTTACTGGGTTGGTAGCATTTTGTAGGTACCATGCTTGCTCGTCCAGGTTTTGTTTGGGAAGTAGCTTGTTGAAGACAGACCTGATTTTATGTGCAAGCATTACCTTGGCGGGGGGTAATGATGATGGTGTGCTGTCGTTGGGCATAATTCTATACACCTGAAGGAACTGTTATAGGGCTTTTTCTGTGAATGTGCCCCTAGCTTTCTTCAAAGCTTTTTTTTTTTTTAGAATGTCAATGAAGCGCTTGGCCTGTCCATTGGATTTTGAGTGATGTAGAGCAATTGTGATATGATTGATCTGGAAGGTCTCATAAAAATCCTTAAATTTGCCAGACATAAATTGTTTCAATGTATGATACTAAACAATTGACTACTCCAAATCTGGTGAACAGTTCGTGTAGGAAATTTATTGTCATTACTTTAGTGGGATTTTTACATCTAAAAGCTTCAGGCCACTTAGAAAAATTATCTACTACTATAAAATAGTAGAATTTGTCTAGTGGACCTGCAAAATCTACACAAATTCGAGACCATGATTGGTCTGTTTTGGGCCAAGGACTATATTTGATTGGAGGTGCTTTAGCTGCCAAGGCACAACCTTTACAGGATTTTACCATATTTTCGATATTATCCATGTTCGGCCAGTATACATAACTGCGCATAAAGCTTTTCATCCTTGTAATCCCTGGATGACGGGCATGGAAATTTTTGAAAATTCTTTGTTGTGTTGTGAGAATGACGTCCCACACATTATATAGCAGTACTTCGTCACATAAAGAAAAAATATCTTAAGTCTGTTTGTTCTTTTTAAGAATTTTGATTTTGTTTTGCCTGATAAAGTAATCTTTTAGAGTTCCTTGTTTGATTTGGTCGAGGGTTACAGGGAGTTCTCTTACTGAATTGCATAATGTAGTTTTACATCCTCCTTTTGTTTGCCCAGTGGAATTTTTTTTTAACCAACATTATTTCCTACTATGTCAGACATCATTTTCTAAATGCCTATGTTTGAGTAGATACTATGTTTTTTTTTTTGTTTTTAAATATACATCAATTGGTCTACACATTTGAGACTTAGTAAAATGTTCCCTCTGGCATTGTTCAAACCTGCATCCTCCTTTGTAGGAGAAACCAGAGTTTTATTTGGTGTGTTATAGATTGCTTGGTCACAAAGAGCATCACAGCCTACCAAAGGTTCAATTACTTTTTTGAAACTTGCTGGGCTGTGATGCGGCTCTTTGTGGCTGGGCACTCAAAAGGAGACCAGATCCAAAGACTAGTATCAGTGGTTGTTAAGTTTGAGGTGATTGATATATCACTTGTAATATAGAAAATATATAAAAGGCTCAATCCATATTAACTAAAAATTTCTGTGGTCACCATTTCAGATTTCAATGAAATTTTACTATATGGTACCTACTCTAGATAAACGGAAAACCTGAAAATAGAAATTTTGTTGGAATCATAGTTCAAGAGTTATGGAGTGCTAGATTTTCGTGTGAGTAGCATGATTTGCCAAATTCAGCTCTTGACCTCCTGAGAAGGTATCTGGTTTTCCTATAGACTGAGATATTTCTTCTTTACTTTTGTTTTATGTATGTTTATGGTTATAGACCTTAAAAATGGGGAAGAATGCATTTTTTGGTGAGTGTTTTGCTGCCTATAGAAACTAAACTAAGTGCAGTAAATTAAAAATTCAACTTTATTATGTTCATTTAATAGATTAATTTTTGTAAACCATAAAACTATTGTTTACCAGAATGGAATGATGCTTGGTTGATCAAAATCTAGAACTACTATCATGGATTTGTGGCATTCTTTAACAACATGAAAATTAGTGTAGATAATACAATTCCTGATTCAAATTATACTGAATTTGTCTCATTGATTATTTTTCTTCTGATTAAAAAATTAAAAGATTAAATTTATTCTAATAAAAAATTTAAACTGGATACAGTATTTTCACTTTGAGATTCATGTTTCAATGAAATTATATTTTTTAACAATATATAATTAGTCTCATTGTTCATTTAATATTGGTAAAATTAGATATTAAAACTCAGCAATTACTTAAAAAGAATAAACCCCTCTTAATAAAAAGAAAAAGAAAAAATATACTCTTATTTGAAATGGCTACTACTTTTGGGAGCCTTGTTTAGTTACTCCTAAATTATATTTGAGGTTTGAAATCTTCAAAGTAATAAAAATGACAACTTGTTTTACAAGTAAATTTGTCAAATCCTGCTACTGACCTGAGATGAAAATCCAAGCAAATTACAACAGGCCCTAGCTTTCAAATTATGGCTCAGATGAAGATTCTAATTTCTGGTTTTCTGTTTCTCTAGGATAGGTATCATATAGTAAAATTTCATTGAAATCTAATATGGTAATCATGCAACTCCTAAATTTGATATTGAATGATTCATAATTATTTGCAAATAAATAAGGGGAGACTACTCTATAATTAAACAAACTCCAACTATATTTAAAAGTTAGCTTTACTTATATTTCTACTAATCCCTAGTCAACAGGAGTCTTGTGTTAAAAGATTTTCAAACATATTCATACTTAGAATTACAAAAGTTACTTTTCCACATTAATGCCCATTGTAAAACTAGTATTATTAAGGGATAAAAAGTCTGGCATTCTAGAATTTACCTACAAATCAATATGCACGTATTAAAACAAAATTAAGTATGAAAATGTTTTTAATGAAAAGATTAATCATTTTTGCATAAATTAATAGGGCTTGTAAAATTATGTTTGTTAAAAAAAAAAGTCATTTCTTCATAAAATAATTTTTTTTTTTTTAGAAACAAACATAAAAAATTAAGATGGTTCTTCCCATTGATGAATGTAAATGCAGACCTCATACTTTCTAAATAGAATTTAATTCTTGAAATTCCTTTGTTCAAGTTAAAGCATTTAATGGTATTGCTCCAACAAAAATCTGACTACACTGTCATTTTTTTTCTGTTATTGTCACAACCACATTGACAATCAGGAATCAGATCATTGTAATAAATATTATATTATGAACATACATAAACATATATATATATATATATATATATATATATATATATATATATAATTTTTTTTTTTACAGCTGGTGTTTTGCCTGGTTGCAATATCTGTGTATTTGATACAGAGAGGTTCACACCACCTGGTAGTTCTGAGGAGTTTTTTGTTCAAATTACAAGGGGCGATTATGCTGATCTGATGGGCCTTATGGTCAAAAGCTTAGAAGAAGCAAAGGTCAGTTGTTCTTAAAATTTGTATTTGCATATGTTTATTATTGACTTTTCAATTTTGATATTTCTTTTTTCCACTGTTCTTTTTCTTTTTTTTTTCTTTGTTCTTTATCCTCTTTTTTTTTTTTTTTTTTCCACTGTTCTTTTTCTTTTTTTTCTTTGTTCTTTATCCTCTTTTTTTTTTCCACTGTTCTTTTTCTTTTTTTTCGCTGTTCTTTATCCTCTTTTTTTTTCTTTTTTCCACTGTTCTTTTTCTTTTTTTTCGCTGTTCTTTATCCTCTTTTTTTTTTTTCTTTTTTTCCACTGTTCTTTTTCTTTTTTTTTGCTGTTCTTTATCCTCTTTTTTTTTTTTTTTCCACTGTTCTTTTTCTTTTTTTTTCTTTGTTCTTTATCCTCCTTTTTTTTTTTTTCCACTGTTCTTTTTCTTTTTTTTTCTTTGTTCTTTATCCTCCTTTTTTTTTTTTTTTCCACTGTTCTTTTTCTTTTTTTTTTCGCTGTTCTTTATCCTCTTTTTTTTTCTTTTTTTCCACTGTTCTTTTTCTTTTTTTTCTTTGTTCTTTATCCTCTTTTTTTTTTTTTCCGCTGTTCTCCCATCATAAACTGATGCAATATTTGTTAGTATTTATTGTCAATTATGCAACTGTAATTTTTTTTCTTCTGCAGGGTGGAGTGGGGGAATGTTAGTTGAAGGTCACCAGATAAAAATAAAATATGATGTTCTACTCAGCAAATGTTAGGGAAACATCAGCTCAGTGAAGAAAGGAAAAAGTAACACATGCAAGGAAGTTATATAATTAATTGTACCTTCTGCAACAGGGAATTTAATTCTCCATTAACTCATATGATAGACATGCTCACCTTTTGTAGTATTGAGGATTTCATTATAAAACTCTTTACAAGAAATACTTTCAGTAACATTTCATAAGTCATTTCTGTTCGAATCTTTATTCAGTCAGTTAAGTGCCATACGTGATACACGCTTTGGGTGATCATGTCTCGATAGAGACATGACTGACTGGACAGAAGATTATCCCGCAGTAGGTTGCCATTGCTTCCTGTGGTAGACTGGTTACCAGCCGAGGCTACTGAACCCAATCTGTCATGTTGTTTGACAAATAGCTAAAGGGAGAAGAGATGTATTATATTAATAAGTAGTAATTAGTAGAGGGTCAGTTTATTACTTTATAACAATAGAAAACCGATCCCCAACTTTATGCCCAGTAGAAGTTTTAATTATGTTTCCAACTATTATATTCTGTCAGTCAGTTAAGTGCCGTACATGATACAAGCTTTGGGCGATCATGTCCCGAAAGAGACATGACTGACTGGGCAGAAAATTATCTCACAGTAGGTTGCCATTACTTTCTGCAGTAGACTGGTTTCCATCCAAGGCTGTAGAACCCAATCTGTCCTGTTATTTAAGCCATAACTGGAGGGAAGAGATGGATTAATACCTTTCCCAAGGGTATTTGTGTGTAAATGAATGCAAGGAATTCAACTGGAATTTAAACTCGGCTACCCGATTTCTCGTTTCGAGCTGATATCCATTGCACCACAACGCACATCCTTTATTACTGTGCTATAATGTAAAGAAGGTTGTAATGAACTGTTCTTACTTTGGATGAGCATTTATTTCACTGATATAATTTACAGTATTCTGTACTATTGTCTTCATCTTTGTTGTTATTAGAAAATTTCAGCTGTTGTGCACTCCTGGCCTTCATCAGGTGCTTGTTGATCCATGTGAATTTCAGGGAATTTTGAACTGAGTGAACCCTTTATTTAATCTACAGGGATATATTATTCTTGTCAGCAGGTAGATTAGGTTTAAGGCTCCAAGTTCAATAGCCTAGTAGATTAAAGCATTGATTCATGAATTTAGTGACCCAGGGATTGAACACTCAATTGCTATGTGTATGTTGACTTAGTGTAAGTATGAGGAATAACTGAGCAGTGCTAAAAATAAGAACTACATGAGATATCCTGAGACATGGGTAGAGGAACAAGAACAATTCTGGATTAAATAGTTTAAGTGGTTAGATTCTTCTTCTTCCACTAACTGTGCTTAGGGATATCATGTCCAGGATAGTCTTGGGTATGGCAATAAACTGTACCTGACAGCAAGGCCTCTGATTGGGAGGTTGTGAGGAGCATGGAACCACCTTTTAATTGCTGTTGTTCCCAGGTCCACTCTGACCTGGAGTGGTAGCACCTGTTAGGTTCCCAGCTATGGGCTAATAGCTTATCCACAAACTGGGGTTAAAACACTATGAAAGTATAGAAATAAACTTTTATAGTAAAAGTTCCAGGGATACATTTTTGAAGGAAAATAAAATATTACTAGCAATACATTTTTGGAATGAGACCACTTGTTTGCCATGGGTAGCTATGCATGATATCTGGAGACGGGATCCTGGTGGTTGAAGGTTTCTGTGGTCAGGGTTAGTACTTCCAGTCCCCAACACACCACTTTGGCCCTTATCTGGACTAGATGAGCAGTCAGAGAGGCCTGATCTGATCACTTGGCTGGTCAGGTCAAGCCCTAGCACCTGTAAAGATTGAATAAATCTAAAGAAACTAACTAAATGAACTGGTAAAGGAATAACGACCTAATGTATAGGTTTTAGAAGACATTTAGACTCGGACATGGCTGTTAACCATTCAACTTGTTCATTAAAGTTTGGGTAGTGTAACAAATGCGGTGATGGGTGCTCCAAGTCTCTCATGAGTACGAGTATACTGGTCTGTGTAACCCTGACCTGTCAAGGTGATTGGGTTTCCCTCTTGACATGTCCAAATGATGGGCAGCACAGGTGGTAAAAGTTAAAATTCTAAAAATTATGAATCAAAACAAAAAACACAAGCAATATCTCTTGGACTCAGATTCTGAAAAAGAAATAAGCCCAGGCTTTCCAAGATTTATTGTTCTAAGAATATTTGTGGGGAAACTTCGTTTTCCCCTTTCTTGATTGAAAAAGTAATATCTAGTCGGATTAAGTCAAAATCAATCAAAGATGAGAGATGGCAATTTAATGGTGGAGGTTGAAACAAGAAAACTGGGAGTCTTTAATGAGAATGAAGACCTTCCACAATGTTACTATTAAAACTTATCCTTATACGAGACTGAACATGAGTTATTAAAAGTAAAGAGCTCTCTCTGGCCACACGAGAAGAAATCTCATCTACCTTGGGTAGCCAGGGAGTCATGGATTACTGAAGGATCATAATTAGAAGAAGCAGTGAAAAAATATTTACAAATATATACATCCTCATATTCAATTCACCAAAAGTTCCTTCTAAAATAAAAATAGGGTATAATGTTGAGCCAGTTGAGTTATATATTCCAGCTCCTCTGAGGTGTTTTAGATATCAGAAATTTGGACATCAAATTTGGACATCAACCTACAGGTGCTAAATGTGGCCAAAAAGACTGATCGTGATGAAGATTAGTGCCAAGATGAGATTAGATGTGCAAATTGCCAGGAGAATCATCCAGCTTTCTCTCATACTTGTGAGTTCTGGAAAAAAGAAAAAGAAACTGTGAAAGTTAAATATAAGAAAAATTTCCTTTTTGGAGGCAAAAAAATAAGTGAAGAATACATGTGAAGCCCTTCCTATGCAAGAATAGTGGATAGGGCGAGTCCATATAATGCCAATCTCAATGAGAAGTATAGGAGCCTGTTTGAGATTTGTGCATTTGGGACTAAATGATTGGCACAATTTCCAAAAAAAACTAAAAAGATTTGTACTACAAAGTATTTGGACAGACTGAACCTAAAAAAAGGAAACGGACAATAAACGGATATCATCATCATCCCAGATGCAAACTTCTTCTAAACATGTTAAGCTATCTGCAGAACAAAGATCACAGAGATCGCCTATACGTCCACCAAAGTCCCTAAACAGTAGAATTAGTGTATCATCAAAGAAAATGGAAGCATCCAAGCAAAAATTGGAAGTGTCTACTGAAAATTGCTTTGAAAATTTAGACGAGATGGAAGTAGATAGGCAAAACCCATGGAGAGCTAAAACTTCTAAACTAAAACTAACCAAAAACAAATAAACAGTAAATTAAAAAAAAATAAAAGCCTGTATAAAATATTGCAATGGAACTGCTGTGGATTAAAACCAAAAATTAGTGAGTTGCTTCAGATGATAACATACCTGACTCCAGCAGTTACCTGCCTTGAGGGAACCAAAATGGAAAGAATATATAATTGGTTATAAATAACAATGATATATATATATATATATATATAACAATAAATCACCAACTTATATGTGTCAATTCTCTGGCGGTTACTCTGCAATTGATTTATCTTTATGCAATCCAATATATATAGACTTTTCCTGGAAGGTACTGATGGGCATATGTGATAGTGATCCTTTTCCAATTTGCCTGGAAAATGATGAAAATTACCAATGTTGAGAATGAAGCAAAGCAAACTGGGAGGAATTTCAAAAGCTATCCTCTGATAGACCAGAAGAAGGACTATGCATCAATGACTTAACTGAATTTACCGAAATCTTAGTCTTTATCGCTAAGAAATACATCCCTAAAGGTAACATTAAAAAAGGAAAATGTAATAGACCTTGGTTTAATGATGAATGCAAAAAGACTGTCAGGCTCAGAAGAAGAGCATTAAGAGATCCCACAACAGATAACTTGAAGTTTAAGCAACTTCGAGCAAAAGCTTGGAAAATAATCAAAGTTAACAGGATTGATTGAAAAATGATGTCAGCAAACTTGGTTCAGTGACGAAAACTAAAAATGTGTTTGGGATATGATAAAGAAAATAGCTGGTAAATATCATACTATGCAATAAAATACCTTTTGCATACATAACAAGAAAAAAGGATAATGCTGACAAATTAGCAACAATTATCTCAAAAAATAAATCAGCCAAGAATAGCAATCAACAATTCACTAAGTTCAAACAAAAAGCTGAAAATTAAAAACTGAACTTTAAATCCGATAATGCTGAGAGCTACAACCTTCCATTTATAATAGAGGAATTGAATGAATCTTTAAAAAAAGCCCACAATACAGCTGTGCAACCAGACGATATTATCAATTCCTAAAGCAGCTGCCAAACAAATCATTGAAGCTGCTGCTAAAACTGTTTAATAATATATGGACAAGTGGTTGCTTCCCAGATTTGTGAAAACGGTCTTTAATCATACCGATTCTAAAACCTGGGAAGGATGACACAGAACCAGGAAATTACAGGCCGATATCTTTAACCAGTTGTCTGTGTAAAAACCTTGGAAAGAATGATCAACAACCGACTGACTTGGTACTTGAGGGGGTGGAAAACAGCATAATCAGCGATTACCAATGTGTATTCAGGAAAAAAGAAGTACCATAGATCACTTAGACCTTTGTTAGGGAAGCATTTCTTCGGGAGGAATATCTCATGGCAGTTTTTTTTCAACTTAAAAAAAAACATACGATACCACATGGAAGTTTGGCATATTTAGATTTTCATGACTTGTAGACTGACAGAATTCATAGGGAACTTAGCAAAAAATCAAAATTTTCAAGTCCGAGTAGGAAGTACATTGTCGGAAGAACAAGAAGTAGGAGTCCCACAAGGAAGCATTCTATCAGTGACACATTTTTGTTTTAAAATCAACTTTATTGGAAAATCTCTGCTCCCTTTATGTGAACAATTTTTTAATCATGTAAAAATCTCAGAATTTGAACAGAATAGACAGGCAACTCCAACAATGCCTAAATAAAATGCAGAAATGAGCCACAGGAAAATGGATTTGTTTTTTAAAACTAAAACCAAATGTATACCTTTCTGCAAACTAAGAAAACTTCATGAACTGCTTGAAATTAGATGAAGCAGATATTCCAGTCATGAAACAGGACAAGTTCCTAGGTGTGATTTTTGACAAGAAACTTTCATTCCTCATTTGAAGTATTTGAAAGTGAAATGTAGCAAAGTCCTTTAACTTTTGGGTGTAGTGGCTTATACCGAATGGGGAGCAGACTGGTATACACTGACTAAATTATACAAATCTCTAATCCGTTCTAAGCTGGATTATGCTAGTTTTATATATGGGGCAACCAGAAAGTCATACATAAAGCCCCTCAATGCAACTTACCATCAAGGGCTCAGACAAGTGCTTGGGTCTCTTAGGACATCCCCTGTGGAAAGTTTATACATGGAAGCTGGTAAAACACCGCCACATCTACGGCATATTAAACTGGCATTGCAGTATTATGTAAAACTTAAATCGTGCCCAACTAATCCAACTCATAGATCTACATTTGAATCAAATTTTTGTGATCAATTCAACCATGCCGAAAATGTCATACTACCATATGAACTTAAGATGAAACCCATTGCCAAAGAATTAAGTACTTCACTATCAAAAGTCCAAGAAACAACCATATCCAGAATTCCACCCTGGACGATTAAACATCCTCAAGTTATCCTAGAAATGCATAACTTTTCACAGAAAAAGACTTACCCTCTTATGTTTTTTGGACACATTCCAGAAAATACTGGAAAACTTCCACTCCGCAAAAATATATATAGACGGCTCAAAAAGTGGAGACAAAATAGGATGTGCAGCTGTCAGTCAAAAACTTACCAAAAGGAAACACCGCCCTAGGGGAAGTTCGATTTTCACTGCAGAGACTTTTGCCATTGAATTGGCTCTAGACATCATCACTGAGAGCAAACTAAAGAACTTCCTAATTTTTTGTGACTCATTCTCTGTCCTATCAGCCTTGGCGGGGGGTGGGGGGGACAAATCCAACAACCCAATGATCATTAAATTACTACAGAAAAACAGCACATTGAACAAAAAGAGAAATGTAGTATTATGTTGGATCTCTAACCACTCAGAAATAAAAGGTAACTCTAAAGCAGACCTGGCAGCCAAATCAGCTTTGGACGTGAATTTGGATACAGGGATAAAGATCCCATATATAGACTTTAAGGAGGAAATAAACAAATATATTTTCAAAAAATGGCAGGAGTACTGGGATGATTATCCACAAAATAAACTCTATGCAATCAAGCCCAAGCTTGAAGTAAGCTATACAACATTTAGGAAGTCTCAAAAAGAGGAGTCGTAATAGCCCACTTACGCATCGGCCATATTTTTTTTTCTTTTTTAATCATCTCACCCCAAGCAAGGCATTCCACTGCCACTATTGCGCATGGGGCTACATAGGGGAAGGTAAAGAGAAGGAGTGGTTAGACATAGGGAATGTCAGGAGGAAGGTGACAGATGAGTAAGGATAGCGAGGATGAGGGTTGGGCAGATGGGAAGAGTGTTTGATAGAATGGGAGCAGGTTAGTGTGTTAGGAGGTGTCTATTGACCTTACATTTAAACTCCTGGAGATTGTAGCCGTCGGGGAAGCAATCGTTTGGAAGAGAATTCCACAGTCGGGAAGTGCGAGGAAAGAAACTGTTGGAGTAGAAGTTACGGCTGCATTTTATCGGTTTCACTGTAAAAGGGTGGGATCTAGTTGCTAATCTAGTATCTCGTTCAAATTTGTATTTAAGGGGCATATGTGAATTACACATTCTTTCTTTCTTACTTACTAATGAAATTCAACTAGTGTGCCAAGCATGTAAACAAGTACTATCAATTAAACATATTTTGACAATGTCCAGAACTATCTCTAGAGAACAATTTTACAATACTGATAGCATGTTTGATCTGTTCGAAAATGTAAATATGAATAACATGCTATCATATCTAAAAGTGCTTGGCCTCTACAAGAAAATATATATATCTTAAATATATACATTACCAGAAAATACTTTTTTGAGAGAAAACACAAAAAAAAATTTCCAGAAATACCATTTTGAAGAAAAACAAGTATTATCAGCAATATATTTGACTCTCGTTAAAAGCTCTCTTTACAAAAATGTGTAAATAAAATATGAACTAAAACTCGATTTACAAAATGACTTCTTACAAAGAATATTCTATTCATGTGAACCTATTGTAAAACTCTTGTCGACATCAAAAACCCATTGAAGTTGATATGCCGTAAAACAAACCAAACTATAAAAGACTTGTCGGCATTAAATAACTCACTGAGGTTGATATGCTGTAAACCAAACCAAATTAATTATTAGCCATGAAAAAAAAAACAAATCTATCAAAAACCTCTTGCCTTTTAATGTTGATTTTTTTTTTTTTAAAACCAAGGGAATTGAGCACTATTGTGATGTGATAATGTGCTTAAGCTTATTTTGCAAACTGGTTTGCTGATTCTTAGAATTTGCTCTTAAGACTGGCTATCTACTTATTGACTGTCAAATGGTATCAGAAGCAGCTGAATTATCATTTTATAAATGCAGTCGAAACAACAGAAGTTTTTATTATTTGCATTTAGTAGTCATTTCTATTATTTGCAGTTTCCTCCTTAAACTGCAATAATTTGCATCATCTTCAGTTGTAAAGAGCTAAAAATCGGGTGTTTTTTTTTGTTTTTTTTTTTGTTTACATATTTCACCTCCAGCAAGGCAATAAATCCATCAAGATGCAAAAGGTTACTGAGTGTTAGAGAATATGAGAGAAATACATTATTAAGGAGAGGAGACAATAGAAGAACAGGAATTGAGAAGACAAGATAATGATTGATATTGCATTTCAATTTTTGAAGATTAAAGTTGATGGGGAAGCAAGAAACTGAAAAGGTTTCACAAACAAGAAATCTGATAGAAGAAACTGTTAGCATAGAACTTGCAGTTAATCTAGTCATTTCAACTGCAAAAGAAGATCTTGCCACCAATTTAGTCAATCAGTTAAGTGCCATACGTGATACACGCTTTTGGGCGATCATTTCTCGAAATTGGGCAGAAGATTATTCTTCAGTAGGTTGCTATTGCTTTCTGCGGTAGATTGTTTGCCAGCCAAAGCTATAGAACTCAATCAGTCTTGTTATTTAACCCATAACTGGAGGGAAGAGACGGTTTAATACCTTTTCTATAAGTATTTGTGCATAAGTGAATGCAAGGAATTTAACTGCAATTCGAACTCGGGAACCCAATTTGTTGTTCTGAGTCTATATCCACTGCACCACAACGCATATCCTATTTAGTACTTTGCTTGAAATCATAAAACTCTCGGTAGCTTAGAGGAAAGGTCATCAGAACAATTACCATAAAGTATTTATAGAAAAGGCACAGGCAAGTTATATTATAGCAGTGGGAAAGTGACTGAAGCCAATATGCCAAGTCAGGACCAACAATATTGCAGATTCTTCTTTTGATTTTATTAAGAATCTTTAAATATGTAGCATGTACACCAGACAAATATGGCAGCAATATTCAAAACAAGGACAAATGACAAACTTATAAATATGTAAGACTAGCAGCATAGCTCCGTGTTGCTCAGGTGTAATGAAAGCTTTAAAACTAATCCATGGTCCTGGAGCTCAGACTCTTTGGACGTTGGCACGAAAGACTAAAAAGCAATAGTTGTTTTCAGTCAGAGTGAAACCGTAGATTGAAAGAAAAATGAATGGATGTAAGACAAATTTTAATTTCTGGTATTGATGTTAAATAAGTTTTCTGTCGCAAACTAAATTTTGAAGGCTAAATAAGTCCTCTGAGTAAATGGTATCATGGCTGAGACTAAGAACTACAAATATATCTACGTAGAGCAAAAACCAAAATAAAAGGGCTGAAAACCTGATTTTGATCAGACCCGATAGGATATCGGGGTATCGATTTCCAATATTGGAGTCAAATAAGTCATCCAAGGATAAACTAACCTAAGTAAGTCCATGAAAACTTATCGTACCCATCGGGAGTAAAATTAGAGAAAATGAGCCATATTGATGGCTGAATATCTGTTTTTGATCAGATTCGATAGAATATCGGGCTATCAATTTCCGGTATTGGGGGGAAATTGGAAAAAATAAGTAGCCCATGATCTGACCAGAAGCCTAAAGAATATTTGTGTGAAGTTTGGTGAAAATCAGATAAAAATTGTGGATAAAGGACATACAAACACACACACACACAAGCATCTTGTCTTTTATATATATATAGCTTATGGTGAAAAAAATTGTCTGGCCTAACATAGTGAACAAACTTAGCTAGCTGCAGATCTAACGATGATTCTTTTGTAAAATCTTGTATGATATTGAATAAAAGAAAGAACATAAAAATTTTTATTGTTTCTTCTAAATTTTTTAATAAAAAAATCAATTTTTAATTTATTTTTATTTTATGTCTGCAGAATTTTGTTGCAAGAGACATTGAATCAAATATGCTTGATGAGTACATCAAAAGTTTCACAACAGGTTCTATTCACTCTCACAAGGAAGGCTCAAGATTATGGATTCGAAACATCTCACCAGTTGTTGAAATGTAAGTGTTTTGATAGAACTCTATTGGACTTGAAGTCAAAATTCCTGAAGAACTGTTTCAAGAAAAATATTTTATAAATTTCAGCTGACAGTAACACGGTTCCATCAATGATGGCAAATATTTCCTGTGTAAAAACAGCTATTGAAGTTTTATTTATCAGGTTTAGACTTTTCAGACTTGCATAATGCTACATATGTATCTTTATTTCACCACTAGTGAAGAAAATGTCTGGGTCTTAAGTCATTTAAAGTCTCTATCCCCCTTTAGTCTTACTATCAAATTTCTCCCATAAATCATGAGCTGATTTTCTATTGGTTCATTGAGACAAAACCTCCGAAAAGTTGCCCGCCTTAATTGTCTGGATTTGGTAAAAAATTGTGTTGTTTTTAAGCTTCTATATATAATGATTCCTAGCAAAAAAAAATATTTCACTGCCTGACGAGGTGCTAATAAGATAGTGCCGAAACACAATGGCCCTTGTGTTGCAGTAAACTGTTTTTATTATAATCTTATAATAAAAATATTACTATATATATATATATATATATATATATATATATATATATATATATATGAATTATTGCCATTTTTATATTTTTAATTTTGTGCATATGTTTTTTTTTGTTTTTTTTTTATTTAGTATACTAGGGTCAGTTGGGCACCGTCTGTGACACAGTTCACTTCACCAGAAATTTGTCTGTGTAAAAGTCTTCTAGAACAACCAGCCAGTAATCAACTAGAGTAGAAGTTGAGTAAAAATGACCAAAAAAATCCCAGGGCAAATTGGTAGGTGGTTTAAATAATAACCTGGGAGATTCCATTCTGTTACAGGCAAGTCCATTCTATAAGTATTGATTGGCTGATAATTTTAGTGTGTATATTGAGCTCCATAAATATTGAGCACAATATCCACACTCTTGAATGGGCACCTTCCTGCAGGGAGACAAAAGGAGACAGCCATGTTGAAAGGTAAGTTATTTGACTTCTACATCTCCCTTCTCTCCCCGCTGCAGGAGCATAGTGGCCGCTGGGGGGGAATTAGTTCCTTATCGCCTGGTCGATTATATGGGAGTAGTCGAGATAGAGCCCTTGGGACCCTAGTTCGTGAGAACTGTAACTGAGTAGGGCTTTGGGGTGCCAGGTCACTTTGCAAAGTAATGCTGCCATTTCCAGATTTATCATCAGGTTGATGTGGCCTACATATATCTGTGTCTGTTGCTCCAGGGGACGCAGGCCAAGGACTTGGGATAGGGGTCTTGACTGTAGGTGCCTCAAGTTTCCTCAGAAATCTACGGTTCCACAGGGTTATCCTACCTGATCCTGCAACTCTAATCCTATATTGGCGGTTGGGCAGCATTTCTACGATTGTACCTGTCAACATGGCCTGCATTCCGTTTAGACAATGCCTTTTCACACCTTTGGGCTGCAGCTATCCTCTCAGAGTGTGACTGATACAAATGTGGGTGTGATGGTATAAAATCCCGAAGACGTCTATGAAGCAGGAGTTGTGCTGGTGACAAGCCAATGCCTTGGATAGGGGTGTTTCTGTACTGCAAGATCGAGTTTGAAGTTGATTGTTTTTTTTTTTAATTTACTCTTAAGTATTTCAAAATATTTTTTGTAATTTTGATAAGTATATCTGTTAAGCAGATGTCACTGATTTTTGTTTTTAGTGTAATTTTGACAACACTTTACCCATCCCATCCTATGTGTGTGTTTATTTATATATATATATATATATATATATATATAAAAAGAAAATTGTTATAATATCACTACAAAAGTAGGCATTTTGTTTCAATTCTCTCTCTCTCTCTCTCTATATATATATATATATATATAAAAAGAAAATTGTTATAATATCACTACAAAAGTAGGCATTTTGTTTCAATTCTCTCTCTCTCTCTCTATATATATATATATATATATATATATAAACAAACTATCATCTTGAGTAGATGCTTCACACTCAAATCAAAGTGCTGTAAAAACATCTAGCTACCCAGGATTTACAAGATCCCTTATGGTTGAAATCACAAAAACTCTATATAAATCAAGTTACCAGAAACATTTTACTCCCACTCTCAACCTCACCTTATCAACGGTGGTAATTAATGTTGTATTGAAAGATTTTTAAAATGATAGAAAGATGCTCACTTGAATTCCAGCCATACTCAACACCTGAAACTGAATAAATATTCCTACTAGCATTTAAAAGAATCCAAAACACATACAGTCAAACATGGATAGAAATTAACAATACCTAAAAACAAACCCTGCTTGAAAGTGGCTAAAGAAGTATCCAAAAAACAATGGACAATTTTTGCACTTACTTACTCCCACCAAATGTAAGAATACAGGTAAAACTAAATAAAAAATGAAATTTTCTTTGTCATATTCAACGAAACATGTTTAAAAAAAAATGTTTGCTTCCCAATTATACACACACATATATATATATATATACACACACACTACCGGCCAGAATTATTAGGCCATCCCAGTGTTTTAAAAGAAATAGTGTATTTCGTACTATTTTTAGTATTTATTGCCAAGTGGATAATTCTAAATGAAAACAGAATGGTTCTTCTTTTATTATTGCTTTGCAAAATTTTGCAAGCAAAGATGAACTCATCCGAATCACCCTAATTTTTCTTCATTCTTTCAAACTGCAATATAAGTAATTATTAAATATTTATAAATTCATTTGATGCACATGTTATTGTGCAATATTAACAAAATAACTCTATTTTCATTTACAATTATTCACTTGGCAATAAAAACTAAAAATAGTATGAAATACATCATTTTTTTTTAAAGCACTGGGGTGGCCTATTAATTATGGCTGGTAGTCTATATCTTCAAATAAATAAGGAATGAAGAAAATATTTGCAACGTTCAAAACAATTTAAAACAGTGTTCAATATAAAAATAGAGCAATGAATATTTATTATAAATTATACTTTAGAACATGTACAAACTACAATCTACTACAAAATTGTACATTTTGTTTTGACATTAAAAGAACAATGTCTCATCAGGTAGTTAATGATGGTAATACACGTTATTTTTTAAAAGAAAATTAAAAAGAAATCAACTCACTTCCTTTAATTTTTGGAAATCTTTTCATACAGGGTAAGAGGATATTAAAAAAGAGGTGGTTAAAGAAAGATGGTAGGAAAGATAGAAAAACTAAAAGAGAAATCAAAAAGGGAAAGAAAGAGAAAGCCACAGAAAATAAAAAGCAAAGAGGAAAACTAGAGAAAGAACCAAGAGGAAAGAGCCAATGGAAACGGCTAAGAGAGATAAACCCAATTTTAGACAGGAAGTAAAATATAGACAGATACAGATATTGGTCACGCGATGTCTGTGCTTAACAAAGAAGAGAAAGTGAGAAAATGTACAGAGAAAATGAAAAGAAAAATTAAGAGGTAAAATTAAGAATTAAAAATGTAGGGAGCAAAAATAAAAGGGGTTTAATTCATAATTGTTAAAAGTAATATTGCAGGGAAAAGAAAGAAATAGGCAAATGTAAAGAGGGATCTATATCAATCTGGGTCTAAGAATTTAAGTATTTTTTTCTCTGTCAGCATGCGGTCATAAAATCACTTATTTTTATTAAGCAAATTTTGATTCTTGATATGATTTAAGATGACAAGTTTTTTTTAAAAAGGCATAGATTACATTTATCTCCTTTTCCATTGTAATGTTTGGATTTAGCTACAATATTCCCGGTAATAATTGGGTTCTTGAATTCATTTGGATGATGATGGTAAATTTTACTTTGGAAGCCCTTCTAACAGGTGGAAGATAAGATTTAACAACCACATGTTGTCGTTAAACAACAATAAATACAGTAAAAGTACTGCTTGATCCATACATTATTAGAAATTAAAAAACAGTAAGAACCCAATTTTCATGCTAAACACAATCAGATGACTTGACAATTACGTTTAGCATGAAACAGACTGCCAACTCTGGATGTTGACTTTAATGTCTTCTTTTATATTTCCATATGCTCTATCCCTGATATTGAGCACTTTAATCCATAAATATAGCACACCTTAAGTCATGGCCAAATCTCATTGTGTCACAAATGTGTCTTCTGTATTGTGAAGTGAAAAATTTTAAAATTAAATTTTATTTTTTTGTTTCAGGTACATTGGCTTCATTGAATCCTACAGAGATCCTTATGGTGTCCGGGGAGAATTTGAAGGTATGTTTTATTTTATTTATATATTTACTAGTTTTAATTCATGAAAATCTCCTGGTTTTCCTAATTCAATATTCTGATAATCTTAATTTTTCAGTTAAAGATTGAATAAGCAAGTTCTACGATAAAATATCTAAAGATTCCTCTATTTCATCATTGAGGGTAACAAGTTGCAACAACACTCATAAATATGAATTCTGCCTTAATTTTAAGAAGTAAGGAGGTACAAATAAAGATTTGAAATTGACATCTTTTTCTTTTTACTGAAAAAGATTTTAAACACTTGTTTTCACTTTTTAAAAATTTTCTTACTGAAACCAATAGTGTCTTTCATGTCTTTTGTCTTCTCATGTGACCAAAACAGAATACTCCATTATTTATGAGATATTTGTCAGTATGTAATAATTGTGAACTAACAAAGGTAGTGACAAGCACAATTGTGATTTTTACTGTTTTTATTATATGTCTATCTCGCCATTGTGCCATGCAACTTTCAAGTGTTTGTTTTATATGATAAACAATTCTCTTTCTGACTTTCTCCGTCTCACGGAACATTGTCTTGGTAATATTTTTACCACAGCCCAAGAAGTCTCAAGACTAATCAAATCTTGACCCTAAGAAGGCTACAGGTTCAGATAAAATCACAGTTGTTCCTAAGAATATTAACCTTTAATTGAATTATCTCTGTTAGTAAAACAATTGAACGCCTGCTTCAAGGAGAAATCCTTTTTGAGTTTGGAAGAAGTTAAGTGTGTGCCTTGTTTTCAAGAATGTGAGCGCTCATCCCCATCCCAGTACATACCTATCAGTATCATTAACAAGAAGACTGATCACCTCAATAGGTGCCAGTCTCTTGAGTGACAAACAGTATGGGTTTTGATTGGCTCTGTCTACTGCTGATATCCTAAGTGTCATTACTCACAGATTCAATTTGACACTAGGCAGTAAATGCATCTCAAAGACAATGACTAGATATTTTGAAGGCCTTTGCCAAGGTGTTGCTGTACAATCTTTCCAGCTATGAAATCACTGGAAAAGCCTTCTCAGTTATCAAGTTCTTTCTGACGGGTATATCCCTGGAGGTAATTGTGACTCGCCAGTCCTCCGAGGCTCAAGTGATCACTGCAAGTGACCCTTAAGGCTTGTTTCTCAGTTTAACTCCTTTTCTAATTTATACAAAGGATATGTCTAAGAATTTACTCTGATCCTTTGTGAACATCTATGCTGATGGTACAATGATAAATGAGTACATGTTCCAAACTAGATGATCAGAGCTTGGCAGTTGATTTCCTGACATAGTTTTAACAACTCAGTGGAATAAAAATCTGGCTAGTTACAACATTCAATGTCTTAAAAACCAAACTAGTGACATTCCCTCATCACTGAATTTTTGCCTATCTCTGTTATGGTGAAACACGCCTATAGTGAATAGACTCTCTCACCTAATTTAAGTAGGAGTAGTAAGAGGAATGAGGGTCAGTCGATGTTGAACGATAGTAGTCGACAGTCAAATACAAAAGTAGTCAGCGACCTGGCAAGATTACACTGCGTAATACATATTATATCAAGTTCCTAATGTTTTGTACATCGAACTTATTAGGACTGATTTTAACACAAATACTAGCCTCCACTGTGAAAATAACTCCACAACACTCTGACATGAAATTCTGACATAACCTCCACCCCCCCCCCCCCCCCAATTTTTTTTTTTTTTTCCAGAATTTAAAATGTGCAGTTATCAATGTTTGAATTGGTTGGTTGATTCTCAAATATAAATTTTCTTCTGCTATCCAGTAGTAGATCACTCCTAAGAAACTGCTTGTAGGTTCTTATGGTGTAAAGTGAAAAAGCAGTTATCATTTATTTATATAGATAGAAGTTTTGAGTGCTTCTAGACTCAAAAAAAATGACCACATGAGATTTTCCCTAGATTTGAGTGCTGTATGGGTTGCAGAAAAGTGTGACATTGATTTTAAATGGATACAGGTTTCGGTCAGTTTTGTTGGATATTTTCATTGTCAACAAAGAAATGTCTGATTGAAGAATGTATGCAGTTAAGTAGTCAACTTTTAAGCTTTTTGCAGCAAATGATGAATCTTGATGTTCAGCATTCAGGCGCACAATATGTACTTTATTTCTTTTGTGGGTAGCAGGGTCAGAAAGCTCAAAACGTTTCTTATAGTGATTGCTTTTTTGTTTCGATATATAATTTCAAATAACATGGAATACATGTTCTTTCTGCAGATCTTAAAGGGTGATAAACTGGACTTTTTTGAAATGGGATCTCTTTCGTTTTTTTTTCCTAGGTTTTGTTGCTGTTGTCAACAAAGAAATGTCTGCCAAATTTGCCAAACTTGTTGATAATGCCCCTGACTTGTTGCCATCTTTGCCATGGCCCCCTGCTTATGAAAAGGATGAGTTTCTCAGGCCAGACTTCACTTCACTGGAGGTTCTTACCTTTGGTGGAAGTGGCATTCCTGCTGGTATCAACATTCCAAATTGTAAGTTATTCTGGTTTTTTTCTTTTACATTTAACACAAGCTTTATCTAGAATCTTCTGACTAATAAACAACTAATGGAAGAAAAATTGGCCCAAATTAATAATTAACCTTTTTAAAATAACTTGGACACACACGTTTAAAAAAACCCAAAAAACCCAAAAACCAGATGTCTAAGCATGTTTAGCACTAAGTATAATGCTTATAGTAATAAGAAATAATGAGTTATAAATAAAAATCCATTAGTTCCCCAGAAATTACTTTATTTACATTTCAGACAAAAGAATTAAGTTAGCAGATATGGGTTTTGAAAGATGTTTTCCTTCAAAAAATTTGTTGAATCTTACTCTACTGTGAAGGATGTTTGTAGCTGAGTAGTCTACAAGGATACTCCACTATATGGTGGTTTCCCTGTATAAGGTGGACATGGGTTCCTGTTGAAGGAAATGATATTGTGAAAGCGAGAAGATAGAATTAGATTATATGTTAAGTTTGAAGCAAGAGGAAAGCATTAAAATTGTATTTTTCACTTTGTGTGTGTGTGTGTGTGTGTGTGTTACTGTGCTGACTGTTGCTACTACTTGTAGTTAGTTTAGTGAGGCTTATGTTCTCATGATGGCCTGAAGTTCAAGATCAGTGACAGGGTGTAATAATGTTAGAAAAAAGAGTGCCAAACCCTCATTAAAATTGGCAATGACATAAATCTTTGGTTGAGGCTCAAGGAGAACACGTTTTGAGAAATACTGTTTGTTTTTGATGGTTTATCAACCTTTTTTCTGGGTTATTTTAAGCTGAAACATATTTTAGATTGTAGCAATATTTTTTTGAGCAAATATTGCATTAATGATTAGAGATAACAATGATTTTACCAGACACAAGACCCACTTTACCCCACAGCTGTGAGAGTGGAGAAGAGACAGATTCCTACCTTTTGTAGGGGTATTTGCATGAAATGGAATGTGATGAACTCTGCTGATATTATTCCTATAATAGCCTTATTCTTTCAATAAGGCTTGCATTAATCTTTAAAGTCTTTCCCCTGATTTTCAAGGATGTATTATTGATGTAATGGGTAAGTGGCTCAGAATGGAAAATTGAAGAGTTCAAATTCCAGTCAGGTTATCTGCAATACCCTTGGGAAAGGTAAGACTCTATCACCTCCTCCAAGCTATGGATTAAATAGTAGAACTTCTATCTGGAAAAGTTATTGTCTTTAAAATTTGTTAGTTCTGTATTTGTTTTCAAAACAAAAATTCTTACAATCTAAAATGGTTTGGCTTTAAATAACTCAAAAAGGTTAAGCCCCCCCCCCCCCCCGGCCAAATATTTTTTTAAATGCATATTTGTAATATATAAAATCCTTACAGGTTGAGTATCCTTTATTGGAAATTCTCAAATCCAAAAACCTCCAAAATCTTAGTATTTTAGGTGCTATAATAACTTGCTACAAATGAAAGATTTCACTAAGGCAAGCTTATATAGCCTATGTTGGCATCAGATTTGTTGTTAGAGATCGTCACAGCAATACCTTCATTTGTGTATTACTTACAGGTGTTTTGTGATCCGTAAAGATATTATTAAAAATGCCAAAGTCCTGCATTTATATATTGTAAATAGTGATCACAATTTTTTTTTTTTTTGTTCATTTACATAAAGCAAAAAACATTACTTTTTTGTGAAATCTTAGTTTTGCCACTGAAAAATCCATGTGAGCATTTGATGACTAATGTTATTAGCATCTATATGTTCAAAACATTTATTAAATTTTATATAAAACTGCCTTCAGAGTATATGTATAAGCTGTGTTATGAAGTGTAAAAGGGATATAGTGTTTCTTCCTGGATTCCATTCTTAAGCTTCCCTCATTTTAAAGATGCTATATACAAATTAAATGGTCTATATTCTGATATTCCCAAAATTCTGAAAACTGAAGCACTTCCAAAAATTTTGGATAAAGGATTCTCCATTTGTATACAAGAAATAGCCCTATTCTGTCAATAATATCTGTTTGTGGACAACAGATAATCCATTTTTACTTGATATTTAATGTTCGACATAGTTTAAATCTGGAAATTTGATCAATTTGATTTTACCAAAGGCAACATGGCACTTTGTTCATAGCCTGGTGAATGACATTCAAGAATTGCATTGATTAGATAAGGTAATGTTAACATCATTTATTGAATTTTCTATTTCTCTCAAATATTATCAATGAGAGGCATCCTTGAAATAGTGATAAAGAGACAACTTTACAGTCGTATGAAGATAATTCAGACAACAAATTTCTTTAAACGAAGTCCTATTCATGAGATCTTTTCATATGGTAAGTGGACAAAGAAAATTTGGAAAGAAGTTTTGAGAATTTGTAGTCTCATGTTCAAGAAAATTGGTAAACAACATTTTGTCTTTTGCAAATTATTGTATATAATTAGAGTAAAATAATAGTATTTTTATTGTAGTTTTAATCAAATTCATAATTTATGTTCCTGTGATTGTTTGTTAAAAAAAAAAAATTTTTTTTTGTTCATGGATCATGTGGTTAGAAAAGTTATGACAAAATGTTGACTGAGAAATCCTAACCATGATATCTAGAGTTGAATTATGTTTTTTTTTCTTTTATTTATATTATTTTTCATATACTAGGGTTTGCTGAAAAGTTGTTGGTTTGAATAAGGCCTTTTAAAAAATTTAAAAAAGAGAAAAAAAAGTTCAGCATCTCTTCAGATATAGTTATTCTTTTACATTCTTTTGTTTTCTTTTTTGATTGAAAGATGATGACATTCGGCAAAATGAAGGTTTTAAAAACGTCTCCTTGGGAAACGTTATTTCTGCTGGCTATCAAGATCAGAAGGTTACCTTCTTAAGGGAAGAAGACAGGGTATGCACTTTATTTATTTACTTTTACTAAATATTCACGTACTACAAGGCCCAAGAGCCACTAAAGGTAGAGGGTTATTGAATGTGGTTGTTGTCTTGATCTAAGAGTAGGAAGAAAGTGCAGATTATGAGGATATGTAGGACAGATAACAGTTGACCCAGGACTTGATGGGGTTAAGTTTCTAGTGATAGGGACGGATCCGCATTAGTTGTTCACAAGTAAACAGTTCTTGGTTTTCTCTTTTGGCTTTTATTCTCAAAACATTGTTAATGTAACAAGGCTATTGTTCTGGAGGACAATGTAGAGAACTTGGAGTCTTAAACTTAACCTGTCGTCCTGCTGATGAATGCTCCTGATGTGTCATACTTGACTGCATTCACTGAAGATTTTTCTCTTGTTATTTTTTATTTTTTTTAATTCTTTTTTTCAAAAGAGAAAAATAAGAGTTGTCCTACTGGATTTAAGTATTTGTTTGTGAATTTTGGGAGATCAATCCCTGAGTTGGGGTGTGTGTGTGTGTGTGTGTGTGTGTGCTCGCTTGCACTCAATGGAAACAGGTGAGCAATAGCCGAACAATTCTGAGAACTAGACAATATCTCTAGACATAAGTAATGAAACAAGAACAGTCAACCTCCCACAGATTAAATAGTGTTCAGTTTAGAATTCTCTGCAGGTTGCCCAGATCGATATATGCCTGAGGAAGGCTGGGGGCACACATGGCTAAAATGATAAAAACAACAAAGATGAGGACAATAGTCTGAATAAAAATAGTGTAAATAATAACTTCTCATCCTCTAAATTCAGAGAGAAATGGCTATGACTGTGTCTCGAAAGGAGTGCAAGGCAACCCTCATCAACAGGCAGGTTATGTTTCAGGTTCAAAATACTCCACTCAAAATTTTCATGGGTGGATTAAAGCATTGCTTCATCAATTTGGAGAACATAGAAATTGTTACTTGAATCAAGTAACATATATGTAGACTCTGTGGAAGCAATAACTGAGCAGTATTAAATAAAGAATTAGGTTTTATATATATCTAAACTTATTTATAAATGGAATTTTGTCTGTGTGTGTATCTGTTACCTATAGACTTCAAAACGGCTGAACCAATTTTCTTGAAATTTACACAGTTGTACTATAAATGTCTCTTAGTTAGGTTTTGTGTCGAGGTACCCCTGATAAATATCGAAAATCGATAAAAATCGGGTTATAGGAGTGGTTTGATTTTAATCAAATTTGATACACTCATAGACAAAGACATAAGAAACGATATTCAGAAGTTTCAAGGTTGCAGTTCTTACAATAGTGCAGAAAATTTGATATCGATATCAGGAAACCAAAATTTGATTTACATCCATTCATTTTTCTTTCAGTCTATGGTTTTGCTTTAACTGGAAACAACTATTGCTTTTTAGTCTTTCGTGCCAACGTCCAAAGAGTCTGAGCTCCAGAACCATGGATTAGTTTTAAAGCTTTCATTACACCCGAGCAACACCAGCTATACTGCTAGTATATATATATATATATATATATTAGAACATGTACAAATTTTTTTTGTATATATCCACTACAAATTGTACATTTTGTTTCAACATTGGATTTCCACTGTCTTGTCAGGTGGTATGGAAAGGAATGGAAGACCTCTTTTCTTATATTTGGGAGTTGTGTAGGATGTTGGCAGGGGTTAGCGATAAGGAAATAAGTCTTGTAAATTGTCCGTTAAAATTTTGAAGAAAGTGGGGTAGGTAGGGGATATAGTTGATTCATGAAAGTGTTTTATGACTGCCTGGCTAGCCTTTATTCTTTGGTTTTATTAGAGGAGGAGAATAAGGAGGTGTAAAGGGTGAGAAAGTATTGGACCTATCTTTAATGTTTATTTGTACAATTATAGAATATTTTTGTATTTAAGCACAGTTTTATAATTAATCTAATTTTGTATATTTAACCTAAATTACACTTAGTAAACTGCAAACACATTAAAGAACTAACCTTGCAATCATGCTGAAGAATACTGCACAAGCCAAAACTAGGACCCCCCCCCTCCCGAGACGATAAACCTTTATAGTACTTAACAACCCTTTTATATCAAATTTTACCTATTACACACCACGAACTATAATCATATCTAATTTAAAGTTTTATAGAAAAAAGTAATTTCCTAAATTCAAAATTAAGGTTAAATTTACAAAATAAGATTTTTTTTTTTTAATTTAATCGTATCACCCCGAGCAAGGCGGTAACGCCACTGGTGTGCAGGGGGCTACGTAATAGTGGAAAGATTGGAAAAGAGAAAGCCAGAAACCACATCCTAAACAGGGAACAAGAGATGAGCCTCTTAACCTGTTCAATAGACGTGGGTGGAGTGTGAACTGGGCGATAGATAGATTTATCTACAAAAAAAATTTGTACATGTTCTAAAATATAACTTACAATAAATATTCACAGCTCTATATTATATATCGAGCACTGTTTTAAATTAATGTTTTGGACATTGTAAATTTTTCTTTGTTCCTTATTCAATCGGATACACACACACACACACACACACACACACACTACTGGCCATAATTACTAGGCCACCCCAGTGTTTTAAAATACAATGTATTTCATTGTATTTCTATTATTTATTGCTACTGCAGGGTAATCTTCTGCCCAGTCAATCATATCTCTTTTGAGACATGATCACCCAAGTGTGTATCACATATGGCACTTAACTGACTGACTACAAGAGAGTACTGAACTGTAATGTGATATCAGTCCAGCATTCACTGTCATATAGAAGGACAATCTCTTCAAAGATGACGAATAAACCTGAAGCAATAGAAATGTGGTTTTACAGGAGGATTCTGAGAATATCATGAACTGATCATGTGAACAATGGTAAAGTTTAAAAGAAAATGGAAGCAAAAAGGAAATTTATACTTGTCAGGAAGAGACAGCTGAAATTTCTAGGACACAATGAGGAAAGAAGGCTTGGAAAATTTGGTACTCATATGACAGATCAGAGGTAAATCCTTAGTAACTCTGTGCGTCTTAGTGAATTTATTGCCTTGCTTGGGGTGAAATGATTATATATATACACACACAATTATTAGGCCACCCCATTTTTTTTTAAAAGAAATGATATATTTCATACTATTTTTAGTAATTATAGCCAAGTGGATAATTCTAAATAAAAATAGAATACTTCTTTTGTTAATACTGCACAATAACATGTGCATCAAATGAACTGTTCTGGTGTCCAGTTTTTGTGCTCTCTTCTCCATGATAGTCTTTTATTCCTTATTGAAAATGTATTGCATACAGAAACTTCATGCGGGGTGAGTATCTATTGTTTTTTCTTTTTCTTTTTTTTTTTACAATAAACCCATAATATCATGGGTAGGATTTATTAAACAATTAAAAATGTACATCGACTTAATACACTGA
Source organism: Ascarosepion bandense (assembly GCA_037127315.1). Classification (NCBI taxonomy): domain Eukaryota; kingdom Metazoa; phylum Mollusca; class Cephalopoda; order Sepiida; family Sepiidae; genus Ascarosepion; species Ascarosepion bandense. The sequence continues at coordinate 1,879,426 of JBBBDQ010001631.1, read as the reverse complement.
TGTAGTAAATACTGAATGCATTTATCAAAAATTCAATTTTTTTTTTTTTTTTTTTTTTTAACTTTAAGCAAAGGCTTCCTGGCTGCCTTGTAAAATTTTGTAAAGTAATAACAAAAGAACCATTCTATTTTCATTTACATTTATCCTTTTGGCAATAAATACTAAAAATACATAATTTTTTTTAAAACTGGGGTCGCTTAATAATTATGGCCTGTAGTGTGTGAGTGTGTATATATATATATATATATATATATATCTCCAAGTGAAAGAGGAATGAAGAAAAAATTAACAACGTTCAAAACATTAATTTAAAACAGTGCTCAGTATAAAATAGCTGTGAATATTTATTAAACATTATAGTTTAGAACATGTACAAATTATCATCTACTACAAAGTGTACATTTTGTTTCGGCATTGAAAGAACAATGTCTCATCAGGTGCTGTTAAATCTGTCTATAAAATTTTCAACCTCTCACACACAATTTGCCAAATATAAGATAAAGAATTTTCATTCTCTTTTCACACTACCTGATGAGACATTGTCCTTTCAATGTCTAAACGAAATCTACACTTTGTAGTAGATGATAATTTGTACACATTCTAAATTATAATTTTAAATATATATATATATATATATATATATATATGTATGTATATATAGAATAATGCTAACTCCTTATCCTGAAAATTCTGACTGAATCCTACATTTTGAAAATGCATGTGAAGCATTTTCAGATTTAAACTGACTGAAACTTTGTCAGTTTATCTTTGAATAATAAACAAAAACTGACGAGCTTTTATTTTTCCTTTATTTTCAGTCACTCTATTCAGCCCTGAAGATTGCTTCATTTGAAGTTCAAGTTGGTCTTCATGAACTCTTGGGCCATGGAAGTGGGAAATTATTTATCCAGGTAAATTAATCAGTTTTCTTAAATGAGAATACTTCTCCAAATACACATTTCATTTTGTGAATTAAAAATAAATATTGTCTGTTTCATTTCAGTTAATTTATATTTGATGTTATTCTGCATTTGAAATTAATGTATTATAGAATTTGGCAAGCTAGAAATAATTTTAGCCTCTTCACTAACTGGCTGGATATTTGGTTTAACAGCTTGTCATATGTTGGACAGAACTTTTTTTTTTAATTTTTATACATTATTTTATTTAAATATTATTTTTTTCATCTTTTTAGATTTAAAACTACTTTTTATTTAAGGTTTTCTTTTTTTTTATTTTAGATGTTTTTTTTTCTTTATTTAAGATTTTTTTTTTTTAAATTTTCTCTTTACAATTTTTTTTTATATGCCATTAATTCATCAGGTGATGGTCAATCCTGAATTTTCTGTTTGCACTGTTGAGAAAATTAAGCACTGAATTTCAACAAGTGCTTTTCTTAGTTGGACAGATTGAAGTGAGCAATAGATGAATTGGCCAATTCTGAGTATCATTTTCATTCAAGACCATGACAGAACCCCTTTCACTTTGCTGACCCAGCAAAAATTGGCATAACTGATAGGATATCCTATTATACAAGCCATAGTCACCTGCTCTTTTTCCTTTGGATTACCAACATTTCAAGAACACAATTTTTTTTTTTTTTTTTTTTTTTTTTTTTAACAAAGTGGCAAATATGTAGTTGAATATATGTACAAATATCTAATATTATCTTTGAAATTCACTTAAACTGGAAATAATAGTTTATTTAAAACTTGCATAGCCTGTGGAATTTCCACAGAAGGATAATTATGATTTCCTTAAAAAAATTTTACTTTGTCATACTACAAATGATAGTATCGTCTTTAAACATAAAGGTATTGGATAATAAAATAACGATAACACAGAAAAATCAATGCTCCTGTGTCCATTGTAAACAGAAAAGACTAACTGAATAATAGCCAAGAGTGTAGAGGCCAGAAATTTCGTTATTTGGTCGCGGGATACAACAACAAACCTACCTATTCTTACTATATTGTACCGTAAACACACACACACAATTACTGTTACAACCCCAGCTTAAGCTGCTACTGATACGGTAATGCTATAGGCTCTCTCCTTTTACTCTCTTACTCTGTACTACCCTTCTGTTTGGCAAAGTTCAGAGAAAGGCTGAGCAGAGTAGCATTTAAAAAGATAGAGGGGAAGGAAAAGCTCGTATAGAGAGTAAGTGGTGTAACGGATGGACAAATAAGTAACTAAGGAAGGAACAAGCAGAATTATTATATGATGTATTTTCTATTGCTCTGTTATTGCTTTTTCTTTTTGTAGGAAGAAGATGGATCCTTTAACTTTGATATTGAGAATGTGTTGCATACAGAAACTTCACACAGGGTGAGTATCTATTTTTTTTTTTTCTTTTTTTTTAAAGATAAACCCATGATGTCATGGGTAGGGTTTATTAAACAAATACGTGAAAACGTACATCGACTTAATTTAAAATTACATATACACTGATATAGTAAATACTGAATGTGTTGATCAAAAATTCAGTGCAAGTTTTTTTTTTAACTTTAATATTGTGAATGAAGTTATTTTACTTTAAAAACTTTTACTGCAAAATTTATATGATGATTACAAATACTATAAGCATATAAAGTCAGTACAAATGATTTTAATACTAACTATGAAATGACTTATCAGTCGTCTTTCTCTTTTTAGCAAAATACTAGAACCTCTAATCAACTTTCACTTGGTGAAGCATCTAACCTTGCAGGGGTTTCTATAAGACAATGTTTTTTTGCATCTCTAGATTAACTGTTGATGTGTCAATAGTTATCGGCAAATGAATCTTGTCAAGCTTTAGATAAGAATGAAACTTGAGATGTATGTTGTTTTACGTATCTCGAAAGTGTTTGACAGGGTTTGGTATGTTGGTCTTTATAAGTTAAAAGGTGTTTCTAACATTTTTTTAAATTTAAGTTAACCTTTATTAAATCGTGATATGAAGAACGTGGAATTACATAAAAAATGACGTTTATGCGTTTAACTTTTTGTTTCATGTAAATATGAACTTTATTTTTAATATTATTTTAACCTAAATATGAATTTTCTTCTTTTTATTAGTTAATTTAGTTGTTTCTCTTTTAATGATTCTGACTGTTTAATCAACTAGTTTTTTATCTATATTATTCAATGAATAGCTGAATATGATGTCATATTTTGAAAGTCTAGTTATTTTTTTTTATTATCCACTTAAATGTTATATTTTTTGTTGTTTAAATTTATATTTTCCATTGGTAAATGTTATGTTTATATTATTATGCATTTATAATTATTTAATTTTTAATATATTTGTTTATTTTTAAAGGTAATTTGTAGTATCTGTTGATTATTTAAGTGTTTTTTTTTATAAATAAGTGTTATACCACAAGTTTAAGAATTGTTATATTAAGAACATTTAATACCTGGTATTTGCTAAATTATTTATACCTTTCTACATTGGTATAAATAATTCTAATTTATTTCATATTTAGCATAACGAATTTTTTATGAATGAGGCTGTAACTTTTGTAATTGTAAAGAAATCATTTACGAGTCAAATTGTCTGATTTTTGTTTCTCTTTGACTAGAGTATCACTGTCATTCCTAACATTTATTATTCAAATGTTTTTTTTTTTTTAACTGTTAATAATTTTATGATTTAATATATGCAAGTAATATTTTTACTTCAATTTGGACGAGACATATTTTCAAATTAGTTTGAGCGTTTCAAGTCTTAATCTTTATTTTGTTTGAATGTAAAATTTTGTTATGCTGTAAATGTTATTTTTTGGGAAGATTTAAAAAGTAATTTACTTTCATCTTTTGGATGTTTATATTTTTTTTTTTTTTTTTTTTACTTATTTTTTTATTTTAATTTTTTTTTTCTTAATTTCATTCTTTTTTCTTAATTTCATTCTTTTTTCTTAATTTCATTCTTTTTTCATAATTTCATCTTTTTTTCCTTAATTTCTTTCTTTTTTTCTTAATTTCTTTCTTTTTTTCCTTAATTTCTTTCTTTTTTCCTTTAATTTCTTTCTTTTTTTCCTTAATTTCTTTCTTTTTTCCTTAATTTCTTTCTTTTTCCTTTAATTTCTTTCTTTTTTTCCTTAATTTCTTTCTTTTTTTTTCCTCCTTAATTTCTTTCTTTTTTTCTTAATTTCTTTCTTTTTTTCTTTCTCTATCTTTCTTTTTTTTTCTTTCTCTATCTTTCTTTTTTTCTCTATCTTCTTTTTTCTTTCTATCTTTCTTTTTTTCTCTATCTTTCTTTTTTCTTTCTATCTTTCTTTTTCTATCTTTCTTTTTTCTTTCTTTATCTTTCTTTTTCTTTCTCTATCTTTCTTTTTTTCTTTCATTCTTTCTTTTTTTCTTTCTATCTTTCTTTTTTTCTTTTGTTTCTTTTTTCTTTCTTTCTTTTTTCTTTTTCTATCTTTCTTTTTTCTTTCTATCTTTCTTTTTTTCTTTCTATCTTTCTTTTTTCTTTCTATCTTTCTTTTTTTCTTTCTATCTTTCTTTTTTTCTTTCTTTCTATCTTTATTTTTTTCTTTCTATCTTTATTTTTTTCTTTCTATCTTTATTTTTTTCTTTCTATCTTTATTTTTTTTCTTTCATTCTTTATTTTTTTCTTTTTCTATCTTTATTTTTTTCTTTCTATCTTTATTTTTTCTTTCTATCTTTATTTTTTTCTTTCTATCTTTATTTTTTTCTTTCTATCTTTATTTTTTTCTCTATCTTTATTTTTTCTTCTATCTTTATTTTTTCTTTCATTCTTTATTTTTCTTTCTATCTTTATTTTTTCTTTCTATCTTTATTTTTTTCTTTCTATCTTTATTTTTTTTTTCTTTCTATCTTTATTTTTTTTTTTTCTTATCTTCATTTTTCTTTCTATCTTTATTTTTTTCTTCTATCTTTATTTTTTCTTCATCTTTATTTTTTTCTTTCTATCTTTATTTTTTTCTTTTCTATCTTTATTTTTTTCTTTCTATCTTTATTTTTTTCTTTCTATCTTTATTTTTCTTTCTATCTTTATTTTTTCTTTCATTCTTTATTTTTTCTTTCTATCTTTATTTTTTTCTTCTATCTTTTATTTTTTCTTTCATCTTTATTTTTTTCTTTTCTATCTTTATTTTTTTCTTTCTATCTTTATTTTTTTCTTTCTATCTTTATTTTTTTCTTTCTATCTTTATTTTTTTCTTTTCTATCTTTATTTTTTTCTTTCTATCTTTATTTTTTTCTTTCTATCTTTATTTTTTCTATCTTTATTTTTTTCTTTCTATCTTTATTTTTTTCTTTCTATCTTTATTTTTTCTTTCTATCTTTATTTTTTTCTTTCTATCTTTATTTTTTCTTTCTATCTTTATTTTTTTCTTTCTATCTTTATTTTTTTCTTCTATCTTTATTTTTTTCTTCTATCTTTATTTTTTTCTTCTATCTTTATTTTTTTCTTTTCTATCTTTATTTTTTCTTTCTATCTTTATTTTTTTCTTTCTATCTTTATTTTTTTCTTTCTATCTTTATTTTTTTCTTTTCTATCTTTATTTTTTTCTTCTATCTTTATTTTTTCTTCTCTATCTTTATTTTTTTTCTTTCTATCTTTTTATTTTTTCTTTCTATCTTTATTTTTTCTTTTCTATCTTTATTTTTTCTTTCTATCTTTATTTTTTCTTTCTATCTTATTTTTTTCTTTCATTCTTTATTTTTTTCTTTCTATCTTTATTTTTTTCTTCTATCTTTATTTTTTCTTCTATCTTTATTTTTTCTTCTTCATCTTTATTTTTTTCTCTATCTTATTTTTCTTTCTATCTTTATTTTTTCTTTTTCTATCTTTATTTTTTCTTTTTCTATCTTTATTTTTTCTTTCTATCTTTATTTTTTTCTTTCTATCTTTATTTTTTTCTTTCTATCTTTATTTTTTCTTTCTATCTTTATTTTTTTCTTTCTATCTTTATTTTTTTCTTTCTATCTTTATTTTTTCTTTCTATCTTTATTTTTTTCTATCTTTATTTTTTTCTTTCATTCTTTATTTTTTCTTTCTATCTTTATTTTTTTCTTTCTATCTTTATTTTTTTCTTTCTATCTTTATTTTTTTCTTTCTATCTTTATTTTTTTCTTTCTATCTTTATTTTTTCTTTCTATCTTTATTTTTTTCTTTCTATCTTTATTTTTTTCTTTCTATCTTTATTTTTTTCTTTCTATCTTTATTTTTTTCTTCTCTATCTTTATTTTTCTTTCTATCTTTATTTTTTCTTTCTATCTTTATTTTTTTCTTTCTATCTTTATTTTTTTCTTTCTATCTTTATTTTTTCTTTCTATCTTTATTTTTTCTTTCTATCTTTATTTTTTTCTTCTCTATCTTTATTTTTTCTTTCTATCTTTATTTTTTTCTTCTCTATCTTTATTTTTTCTTTCTATCTTTATTTTTTTCTTTCTATCTTTATTTTTTTCTCTATCTTTATTTTTTTCTTTCTATCTTTATTTTTTTTCTTTCTATCTTTATTTTTTTCTTCTATCTTTATTTTTTTCTTTCTATCTTTATTTTTTTCTTTCTATCTTTATTTTTTTCTCTATCTTTATTTTTTTTCTTTCTATCTTTATTTTTTTCTTTCTATCTTTATTTTTTCTTTCTATCTTTATTTTTTTCTTTCTATCTTTATTTTTTCTTTCTATCTTTATTTTTTTCTTTCTATCTTTATTTTTTCTTTCTATCTTTATTTTTTTCTTTCTATCTTTATTTTTTCTTTCTATCTTTATTTTTTTCTTTCTATCTTTATTTTTTCTTTCTATCTTTATTTTTTTCTTTCTATCTTTATTTTTTTCTTTCTCTATCTTTATTTTTTCTTTCTATCTTTATTTTTTCTTTCTATCTTTATTTTTTTCTTCTATCTTTATTTTTTTCTTTCTATCTTTATTTTTTTCTTTCTATCTTTATTTTTTTCTTTCTATCTTTATTTTTTTCTTCTATCTTTATTTTTTTCTTTCTATCTTTATTTTTTTCTTTCTTGTCTTATTTTTTTCTTTTCTATCTTTATTTTTTCTTTCTATCTTTATTTTTCTTTTTCTATCTTTATTTTTTTCTTTTCTATCTTTATTTTTTTCTTTCTATCTTTATTTTTTTCTTTCTATCTTTATTTTTTCTTTCTATCTTTATTTTTTTCTTTCTATCTTTATTTTTTTCTTTCTATCTTTATTTTTTCTTTCTCTATCTTTATTTTTTCTTTCTATCTTTATTTTTTTCTTTCTATCTTATTTTTTCTTTCTATCTTTATTTTTTTCTTTCTATCTTTATTTTTTTCTTTCTATCTTTATTTTTTCTTTCTATCTTTATTTTTTTCTTTCTATCTTTATTTTTTTCTTTCTATCTTTATTTTTTTCTTTCTATCTTTATTTTTTCTTTCTATCTTTATTTTTTTTTCTTTTCTATCTTTATTTTTTTCTTTCTATCTTTATTTTTTTCTTTCTATCTTTATTTTTTTCTTTCTATCTTTATTTTTTTCTTTCTATCTTTATTTTTTCTTTCTATCTTTATTTTTTTCTTTCTATCTTTATTTTTTTCTTTCTATCTTCTTTATTTTTTTCTTTCTATCTTTATTTTTTTCTTTCTATCTTTATTTTTTTCTTTCTATCTTTATTTTTTTCTTTCTATCTTTATTTTTTTCTTTCTATCTTTATTTTTTTCTTTTCTATCTTTATTTTTTTCTTTCTATCTTTATTTTTTTTCTTTCTATCTTTATTTTTTTCTTTCTATCTTTATTTTTTTTCTTTCTATCTTTATTTTTTTCTTTCTATCTTTATTTTTCTTTTTCTATCTTTATTTTTTTCTTTCTATCTTTATTTTTTTCTTTCTATCTTTATTTTTTCTTTCTATCTTTATTTTTTCTTTCTATCTTTATTTTTTTCTTTCTATCTTTATTTTTTTCTTTTCTATCTTTATTTTTTTCTTTCTATCTTTATTTTTTTCTTCTATCTTTATTTCTTTCTATCTTTTTTCTTTCTATCTTTTTTCTTTCTATCTTTTTTCTTTCTATCTTTTTTCTTTCTATCTTTTTTTCTCTCTTTCTCTATCTTTTTTTCTTTCTATCTTTTTTCTTTCTATCTTTTTTCTTTCTATCTTTTTTTCTTTCTATCTTTTTTTCTTTCTATCTTTTTTTCTTTCATTCTTTCTTTCTATCTTTTTTTCTTTCTATCTTTTTTTTTTTTTTTTTTCTATCTTTTTTTCTTTCTATCTTTTTTTCTTTCTATCTTTTTTCTTTCTATCTTTTTTCTTTCTATCTTTTTTCTTTCTATCTTTTTTTCTTTCTATCTTTTTTCTTTCTATCTTTTTTCTTTCTATCTTTTTCTTTCTATCTTTTTTTTCTTTCTATCTTTTTTTCTTTCTATCTTTTTTCTTTCTATCTTTTTTTCTTTCTATCTTTTTCTTTCTATCTTTTTTTCTTTCTATCTTTTTTCTTTCTATCTTTTTTCTTTCTATCTTTTTTTCTTTCTATCTTTTTTCTTTCTATCTTTTTTCTTTCTATCTTTTTTTCTTTCTTTATCTTTTTTTCTTTCTATCTTTTTTTTCTTTCTATCTTTTTTTCTTTCTATCTTTTTTTCTTTCTATCTTTTTTCTCTTTCTATCTTTTTTCTTTCTATCTTTTTTTCTTTCTATCTTTTTTTCTTTCTATCTTTTTTTCTTTCTATCTATCTTTCTTTCTATCTTTTCTTTCTATCTTTCTTTTTTCTTTCTATCTTTCTTTTTTCTTTCTATCTTTCTTTTTTTCTTTCTATCTTTCTTTTTTCTTTCTATCTTTCTTTTTTCTTTCTATCTTTCTTTTTTCTTTCATTCTTTCTTTACAGTTATTGCTTTACTTGTCCTTTTTTTATCCTTTGATCTTAGCAATAGATTAAACTAAGTTTTTCTACTTCATACTAATTAAGACTTAGTTGTTTTTTTTTTTTTTCAGTTGTAGTAGTAGATAGGTTCTCCTATCACCCAGTCCTTATTCTTCACTTTTTTATTGAACGGGAGTAGAGGCTCATCCCCCGTTTCCTTGTTTAGAAGGGGTTTTTAATTTTTTCCCTCTCTTCCAGTCATAATACTGATGCTGTCACAAGTTTTTGTGTGTGGTGATGGCAATACTTCTTCATATTGAGTATACTGGATTGGCAGTTTTCTAGTTACTGCTTCTGACTGGTAGTTAGGAACATGAACTCTTGTACAGCATCTTGAGAGGCTTCTCTGATCAACAGTTGAACAATGTCAGTGTTGTTGTAGTGCCATGTTGTGTATGGAAAAGTGTGCCTGTAAATGCCTCTAGTGGGCAACACTGAGGCCACATTATGCTGTAGTCTGTGCCAGTTTCTTTCTTACATGTTGCATTTGACGACCGACTGTTACTCTAGGCCTCTCCTTACTGACATAACTAAATCGTCACAACACATAATCAAAGATAACAAACTAAGCCAGCCAAACAGAAAACCCTAAACAACTCTTTCTGTAATGTCTCTAGTATCCATACCAACTTTTGCAGTGTGGAATCGTTCCTCTACGAAATGTCCCCCCCCCCCCTGACATCCTAACTCTCTGCAAAACTAACCTCAACCCTACAATTCCTTCCTCAGATTTCTCAATTCCTGGATACCTTCCTCTTTTTAGGAAGGACTCTAATGTCCACATGCATGGCCTAGGTGTTTATGTCTGAACATCTTCCTTTGGCTAGGGAGATCTCTCTTGAATCTCCTGTCCACTTCTACATGTTTGTCTCTCTCTCTCTGCTAAACACAGTAAGCTATGTCTTCTTTCTTTACCGCTCCTCTTCCACTCCTGACTGCTGCATTTTAGATAGTATTTCTGATAATATAGACAAGGCAAGTGGCTGGAAAACTCTGTCACTGATTTTGCTGGAATCCACATGCTGAACTTCTCTGTCACTCGTTCACTCACACATGTGGTTAATTTCCCCACTTGTTTCCCCAATAATCACAATGGCCATGCTTCTCTTCTCAATCTCTTCTTAACTTCTATCTCAGATTCTTGCCATGTTATGCAGCTCTGCCCTCTTGGTAACTCTGATCAGGCTGTGGTGTCAGTAAATGTCACTTTCTACTTCCCCCTCCATCCAGGAACTTCCTACCAACAGAATATCTTACTTCTATCAATGATCAGACTGGGAGTCGTTCCATGATTTTCTTTTTTGATGCTCCTTTAAACAAAGCTTTTAGTCTCCCTGTTCAAGAATGTGCCTTTGAAGTTTCCTCCTAGGTGAAAGGCAGCATTAATGCTTATATCCCAGCTAGAAAATTTCCAACTTAAACTTCATTCATCTCCTTGGTTCTCTCCTGTTTGCTCAGCTGTCATCACCCACAAGAATCACTTGTTCCGACTTTACTGGATTGACACATCTAATTACAATAGGAAGCTCTTTGTCTCTGCTCATAATAAATGTAAGCATGTCCTAAACGATGCTAAGTTATTGTTTGTTGATTGAATAAAGCAGCGTATAGCATCTCACAAGTTTGGTTTAAAAGGTTATTGGCGGCTCTGCAAGAGTGTACTGAACAACAGAAAACCCTTCATCCTTTCTTTATTCAATGAATTCAAAGTTGAGTGCTTTGCTCACAAATTCTCATTCAACTCCACACTTGACTCATCTAGAGTACCCACACCTGATTTCCCACCTATAACTGAGGTTCAGTTTATATATATATATATATTTATTATAAATTATAGTTTAGAACATGTACAAATTATAATTTACTACAAAAGTGTACATTTTGTTTCAACATCGAAACCATCATTAAATACCTGATGAGACATTGTTCTTTCAATGTTGAAACAATGTACACTTTTGTAGTGAATTATAATTTGTACATTTTCTAAACTATAATTTATAATGAATATTTATAGCTCTATTTCTATATTGAGCACTGTTTTAAATTACTGTTTTGAACGTTAATATTTTCTTCATTCTTTATTCAGTTGGGGATTTATATATATATATAAAAACCCATCTCTGGTCTGTAACATAATTTCTAAGATTAACTCCCATAAGACAAGTGGAAGTGATGGAATTCCAGCCATTCTAAAGAAATGTGTCTCTGAGCTGGCTCCAGTCCTCTCGAAACTCTCTAATTATTGCCTCACTTCTTCCTGCTTTTCTGCTTGTTGGAATTTCTTCTCTGTAGTTCCTGTTTTAAGAAATTAGGGGAGCCCTGTAACCCCTCTTATTATTGCCCTATTAGACTTTTACCTCTCTTTGGCAAGGTATTTGAAGCTATTATCAATGCTGAAATGGTTAGGCATCTTACAACATTCTCTCTGATAAACAATATGGCTTCCGTTTTGCCAGGTCTACTGCTGATGTGCTAATGACTCTCTGAATATATATATATATATATATATATATATATATATCAGGCTCTTGATAAGAGTGGCAAAGCTCAAGCTGTTGCTCTTGATATTTTGAGATTATCTGACAGTTTGGCATGGTGGTCTTCTGTGTAAGCTCCAGAGCTACAGTATTTCTGGATAATTGTTTGATTTAATCCAGTTGTTTGTATCAAATGAAGGTCATTTTAAATGGGCAAACTTCAAGAGCCTTTCATACGAACACAGGTATCCCTCAAGGCTGTATCTTAGGTCCTATGCTTTTTCTGATCTTCATTAATGATCTTCATGATGTAATCAATTCTCAAGTTGGCATCTGTGCAGATGACACCACCATTTACTCCTGTCTCAATAGAAAATTTGCCAAAGCTGACAAATAAACATGGCTGTTGCACTTCAAAAGGACGTCCAATCTGTAATTTGAATGGGTTAGGAAATGGCTTGTAAATTTGAATGCTTTCAAAATGAAGCCGCTCTCCTTTAACTACCACAGAGAATCATTCCTGCCTACCACTCGAATAGATGATGTAAGTCTCCTGCAGAGCAACACACTTTGCTTCATTCCCTCAAATGGAGTAACTACATTGAATCCATAGCTGCATTTACTGCTAAGAAGATTGGTTCACTGTGTCCGCCCAGGAAGTTTTTCTCGTCAGAATTTATTCTGCACATCTATAAATCTATCATACATCTGTGCATTGAATACTGTTGCCATATTTGGTTGGGTGCTTATTTTAAGATTTTCGACAAAATCCAAAGAAGAATCTGCAATATAATCAATTCCGACTTGGCAGCCTTCACTCACCTTCTCACCAGTGTGATGTGGCTTCCCTCTGTGTTTTCTACAAGTATTTTCATGGAAACTACTCTGACGAGCTTTTTTCCCTTGTACCCCCAAATGTGTGTATTTACTCTTCTTACTAGAATGAAATCATCGTCCCACCCTTTTACTGTAGAAATAGTTAAATCTAACTGCCTTTTCTCCTCTAGCAGTTTATTTTTTTGCATTTCTCATTTGTGGAACTCCCTCCCATTTGCTTGCTTCCTTCATAGCTACAATCTCCAAAAGCTGAAATGCAACATCAATTGCTGTACTTGATTCTCATCTATCTCTTATCTTTTTTTTTGACATTCCCTGTAACTTTTTTTTTCTATCACTGTAACTCCCTGTGAATCAGTGGCATTTCTGTCTTGGTTGGGGTGAAATGATTTTTAGAAATGATTATAAAACAAAAAAAAAAAAAAAAATAAGTTGTCTTGAGTCACTTTTAGATCTTTTTACACTAATGTGGGTGCTCCCTAAGGCAATGTTCCTTTGTTCCTAATTTTCCCAATGTTATCAGTTCTTGACTCTGTATCTATAGTAATGGCACAACTATTTACTCACCTTAATATTAAGTCTGCTAATATTCAATAAGGTCAAATTTGCAGCTGATCTCAAAATCTAACCTACAATTTAAAGTTTAAATGCAACGTCAATTGCCATCTTTTATCTATTGAATCCCATCTATCACTTATCTTTCTTTGACATCCTCCCTGTACCTGTTTTTTTTCTCTTACTGTAACCTATTGTGTACTAGTGGCAGTTATGCCTTGCTTGGGGTATTATTAAAAAAAAAAATATCCATTATTAAATGATGATGATAAAACTGCTCGCCATTGTGTTAGATAACCATTTCTGCCTTTCATCAACATGGCTGATGCAAACATCCAGAAGACTAACTTGTACATTTTTGGTCTAATGTTTTTCACTGGCACGAAGTTGAATGATTATATCCAATGAATTGCTAGGTCTGTTGCTCATTATGTTGTGTTATTTATCAGTCTACTATTTGTCTGTGCATTGAATATTACTGTCGCATCTGGTCTATTGTTTCTGCTGTGTATCTAGAGATTTTTGAAAATAAATGACAAATCTGCAATATTATTAATTCTGACATGGCATCTCTCTTTCAGTCACTTTCTCACTACTGTAACATAGCCTCCCTCTGTCTTTTCTATAAATATTTTCATTGTAATTGTTCTGATTTAATTTCTTCTCTGATAACGTGACTTTGTGAATTTAAGCAATGTACTAGATTGACAGCTAGATTTCATCATTTGACTGTGGAAATGTAATCATGAGTTCTATGTTAAGAGTTTCTTCTTTTTTGCTATTCACCTATGAAACTCTTTCCTGTCAACTATGATCTTCAAAAATTTAAATGTAGCATCAGTAGTTAGATTTTGTCTCCTTGATTCCGGTTCTTTTATTGTACACTCTCCACAATAAATTTTTTTCTCCGTTTCTTTAATTCTGAGTACCCCCCCCCCCCCCCAACTGCATCTTAGTGGCTTTATTGCCTTGTTTGGGATGAAATGTGTTTTTTTTTTTTTTAAAACAAAAAATAAAAAGTTTATGTAACCTGTGATATACAAAGTGAATAATACTAAAAGCAGAGATAGAAATTCATTGGAAATTATTTGAATACTAGCTGTTTATGTAACCTGTGAAATCAGGGGTTAGGATTTATTAAACAAATCCATGAAAATTACTGTTATAATTATATGATACATTTAAAGCAATTTCTGAATGGTTAAAACTTGCTATTCTGTCATTAAAAGTGAAATTTGTAGATTTAATAACTTGATTTTGCAATTTTTGATATAAATTCATGCTGTCTCTCTCTCTGGGTATACATTGAGAATGATCAGAGAGAAAGTGATTGATAGAAATTTAATACATGTTATCATGGGTAGGATTTTTTTTGTTTAAATTAACACTTACATATTTTTGTTTTTGCAATTTTGAATTGCAGATTGAATCGTGGTATCAACACAATGAAACTTGGGATGGAAAATTCTCTACGTTGGCCTCTACCTATGAAGAATGTCGTGCAGAGTGTGTGGGCCTCTACCTCAGCCTTTTACACAGAGTCCTTAGGTAAGGTTTTTCCTTTTTGGTTTTCTTCTGCTTATAATTCTTTGTAAGAAACTACTACATTCTATGAAAAGAAAAAATGCAACCGTCAACACTAACCAACCTACCAATACAAAAAAAGCATTAGCCTTATACAGCTGTAGCCATTATGACAAATCTGCTATGATCAAAGTGATGCCCTGTTACAGATATATAGATAACAACACGCACACACACACACTGGTGCTAGTTTTGGAATAGCAGGTCAAGGATAGGCAACCTAGATAAAAACCAGACATCATTTACAGGAAGTAAACCAGACATCTGATGTCGATCAGGAGATTGTAGAAGCAGCAGAAGTTAAAATTTGCGCCAAAAAAAGTCATGTGAGAAAATTAAAGGAAGAAGTTAATCAGTTACTTTCTGAGTCTCAATGAAGCAAGAACCGTTTGCTGGACTCTGCTAACGATGAAGGAAGGGAGACGCATTTGGAAATGATAGCATGGATCAGTCCATTTCATCACAAGTAACTCCGGATAAGAAAAAAAGACTGAAAGTGTAAAGTCTTACTCGTTAAAAGAAGGAAGAAAACGGAATTATGCTGTGTATCAAGAAAGATGAAAATATAACAACAAAGACGAAACGAAGTTACATTAATATCTGTATGCTGACACATAATTGTCAAAAGAAAATATATCCATGAAGCTGTTGTAATTCGTACGCTGATTGCAGTTTATTTGAAGTAAAGACAAGAAAGTTAAAACAACCAACTTACCAAAAGAAGGGGAAGTAAAGAAAGAAAGCAACGCAGAGAAATCACCAGATTACAGAACCTGTATGCTGAAAGGAAGCCATGTTGAAGATAGTGAAAACAGAACTATTTAAATTTCAAGTGGGTAAAGAAAGAAAGAAAAAAAAAGAACAGTAAAAGAAAGAAAGAAGAAACTGTCCTAAAGATAAGTTATCAAATTATTAGACCCGCATTAGAATATGCATACACTTACATGAATACTATGTTCTTACACACACCATACCACATGCTTTCAAATTAAATAATTTCTCCTATCTAATTGTATGTTGATATCTTGTATTCACGATCACCTGTATATTGTTCATGTTTATTATATTGTAATTTCATATTTCGACTACACCAAGTATCCAAAAGTAACTTTGAGGTTAAGATCTTTGGACGTTCTAATTCCTTAAGATTTCTTTTTATTTTTAATCTTTTGATCTTACATTAAAAATTTATATCAAAATTACACTGTCTTGACGTTCATCTTTGATTTGTTGTCAGCGCCCATGTTGAAATAAAATAAACCTGGGAAAGGATTGCCATTCGATTATTCAATCGAATATCAATCTTACTTTATTTTCTTGTTCAATTAATTGTCCATTTGTCATGATCTGGGATAGATGATCAGCATATATCTTCAGATGTGAAAATGTAATATATATCCGAAGCAGCACATGAACATCTTAATGGGCATTGTCGATATGGGTATGTGACATGCCCGCTTGTGATAATTAAAGTTACTACACCCTGTTGGTTGGGGCTTCAGAATATATTAGGTACCTCCACTGGAGTCCATTTTTTTACCTACACTTAAAATTAAATTGAAATTTTAAAAATAAATAAGTTATCTTCAAGCTTTAAAATTATCTTTAATTGACAGCCAAGAGATTAAATTTAATAATTCTAGTAAGCAAAACATACTGGTGTAATTTTTAACCTAAATTATATTGATTTAAATCTAAAATTTTAATTTTTTTAAAAAATATACCGCCATTTCTTAATGAATGACTCGTTAATTAAACGGTAGCCTAATTTCTGTTTTTAAAAATCTTGAAAAAATAAAAAAAAACGCGCTGACAGGTTATTAAAGTCAAATTTTAATATTAAAACTTACCTTTATCTATTTTCAATCAATTAATAATTGTTTACTGCCAGAAATTTACCAAAAAAAACAAAATTAATTACGGTAGTCCTTTTTTTTGTTATGTAACTCATAGAGGTGACGAAAGATGACAGCTACCGGATGTTGATTGATATGCAGTGTATGGTGACCAATCGTGCTAAAAAATTAAAATTTTTTTTTTTTTGGTTTTTAACAAATAGTGAAATTACAAATTTAACAATTTCAGCACTTATATATTTTATAGAATTTTAGTTTAGATTTATAGCCAGACATTTGAATATGCTTTCTGAATAAATAAAAATTTTAAAAATTTAAATTTCTTTTAAAATAATTGTAATTTAATAAGAAACAATGAGATTTTAAAACAAATTTATTTTGGTAAGTGTAAATAAAATGTAACCAGACTTTTCATTGTCGTTTGGTTTGTCCATTTAAAAAAAAATTGAAAGAACATGTAAGTGGCGGGAAAAGAAAGAAAATTCCCCAAATTTAATAAAAAAAATTGTCACAATCTTAAATTTTTCTGAATTTTGAAATGAATGCCTTTTCATTTTTTTAAAAATTTAGGTATAACAAAATCAGAAGACTTACTTGTTAATTATTTTTTTCGTGAGGGGGTATTTTAGACAAAAGTGCGAACAAATGTTTGACAAGTTTGTCTAAAAATCTCAAAAAAAAAAAAAATCAAGTAGAAATTTTTATAATGGTTAGTTAGGTAATTTCCAAACGTATAAAAAGTTACCATTTATGATAATTCTTCAAATTTAATTAAAACAAACTTTTATCGTGAATATTTTTTGAAGTTCAGTTATGAAAATGTTTTTATTTTCTTGAACTGTACTGTAGTGTTCAATACATATCTTTTTTTTTAATTATCATGAATTACTTAATGCACCTACGGTCACAATTTATTCAAAAATTAAAGATTTTAAAATAAAAAGATACTTTTAAATGTTGATGGAATTACTTGCAAACAGGCTGTTAAATTTTAGAAACGTAAGATTGAAATTGCGTTATGTTTTGCCAGAACGCTTGCTAACTTATAGAATCATTTTGACCCGTATGGAACACCGTACTTTATAAGATTTGAACATTGTACTTTATAACTTTGAACGTATTTGCACAAATAATTAATTCATTTTTTTCTGTTTAAAAATATTTTTGGTGAAAATTTTTTATTAATTTTTTTTTTGTTTTATAGACAGTATAATCATCAATTCTTAACTAAAAGGAAAAACACATACAGTTCTTTAAAAGATTTTTAAAATATTTTTAAAACTTTATACATTATTTATAATAAAAAAATGAAAACAATTCTTTTATAATTTTATTAGTAATCAAAAAAAATTTTTTTTTCAGACTATAATGTCCTTAATTTTTATTATTTATTCCAGCAATTAAAAGCTTATCAAAAAAAATTATATCAAAGTTTTATTGCATTTTTTATATTTCTCTTCGGAGCAGATTTTGGTATCGTGTATCATAATTTTAAATAAAAAAAATACATGATTTATATTTCCCGATGAGTTCTGCGTTTAACTAATAAAACAAAAAATTCCAGAAAATTAAAATTCATTAAAATTTCATGAATTTACTTGAAGGGGGGGTAACAGACTTAAAAAAAAAATTGTTTTCATCAAAATTTTAAGAAGGTAATAATTTCAAAAATAATTTTATTCATTTGTTAATGAGTACTGAAAGTTTCATTAAAATCCGACAAATATTTTATTTTTGCGAGAATTTCCTAATTAATGTGTTCGGAAACCGAAAAAGTGAGTGAAGAAAAAAAAATGATGTAATCAATTATAACATAGACGTAATATTTTTAACCACGCTAACTCCAAATCAAAAACAAAATATTCTGACAAAATTTCGAAAATGTTAAAAGGGATTAAAAAATTTTAAAAAATAATTAAAATTTACTTTGATCTTTCCTCTTCATAATATTATAAACGTTTTGGATAGAAAAATGTCCTTTATTAGGTTTTTAACCTTTTTAAACTTTTTTTTATGATGGATTTTTGTGACGTAATGGAGGTACCTAGAATATATGGACTGCACTTCTGCTGAGGGTTACCCCCTCCCCCTTCCCTGATCAAGATGGGATTCAGGAGTCAGGGTTAGATACTTTTGATTACCAACATACCACTTTGGCTCTTATTTGGACTAGATGTGCAGTCAGAGAGGCCCAATCTGATCAATGAGTTGATCATGCCAAGCCTTAGTGCCTATAACTATATCAATTTATGTAGTCAGTCAGTCAGTCATCATATGTGATACATGCTTGGGCAATCATGTCCTGAAAGACATATGGCTGACTGGGCAGATGGATTTTC
This sequence comes from Ascarosepion bandense, assembly GCA_037127315.1. Lineage (NCBI taxonomy): Eukaryota > Metazoa > Mollusca > Cephalopoda > Sepiida > Sepiidae > Ascarosepion > Ascarosepion bandense. The sequence goes on along the minus strand of JBBBDQ010001631.1, from coordinate 1,860,931 downwards.
CCACAGTAGGTTGCCATTACTTTCTGTGGTAGACTGGTTGCCAACCAAGGCTTTATTTAACCCATAGCTGGAGGGAAGAGATTAATACTTTTCCCAAAGGTATTTGCGCATAAATAAATGTAACAAATTCAACTGGAATTTGAAATCGGTTCTATGATTTCCAGTTGAATTCATTTATGGAGTACTTTATAAGAAAATTAATGCCCTAAATATACACCAGGATAAAAATACCATCTCTATAGATGTGAGAAAGCGACAGCTGAGGGTTAATCAGCTCTAGATTAAACATGGTTGTAAACCAGTTTGTTCACTAAAAATTTGGGAAGTGCAACAAATGGTTTTAGCTCAGTTTCTCTTGAATACAACTGGTTTGTCAATGGAATTTGGTTTCTCCCTTGACACATAACAATGTTGCGCTCTGAGGTGGGTGGGGACCGCAGACAGTGAATGTTAATATATAAATTATGAAAAATCAAAACAAAAACACCAAAGATATTTTTCAAACTCTGATTCTTTAAAAGAAATAATGGTTTTCCAAGATTTCTCATGCTCACTTCTCTAGAGGAAACTCCTAGCAAAACTTTTCCTTTTTCTTGATTGAAAAAGTGTTATCCAGTCGGATGAATCCCAAAACAGTCTAGAAATTAAAAATGGCAATTTGCTGGTACAGGTGAAAAATAGGAAACTTCTTGAAAATATAATAAAGATGAAAAGCGCCCCCACCAATTAAAGACTGAACGCATCTAAAGGAGTCATCAGAAGCAGAGTTGTCTCTGGCCACACCTGAGGAAATCACATGTGCCTTAGGAAACCAGGGTTTCAGTGATTACTGTAGAATCACAATTAAAAGAAAATAGGAAACCATTACAACAGAAACTTTAAAGAAAAATAAATTTAATGACTTTACAGGTGACTGCTGTAAAAGTGACCTTACACAGGTCAATAAATATCTGTTCAGTATATATCCCACCGAATGAACTAGTAAATGAAGCCGAAATTCATGAAATCATAAGGCAACTCCTTACACCCTTTTAGGATATTAGGGGACTTTAACTGTCACAGCACCCTATTGGGTTGTAAAGCTACAAATCAAGAAGGACCTTAGAAACAATAACGATTTATGCGTTTATAATAAAACACACTTATATAAATCCATTTACTAGCAGCTACTCTGCAATAGAATTATCCTTATGTGATCGATCAGTTTTTATGGATTTCTCTTGGAAGGTCCTGGCAGACATATGCGGTAGTGATCACTTGCCAATCGTTCTACAAAACTCAGAATATAATGATAAAAATCCTCTCCATTGTAAATTAGTTTGAGTGAACTGGAACCAATTTAAAATATAATGTTCTGAAAAACTAGCTAAAGGAAAATGCATCAAGAATTTATAATATTTTATGGAAAAAATGCATTCCAAAAAGTTCAGTACCAAAAAATGCAACAGACTTTGGTTCAATGATAAATGTAAAGAAGCTATCAGGCTAAGAAGAGCAGCTTTGAGAGAATTTAACAAACAGCTTACAACCCCTAATTTGCTGCAATTTAAGAAACTATGAGCAAAAGCACAGAATAATTAATAAAATCAAAAAGTAATGTTAGAAAAACTGTCATCAGACTCAATTCTGCTACAAAATCCAAATCTGTATGGAATATGACAAGGAAAATTGCAGGCAAATACCATACAAATGCTATAAGACACCTCTCGATAAATAACTGCAAAATAACCAGCAAAAAGGATTTCACTGATCATCTAGCCAAAAACAATCTCTAAAAATTCATCTACCAAAAATGATTGCCAACAATTTCTAAAGCTAAAAGAAAAACTAAAGTTTAAATCAAATAATGCTGAGAGCTATAAACTACCATTCACTCAAGAGGAACTAAATGAATCTTTAAAGAAAGTTTCCAATACAGCTGTGGATAGAGATGATATACACTATAAATTAGAGTTGCCCAACAAATCATTACAACTGTTAGTAAAATTGTATTACAACATATGGACAACTTCTTAAACAGTCATTCATCATCCCTATTCCAAAACCTAGAAAAGATGACAGATCCTGAAAACTACTAACTGATAGCTTTAACTAGTTGCCTATGTAAAACTGGAGAGAATGGTTTACAACAGGTTGTACCTGGGAACGAATGGCTTAATCAGTGATGTCAAATGTGCTTTTTAGAATAAACTAAAAAAAAAAAAAAAATGCGAACATCAACTCCAGAGTTAAATTTCTCAGCCCAGGCATGCAATGCTCCCTATATGTTGATGATTTTCTAATTATGTGCAGATTTCGAGATATGTGCACGATAGAAAGACAACTCAAGCAATAAAATTCACAAATGGGCCACTGAGAATGGTTTTGCCTTTTCCAAAACAAAAACCAAATGCCTACATTTCTGCAAATTAAAAATTGACAACAATCCATGTTTAATATTGGATGGAGCAGACATGTCAGTAGTAGAACAAGTCAAATTTCTAGCTTGAAAAAAAAATGGTTTATTCTCCATCTAAATTATTTGAAAATAAGATGTAATAAAGTCCTACAAATTTTGCATGTAGTACTGAGGGAAAGTAAAGGAGTGAGAGAGAAAGAGACAAACGTATGAAGAAATCTGTATCAATCAGGATCTAAGAATTCGAGTATTATTTTAATGACAGCATGTGTTTTTAATTTCCCATAGTATAAGGATAAAGCAGTGCTTTTGCTGTATTTATGGTTGTTTAAAGACAATATATGGTTATTGAAACAATATTTCCACATATTAACAGTTGCTCTAAAAAAGAACTTGCAATCGTCATCTGAATGAATAAATAATGCTTTTGGACATACACTGGCCATTGAATGGGCAGGGTTTTTTTTTTTTGTCAGTTGCAATTATTTTTTGGAGGATCACTATTATTAGTAGTAGGATAACTAATATTATTCAGTTGGGCCAAGTATTTATTTGATATTTTATTATGTTGTAAAATGTTTATCCATGTTCTTAATGCAGCTACAACTAACTTTAATGTTGCTTTTGTTGAAACTGGTTTGTGCCATCGACATAGGATATGTATATTTATTAATATATAAAATTAATAGCTACATTTATACTACATTGTGCACTGTTTTAACACCTGAATAATATTTTTTTTTACATGTGTGTGTGTGTTCATATATATATATATATAAAACAAGGCATAAAATAATTTAGAATGGGTCAAATATTGAGCGAAGGAAGGTTTTTTGTTTTTTTAAATTTATATATTTATTGCTTTTTTAAATTTGTATACACACGCACACACACACACAATTGTATTTGTAGCTAAGAGTTGTCTGATATAATGGCATAATTTTAAATTTACCTTGATTGCACTGGAAGATGTGTTGTGATACAGAGTTTTTTGTTGTTTGATAATTTGAAGTTGCTTTTGTGAGGGGAAACTTTGTTGTTTAGTTCTTGGCTGATTCCAATGTAAGATTTATGACATATTGTGCACTTGAGTGCATATACCACATTTTTAATGTTGCAGTTCAAATTTTTGTTTATTATCAATGCCTTTGTGGGGTTTTCAAAAGTGTAGGTGTTTCCTTCTATAATGATATCGCAAACCCCACAAACCACGTATGTTGGCTAAATTTGGATGAGGTTAATATGTTTCAGGTTTTTTGAATGGCGTTTGCTCTTAATTATTTTGGTCATTTTTAATATATTTTTCATTTTATCATTTCTGTTTAGGAGGTCTAAATTTTTAAAAATTTCTGTGAATAATCCTATTGTATGTTGAGATATATGCTAGAGTCTGTTCAATGTTGCGTTTAATTGGGTTTCATAATTCATCTAGAGGTATTTTTCTGCCAGTTCAAAACCTTTTTGTGTTGTGGGGTAGCCTCATTTTTTGTAGTTTAGTGTAGTTCTTCTAGGAGGTTTTTGTCGGCCACTATAGTGCAAACCCTACGGGTAATGGAATTTATTTTGCATAGGATGTGCTTTAATGTCTTACAGTTTCCATTGTATATCAAGCTACTATCACCTAATAAAAATCCTAATGTTGCCAAACATTATATTTGAAGTACTAAGAAAATTTTAAGTCTCAATTTTACCAGCATAACTTATCATTCAATAATAAAGCATATAGTAATTCTACTTCTTTCTCTAAATACTATTGGCAATTGAAAGATGCAAATAAAACTCCTACAGTTAAATGGAAAATATTAACTAAAGTAAGAACATGTAAATCTTTACATGAAATATCTTTTGTATTGAGCACTTTTTAAAGTAAATACCTAACAGTAATGTACTTCCATTAGCAACGATTGCTGATAATAAATTTTTGTTATATTTATAATATATGCCTTCATTATTTTTAATTCTCTTTTGCATGTGGATGATGCTATTATTTATGTATTATCAATGAGGATATCACGGATAGGTCCTGGAAGATCTTGATGTGTGTTTAAATGAGATTGGGTGGAATTGTTAAAAGTATAGCTCAAAAGTACAAAACTTTTGGACAATTCTTATATAATTTGAGTTCTGAAAAGGAAATAAATTATATGAACACATGAAAAATTATAGAAAAAACTTACTGATAATACCTTGTCTGTCATTTTTAATGAAACCTGTATAAAAGAGAGATTGTTGCCCAAATACACAATTTTTTATTATCTATCTATCTATCTATCTATCTATATATATATATATATAAATTTTTTCATATTCTTTTTCAGCTGAGACAATATTGTATTCATTTTTATGTTTGACTGGCTTAAGATATTTTCGTGGCCTACCATATGTGCAGATTTCTTAAGATTGTGCAATAACATGCGTATCAAATGAATTTATAAATATTTAATAATTACTTATATTGCAGTTTCATTAATGAAAAAATGAAGAAAATTAAGGGTGATTCAGATAAGTTCATCTTTGCTTCTATGCCTTGTAAAATTTTGCAGAGTAATAACAAAAAAAACATTCTATTTTCATTTAGAATTATCCACTTGGCAATAAAAATTAAAAATAGTATGAAATACATCATTTCTTTTAAAAAACTGGGGTGGCCTAATAATTATGGCCGGTAATGTATATGCAAGCAAAATCTAGGTAAAGCAAATGTAGTCAGGGAAAAGATTCATAAAGTAAAAAATGCTGTTCATATGCAAAAAGGGATACAGTCAAGTGATTATAGCATTTAGACTTGAAGACCAAAAACAAAAATATGGCTGATGAGACTGAAAAGTGGTTAATTTCTATTGGTTACGAAAAAATCCCAGCATGCATCTGTACAATCTGTCTATAAACTTGGGGAGGAGGATGTTTTTTAGCATTTATTCATTGAATTGAAACCAACAGTAATTATTTTGTCATTTCTTTTACTTTTTCTTTTTCTTATCTAGTATATTTGGTCATTCTGGTCAGCATGCTGATGATATCATTTACATCAACTGGCTCAACATGGTACGAAGTGGATTGATGAGCTTGGAATATTACTCTCCAGAACAGAAAAGATGGGGACAGGTCAGTTTCTGTTTTTAAAGCCGTTTTTGAAATGTCTGTTTTTAAATCTTTAATACAAACTTTGTAAATCCTCTCATAAAACATATAATGAATCTATCTTTTTTTTCTTCCATTTATTAGTTGTGCTTGTCCACTGGAGTAATCCATATTTCTGTTTTATTTGTTCATTTATTCGTTCGAGGATCTTTTTTGCTCATTTTACCAATTTCTGGTCTTGTCGGGTTTATTTACACTATATAATCATCGATTTACACTATATAATCTCACCGCACACCAAGACATAAACACACAAGACATAGGGCTATACAGAGATGACGGTCTAATGATAGTACAAAACTCCACACACTTCAGAACGGACAAAATAAAAAAACTTATCCATAGAGAATTTAAAGGATTAAACTTAAAAGTAATAGTTAACACAAATTTAAAAGTAGTAAACTTCCTCGATGTCACACTAGATTTAGTTAACAATAATTACCAACCATACATAAAACCCAACGAATACCCACTATACATCCACCCAAAGTCAAACCACCCCCCTAGTATAATCAAATATATACCCTCCTCCATAGAATATAGAATTAGTCAAAACTCGTCCAGCAAAGAAATATTTAACACAAAAGTCTCTACAAGTCCTTAAAAAAAAGTGGCTACAGAAACCAAGACATCCAATACATAACAAACTATAACCACAACAAGAAAAATAGAAACAGAAAAATCATTTGGTACACACCTCTTTTCAACCAAATGATTAACACCAAGCTAGGACAAAAGTTCCTGAACTTAATTAAAAAACATTTCCCCACAAATAACCCGCTTAGTAAAATCTTCAACAAAAATACACTTAAACTAAGCTACAGTTGCACAAACAACCTAGAAAAAACCATAACAAATATATCCTAAATCAACACACAGATCAAAATAAACCTGACGATCAAAATACAATAAAACACAACAATAAAAATATGTGCAATTGTAGAAACCCTAGTAACTGCCCACTACAAAATAAATGTAAAATAAACTCAATAATCTATCAATGCAACATAACATCAATTGAAAATCCCGCTAAAAATAAAGTGTATATCGGATCAACTAAGAACACTTTTAAGCAGCGCTGGTGCATGCACTTAACTTCATTCAAAAACAGCTTATACCAAAACCAAACGTCCCTTTCTGCATATTTTTGGAAGCTAAAGGATTCAAAACAGAAACCCAAAGTAAAATGGAAAATCCTAGAAAAAACTAGAACTCACTTGACGACATCTGCCCTTTATGTTTAAGTGAAAAGCTACACATTCTAAAGTACCCCAACAGTAGCGAACTAAACCATAGAGATGAATTAGCAGTATTATGCAGACATCGCAAATATTTCTCGTTAAAATTTAAATAAACAAATAACCCCCTCCAAATGCAATAAATACACATAATCAACCCTATTAATAAACAGAACAAAAAACGTAGAAACAAAAGACAACAAACCCCATACCACACCAACAATAAGTCCAGCTACCTGAAAATAGTAGAAAAATAAAAGAAAATATCGACACTGCAAAAAACAGAAAAACACATACCCCAATACAAAATAACCAAAATTAAACGAAGAAGTGACCAGCCCAAAAACAAAACAACACATACCCACCCCTAAACCAAATAACGATACCACCAGGCTACATCCAGACAAGATAAATAGGAAAACCTATCCTGAACTAAGCCACCCCCACCAAACACCTAACCCTATGACTTTAATAAGGTCAACAGAATCCAAATCACATCCCAACCCCACTTTCACCTAAAAAAAAACCCCAACAAATCCACCACAAATAAACAGCCTTTTTCATTAGATAATTTTCATACCAACTTGATCACCCGAAGAAGAGGCGACCAAAACACATGGTCAGCTTCGAAACGCGGAAACTTTTGTGTAGTGATACTATGAATTTATAAACCATTGTAACAACTATTACAATATCACACTCTACTTTTGTATCGAGCACTCTTTATAAAAGTAAATGCATGAACAATAGGTTAAAAAACCTATGAGTTCTACAACTTTGTTGTTACTATATCTATATATATATATATATATATATATATATATATTTTTTTTTTTTTTTTTTTTTCTTTTTTTGAAAAGGAGATACAGTAAAATAATTTTTTTTAAAAATCAAATCCGCATTTGAAACTGTTGCATAAACTTGATAACTTTTTTCTACTTTAGGCCCACATGCATGCTCGATTTGTGATTCTTAGAGTTCTCCTTGAAAGTAATAAAGATTTTGTCCAGATCCAGTCTGTGACAGGTGCCGATGGCAGACCAGACCTTGTCATCTTGCTTGATCGGTCAAAGATTCACACTGTTGGAAAACAGGCCATTGGAAATTTCCTTAGAAAGCTGCAGGTAAGCAAAGGGTTTTCTTCATACCTGTTTGTTTTTTGTATGTACATGTAGCATAATGATTATTGCCACAGAAAATGGATTCAGTGTGCTGGGTTCAAATTCTGAGTGAAGTATTTTTTCTTCTTTTTGTTAATTTTTTAGGTATTGCATTAATTCTCTTGGAATCTATAGTCTTATTGTGGGGCAGACTGGTTTTTCTTGTTTTGGGTGACAACTAGTCTATGATAAGCAAAGCTATGAATTCAAAGCATCATAAATAATAGAGCAGACTGAGCTCTATAGCTTTAATAGGGCAGTTAGACTAGGAGAAAAACAAGACTGAATTGAAATCCAGCCTGAAGAGAGAGATGAGCTCTTTCTCATGTTCTAGACACACCCATATCTATGGCTGTAGTACATGTGGTCTTCCCAAGTTCCTAATGGATTATGGGATTGTGATCATTATAATATCCTTTGAAATAGGAAATACTTCTTTAGGTCCTCCAATTTAGGGTTTTGCTACAATTTTATGCTCAAGAAGTTGAAGGAAGGTTTGTTCTTGATATTCATTAACTTTAGCTAAGTGCGACACAAGGCAAAAACATGATTGCTTTATTTGTTCATTGATATAATTTTTCATAACTCTTATGAAACAATGCTTTCAACCAGAGTTAGGCAAACTATTTTTTAATTATCCATTAATAGATTTTGGTATTTTATTTGGTTAACATGTAGCACAAAATAGTGCAGGTGATGTCATAGATGTTGGCTTGGAATAAAAATTAAAATCAATGAGCTAAGTTCAAATTCCAGGTCAGTTGATTATATTCACTTATGCACGAATACCTTTGGAAATGGTATGATCTATTCCACCCCCATAAGCTATATGTTAAATAATAGGGCTAGTAAATAATAGGGTTAGTAAATAATAGGGCTAGTAAATAATAGGGCTCGTACTTGGCTCTCTATGGTTGGCAATTAATCTAGAAGGAAATCTCTGAATTCAAAGCCATAACAATTGTCCATGGTCTCCCAACCCTCGTAAGTAAAATTAAAAAAAGAATCTAGATAATGCTTTTCAGGGAGATCTGTTCTTGTTTACAATGTCAAATTTTTACCAGGTCAGTGCAAAACATATATCTTTACTTCCCCTAACCCTAAAACTCTTGAATAGCACATGGCACAAGGCCATATTTAAACTGAGAATTCCATCCATGTATAGGATTCGTAGCTGCATTGACACTTTTCTATGGAGACACTTTGAGCCAAGAATTGATTTTGATTTCCTCCTTCATAGTGCAATGGAAGAAATGCTGTTTAGTGGGACTCTCTCTTGAATCTGAACATTTAAAAAAAAAAATCCAGCCCCAACCATGAAGGGCCAGGATAGAAGATATTTAATAGAATGCCCACTGCTTCCACATGTTAATGAAACCAGAATCCAAAAATAGTCCAGTTTTTCAAAAGTTAATATATTTTCAGAATTGAAAGATTTGAGATCAAAAAATTCAGTTGATTTAAGAAGTATTGGAGGAAGATTCCATTTATAGAAAAATGTAACTTTTTTAATTTGGAAGGTTCCATAATTTGATAATTTCAAAAATTGTATATTGAGAATCTGAAAAAATTCCACATAACTAATGGCCTTGTATCCTGTTCAGAACCAGTGAATGTTCTGTTAAATATCTTCACAAGAAAATTGTTTAAACTGGAGAAAGTCTCTCTTAATTCTTAAAATCATAAACTAAAATTTGTCAGCCAAAGAGAGAATTGTTGTTTCAATTTGAAAAAAAAAAAAAAAAATCACTTTCTGTTGGTTGTGAATGTTTTGTTCTTTTTGTCTCTTGTTGGTTTTAGGTGTACAAGTCAACTGGTGATTACGAGGCTGGCAAAGCTATGTATGAACACTATGCAGATGTCAGTGACTTCCTTTTGTTGCGAGATATTGTTCTGGACAGGAAACTACCCCGGAAGTTGTATGCACAGCACAACACTGTCCTGGAGGGTAAGATGTGTTATGAACATTGTTTCTTACTTTCTCACCAGCACAATGTGGCTTCCCTGTCTCTCTTCTACAAATACTTTCATGGCTTCTGCTGTGATGATCTTAGCTCACTGGTGCCCCCTATATATGAATTTACTTGAGCCACAAGATTAGCAACTAGGTCCCACCCTTTTACTGTGAAACTAATAAAATGTAAACGCAAATTCTACTCCAGCAGCTTCTTTTCTCACACTTTCCATCTGTAGAATTCCCTTCCATTTACTTGCTTCCCCGACAGCTACAATCTCCAAGAATTTAAATGTAAAGTCAACAGTCATCTCTTATCTCACTAACCTGCATCCTCTCTCCCATGCTTCTTTCTCTGTCTACTCCATTCTCATCAGTATTCTCGTCCTTCTCTTACCCACTTCCTGACACCCCCTATAACCTGTAACTGTTTCTCATAACTTTCTTCCTATGTAACCCCCTGCACAACAGTGGCAGTAAAATGCCTTGCTTGGGGTGATATGATTATGAAAGAAAAAAAAAAAAATAGATTACATTGAACAGCAGATGTAATTGACATGCGACCATAGATAAGATCAACAAAAGTGACAACCTGCTTGAAAGGGATGGACTGGCAGATTTGATTAACAAATACATCCGACCATAGATAATGTCAACAAGTGACAACCTGAAAAAGGAAAAATGCGTGTGGCCATATGGGTTGCGTGGGAGTTTTAAGGCTATATAAAGTCTAGAATTTTGGCTGACAAAAAGATCCCCACTGACTTCTGATTCCCGATGGTCTCTTCATGTGTGTGAACTTTTTCTAACTGCTCTAATTCTTCACACAAGCATCATTGACGAAGAATAAAAAATATCATATATATATATATATATATATATATATATATATTGATCAAGTGCCCATAGCTCAGAGGTAGTTGCTGCCGATTGACACCAATTAAGTTGGATTTCAATCCTGGCTAGAAGCAATCATCAGTCTAACCGTAAGGATGAGTTGTGATACAGCAAAACAGAATAAATATATATATATATATATATATATATATATATTCGTCATCCATATACAAGCCTATTTCGCTGTATCACAGGCTTGTATGTGGATGACACACACACACATACATATATATATATATATATATATATATATATATATATATATATATAGTCATCTGCAGACAGATCTGTTTTGCTGTATCACAGCTCATCAGTGTGGCTAGACATCCACTTGCTTCTGGCTGGGATCAAAATTCGATTGGTTTGGTATCAGTTGGAGTCACTAATCCCTAAGCCATAACCGCATGTAATCAGAGAAGGGCAATTTTAGCGTATTATATATATGTATGTGTGTTGGATACCAGCTCGGAATGAGAAATCGGGGAGCCGAGTTCAAATTCCAGCTGAATTCATTGTATTTACTTATGTGTAAATGCTGTTGGGAAAGGTATTAATCTTCCTTCTAGTTATGGGTTAAATAACAGGACAGATTGTGTTCTATAGCCTTGGTCAGCAACCAGTCTACCGCAGAAAGCAACGGCAACCTACTGCGGGATAATCTTCTGCCCAGTCAGTCATGTCTCGAAAGAGACATGATCGCCCAAGCGTGTATCACGTATGGCACTTAATTGACTGATATATAAGTGGTGTATATACACGCCAGTCATCGAAAGAACTCAATTTATATGTTCTTTGTTGTTTTCCAGTGGTAGCATGTAACACTTTTTTGTACTCTTATGATTGTTTCTTCATGTTACATTTGAAAATCACTGGTTGTCTTGAAATCTCTCTATTCCAGGGCTTGAAATTAATGGTTCAATTAAAGCAGGTAACAGGTTATTAGTTTGGGATGACTGGTCAGGACGTGCTTTGTGGTGCAGTGGATATCAACTCAGAACGAGAAATCGGGGTGCTGAGTACTAATTCCAGTTGAATCCCTTGCATTCACTTATGTGCAAATACCCTTGGGAAAAGTGTTAATCCATCTCTTCCCTCTAGTTATGGATTAAATAACAGGACAGATTGGGTTCTATAGCCTTGGAAGGCAACCAATCTACCGCAGAAAGCAATGGCAACCTACTGTGGGATAATCTTCTACCCAGTCAGTAATGTCTCTTTAGAGACATGATTGCCCAAGCGTGTATTATATATGGCATTTTGACTGACTGGCCAGCTTTTATGGTAAAATGCTAGGATGATACAAATTATAAGATGAATGTTATATTTAATCAAAAAGCAAGTAATTTCTTAAATTTTTCAGTTTCCACCAACTCCTGATCAGTGGTTATCGACCATTTTTTTTATTCAGGAAAACTGGATAAGGATTTTTTTATGCCAAGCTGTTTACTTAAATAAAAGCTCATTTTACAAAATCCAGAACAAATAAGCAGTAATAATTTTCCATAGAAACTTCCAACACCTTGTTTCATAAACCAAACCAGTGAAATGAAATAAACTTTTATTTCATCAAAAAAAGATTTTCTCACAAATGCACACACAAATTAAAAAGTTTTGCACGTTAGTAACATAAGACACTAGAAAATTATTTTACTACACAAATTTATTAGAAGTAAAATATAGAGGTTGTAGTACTGCGGGCCTCTTTCATTGAACTTGTACAAAATCCCCAAATTTTTCTGTGGCCTCTATAAAATTTAACAGGGGCTACTTGTGGCCATGTGGCTCATCATTAAGAACCACTGCTTTAAATTCTGGACAAAATCTAAAGAAGAATCTGCAATGTTATTGGTCCTTCACTGGCACCAGCTTCACTAACCTTTTCTATAAATATTTTCATGGAAATTGTTCTAAAGAGCTTTCCTCTTTGGTACTTTGGCCCCATGAATTTAAGCATGTTACTAGATTGACAACTACATCATGTTACTGTTGAGATGGCTTAGATGGAACCGTAAGTTTTACTCTGATAGTATTTTCTCTTGCACTTTTTCTTTTTTTTTGTCTGTGGAACGTCCTTCTGTCTTGCTTTCGTGTCAAGTATGATCTTCAAAAAATCCAAATGTTGTCTCAATCACCATCAGTCTTTCTGAAACCTGTTCTTTTATTGTCCTTTCTCCTAACATTTTCTCATTTTCTTTCATCCCCAGTAACCCCTTGCATCTTAGTGGCTTGGTTCCCAACCAGGGGTCCATGAAAGAATTTCAAAGGGTCCAAAAGATTCTAATTCGTACTGGCATATACTCATAATGTGCTAGATGTGTGGCACACACCCTATAATTTTATCCATAGTTTCAAATTTTTTTTCTTCAAAATCATTGTCCGGCTTCTGGTGTTCAATGATGGAATTATACCCAAAAGTAAGGGATCTTGCAGTTTGAGTTCTTTTGCCTTTCGCTTCAACCTACCTGTGTGAAAGTGGATTTTTTGCATTACTCGCAATAAAAACAAAATCAAGCAACAAGCTGTTTGTAGAAGATGACTTAGGGTGTGCACTGGACACTACTGAACCAAGGATTCATGAGCTGATTACTCAAAAACAAACACAAAAGTCCCAATGAGAAATATAGAGTAAAATACTTTTTTTCAATAAATAAAAAGTTTCATTCACTTCTGTTTTGGGATTTTTTAGTGTGTGTTGTTTTTTTTACATACGTCTTTCATTTATACAGTTTTATGATTTTTTTATTCATACACTCGATTGTAAGATAAAAAATAAACCCAGTTTTATAAAGATAGTTTTTGTGTACAATACCTACAACTATAACAACGTTAACATTTTTACGAGGTGTTTTACTTAAATAAAGAAGGGCTGAATGAAATGCTTTTTTTGATTTTATATGAGTAAGTTCAAAGCTTAATCAGCATAATAATGCTGGGAATTTTGCATGAATATATTTTTTTACAGAAAATTTTTTTATTTTTGCTGATTTAACTTATTCCGTTGTAGGGGTCCACAGGGGGTCCACAAGTGAATAAGTGACTGGAAAAAGAGGAATGAGACAAAAAAGGTGGTATTATTGCCTAGCTGGTGGAGGGGGGTGTAAAATGACTTTAAAAAAATAGTAGTGACGGAATTTGCATAAATGCACAAATTAATAAAACAAAATTGTGATTACTCTTCTGTTGTTTTTGCCCCTTGTTTTCTAATTCTTTCACACTCAGTAAGTAAACCCTTATGTCTTAATGGCTTTACTGTCTTGCTTGGGGTAAATTTGATTAAAAATAACTTAAGGGTTTGAAGGCCTTAACTTAGGAAAGGAAATGAGAAAGATCACTTACCCTCTTGTTTTTTTTCTATGACACCTGCTTATTTATTTTATTTTTTTTTTCTATTTTTAGGTGGACAGGTTTCTCTTCAAACTTACACTGCCAATGCATCTGGAGTGATCCAGTCATTTTTGGATCGATTCTCTGGGGAATTTGATCCAATCATTGAGAGAATGTGGCAGCAGGATTCTGAACACTTTGACCTCTGAACATTGTGTATGTCAGCACCTCGTGCACCCACTTTTCCTGCCGTGATCATACCCATGTTGTTTTAAATTTCTTTTTGACTTTTAATTTTTATTCTGAATATTTTAAGGTGGTGAAGGAGGAAATACATTTGCTCAATGTTATTGTTATTTTTAAAGTTTTTTTTTTTATAATTTTTATCTTGAAGAGAAAATGAAAAATAAATATGGCAAATTTAAAAAGTTAATCAAATATGAGTAAAAAAAGAAAAATGATATTTTGATTATTTCTGTATTTTTTTTCTTCTGTCGCTGTGAAAAGAAAATTAGGTATTGAAACATGATGGTCGATATCTTTTATTTTTTATAGGTTCATATGATTTGGATTTACAAACAAAAACGTGTCCATTGGTCAAGGATGGGTAACATTTTCTTTTTTTACTTTTGAGCAGTGGGCCACCATGACATCCCGTTCATCATACTCCTGTCTGCACTACTAAAAAAAAAAAAAGAATTTGTTGTAGGTTTTTCATCTATTTTTACTTCAGAAATCTACAATCATAAGCATTTGTCTCTAGAAATGGGGGAAAAATATTCTTTAGAAAAATTTTTCTATAATTGGAAATTAAAATTTTACTATATGATGACAGTGTGATTAACACCTACTGCTGTGTGTGATTTATTTCCAGTTTATTCATTTGACTAGAAAGAATATATTTCTTTAATTTTTTTTTATCTCCAGAGGAGGTGGTGGCTGGTGGCTGGGGGAGGATGGATATTTCCCATTTCTGAAGCAGATGATGTTTACACAAATGATCTTCCTTATTAACAATTATCAATGATTTAAAATGCTGAAAATGTTACCTTGAACCAAAAGTAACAAAATTCAAGAAATGTATTTAATCAATGTTTATATATATATATATATATATATATATATATATATATATATGGTTACAAATGAGTGAACAAGTGAGAATAGAACAAAGTTTTAATAAAGGTTATTTTCGTTACAAAATATTCAGAAATCCAAATGGCTCATATTCAGCCCATGAGCTGGTTTGTCTATAACTTGTCAAGATATTTGTTCTATGCTTTATCACTTAAGTTCCCACCTGAATATTTTTGAAACAACCATTAAATTGTTTGTGTTACTGCTTCTCTTTCTAAAGCCAGTGGAAAAAAAAAATTAAACTGTATATAAAGAGGTTGGCAAAGTAAAAAGAAAGTTAATGGAGACTTTTGGCTTAGTTGGCCTGGTGATAGAAGGGTCAAAAGGTTAGTGTTAAAAATATATTTGCCACATTCAGTTTTTCACATAAATTTACGCAAAAAATATCTGGAGTTTTCCTTAAACTTCATTAATTTTGACCTCTTGCCCCTAATACCTTGAAAAATTATTTAACTTAGAAAATTTTGAAGGTAAAAAAATCTCTAATTTTTCATTGTCATAATTCTCTTTGGATAACCATCTGCACATCTCATTTAGGTTAGTTTATGCAACCTTCTCTCAATACTGTGTGTTTGCATAGAAGTTGCTGTTAGGGCTTTTCATAAATGAGAAAAATGTTGAGGATTTGTGTGTGTTCTTTTTTTTGCATGTGCAGTTGTCAATAAACCAGAAAGATCCATGCATGTGGCTGCTGAGATATCTTACAAGATATTTCTTTCTCCTATTCTGGCAATCAATTGATAAGTGGTTTAAGACAGATTTAAGACAGAGTTTACTGGTTATTTTAGTACAACTGGCATAAAAATTTCTTTAATTTAAAGATGAAGTGGCAAGAAAGATACTACACTGAATAATTTGTAGAATAATATTTGAGTCATGATGCCTGTGAAAATTTCATGACTTTGCTATCAGAATTTTCTATTGAATCATAAGCACTTATTCAATCATCAAGAATTATCAAATTCTACAACTATAAAATACCTGTTGCATTGTTAAATATTTGAGCTTAAAAACTTTAATCAATAAGATTCGGAAGTTTGAATTATTTAAAGAAGTAAAGAGGGTACAAATAAAAAGATTTGAAGTTGACAAGTTTTTCTATTTCACTGAAACAGATATTAAACACATGAAAACATTGCCTCCTCTATGATCCTCTTTTTTCTCACTGAAACTAAACATCGCTGATATGTCTTTGCCATCTTTCCACACAATCAAAATGGAATAGCCTATTATTTATGAGATATTAGCAGGGCGTAATGGTTGTGCTAACTAATGAACAAGCTGAATTGTGCCCTTTTACTTTTCTGGAGCAATTTGACCTTTGGTGGTTTGCGTCATATTTCCAAGTTTGAATTTTTCTTTCTTTACATACAAAACTCTTCATTTTTGGATTGATCTTTATTATAGAAGTTCAGTAAATTATTGAAGAATTAGGCACTGCACTAGGAAATATGTTAAAACATTTCCTAATGTACAAATCGTATTTGTTCATAGATATGTTTTTTAGATTTCATTAAATGATGAATGTTAGCTGCAGTGTTTCTAAGTAAGAGAGTTGCCGAAAAAATTTTTTCTTTTAGTCTGGAAAATGCTTGGATAAAGCGAAATGTTGAAAGAAAAAAGGAAAAGTTAAGCATCCAAATGGTTTTCACAAATTCAACATAGACATGAAATCCAAATAAAACAATCATTTTATCACCTTAGAGAAACGTAAAGAAATATGTGAAAAAGGATTCTGTATCACTTTGTTAAATTTAAAATGAAGAAAAATTCATTTCAATACTCGAATTCTTTCTGCTTAATTACTGTTGAGTAAACATAATAGATTGGAAAGAGTGATAAACTTTTCAGTAGAATTTAAACTTGCATTTTATATCCTTGGGAGTCTCTCATGGATGATGCCTTACTAATTGTGACGTGAAAAGCTTATAGCAAGCAGAGTTCAAAATACTTTAATTCTGATCCATGCTATTTACTTTGCAACTTCAGAATATGAAAATCAATTTAATGTTGGCATTTTAAAAGGTAAAATAAGAAGGAAAACAAACTAGTAATAAATTAAAAAGAAACTTGCTCCATTTCAAAAACTTGGGTAATTTAAGAGTTAGTTTATATATATATATATATATATATATATATATATATATAAATTTTAATTACTTAGTTTCTGGTCATAATATTAGACTAGTGCACATTTGTATTAAAAACTGTTCAATACAGTTATATTGTAGAACTTTTGAATATTTTCCATTTGTAAGCGAGCTATGCGATCTAGGTTTCTACCATGAGTGGTGCCTTCAGGCGATTTGTAATAAGTGATTTTACCATTTCCTTTAAGAACGCTCATGTGGCAGGGAATTTTTGAACGCACAATTTTAAAATTTTATTTTTAAATATATATATATATATATATATATATATATATATATATATTTAAAAATATTCAAACACCCTTGGGAAGCTTCATCAATGATGTTTATTTCTGATACCATTGGAATTTTGGGGTCTATAAAAACATCAAACATCCTCACTTAGGTCTCCTAACTTGAAGTGCTCAACACTTGGTCAGTTTCCCTGCCTCTGTTGGTTGAATCCATGAAATTTAGCCAATAGAGGTTTGGTTATTTTACAATTCCGCCAATGACAATTTTAAGATTATTGTGATTTCTACTTGTTTATCGTTCTTTAATTTTTCCCTATAATAATCCCCCCACCTACTTGTAAAGGTGTTTTCTTTTTTTTTTTTTTCATTTTCCTTGGAAATGTAAATTTTGTATAATATATGGAAAAAGCAATTATATGAATGTGAAAATCTAAGTGATTTGTACTTATAATTGTTTGTGTAAAACAAAGTTAAGCATATAAAGCAAAAAGAAAATAATCTGGCTTTTAGTAAATCCATGTTAGACACTGAATGTGGCAAATTTAAAAAAAAATAAAATTAAGTGAATTTTAAAAAAAAAGTTTCTTGTTTTCTTTTTACTAATAAAACTGGTAATAAAGAAATAAAAAGCAGAAATATTTGTTTATTTATTTCTGAGATTGAGATGTTAAAAACGAGGAATTGCTGGAATACTGACTAGATTGGAAAAAGTGAAAATTCCTATAATTGGCACATAAGTAATGACATGGATGAGAAGAGAAATCTGAATAAAACCATCTCTAAGAGCACTCAGTGAGGATTGAATTCCCTATTATGGTGTCTGAGGCAAACCTAAAAATAGCACCAATCTATCTCTATGAGTTGACATTTTTGCAATTGTTCTACTACAAGGCTCAGCAGCCCCTCAAGGTAGTGGAGTTGTTTTATGGATGTGAGAATTGTAAATTATGAAGATTTGTATGATAGATAACAGTTGAACTACCGGTTTGAAGGGGCTAACATAATGGTCGGGGAAAGCATCCTCTTGGGAGGTTGTTTCTTGTGATGGTTATTAGGAAGAAGCTGTCTGAAGCGAACTATCTTCTTACAAATGGTTTGAGCCGGACCCCCCCCCCCCCCGGCGTTCAGTGCAGGGTGGGGGGTCTTAGTTGGAAAGGTCTAAACTAGGGAGTGTTGTTTGTCAAAACATTTTCCATGAGAATAGTGATGTAGATACATCATTCTGTCTGAGAGGAAAGAGGTTGTAGGGGTGAGAAATAACTTATATCCTACAAGGCTGCATAAATGCTTTTGAACTCTATTGAGGCTGAAAAGAGAGAATTCACATTGGTTAAATGACTTGATGTAAACATTATCCATCCCAAAAGCTGAAGGTTCACTTTGGAGAAAGAAATGTGTGCATGAGATGATTTTTAAGTGAATAGAGTTGCTCAGGTCTCGACCCACCCTCTTGACATTCCTTCCAGACTCTAGTAACAAGGCGTGACTATCTGAGACAGATTTGTATGTGAGAACTTGTAGTTTGTGAACTTAACTCTTGCACCATTGATACCAAGTCTGCTTCTTGCAGTTTTTTAACTGAGCAAGTGAATAAAACCACTGAGACTCCAGAGAAGCCCCCACTGCTGGCGATAAGGAACAGAACAGAAAGCAATGTAGGATCTTAAGTATGAAAAAAGTATTTCAATATATTTACTGTTAGCTATTTTCAAAATTGTTTTTGTTTTTCTTATATTATTATTATAATAAATTGTGCGTGAGTGTGCAGTTGTAGATGGTATAGGAGTTGCTGAAAATAGAAATATTCTTAATATGTTGTGGCTGAGTTTGTAATTTTCTTTAAGCTCTTCAATCAGGAAAATATAAGAACAACAATCGTTTGTTCATTTGTCAGTTTTGTTAGCAAAACTTGTACTAAAGTATTGTTATTTCTTCAGAAATTATAACATGGATATGTTATAATATCACTACAAAAGTAGCTATTTTGTTTTGACACTTCTTGTGTCTTGTCAAGTGATGTGGTTTATTTTTAGGAAATAAACCACATCACTTGACAAGACACAAGAAGTGTCAAAACAAAATAGCTACTTTTGTAGTGATATTATAATATATCCATGTTATAATTTCTGAATAAATATTAGCTCTACTTTGTATTGAGCGCTTTTTAAAAAAATAGTGTTTCTTTGGGTAAGAAATATTCCATCCATACAGACCCTATACTTGTGTGTGTGTGTGTGTGTATATATATATATATATATATATATATATATATACACACACACACTTGGTTATAAACAATTGACAATTTGAAATGATTTGTTTGAACATTATTTTTTATCAATACTTGTATTTAAGTAGATATTCTGTTTTTAATTAAACGGTATTATATATTTATATCTACTGGCCTGATTATTTATGATAAATATTTGTTACGAAAATATGTCATTTGGCAGGATTCGAACCTGCGACCCCTATCCACATAGGGGAAGCTAACATGTGATCTGGTATGTCTTAGACCTCTCGACCACGAATGCCCATTAGTCTAAATGAGGTTTTAAACAAGGCTTTATAACAGCTTTCGACTTATCGCAATAACCATATCTGCTCTGAAATGTATTGTAATGTCAACAAATGTAAACCTGTTATGGAAATTAACGAAGATTAATGAAACTTGGTTATAAACAATTGACAATTTGAAACGATTTGTTTGAACATCATTTTTTATCGATACTCTTTATGTTTATATTCTTTTATCAATATTATTTTTGTAATAAAAATTTATTGTAAATAATCAGGCCATTAGATGTAAATATATAATATTTAATTAAAAACAGAATATCTACTTAAATACGAGTGTCAATAAAAAATGTTCAAACAAATAATTTCATATATATATATATATACACACACACACATTTGTCACTTAAGATGCTGAAGGTAACATCAATTAGCTGGGGTCGGCAAACTTTTAAAACCATCGACCCACCCTCATGGAATACTTGATCTCATATCGAACCACCTATTATGCAAAATATATCTGTTGCCCGTGCCCTGGTGGGCTTCCCTTTGTTCAGGCTCACCTTTTTGTACATTCTTAACATGGTTTTAAAAATATATTACTTTGATCTCCCATCCTTGACATGACTGGTAAAATTTATTCAAAAATATCTATTCAAAGGTTGAAGTGAATAAATCCTACTTATACTCACCAATAAGGCCATTTTTAAGTGTCTTTACCTGTAAGCACTTGGCTTCTCGTAACAATATAAATGCTATCGGTAACGAATTTTCTGAATTATATGTAATCATTCATCCTAATTTCCTTTTACCTCCTTTCTTTAAAACAAGGAATATTCAAAGAAATTTATAAAAAATAGTAAAATTATTTACATTGATTTCCTTGGATTGGTTAATGGGAAGGATGTGTTTGATGAATACAAGCCAATGCACTGATATTGGGTTGAATGTTGGTAAGCTTTAAACGTAAGTCACCACGTTCTTCCAGGTTTATTCTATTTTTCTCCTTTGTTAAAATTGAATTTGCATGGCTAAAACCTGCTTCAATCATATATGCACTTGGGAATGCAAGTAAAAAAAGGTTCAATGGCTGAACTAAGTTTTGGGTACTTTATTATTAGTATTCACATTGTTCCGATACTCACAGTGAGCAAAGCCTTTGAACAAGGATTTAGCTTTGAGGTCCACATACATATCAATGTGCTTCTCTTGCAAGTAAAATTCAGTGTCTGAATTCTCCATCTTCAAATCAAAAAGTGTTATCATCCAGTCAGGTACATTCATTTCATCCAAATCCTTGAAACATACTTTAAAGTCTTCCTTTAATTGTTCTAGGTGATTAATGTGTATATTTCTAGCTGACAATCTGAATTTTTTCTTTTTGTCCATCTTTCAGTTGTCGTAAGTTTGAAAAATAGCTGAAATCTCTGCGGGCCAATGAAAATTGAAATATGCCTATCTTGGTTTGAAAGCCTATTAAGATTGTTCCGGCTTGAATAATTGTAGTTTCTGTGCCTTGCAAACGTTTCTGTAATTCATTAAATTTTGAATATAGGTCTGCCAAATAAAAAAAAAAGATGATTTTTACATTTTTTTTCAATTCGTCACATAGTGATCCATCCACATCAGTGAGAAATTCAACAGTTGTCAACAAGTCTTTGCAAGGAATCCCCTCGCAACAACCATCTTACTTTCGTATGTAAAATGTGTTGGTTATACGTTTCATCATTTTTTTTTTTCGCACAACATTGCAAACAGTCATGAACTCAGAGAATGTGCTTTAATCTTATTCACTGACCTAATAAACACTTTTAAAGCAGCATGCAGTTTGCTACTTAAATTCTTGGCTACTAAATGGTTTCTATGTGAATTACAGTGAATAGTTCACACACCGGGAACCTTTCCTTTCAGCAAGGATGCAGTAATATTTTCAATAGGAACATTCAGTTGATTCAAGTAATCCTCTTGGCATCCCAAAATTGTCTCGCCTTTTGAATCAGCTCTGAGGTACTTGGCAAACAAAAAACTCGTCAATGATACAAAAGTCCGAGTCTAAAGTGTATCTAAAATACGTTCAGAGTCTTGCTTCAGAACAATTTCATATATTCTTCACGGAAAATTAAAGGGGTCGGATTAATAAGAAAGCAGACAGATATCTATGTCTTTATTTTTAGATTTCTTGAAAACCCCTACCCCTTAACTGAGTCGAGAGTTAAAAGTTGAAATTTCGCCTTGTCTCGGCGAAAGAAATGGGAACGGGGAGAAGAAAATGAAA
Source organism: Ascarosepion bandense (assembly GCA_037127315.1). Classification (NCBI taxonomy): domain Eukaryota; kingdom Metazoa; phylum Mollusca; class Cephalopoda; order Sepiida; family Sepiidae; genus Ascarosepion; species Ascarosepion bandense. Next base: position 1,838,507 of record JBBBDQ010001631.1, on the reverse strand, counting down.
AGAAAGAAGAAAGTGGGTAAGGAGTGGTTGACAGGGAAGTAAGCTAAGAAAAAAAAATCTATTTCCATAGAAACAAGGGAAATGGCTATCAATCATGTTGAAAAATAAATCATAGCGGTTTTTATTGGCTTTGTAATTTGAATATAAATTGCATTAAACCCTCCACCTTGATCAATTTTAAGATTAATGTAATTAATATTAATTAGGATCGGGTTTTTAGGATTTACCTACCTGCTTTTCCTTTTGGATTAAAGTTATATATATATATATATATAAAATGTGTGTGTGTGTTAACTTTATTACACTGGACACATATCTGGCCAATGAAATCAAACCTCAATCAACATAAAGTCTGAATTAAAAAAAAAAAAAATTAAACATTCGTCTATAAAAAAATCTCTGAAGAAGCTTGTTAAAGTGAAACGTTAGATTAAAGACATTTTTCCTACCTGTTCTTTACTTATTCTATTCATATATATTTTCCATTTGTAAACGAGTTATTACGCGACCTAGGTTTCTACCATGTGTGGTGTCTTCAGGCGATTTTCAATAATTGATTTTACCGGAATATTTTAGTCATATATATATATATATATATATATATATATATATATATAGAGAGAGAGAGAGAGAGAGAGAGAGAGTTGAATATATGGATCGGAATCCGACAAGATGAATAGAATAAGTAAAAAACAAGAAAAAAGTATCTTTAATCTAACATGTTTTACTTAAATGAATTTCTGAAGAAGCTTGTTAAAGACGAATGATTTAAAAATCTAAGAGACAGTGTGTTGATTGAGGCATGGTTTCATTGGTCAGATACGTGTCACTTGTGGTAAAGCAATGGATGAATATTAAGTATAGAAAAAAGTTGTCTGTTTATGTAATGTGTGCGTGCGCCAACGCGTAATAAAAACGCTTATTATGAATGTAAGTACACGTAAGCGAAAATAATGGGTGTTAAGCGTATTTAAACTATAGACGAATTAAGTGTGTGTATATGTCGGTAACATTAGTATGTGTGAATGACAGTAACGAAATATATTTCCGTTCAAAATGCGTGACAAGTACACGTCTCAAGTGATGGAACGATTTTTTAAAAAAATGTGAGAATCAGTTATGAATGTATGTGTTGAGAGATCGTACATTTAAGAGTCAGTAAAGTTAATATATGAAAAAAGGTGTACACGTGTCAAGTGACGGAACGATTTTCTGTTGTAAATAACATAAGAATCATGTATGAATGTATGGGTATGAATGTGTGCGTATATGAGTCTGGAATCGTAAAAACGAAAGATATTTCCGTTTAAAATTCTAGTGAAAATAATGCATAAGTTATTTTTTTTATAGATAAAAATACATTTTTGAAAAATGTTAACGGTTAGAATTTTTCAGTGAAATAATAAAATACTAAATATGTATTAAAATTATTACAACATAAGTAATAATATATAAATAAGAAACATACATATGAATTACCATACTAAATCATTACAACATTACAATTAATCAGTATATATATATATATATATATATATATAATTGTAATAAAATAAGAAGAATGACAATACTAAAAAAAACTCTAAAATCTCTAATAATAGAAGAAAATATATAGATTATAATAGAGGAAACAGCAAAAAAAACAACAAAAAAAAAATTACTTATGGAACCTACATCAAAGAGAAGACAATATTGCATTGTTAAGAATACAAGGAACTATTATGACCCAACCACTCCCAGTCTCATGGTGTATGTTGCGTGCGCTAACTGGCCGTAAGTTAGTCGCACCTGAGTCAGCAGCTGTTAGCTTCCGTTCCGCCCCCAGGTGATCGAAGATGTCGAATGATCAGTCGAAATCTTTCGCTTCCTCTGCCATGTTGTGATTTCTGATCTCAGTGGAAGCTACGGACCTGAAGAAAAATAGGGCGGTCGTCTTCGGGCTGCATTCCTCGACAACAGAAAATCAAGAAGGTGGGTTGTGTGCATAATGTACAAATAAGAGAAACAGACAAGAACAAAAAAATAACAGTAGTGAAGGCCAGTCTATGTGGACTAATGATTATAGTGCATCTCTTTTTACATCAAAAGAGAGAGAGAGAGAGAGAGAGAGAGAGAGAGAGAGAGAGAGTAAAAAATGAATTAAAAGAAAAGACAATCCAACTTTTTTTCAGAGCCTACATATTACTGCTGCTACCATGTGTGTTGTTAGAAGTGATACAGTCTATATGCTCCCCCTCTCCTTGGGGTTCTGCTTATAAGAGGTGTACATATTACTAGCGTGATGAGAGAGAGAGAGAGAGAGAATTTTTCCGCGCATTCCGAACGAGTCTCTCGTCTCTCTGAAGTATTCGGGACGTCCTGTTTTGATTTCCATATCCGTTGTCTTTTTGTTAAAACCGTTTCAATATGGCGTGGGGTGGTACGTAATCGGAATGTTTCTTCATTAGAAATTTAACATCAACTTTGTATATCTGGCTTAAATCACCCGCTTACGGTTTCAAGCCGATACCTGCAATCTGCAAGTTTAGAGTCACGATTCTGTTGACTTTATACATTCACCTGTCAGCGTTAATTACATTTCCATCCTTAAGTGGGTGGTCTCCTTCCAATACCGACCGATAATTGCCATTTTCAGTCAATCCTTTATAGCGTCTCTGAGAGAGTAAGGGAGAGAAACAGACAAGCAAGGAAGAAAGAAACAGAATTCTCTCCCTTTCGCAAGGCCATCTTGTTTTTGTTAAATTGATGCCCTGGTTCAGATCTGGAAGGAGACTCCCAGGACACCATCCGTCGTCTCATTAGGAGCATGCCTCGACGTTGTCAGGCATGCGTACAAGCACGTGAGGGGTGGGGGTACACAAACTACTGAGAATCATTTTGAGTTTCTAAATGACATTTTGCCAAAATGGACCAGTCTGCTGCATCATTTTTTCACTTTTATTTTTGGGGTGTCTTTGATTTCCCCCCTCTATAGGGCGATCATTTTCATTTCTATCAAATTATGTTGAATCATTTTGTTACTAATACATCACCTACTTATTATCAGGATAGATATTCAAGATCATTTTCCCCTGTTTAGATCTGATGTGTTATCGAAGTGTTCCTCTAATTTTTTTGAGCAGTGTCCCTTCTTCTACCGAGCGCTCATAGCCCAGAGGTAGAATCGCCGACTGACGCTAATTCGGTCGGGTTTCAATCCTGGGTTAAAAGCAATCGGAGTCTAACCGTACTGATGAGCTGTGATGCAGCGAAACAGATCTGTCTGCAGATGACTATATATATATATATATTCAGCATTCACATACAAGCCTGTTTCGCTCTATCACAGCTCATCAGTGTGGCTAGACATCCACTTGCCTCCGGCTGGGATCAAAAGTGGACTGATTTGGTGTCAGTCAGAGTCGCTAACCTTTAAGCCATAGACACATGGAATCAGAGAAGGGAAATTTTAGCGTGTTATATATAAGCTGCGTACACACACACACACACACACACACACACACACACACACATTCTCTAAATATCTATTCCGGGGTTCGGATCCTGGGTCCGTCAATATTTGGTTTAACGTGTGTATAAGGAACACTGTAAGTGTTACATTACTGTCCGACAATTTCTGTCATTACATATGACACAAGCCGCATTCCTGTGTAGGGGTTCTGTAACGCATGCATAAAAGTCCCAATATTAAGTGTTCATGATTCGTTTTTGTTTTGAAAAGCAGAGAAAAAATTAGAAAAAACGAAGCTCGAACCGCCTCCTGCAACTATGATTCCGTTTATAACATAATGTTTTACAGTGTAGCCCGGATATAAGAGAGTTGTCGGGACCGGATAAGAGTTATCTTATATCCGGGTTTGGTCTATTTTACAGTATAGCCCGGATATAAGATAACTTTTATCCGGTCCCGACAACTCTTTTATATCCGGGTTATACTGTATATGTTCCTTATTATCATTTTATATTTTTTCCTTTTTTTTAAACAGGTAAAAATTAGGAAAACCAGGTTCGAATCGCCTCCTATGACTACTGCTCCTTCCAACATAATGTTGTATATTATATATTCCTTATTTATTATTTTGTTTTATTTTATTTTACATATTTTTTTAGAATTTAATTTTCCTCGCCACTGCTCGTCCTTTTTACTCAATTTTTTTTTATCGGGATAAATGTTGGTTTGCTGTTCTCGTTTCGCACTCTTCGAAGCATCGTGAGTTCGTGCTTTGAATCTGGAGAGCGTTTGATCATTACTATTGCTAAGTGGCTCTGGCCAGAAAGCCCCACCTGACCACCAATCACATCATCAGCTGCAGTTTCTTCTTTTCTATGCCTTTTCTGCCCCTCCTCATCAGCACATATATTGATGAGACTACCGAAACTACAACTATTGATATGCCTAATACGGCTGACCAAACTACAATGACTTTGACTTTATTTTGACCTTAAATGGTTCTAATAAGTTGGACAGGTTTCTCAAAGTCATTTCATGAAATTCGTTAACAACAGGTTCCCACAAATTGCTTCAATCGCTTGCATTCAATCTGGAGAATGATTATATAAAGGTTAAATTGAATCTTGTCTACCATGAAATCTTTCGTCGGTCGATTGGTAAAGACACGTCTGATCTTAAAACAGCACCCGATGATTGCATAACGCATGGAGATTCTCTTGCTCTCACTGGTTTTGCTTTAATGATTAAAAGTCTTGGTTGAGGTGGTTCAGATATTGATGAAACTTGTCATAAGAACTGAAACCAGGATTTAACCTAAATGCTGTATGTCAGGTTTTTTTTTTGTTTAGTTCCTATTTCAGTGTTACCAACAATAATGTCCTAGCACGTTGGTACATTCACAAAAATAATACCTTAATTAATTTTACATTTTTTTCCCATTATCTAGTTATTTATTCATTCTAAAGAAGCACAAGTTTTGTTTTTACTTTTTTAGTTTTTTTGCTATTAAAACAAAACTTATTTTCTGTTTCTCTCTAAAGTGCTTTTCTTGGGAAATGCGTTTCTGTGGTTGTTTTCTTTTTAACAGAACAGAATTTCTCTTGAATGTTTTATTATTGCATTTCAAATTCATTCTTCTTGTTTATACCTCTTTGATAAATGTTATACATTATGCTCATCTGACAACTATATGTGACATCAGAATGAAGATGAATGTTAGAATATTTGGTGTGAGGGGGGGGGGTTAACGTTGTGAATTAACAAGAAAGGCAAAATCTTGCACGGCTAAAAATACTTTGTCTTCATTAGACCACAACACTGAATTTTAATCTTAATTATTCTCTACTGAAATGGCATTGGTACTATGAATTTTCAAGAAGTTTGGTTTAGCATATCAAATCAGATATATAACAAAATGTTACAGGAGGATTATAAACATTGGAGTAGATAGACTAAACTATCGCCGGTGGGGGCTCATCCCTTGTTCCCTGTTTGGGACGTGGTTTCCGGTTTTCTCTTTCCAATCTTTTACTCTTTTCCATTCTTTTACTCTTTTTTTTCTCAATTGGAGTAGATAGACTAAACTATCGCCCGGTTCACACTCCACCCACGTCTATTGAACAGGTGTAGAGGCTCATCCCTTGTTCCCTGTTTAGGATGTGGTTTCCGGTTTTCTCTTTTCCAATCTTACTCTTACGTAGCCTCCTGCGCATCAGTGGCGTTACCGCCTTACTTGGGGTGATATGATTAATATATATATATATATATATATATATATATATTCCATCAAGAAAAGTATGACTTTAATCCGATGAATTCCTAAAAAACGAAACACGTGACATATGATTGATTTGCCTATATATATATATAGACAGATCTGTTTCGCTGTATCACAACTCATCAGTACGGTTAGACATCTGATTGCTTTTAGCCAGGATTGAAAACCGACTGAATTAACATCAGTCGGCGATTCTACCTCTGGGCTATGGGCGCTCGGTAGAAGGAGGCAGACTTTTAGCTATGCCATGTAAACATACGCCAGTAGCTAAGAGTGTTTTAATTCATTGTTGAATGAACGATGCATAGATACTATATTGTTACGGATATAGATAGCCACACGCACACCTACACACACATATATTAAGATTGGTCTCCGCGTGGTGATAAGGAGATGATCCCGTGGGAGCCTAGAGTCAGTTTTGGGATAGTAAGTCAAGGTTAGTTGACCCAGATATCCTTAGTAACAAATGTCTAGACAGGAAATAGACGAAGCTAGACATGGAGGTCGTGACACAGCATGAGCTAGAATTTTCCAAGTAATGCTTGGAAGTCAGTTGCAGATTGAATCTTGAATGAGCAAGTCGTATTTGCTAGGCGCTGATAAACGATGAATGAAGGGAAAACGCATTTGAGATAATAGCGTAATTTGACCAATTCATCTTAAACAACTCCAGATAAGAAGAAAAAAAACGAACTTATAAATTTTCTTCGTTAAAACAAGAAAAAGACCGAATTGTTTTTATCAAGAAAGAAAGAAAAAATAGCAACAAAGATAAGAGGAGAAGCTGTAATGTTATTCATACGCTGATTCCTGTTTGTTCAAAGAAGAGAAAGAAAGCGAAGCCAAGTTGTTTATCAAGAAGAGAAAAGCAAAGAAAGAGAGATAGCGGTGCAGAGAAGTCAACATATAAAGGAAGATATTTTGAAGATAAGAAAACGCAGAATTGTTCGAATACAGAAAATACGACGCTTGTTTGAATAAAAGAATAAAGAAGAGTGCATACATTTCATAAATTTGTATGCTGAAAGTACAACAGTCAACTGAAAGAAAATAGAGACAGTCGTAACTACATACATTTCAAGTGGACTGCTTTTGAGTCCGAAGTTGTATAAAGAAAGAGGAGGAAGAGAGAAAAGAAAAGAAAGACAGTAAAATAAGAGAGAAGGAACTGATAGAAAGATAAGTTATTATATTCGTAAACCCATGTTAGAACACGCATACACTTCCACGAATATTATGTTACTACATACACCATACCACGTGTTTATAAATTATATGGTTCGCCCCATTTTTATTTCATGTTATCTGTACTTGTATTCGCCTGTATTCATTCATATTTGTTGATGTGTTGTAAATTGTTATTTCGACTACGTTGGGTGTCCGAATATAAGTTTTGAAGTTCAGGTCATTGAACATTCTTATTCATAATTAAATACTTTTTTATTTTAATACTTTATGACTTATTCAAATTTTATATCAAAATCGTCCTGTTGTTCATCATTGAATTGTTGTCATGATCTAGGACAGATAACTCGTATCTGTCCATAGATGTGGAAATGTAAATATTCCCGAATCGACGTGTAAGCATCTTGATGGTTATCGTCGAGGTAGGCATATGACAATATATATATTGATACAGATTTGTTTCGCTGTATCACAGCTCATCAGTACGGTTAGACTCCGATTGCGACATAACCCAGGCTCGAAACCCGACCGAATTGGCGTCAGCCGGCGACTCTACCCCTGGACCATATATATATATATATATATATATATATATATATATATATATATATATATATATATATGTGAGAAAAAATAACAAAACCGTAAAAACAGAGAAGAAAATCCCAAAAGTTTGTCTAATGAACATAAAATATTAAATAGATAAAAATAGCGCTCAATAGATATTATCCAGGGCAATATGAAATACAGAGAAGAAAACTCAACACATAACTAAACGGTTATATATCCAGAATTTATTTCGGCAGTTATAAACATGACAAAAATGCTTTTTCAAACTCGAGTAATCAAATGTTACATTTAACTCAGAATATTAAAAAAAAAATGTTAAGGAAAGAAGGTTCAGACCCTTTTTTTTCTTTTTACAATTTTGTTCGTATTTCTTCTTTAGTTTATTTTCATTTTTGTGCTATTGTGTGCATATATGGCCTTTTATAATTATATGTCTGTGTATGTTTATTTTGTGTATGATTATATATATTCTCTTAATTAGTCTTGTTTATTATTTTTCCTTTAAGAATTTTTGTATATATGTGATTTGATATAAGTGTTGTTTATTTTTGTGATATTTCTGGTATCTGTTGCTTCAATGATTAACTGTATACATTTCTACCTTTCACCTAGCCTTATTTCCTCTCTGTGTTAACCTACATTTTTGGAATATTCTGAGTTAAATGTAACATTTTATTTTTTGGGTTTGAAGAGGTAGTTTGTAATTTGTACAGTTTTGTAATTTTACAACTGCCGAAATAAATTCTGGATTTTTAACCTTTTAATAATGTGTTGAGTTTTCTTCACCGTCTCTCTCTCTCTCTCTCTCTCTCTCTCTCTCTCTATATATATATATATATATATATATATATATATATATAACGGAAAGTGTTCAGATTCCACAGGAGGAAGGGCTTAACTCACATTCAAATGGTGTCGAGAGCTTTTTTGTAAGCATGAAATGTTTTAAGACAATGTTTGAGGAATTATGCATTTTAAGAAAAAGAAATGAAACCAAATAGACGCAATAAATGTAGAAGAGGAGATGGAAGTGGTAGAGAAAGAAGAAGGAGGTAGGAGGAGCAGAAATCAGAAGAAAAAGACATAGAAGAAAAAGAAGGCGTGGAGGAAAAAAGCAGCAGCAGCAGAGAAGAAAAAAAGAAAACGAGGAAGAGAAAATAGAAGGATGAGAAGAGGAAGAGGAGGAGGTGATACTGACTAAAAATCCATAAGCAAAAAGATAATTTATTTTCTAAAACCCATCAAAACTTGTGAGAAAAATGTTCTGTCTGGAATTAAAGAGGCGAAAACGAGAGACCGACCGAGAGCGATAGATCGTGGATAACAGATGCGAAGGTTTTTATCTAACCTAAACTTATTTATAAATGGAACTTTGTCTCTGTGTGTGTGTGTGTGTGTGTGTTTGTCTGTTACCTATAGACTCCGAAACGGCTGAACCGATTTTCTTAAAAATTTACACAGTTGTACTTTAAGTGTCTGCGAGGGTTCTTAGCTAGGTTTTGTGTCGAGGTACCCCCGATAAATATCGAAAATTGATAATCGAAAAAATTGGGTTATAGAAGGAGTGATCCGATTTTAATCAAATTTCATACACTCATAGACAAAGACATAAGAAACGATATTCAGAAGTTTCAAGGTTGCAGTTCTTACAATAGTGCAGAAAATCGATAATATATATATATATATATATATATATATATATATATATATATATATATATATATAAGGCAAGATGTTTGTGTGTTGTGTGTGTGTCCGTTTATCTGCATGTATGTCTGGATTTTTTAAGCCCTTTTATTTTAGTTTTTGCTTCGGGTTTGACCTTAAGTAGGCATAATTGTAGTTCTTAGTCTCAGCTATGATTCCATTTACTCAGAGGACTTATTTAGCCTTCAAAATTCAGTTTACGACGAAAAGAACTTATTTGATATCGATACCAGGAAATCAAAATTTGACTTACATTCATTCATTTTTCTTTCAGTCTATGGTTTCACTTTAACTGGAAACAACTATTGCTTTTTTAGTCTTTCGTGCCAACGTCCAAATAGTCTGAGCTCCAGGACCATGGATTAGTTTTAAAGCTTTCATTACACCTGAGCAACGCCAGGCTATACTGCTAGTCGTGATCTAAAGTGAGAGAAAAACTGGCAAGAAAATAATTGAAAGAATAAGAAAAAGAAAGATAAAACAATAGAAAATAATAAGAAGGAGAAAAGGGAAGATAAAAATAGGAAAGAAGATAGGGGAAGACGAAAAAGAAGCAGAAAAACGGGTATAAAAAAGAGACGATAGAAAAATTGAAAGAAGAAGAAGAAAATGAAAGATAGATGAATTAGAGCGAAAATAGGGAACAAACAAGAAGAAAAAGAAGAATTAGGGAAAAAGAAGAAAAAAAAGAAGAACAATTCGATTATCCTTTTTTCGAGATTGACTGATTTGTCTTTTTACGGCTTATCAACCCTTTTTGTAGTATTTTACGACTTATCAACCCTTCTTGTAGAATTTAAAGCTGAACATATTTTCGATTGTAAAAATGATTCATGTTTTTACTGGTGAATATCGCAATTTCTTGAGAATAAAAATGTTTTTTTTCCAGATACAGGTTTTATTATTTAATCTATTGCTGGGGGATGAAATATTTAGTTATTTACACGTTTCACAAGAGTATTTGCACGTAAGTCAATGTAACGAATCTGACTGGAATTTGAACTCGACTCTCTGATTTTATCATTCGAAGCCATTATCCATTACACCCCCCGTACATCTACCTCTGGTTGCTAGAAGTAAAATAAAAAATGTTCAACACCCTAAAAGATAGAAAAATGTTTTCCTGTATATATTTTAGAATATGTAAAAAATGTTTTGCAAATTTATCGTTCTCTTCGTTGCTACTTTTTTGGAGGTGAGTAAGCATTATCATGTTTGGTGAAAACACTGGATATCTTCTGCTGTTCTTGTTGACTGATTGCAAGATAGCCTCCAAAGCGTTTGGGTAAAGAAGAAAGATTGTGTCTCACCAATATCCTGATTAAGAAAAATTCGCTTTAGAAAACAGTATTCGGAAAGCTGATTTTAATTGACCACCGATATTTCGTATATGGCACAATTTGGAGAAGGTTGTAATGAATCGTTCTAGTAGACATCACTTGTTTCCTATGAACGTATGTGTATCCGATAGATATTGAAATAAATTTGGTTACTTGAACCGTAACAACTGTCTTGCACTAGGTTTCACTTATGTTCATTTTCATTTTATTCACCGAATCATACACTACTGACGTTGGATAGCTCAACGTGGTGTAATGGTTAGCAAGCTTCACGCGCTAGGATCATTGCAGTTGAGTAGTGAGTTCGATCCTCCCCGCTTCCCCTATCCTTTCGGTCTTGTGCCACATCTAAGCTGCGCTTAGAAAATCGCCATACACTGATGACGTCACACAGCTTCAGGCCATTTGTAAACTTTTAACCTCAGCTTAACAAAAATGTCAGGAGATGTGAGAATAGTCGGCATTCAACGATAATTTTATAAAATTTGAACAAATAATTTCAAATGTCTTGCTTTAATAGACTGATCCAATTATTACTGAGCACGACTAAACTCTGCCCTTCCAAGTGCCATGCTTTTCCCGTGACGTCAGCGATCATACCTCTCCACTGTTTCCTTAAATATCTGCAAACTCTGACTTACCATGATTTTCTTTGAGAAAACTAGCCGTGTTCTTCCCTCTCGCATTTGTTACAGTCTGTCCTATTATTTAACTTTTAAATGGCGGAAGGAGGAGAGACGAGTTTATGACTTTTCCAGTAGCACAGATACAAACTGAAAACTGCTCGCCGACTTTCAGAGTTGTTAACCGTTATTCTACCTACACTTATTTAAGAGAGAAGAAAACCGTGTAAAACTTTTTTTTATATACCACATGATTCAGGACACGGAAAATCATAGCTCTCCACAACTTCCTGTATATTGATGTATTTTTGGCTTACGCATTTTCTTTCTAGCATTCAATATATTCTACGTGTGTTAAATTCAAAGAACATACATTCTCCATTAAGTGCGGCTAACTGATTGTTAGCAGGAGCTTCATTTTTAATTCCTACTTTCTCACATGAATTACCTATGGTATTCTTCGCACTCGACGGTAGAAACGCATACATACCGCTCTAAGTTACTTCATCTGTGAAGAAATTGTCTAACATTCAATTTCATATAGAAAGTTACTTATTACATAGCAGTCAAGCACACTGTCATTTATTTTTATGACAATTTGTCAACAAAACTGCATTTCAGCTGTTGCACATCTTTTCAACCTCTGTGAGGAGATTGTACAAGATTTACTGCAATATAGATGATGCGATATTATATAGAAGTGCAGCACATTTTTCTTTATTTCTAAAGACATTTGTCAAGACAACTGCATCCCAACCTTTTCAAGTCTCTTCTTCATCTGTGAAGAGATTATCATACATTCATTTCTATATAGAAGATTAGATATTAAACAGGTCAGCATTTTATTTTTTTATTTTTCGGGCTTTTCATCGGTAGAGTTGTTTGCCCTTTAAGTCACTTTTTTCATCTATGAGGAGGCTGTCCAGCATTCACTGATTAAATGCAATATTGCATAAGTTTTCAGCACTTTTTTGATTCTAAGTGCATTTTTATATTTCTTAAATCTTTATTTGGTTTCTGGATGTTTTATATTTAATTTAACCAACTTAATTAATTTTCACCGTGTGCAGCTTAATTGTAACGTTATGTCAGACTAAGTATCTAAGTAAGATAAGAGCTTCATTTCTTTTAGAAGTGATAGAACATTTTGAAATTGTATCCAAAATCTGTGTTTGTGGGTTAATTGGTTAGTTGTCAAACCTTTTACTGCTGTTAACAAACCTCCTGCATGCGTACAGAAAAAAGAATTAAGCAAATACGCAAAACAGAAATTGGCATCCGACAAAAATGCACCAAACCAGATTTATACAGCGAAATGATAATAACAGAACTGAAAGTTGTAACAAGATTTATTATTAGTGAACACGAGATTTTTTTTTTTTTAATCATCTCACCCCAAGCAAGGCATTCCACTGCCACTAATTGCGCATGGGGCTACATAGGGGAAGGTAAAGAGAAGGAGTGGTTAGAGATAGGGAATGTCAGGAGGAAGGTGACAGATGAGTAAGGATACCGAGGATGAGGGTTGGGTAGATGGGAAGAGTGTTTTTTTTTAATCATCTCACCCCAAGCAAAGTATTCCACTGCCACTATTGCGCATGGGGCTACATAGGTGAAGGTAAAGAGAAGGAGTGGTTAGACATAGGGAATGTCAGGAGGAAGGTGACAGATGAGTAAGGATACCGAGGATGAGGGTTGGGTAGATGGGAAGAGTGTTTTTTTTAAATCATCTCACCCCAAAAGCAAAGTGACTTACCTTGCCACTATTGCGCATGGGGCTACATAGGGGAAGGTAAAGAGAAGGAGTGGTTAGACATAGGGAATGTCAGGAGGAAGGTGACAGATGAGTAAGGATACCGAGGATGAGGGTTGGGTAGATGGGAAGAGTGTTTTTTTAAATCATCTCACCCCAAGCAAGCATTCCACTGCCACTATTGCGCATGGGGCTACATAGGTGAAGGTAAAGAGAAGGAGTGGTTAGACATAGGGAATGTCAGGAGGAAGGTGACAGATGAGTAAGGATACCGAGGATGAGGTTGGGTAGATGGGAAGAGTGTTTTTTTTAAAATCATCTCACCCCAAGCAAAGCATTCCACTGCCACTATTGCGCATGGGGCTACAGTAGGGGAAGGTAAAGAGAAGGAGTGGTTAGACATAGGGAATGTCAGGAGGAAGGTGACAGATGAGTAAGGATACCGAGGATGAGGGGTTGGGTAGATGGGAAGAGTGTTTTTTTTAAATCATCTCACCCCAAGCAAAGCATTCCACTGCCACTATTGCGCATGGGGCTACATAGGGGAAGGTAAAGAGAAGGAGTGGTTAGACATAGGGAATGTCAGGAGGAAGGTGACAGATGAGTAAGGATACCGAGGATGAGGGTTGGGTAGATGGGAAGAGTGTTTTTTTTAAAATCATCTCACCCTAAGCAAAGCATTCCACTCTGCCACTATTGCGCATGGGGCTACATAGGTGAAGGTAAAGAGAAGGAGTGGTTAGACATAGGGAATGTCAGAGGAAGGTGACAGATGAGTAAGGATACCGAGGATGAGGGTTGGGTAGATGGGAAGAGTGTTTTTTTTAAATCATCTCACCCCAAGCAAAGCATTCCACTGCCACTATTGCGCATGGGGCTAAGTATAGGTGAAGGCTGCAAAGAGAAGGAGTGGTTAGACATAGGGAATGTCAGGAGGAAGGTGACAGATGAGTAAGGATACCGAGGATGAGGGTTGGGTAGATGGGAAGAGTGTTTTTTTTTAAATCATCTCACCCCAAGCAAAGCATTCCACTGCCACTATTGCGCATGGGGGCTACATAGGTGAAGGTAAAGAGAAGGAGTGGTTAGACATAGGGAATGTCAGGAGGAAGGTGACAGATGAGTAAGGATACCGAGGATGAGGGTTGGGTAGATGGGAAGAGTGTTTTTTTTTTAAATCATCTCACCCCAAGCAAAGCATTCCACTGCCACTATTGCGCATGGGGCTACATAGGTGAAGGTAAAGAGAAGGAGTGGTTAGACATAGGGAATGTCAGGAGGAAGGTGACAGATGAGTAAGGATACCGAGGATGAGGGTTGGGTAGATGGGAAGAGTGTTTTTTTTAAATCATCTCACCCCAAGCAAAGCATTCCACTGCCACTATTGCGCATGGGGCTACATAGGGGAAGAGAAGGAGTGGTTAGACATAGGGAATGTCAGGAGGAAGGGGTGGACAGATGGTAAAGGATACTGGAGGATGAGGGTTGGGTAGATGGGAAGAGTGTTTTTTTAAATCATCTCACCCCAAGCAAATAGTCTCATTGCCACTATTGCGCATGGGGCTACATAGGTGAAGGTAAAGAGAAGGAGTGGTTAGACATAGGGAATGTCAGGAGGAAGGTGGACAGATGAGTAAGGATACCGAGGATGAGGGTTGGGTAGATGGGAAGAGTGTTTTTTTAAATCATCTCACCCCAAGCAAAGCATTCCACTACCACTATTGCGCATGGGGCTACATAGGTGAAGGCAGTAGAAGGAGTGTTAATATAGGGAATGTCAGAGGAAGGTGACAGATGAGTAAGGATAGCGAGGATGAGGGTTGGGCAGATGGGAAGAGTGTTTGATAGAATGGGAGCAGGTTAGTGTGTTAGGAGGTTAACAACATAAGATAGGCAGATGGTACTGTGTTGGTAACTTGGAAAGAAAGTAGCATGAAATCCTAGTGTTCATAGTAAAGGAAATCGAAAGCCAAAGACTAACTATCAATTGTAAGAAAAACAGAATGTTTGATCTTTGGCAAGAGTAGTAGCCCGAGATGCTCGTTACAAATCAGAGACGTAAAAATCAAGCAAGTGCAAAAATTCAGCTTATGAAGTTCTATAACAGAAAAACAGAAAACACATGTTTTAGTGCGGTCATCAACGTCAAGCTTGGTCAGTACCTAGATGGGCGACCGCTTGGGAATACCACGGGCTATAAGCTTGGGTGTGCGAGTGGTGTAATAGATGAAGGTTCGGAATTGGAAATCGGAGAGCCGATTTCTAATCGGGTTCCTTTTGTTAGCTTACGCGCAAATACCATTGGGAAACGTATGAATCCACCCCTTTCCCACAAATATGGGTTAGTTAGTAGACATTGTACAAGTAAAAATCAGTGTTACCTCCCAAAAAATCATACAATCTAAACTTTTTTATACATGGAACTTTGTCTGTGTGTGTGTGTCCGGCTGAACCGATTTTCTTGAAAATTTACACAGTTGTACTATAAGCGTCTGCGAGTGTTCTTAGCTAGGTTTTGTGTCGAGGTACCCCCGATAAATATCGAAAATCGATAATCCTTTAATTTAACCCATAACTGGAGAGAAGAGACGGCTTAATACTTTTCCCAAGGGTATTTGCGCGTAAGTGAATGCAACGAATTCAACTGAAATTCGAACTCGGTTTTCCGATTTTTCGTTTCGAGCCGATATCCACTGCACAACAACAGATGAAGAGGAGAATTTAGGCAACAGAGATGAGGTTCTACAGAAGGATGCTGAGAATACCATGGGGCAACTAAGAAGTTTTAAGGAATGTGGGAATGAAAATTATGTTTAGGAACAGAAAAGAACAGTTAAAATTTCAGGCTCGCATAATGAGAAAATCTTTCAGAATGTGGAATTTACACGCCATATTGAAGGCAAGAGAGAAGAGAGACGAACATAGTGGAACTTATTTAATGAGCTTGTGTAAATAAATGGCATATAGTAAGAGGACACATATTGTTTAGAAATACAAAAGACAGAAAGTCGTGGAGAGCCATCATCACGTACACCTTGAAGGAATGCGACACAGAGAAGGAATTCTGAACTTGACTGGGTTCCCAGCACTGTGACTTGCTGATTAGAAGATAGGTACAAGGTGACTTCCATAAAGCAGTGCTTAACAATTGAGTTTGTTATTGTGTTAACCTTAACTGTCAACCGACTTCGAGATATGAATAGGCTTAGTCAATAGCCTCGAGAAATATCTACGGACACGTCACAATTGAATAATTCAAAACTGTTTTTGTGTTAACAAAGTCAGTGATAGCGAACAAGATCCGGTCTTCGGTTGTTGATAAATCATTTCTTCTTAAGAGCTTTTCGGAAGTTGACTGGAAATGGCGCCAATTTCGGGTGAAATGCCGTCAGCAATCAATTTTAATGTAAAACATTATCTGACAGCCACCCCATCGTTTCTTTATGTAACACTCGTACCCCTAGGGGCAGTCTTTCAAATCATTCACACGAAAAGATATTCTTTAACTGGACTTGTTTATTGATTCTTTTAAAGCTTAGACGTATTCAGTATAGGGCCAAATGCGAATTGAGTGTTTATATAGCGTCAATCATTTTATCAGGGAGGACTTTCCCATTTGCCTTGAATATCATCATACACAATCCTGGCTTTTATCTGAGTTTAAAAGCGACGGCTTGGAAACATTTATTAATTTCTGTTACGTAATAGACCACACGATATCAGCATAAGTTTTGTTTTTCTGTTTGATAAAGCATCGTCTGCCATTATTATAAACTTTTGAATTGTATTTACTTTCATCTTCCACAAAGATGAAAGTAAATATGAAAGATGAAACAAACCTCAAAATGTGGGGATACATAGATACAGATCTCTGTTTTTCCTGTAAAAAGGACCGAGGTACCTTGTGTCATGTGCTTTCTGCTTGTCCACATTCGCTCCAGATGTATTTCCAATACACATCGCACAGACAAACAAGCGTCCCAACATTGTATTGTGGTCAGACTCAAAAAAGACTGTCTTCCTAATAGAGTTAACAGTCTCTTGGGAAGAGAACAGAGTAGAGGCGCACGAGCTAAAGAAAAATCGATACGAGTCACTGAGTGCCGAATGTGTGGACAATGGTTGGAGGTGTAACGTGATGCCTATTGAGGTTGGGTGTCGTGGGTTTCTAGGACATTCCGTTATTTCTTTCCTTTCTAAAATAGGCATCACTGGCCGTGGTTTAAAAAGCGTTTCGCACCGCATTCGAACAACGGTACAGAACGCGTCAAGTTGGATTTGGCCGAGATCAAAACAACAAGCAAACAAAATTCGCGCAACATCACGATCTAATATGCGCAAATGAGTTATTTGTGTGGTCATCTATAACGTTTTTTTTCTTCTTCCGTTACGAGCGCCTTAATAACGGTAAACGCGTTCAGGAAATTTCATTGCCAATACAAACTGCAAAGAGGAACGATCGTTTTATTTACTTCTTTATGAGAATATACAAGAGGGACATTCAACAAGTTTATCGTCATACCCTGCCTGGTGGCAAACACTGCTGGTGGCGCCAGGGGTGGCTGTCCCGCCGTAGCCACCGAAACCGTGACATCACCTCTGGTCGGCGGCTGATGAAGACAGGTTATTGCACGTGCTAACACACGTTGTGTGTTACAAATTCATTTTTATTAAATTAGATAAGTCAATAATTATTATTCATTTTTGGCAATCATTTACTTTCATTTCATTTTAGTCGCTTTTCATTGCAACTATATCGAGTCCGTCAATCTACGTTTGTGGCTAAACATTCTGGATCTGAATCAGGGTTGTTTCACTCTCGTTAGAGGAACCCCCATCCTCCCTGGATGACTTCTACTGTTTTTGTGCCCGTCATTTCAGAGGATTTGTGGCACTTGCCACGCTTGGCAATGCAGGTTGGTGAAGACTATTTAAACTATGGCTGGCTTGCTTGTGTAGGTGGCCATTGGCTCATAGGAGCTCTTCCGCTTTTTGACAGGTTTTGTTTTTGGTCCTGCAGAATGCCTAAATCACCCTCCTCACCGTGCTTGCACTCAGCGGAGGTGCCGGTTTAGTCGCCGACAACCCGACCCGTGATGGGTTACGCGGTATCAGTAGCAGACATAGTCTGACCTGACTTGGTCCGGTGGCTAAACATTGCAATTCAGAAAGAAGGGATGTTCTCTCAGCGATATTCAAACTATTTTGTTTGAGGGAAGTCCGGTTAAATTCATCAGCTGGTCTTGCCGACTGATGTACAAGACCTGTACCGAGTTTGATTCTCACCGAGAACTTATCCTTTTTTCAGTTTGTGATATCTATTCATTACCGATCGAAATAAAAACCTGATAACAAGCGTAGTTTTCTATATTTTAACATGACGTTCTTTAATGAAAACCATGTCATGTTGCAACTCTCGCTCAGAACTTGCGGCCTATCTAAAATTTCGTCGTTCCTCTAGAAGCGAAAATGTTAACTTTTATTTTGGGTTTGCGGTAGTTCGCTACTGTAGTTGGCTTAAGAAATTTCAGGAAATATTTACTTTTACACCGGAAATAACTTTAACTTATTTAAAGTAATTTCCAAATTTATTTTATTTCCTTTGGACTAGCTATATTGTTTGATGTCTTTCATTTTAAAATCAAACTTTTTGTGCAAAATTCACTAAAAAAATGAATTTAGTAAAGTTGGTCTTGTTACTTAGAAATAAATTTCACATTTTTCACTTAAAGTTAATTTAATGTTCTTCTCTGTGACATTTTTATTCATAAACCAAATACACTAATGGGCAACTTTACTTTTGCGTAATCTGTATTTTTGTTTCTAACAAGTGAAGAAAGTATTTCGAACTCTTACCATGCTTCTTATACGAAAATTGAACATCTTAATTTTACTTGATTTAAAGATATAATTTATTAATTCTATTTTTCTAGTCTTTTTTTGTTACAAGAATTTCTCGAAAGAAAATTGATTTTAATGATGTCCTGTTTAATTATTAACACTTTTCTTCTGAAGACTTTTTCTTTGATTCTGTTCTCACGTTGCTAAATTGATTTAAAAATGTTCTTATTTGTTGCATAAAGTTAATTTAATATTTGTCACTATGATTGATATTCGTAACAAAAAATATATTGATAAAATTTATTTTTATGAGTAATTTCTCTTTTTCTTTCCAAAAGATATTTTTTAAAAAGTATGTTGAATGTTAGCGTTAAAAATATAAAATAGGAACAAACGTGATATTTTATGCTACAAAATTAATGAACAACTATTTATTAAGAACTTGTTTTATGTAAATTCAATAATTTTAATCCAATGTAAACGAGGTGTGGAAATCATTCACCCTAACCCTGCTGCTAAACCACACATTTTTAAGAGTTCATTTTTCCTACTTTCATTTTTCTACTTAATCATAAAAAAACGTTCATTTATGACAAAATGAGTCAGCATAAAACAGTTACTTTATTTCTAAACCAAAAATAATAAAAAATTACTTTAACGCTTTTTTTTTCGTGTCATTTTTTCCAGAATTCTTAGTTCCCATACGATTTTTGTTTAATTGAAATATTTTTAACATGGATAATTAATTCAAAGATTAAAATGCAAAGAGAAAGTAAAGATTAAGGACCTAATTAAATTGGTTCAAAAAGTTTTTACACTTTTTATCCTAGTATATATTTCTTTACTAAGGACTTATTGCAATTAATATAATTTGGCGGAGGTTCTGATCCATCACTTCTAACGCCATTAACAAAGGTGTACGAAATATATGCATTTTAATCTTAGAATAAGTCGTCTTGCTAGGTCTGCTATTAGAAAAGTTGGTTCACTGTATCGTGGTAGAATCTGTCAGAATCTATCTTGCACATTTATAAATCTACTATTCGTCTGCACATGAAATATTGCAGCCATATCTGATCTAATGTTCCTATAACATATCTTGAGAGTCTTGACAAAATCCAAAGAAAAGGTCTGTAATAATATTGCGCACCGCCGTGACGTTGCTCCCACCTCGTTTCTTTCTCATGGAAATTGTTCTGATGGCCTTTCTTTCTTGATTCTTCGACTGCATGAATTCATGCATTCTGCTAGATTGGCAACTAGGTCTCACCATTTTACGGTTGAGCTAGTCATGTATAACCGTATGTTGTATTCTAATCGTTTCTTTTCTCACATTACTCACGTGTGGAGCTCTCTTATGGTTTCCCTGTCACCTACAACCTTCAAAAAATTTAAATTCGACATCAATCACAATCAATTTTCCTGAACTCTGTTCTTTTATTGCCTCTTCTCCTCACTAAAGTCTTCTCATTTTCCTTTCACTCATAGGAACCCTTGCATCTTGTTTGAGATGAAATTATAAAAAATCAACATATTGTTTTATAAATACTACCAGTTCGATAAAAAGAAACGAAGTATTATACATCGTTTTGGAATTTTCATTTCTTTTGTGTGTAAAGAAGAAAAAATATTTTTGCAAGAATTCAGATTTAAGGGTTAAAGTTCCTGAAATCAGATATATCGAGCTTTTGGGATCATCTGAAAGTCGTAAAGAAAAGTTTATGCTCCAACGAACACTGGTGCCTCTGCAACAGGTGTTTACTCGTGCAACCAGACTGGCAACTGGGTCTCACCCATTCACAGTTAGATCAACCACATGCTGAAGATAGTTCTACTCCTGCAGCTTTTTTTCCTCGCACTTCCCGCCTGTAGAACTCGCTTCCTTATTCTTCCATTTCTGACGGCTACAACCTCCAGGAATTTAAATGCAACGTCAATTCTCATCTCTTAAACACTTGACCCTAGTTCTTTCTTCACCACCCTGACCCCAGTTCTTTCTTCACCACACTGTATATCCTTTCCTTTCTCTCCACCTCTGCAGCTGTCATCACACCTGTGTTCCCTCCCTTCTCTTGCTCCTTTCTAAATGGCTTGTCCTTTTCTTCACTCTCTTCTATTTAGTGCTTTTACTCCTATGTAGCCCCCTGCACATCAGTGGCGCTACCGCTTTGCTCGGGGTGATATGATTAAAGAAAAAACAAAGAGTTCGAATGAAAACCAAATTGAAAAAGGTCATTGTTGCCGTTACCTGATGTGACTTAAGTGGATTTCCTTTGATATTACGAGGGTCGGTGGGAAACGTCATAGGCTGATGTAATATAACAATCTGGCCCCACCCGAGGAAGGCTGATGCAAGCGGGGGTGTTTCCGGTCGTTGAAAGGAACGGATGTTTGTTTGACCTTATTTCCGGCAGTAGCGGAAATGGCTACAGAGGCAAACAGAACAGGTGTCTCTGAGAATTACGTGGGCGTGCGTGGGTGAGGCAAAAACCGGAAGAAAAAGTCCCGGTTTGGAGATTATAAAAAGACCTCGGCGCACGGATTCACGAGTAGTAGTAGCAGACCAGAGTAGCAGTAGAGAGAGAGAGAGACACAACAGATATGACGACACTCCCGTCAACCCATTAGAGGCGCGCTCTCTCAATCTCTGGCCCCTATGCTACACGGTTCATCGTCATTAATAAAAATATAACTTATATTTTTATATATATGCGTGTTTGTTGTTTATTGATATACAACACTGATTATGAAGGATTAATACTAGAGCTGTGAAAAGTCCATAGTCTTTCTATGAAGTAATGTTGTTAGAGCTGTGAAATTATGCATGTATTAATTTCAAATCTTCTTATTAATAACTGCATTGTGTCTTTCCAGGTATGAGAAGGGGATGAAAAGTCCATAGTCTTTCTATAAAGGAATTATGTTACAGCTGTGAAATCAAGCATGTATTAAATTCAACTCTTCTTATTAATAACTTCATTGTTTCTTTCCAGGTATGAGAGGCGACTGAAAAGTCCATAGTCTTTCTATGAAGGAATGATGTTAGAGCTTTGAAGTCATGCATGTATTAATTTTAACCCTTCTTATTAATAACTGCATTGTTTCTTTCCAGGAATGAAAGGCGGCTGAAAAGTTCATAGTCTTTCTATGAAGGAATGATGTTAGAGCTGTAAAATCATGCATGAATGAATTTCAACTCTTCTTATTAATAACTGCATTGTTTCGTTCCAGGTATGAGAGGCGGCTCAAAAGTTCATAGTTTTTCTATGAAGGAATGATGTTAGAGGTGTAAAATCATGCATGTATTAATTTCAACTGTGATTTATAACTGTATTATTTCTTTCCAGGAAAACTGGCATCTGACCGTTCAAAAACTACTTCAAATGAAAACAGTAGCGACTTCAATGGATAAAATGTGACATCATGGTGTTATCAGTTTCCTACAGAAAAAGGGTTCCAAAGACATGGTTGCTGCATTAGTGGATGATGATCAGTTTTATCAACAGTGCAAAAAACGGACAGCTTGATTACGGAGAGGAAAGGAGAGTCTTGAAGATAACTCCACGTCTAGACATCCTGCAATGATCCCATTCAACCAGGAAATCGTGGTCCCCACATGGTGATAAATGATATATGATTGACTATGAATCAAATAGCCAATTCCATTAGCATATTCTGTGAGGGAGTTAAGAATATTCTGTACAATGAACTTGTAATGACAAAAGTTTCTGCTCAGTGGTTGTCATGTCTTCTGGCACCTGATGAAAAGCGCACGAAGCCGACCCATCACGGCAAAACCTGACATATTTGAGGAAGATCCAGTTAGTTGTCTTGAACGTTTCCTAACCCAAGATTAGTGTAAGGTCCATCACTTTGAACCAGAGACTAAGAGACGATCCATGCAATTACTTACCGTTTCTAAGAAGACAAAGGATGTTTTATTTTCAGGAAAAGCGATGGCTTCATTTTTTGGATAGGCAAAAAGGGTCACGCCATCAATGGAAGTAGTACTGTGCTATCTTTGCTGAGGCAGTTACGAAAAGCTATCAAGACCAAACACAGAAGGAAACTGATGAAAGGACAGTGCCCCAGCACATAAGTCCATGGTTTCAATGGAGAGTAGTACTATGCAAACTTTGCAGTGGATGTTACGAAACTTATCAAGTCAAAATACCCAGGAGAAGTGACGAAAGTACAATGCCCCAGCACACAAGTCCATGGTTTCAATGGAGAGTAGTACTATGCAAACTTTGCTGTGGATGTTACGAAACTTATCAAGTCAAAACACCCAGGAGAAGTGACGAAAGTACAATGCCCCAGCACATAAGTCCATGGTTTCAATGGAGAGTAGTACTATGCAAACTTTGCTGTGGATGTTACGAAACTTATCAAGTCAAAACACCCAGGAGAAGTGACGAAAGTACAATGCCCCAGCACATAAGTCCATGGTTTCAATGGAGAGTAGTACTATGCAAACTTTGCTGTGGATGTTACGAAACTTATCAAGTCAAAACACCCAGGAGAAGTGACGAAAGTACAATGCCCCAGCACACAAGTCCATGGTTTCAATGGAGAGTAGTACTATGCAAACTTTGCTGTGGATGTTACGAAAATTTGATCAAGTCAAAATACCCAGGAGAAGTGACGAAAGTACAATGCCACAGCACACAAGTCCATGGTTTCAATGGAGAGTAGTACTATGCAAACTTTGCTGTACATGTTACGAAACTTATCAAGTCAAAACACCCAGGAGAAGTGACGAAAGTACAATGCCACAGCACACAAGTCCATGGTTTCAATGGAGAGTAGTACTATGCAAACTTTGCTGTGGATGTTACGAAACTTATCAAGTCAAAACACCCAGGAGAAGTGACGAAAGTACAATGCCCCAGCACACAAGTCCATGGTTTCAATGGAGAGTAGTACTATGCAAACTTTGCTGTGGATGTTACGAAACTTATCAAGTCAAAACACCCAGGAGAAGTGACGAAAGTACAATGCCCCAGCACACAAGTCCATGGTTACAATGGAGAGTAGTACTATGCAAACTTTGCTGTGGATGTTACGAAACTTATCAAGTCAAAACACCCAGGAGAAGTGACGAAAGTACAATGCCACAGCACACAAGTCCATGGTTTCAATGGAGAGTAGTACTATGCAAACTTTGCTGTGGATGTTACGAAACTTATCAAGTCAAAACACCCAGGAGAAGTGACGAAAGTACAATGCCACAGCACACAAGTCCATGGTTTCAATGGAGAGTAGTACTATGCAAACTTTGCTGTGGATGTTACGAAACTTATCAAGTCAAAACACCCAGGAGAAGTGACGAAAGTACAATGCCACAGCACACAAGTCCATGGTTTCAATGGAGAGTAGTACTATGCAAACTTTGCTGTACATGTTACGAAACTTATCAAGTCAAAACACCCAGGAGAAGTGACGAAAGTACAATGCCACAGCACACAAGTCCATGGTTTCAATGGAGAGTAGTACTATGCAAACTTTGCTGTGGATGTTACGAAACTTATCAAGTCAAAACACCCAGGAGAAGTGACGAAAGTACAATGCCCCAGCACACAAGTCCATGGTTTCAATGGAGAGTAGTACTATGCAAACTTTGCTGTGGATGTTACGAAACTTATCAAGTCAAAACACCCAGGAGAAGTGACGAAAGTACAATGCCACAGCACACAAGTCCATGGTTTCAATGGAGAGTAGTACTATGCAAACTTTGCTGTGGATGTTACGAAACTTATCAAGTCAAAACACCCAAGAGAAGTGACGAAAGTACAATGCCCCAGCACACAAGTCCATGGTTTCAATGGAGAGTAGTACTATGCAAACTTTGCTGTGGATGTTACGAAACTTATCAAGTCAAAACACCCAGGAGAAGTGACGAAAGTACAATGCCACAGCACACAAGTCCATGGTTTCAATGGAGAGTAGTACTATGCAAACTTTGCTGTGGATGTTACGAAACTTATCAAGTCAAAACACCCAGGAGAAGTGACGAAAGTACAATGCCACAGCACACAAGTCCATGGTTTCAATGGAGAGTAGTACTATGCAAACTTTGCTGTGGATGTTACGAAACTTATCAAGTCAAAACACCCAGGAGAAGTGACGAAAGTACAATGCCACAGCACACAAGTCCATGGTTTCAATGGAGAGTAGTACTATGCAAACTATGCTGTGGATACATGAAACTTTATCAAGTCAAAACACCCAGGAGAAGTGACGAAAGTACAATGCCCCAGCACACAAGTCCATGGTTTCAATGGAGAGAAAATATGCAAACTTTGCTGTGGATGTTACGAAACTTATCAAGTCAAAACACCCAGGAGAAGTGACGAAAGTACAATGCCACAGCACACAAGTCCATGGTTTCAATGGAGAGTAGTACTATGCAAACTTTGCTGTGGATGTTACGAAACTTATCAAGTCAAAACACCCAGGAGAAGTGACGAAAGTACAATGCCACAGCACACAAGTCCATGGTTTCAATGGAGAGTAGTACTATGCAAACTTTGCTGTGGATGTTACGAAACTTATCAAGTCAAAACACCCAGGAGAAGTGACGAAAGTACAATGCCACAGCACACAAGTCCATGGTTTCAATGGAGAGTAGTACTATGCAAACTTTGCTGTACATGTTACGAAACTTATCAAGTCAAAACACCCAGGAGAAGTGACGAAAGTACAATGCCACAGCACACAAGTCCATGGTTTCAATGGAGAGTAGTACTATGCAAACTTTGCTGTGGATGTTACGAAACTACCAAGTCAAAACACCCAGGAGAAGTGACGAAAGTACAATGCTCCAGCACACAAGTCCATGGTTTCAATGGAGAGTAGTACTATGCAAACTTTTGCTGTACATAAGTATGAAACTTATCAAGTCAAAAAACACCCAGGAGAAGTGACGAAAGTACAATGCCACAGCACACAAGTCCATGGTTTCAATGGAGAGTAGTACTATGCAAACTTTGCTGTGGATGTTACGAAACTTATCAAGTCAAAACACCCAGGAGAAGTGACGAAAGTACAAATGCCCCAGCACACAAGTCCATGGTTTCAATGGAGAGTAGTACTATAAACTTTGCTGTGGATGTTACGAAAACTTATCAAGTCAAAACACCAGGAGAAGTGACGAAAGTACAATGCCACAGCACACAAGTCCATGGTTTCAATGGAGAGTAGTACTATGCAAACTTTGCTGTGGATGTTACGAAACTTATCAAGTCAAAACACCCAGGAGAAGTGACGAAAGTACAATGCCACAGCACACAAGTCCATGGTTTCACGGAGAGTAGTACATGCAAACTTTGCTGTGGATGTTACGAAACTTATCAAGTCAAAACACCCAGGAGAAGAGGACGAG
Organism: Ascarosepion bandense; assembly: GCA_037127315.1. Classification (NCBI taxonomy): domain Eukaryota; kingdom Metazoa; phylum Mollusca; class Cephalopoda; order Sepiida; family Sepiidae; genus Ascarosepion; species Ascarosepion bandense. The sequence goes on along the minus strand of JBBBDQ010001631.1, from coordinate 1,812,372 downwards.
AAAGTACAATGCCACAGCACACAAGTCCATGGTTTCAATGGAGAGTAGTACTATGCAAACTTTGCTGTACATGTTACGAAACTTATCAAGTCAAAACACCCAGGAGAAGTGACGAAAGTACAATGCCACAGCACACAAGTCCATGGTTTCAATGGAGAGTAGTACTATGCAAACTTGCTGTGGATGTTACGAAACTTATCAAGTCAAAACACCCAGGAGAAGTGACGAAAGTACAATGCCCCAGCACACAAGTCCATGGTTTCAATGGAGAGTAGTACTATGCAAACTTTGCTGTGGATGTTACGAAACTTATCAAGTCAAAACACCCAGGAGAAGTGACGAAAAGTACAATGCCCCAGCACACAAGTCCATGGTTTCAATGGAGAGTAGTACTATGCAAACATTGCTGTGGATGTTACGAAACTTATCAAGTCAAAACACCCAGGAGAAGTGACGAAAGTACAATGCCCCAGCACACAAGTCCATGGTTTCAATGGAGAGTAGTACTATGCAAACTTTGCTGTGGATGTTACGAAAACTTATCAAGTCAAAACACCCAGGAGAAGTGACGAAAGTACAATGCCCTGTTACACACAAGTCCATGGTTTCAATGGAGAGTAGTACTATGCAAACTTTGCTGTGGATGTTACGAAACTTATCAAGTCAAAACACCCAGGAGAAGTGACGAAAGTACAATGCCCCAGCACACAAGTCCATGGTTTCAATGGAGAGTAGTGAACATGCAAACTTTGCTGTGGATGTTACGAAACTTATCAAGTCAAAATACCCAGGAGAAGTGACGAAAGTACAATGCCACAGCACACAAGTCCATGGTTTCAATGGGAGAGTAGTACTATGCAAACTTTTGTTGTGGATGTTACGTAACTTATCAAGTCAAAACACCCAGGAGAAGTGACGAAAGTACAATGCCCCAGCACATAAGTCCATGGTTTCAATGGAGAGTAGTTCTATGCAAACTTTGCTGTGGATGTTACGAAACTTATCAAGTCAAAATACCCAGGAGAAGTGACGAAAGTACAATGCCCCAGCACACAAGTCCATGGTTTCAATGGAGTAGTACCATGCAAACTTTGTTGTGGATGTTACGAAACTTATCAAGTCAAAACACCCAGGAGAAGCGACGAAAGTACAATGCCCCAGCACATAAGTCCATGGTTTCAATGGAGAGTAGTACTATGCAAACTTGCTGTGGATGTTATCAAGTCAAAATACCCAGGAGAAGTGACGAAAGTACAATGCCACAGCACACAAGTCCATGGTTTCAATGGAGAGTAGTACTATGCAAACTTTGCTGTACATGTTACGAAACTTATCAAGTCAAAACACCCAGGAGAAGTGACGAAAGTACAATGCCCCAGCAAACAAGTCCATGGTTTCAATGGAGAGTAGTACTATGCAAACTTTGCTGTGGATGTTACGAAACTTATCAAGTCAAAACACCCAGGAGAAGTGACGAAAGTACAATGCCCCAGCACACAAGTCCATGGTTTCAATGGAGAGTAGTACTATGCAATCTTTGCTGTGGATGTTACGAAACTTATCAAGTCAAAACACCCAGGAGAAGTGACGAAAGTACAATGCCACAGCACACAAGTCCATGGTTTCAATGGAGAGTAGTACTATGCAAACTTTGCTGTACATGTTACGAAACTTATCAAGTCAAAACACCCAGGAGAAGTGACGAAAGTACAATGCCCCAGCACATAAGTCCATGGTTTCAATGGAGAGTAGTACTATGCAAACTTTGCTTGTGGATGTTGTTAAACTTATCAAGTCAAAATACCTGAGAGAAGTGACGAAAGCACAATGCCCCAGCACACAAGTCCATGGTTTCCAATGGAGAGTAGTACTATGCAAACTTTGCTGTGGATGTTACGAAACTTATCAAGTCAAAACACCCAGTGAGAAGGACGAGTACAATGCCCCAGCACATAAGTCCATGGTTTCAATGGAGAGTAGTACTATGCAAACTTTGCTGTGGATGTTACGAAATTTATCAAGTCAAAATACCCAGAGAAGTGACGAGTACAATGCCACAGCACACAAGTCCATGGTTTCAATGGAGAGTAGTACTATGCAAACTTTGCTGTGGATGTTACGAAACTTATCAAGTCAAAATACCCAGGAGAAGTGACGAAAGTACAATGCCCCAGCACACAAGTCCATGGTTTCAATGGAGAGTAGTACTACGCAAACTTTGCCGATGTTACGAAACTTATCAAGTCAAAACACCCAGGAGAAGTGACGAAAGTACAATGCCCCAGCACATAAGTCCATGGTTTCAATGGAGAGTAGTACTTCATGTAAACTTTGCTGTGGATGTTACGAAACTTATCAAGTCAAAATACCCAGGAGAAGTGACGAAAGTACAATGCCCCAGCACACAAGTCCATGGTTTCAATGGAGAGTAGTACTATGCAAACTTTGCTGTGATGGTGTTACGAAACTTATCAAGTCAAAACACCCAGGAGAAGTGACGAAAGTACAATGCCCCAGCACATAATCCATGGTTTCAATGGAGAGTAGTACTATGCAAACTTTGCTGTGGATGTTACGAAACTTATCAAGTCAAAACACCCAGGAGAAGTGACGAAAGTACAATGCCCCAGCACACAAGTCCATGGTTTCAATGGAGAGTAGTACAAATGCAACTTTGCTGTGGATGTTACGAAACTTATCAAGTCAAAACACCCAGGAGAAGTGACGAAAGTACAATGCCCCAGCACATAAGTCCATGGTTTCAATGGGAGAGTAGTACTCATAAACTTTGCTGTGGATGTTACGAAACTTATCAAGTCAAAAACACCCAGGAGAAGTGACGAAAGTACAATGCCCAGCACATAAGTCCATGGTTTCAATGGAGAGTAGTACTATGCAAACTTTGCTGTGGATACATGAAACTTATCAAGTCAAAACACCCAGGAGAAGTGACGAAAGTACAATGCCCCAGCACATAAGTCCATGGTTTCAATGGAGAGTAGTACTATGCAAACTTTGCTGTGGATGTTACGAAATTTATCAAGTCAAAATACCCAGGAGAAGTGACGAAAGTACAATGCCACAGCACACAAGTCCATGGTTTCAATGGAGAGTAGTACTATGCAAACTTTGCTGTGGATGTTACGAAACTTATCAAGTCAAAACACCCAGGAGAAGTGACGAAAGTACAATGCCCCAGCACATAAGTCCATGGTTTCAATGGAGAGTAGTACTATTCAAACTTGCTGTGGATGTTACGAAACTTATCAAGTCAAAACACCCAGGAGAAGTGACGAAAGTACAATGCCCCAGCACATAAGTCCATGGTTTCAATGGAGAGTAGTACTATGCAAACTTTGCTGTGGATGTTACGAAACTTATCAAGTCAAAACACCCAGGAGAAGTGACGAAAGTACAATGCCCCAGCACATAAGTCCATGGTTTCAATGGAGAGTAGTACTATGCAAACTTTGCTGTGGATGTTACGAAATTTATCAAGTCAAAATACCCAGGAGAAGTGACGAAAGTACAATGCCACAGCACACAAGTCCATGGTTTCAATGGAGAGTAGTACTATGCAAACTTTGCTGTGGATGTTACGAAACTTATCAAGTCAAAATACCCAGGAGAAGTGACGAAAGTACAATGCCCCAGCACACAAGTCCATGGTTTCAATGGAGAGTAGTACTATGCAACTTTGCTGTGGATGTTACGAAACTTATCAAGTCAAAACACCCAGGAGAAGTGACGAAAGTGACAATGCCCCAGCACATAAGTCCATGGTTTCAATGGAGAGTAGTACTATGCAAACTTTGCTGTGGATGTTACGAAAATTTTATCAAGTCAAAATACTCCAGGAGAAGTGACGAAAGTACAATGCCACAGCACACAAGTCCATGGTTTCAATGGAGAGTAGTACTATGCAAACTTTGCTGAACATGTTACGAAACATCAAGTCAAAACACCCAGGAGAAGTGACGAAAGTACAATGCCCCAGCAAACAAGTCCATGGTTTCAATGGAGAGTAGTACTATGCAAGCTTTGCTGTGGATGTTACGAAACTTATCAAGTCAAAACACCCAGGAGAAGTGACGAAAGTACAATGCCCAACAAGTCCATGGTTTCAATGGAGAGTAGTACTATGCAATCTTTGCTGTGGATGTTACGAAACTTATCAGTCAAAAACCCACCCAGGAGAAGTGACGAAAGTACAATGCCACAGCACACAAGTCCATGGTTTCAATGGAGAGTAGTACTATGCAAACTTGCTGTACATGTTACGAAACTTATCAAGTCAAAACACCCAGGAGAAGTGACGAAAGTACAATGCCCCAGCACATAAGTCCATGGTTTCAATGGAGAGTAGTACTATGGCTTTGCTGTGGATGTTACGGAAACTTATCAAGTCAAAATACCCAGGAGAAGTGACGAAAGTACAATGCCCCAGCACACAAGTCCATGGTTTCAATGGAGAGTAGTACTATGCAAACTTTGCTGTGGATGTTGAAACTTATCAAGTCAAAACACCCAGGAGAAGTGACGAAAGTACAATGCCCCAGCACATAAGTCCATGGTTTCAATGGAGAGTAGTACTATGCAAACTTTGCTGTGGATGTTACGAAATTTATCCAAGTCAAAATACCCAGGAGAAGTGACGAAAGTACAATGCCACAGCACACCAAGTCCATGGTTTCAATGGAGAGTAGTACTATGCAAACTTTGCTGTGGATGTTACAGAGAGCATAGTCAAAATACCCAGGAGAAGTGACGAAAGTACAATGCCCCAGCACACAAGTCCATGGTTTCAATGGAGGTAGTACTACGCAAACTTTGCTGTGGATGTTACGAAACTTATCAAGTCAAAACACCCAGGAGAAGTGACGAAAGTACAATGCCCCAGCACATAAGTCCATGGTTTCAATGGAGAGTAGTACTATGCAAACTTTGCTGTGGATGTTTTGAAACTTATCCAAGTCAAAATACCCAGGAGAAGTGACGAAAGTACAATGCCCCAGCACACAAGTCCATGGTTTCAATGGAGAGTAGTACTATGCAAACTTTGCTGTGGATGTTACGAAACATCCAAGTCAAAACACCCAGGAGAAGTGACGAAAGTACAATGCCCCAGCACATAAGTCCATGGTTTCAATGGAGGTAGTACTATGCAAACTTTGCTGTGGATGTTACGAAACTTATCAAGTCAAAACACCCAGGAGAAGTGACGAAAGTACAATGCCCCAGCACACAAGTCCATGGTTTCAATGGAGAGTAGTACAATCTGGCTTTGCTGTGGATGTTACGAAACTTATCAAGTCAAAACACCCAGGAGAAGTGACGAAAGTACAATGCCCCAGCACATAAGTCCATGGTTTCAATGGAGAGTAGTACTATGTAAACTTTTTGCTGTGGATGTTACGAAACTTATCAAGTCAAAACGTTTGGAGAAGTAGCAGAAAAGTACAATGCCCCAACACATAAGTCCATGGTTTCAATGGAGAGTAGTACTATGCAAACTTTGCTGTGGATGTTACGAAACTTATCCAAGTCAAAACACCCAGGAGAAGTGACGAAAGTACAATGCCCCAGCACAACAAGTCCATGGTTTCAATGGAGAGTAGTACTATGCAAACTTTGCTGTGGATGTTACAGAAATTTATCAAGTCAAAATACCAGGAGAAGTGACGAAAGTACAATGCCACAGCACACAAGTCCATGGTTTCAATGGAAGTGGCTATGCAAACTTAACGTAGGATGTTACGAAACTTATCAAGTCAAAACACCCAAGGAGAAGTGACGAAAGTACAATGCCCCAGCACATAAGTCCATGGTTTCAATGGAGAGTAGTACTATTCAAACTTTGCTGTGGATGTTACGAGAAACTTATCAAGTCAAAACACCCAGGAGAAGTGACGAAAGTACCAATGCCCCAGCACATAAGTCCATGGTTTCAATGGAGAGTAGTACTATGCAAACTTTGCTGTGGATGTTGCGAAACTTATCAAGTCAAAACACCCAGGAGAAGTGACGAAAGTACGTACCCCAGCACATAAGTCCATGGTTTCAATGGAGAGTAGTACTATGCAAACTTTGCTGTGGATGTTACGAAATTTATCGAATCAAAATACCCAGGAGAAGTGACGAAAGTACAATGCCACAGCACACAAGTCCATGGTTTCAATGGAGAGTAGTACTATACAAACTTTGCTGTGGATGTTACGAAGCTTATCAAGTCAAAATACCCAGGAGAAGTGACGAAAGTACAATGCCCCAGCACACAAGTCCATGGTTTCAATGGAAGTAGTACCTAATACAAACTTTGCTGTGGATGTTACGAAACTTATCAAGTCAAAACACCCAGGAGAAGTGACGAAAGTACAATGCCCCAGCACATAAGTCCATGGTTTCAATGGAGAGTGATACTATGCAAACTTTGCTGTGGATGTTACGAAAAATTTTGTAAAGTCCAAAATACCCAGGAGAAGTGACGAAAAGTACAATGCCACAGCACACAAGTCCATGGTTTCAATGGAGAGTAGTACTATGCAAACTTTGCTAGCGTAATTGCAGGCTTATCAAGTCAGAAACACCCAGGAGAAGTGACGAAAGTACAATGCCCCAGCAAACAAGTCCATGGTTTCAATGGAGAGTAGTACTATGCAAACTTTGCTGTGGATGTTACGAAACTTATCAAGTCAAAACACCCAGGAGAAGTGACGAAAGTACAATGCCCCAGCACACAAGTCCATGGTTTCAATGGAGAGTAGTACTATGCAATCTTTGCTGTGGATGTTACGAAACTTATCAAGTCAAAACACCCAGGAGAAGTGACGAAAGTACAATGCCACAGCACACAAGTCCATGGTTTCAATGGAGAGTAGTACTATGCAAACTTTGCTGTACATGTTACAGAGCTTATCAAGTCAAAACACCCAGGAGAAGTGACGAAAGTACCATGCCCCAGCACATAAGTCCATGGTTTCAATGGAGAGTAGTACTATGCAAACTTTGCTGTGGATGTTACGAAACTTATCAAGTCAAAATATACAGGAGAAGTGACGAAAGTACAATGCCCTTTTACAAAGTCCATGGTTTCAATGGAGAGTAGTACTATGCAAACTTTGCTGTGGATGTTACGAAACTTATCAAGTCAAAACACCCAGGAGAAGTGACGAAAGTACAATGCCCCCAGCACATAAGTCCATGGTTTCAATGGAGAGTAGTACTATGCAAACTTTGCTGTGGATGTTACGAAATTTATCAAGTCAAAATACCCAGGAGAAGTGACGAAAGTACAATGCCACAGCACACAAGTCCATGGTTTCAATGGAGAGTAGTACTATGCAAACTTTGCTGTGGATGTTACTGAAACTTATCAAGTCAAAATACCCAGGAGAAGTGACGAAAGTACAATGCCCCAGCACACAAGTCCATGGTTTCAATGGAGAGTAGTACTATGCAAACTTTGCTGTGGATGTTACGAAACTTATCAAGTCAAAACACCAGAAGTGACAGTACAATGCCCCAGCACATAAGTCCATGGTTTCAATGGAGAGTAGTACTATGCAAACTTTGCTGTGGATGTTACGAAACTTATCAAGTCAAAACACCCAGGAGAAGTGACGAAAGTACAATGCCCCAGCACACAAGTCCATGGTTTCAATGGAGAGTAGTACAATACAAACTTTGCTGTGGATGTTACGAAACTTATCAAGTCAAAACACCCAGGAGAAGTGACAAAGTACAATGCCCCAGCACATAAGTCCATGGTTTCAATGGAGAGTAGTACTATGCAAACTTTGCTGTGGATGTTGCAAAAAATTTATCAAGTCAAAATACCCAGGAGAAGTGACGAAAGTACAATGCCACAACACACAAGTCCATGGTTTCAATGGAGAGTAGTACTATGCAAACTTTGCTGTGGATGTTACAAAACTTATCAAGTCAAAACACCCAGGAGAAGTGACGAAAGTACAATGCCCCAGCACATAAGTCCATGGTTTCAATGGAGAGTAGTACTATTCAAACTTTTTTGCTGTGGATGTTACGAAACATCAAGAGTCAAAACACCCAGGAGAAGTGACGAAAGTACAATGCCCCCAGCACATAAGTCCATGGTTTCAATGGAGAGTAGTACTATGCAAACTTTGCTGTGGATGTTACGAAACTTATCAAGTCAAAACACCCAGGAGAAGTGACGAAAGTACAATGCCACAGCACACAAGTCCATGGTTTCAATGGAGAGTAGTACTATGCAAACTTTGCTGTGGATGTTACGAAACTTATCCAAGTCAAAACACCCAGAAGTGACGAAAGTACAATGCCCCAGCACATAAGTCCATGGTTTCAATGGAGAGTAGTACTATGCAAACTTTGCTGTGGATGTTACGAAACATCCAAGTCAAAACACCCAGGAGAAGTGACGAAAGTACAATGCCCCAGCACATAAGTCCATGGTTTCAATGGAGAGTAGTACTATTCAAACTTTGCTGTGGATGTTACGAAACATCAAGTCAAAACAGCCAGGAGAAGTGACGAAAGTACAATGCCCCAGCACCTGATCCATGGTTTCAATGGAGAGTAGTACAATGCAAACTTTGCTGTGGATGTTACCGAAACCCCATCAAGTCAAAACACCCAGGAGAAGTGACGAAAGTACAATGCCCCAGCACACAAGTCCATGGTTTCAATGAAGTAGTACTATTCAAACTTTGCTGTGGATGTTACGAAACTTATCAAGTCAAAACACCCAGGAGAAGTGACGAAAGTACAATGCCCCAACACACAAGTCCATGGTTTCAATGAAGTAGTACAATGCAAACTTTGCTGTGGATGTTACGAAACTTATCAAGTCAAAACACCCAGGAGAAGTGACGAAAGTACAATGCCCCAGCACACATGTCCATGGTTTCAATGGAGAGTAGTACTATGCAAACTTTGCTGTGGATGTTACGAAACTTATCAAGTCAAAACACCCAGGAGAAGTGACGAAAGTACAATGCCCCAGCACATAAGTCCATGGTTTCAATGGAGAGTAGTACTATGCAAACTTTGCTGTGGATGTTACGAAACTTATCAAGTCAAAACACCCAGGAGAAGTGACGAAAGTACAATGCCCCAGCACACAAGTCCATGGTTTCAATGGAGAGTAGTACTATGCAAACTTTGCTGTGGATGTTACGAAACTTATCAAGTCAAAACACCCAGGAGAAGTGACGAAAGTACAATGCCACAGCACATAAGTCCATGGTTTCAATGGAGAGTAGTACTATGCAAACGTTGCTGTGATGTTACGAAACTTATCAAGTCAAAACACCAGGAGAAGTGACGAAAGTACAATGCCTCAGCACATAAGTCCATGGTTTCAATGGAGAGTAGTACCAAACTTAGCTGGACACAAGAAATTATTTCGGGAGTCAAAACACCCAGGAGAAGTAATGAAAGTACAATGCCCCAGCACATAAGTCCATGGTTTCAATGGAGAGTAGTACTATAAACTTTGCTGTACATGAAACTTATCAAGTCAAAAACACCCAGAGAAGTGACGAAAGTACAATGCCCCAGCACATAAGTCCATGGTTTCAATGGAGTAGTACTATTCAATCCTTTGCCAAAGATGTTACGAAACTTATCAAGTCAAACACCCAGGAGAAGTGACGAAAAGTACAATGCCCCAGCACATAAGTCCATGGTTTCAATGGAGAGTAGTACTATGCAAACTTTGCATGTGATGTTACGAAACTTATCAAGTCAAAACACCCAGGAGAAGGACGAAAGTACAATGCCACAGCACATAAGTCCATGGTTTCAACAGAGTAGTAATGATGCACTTTGCTGTGGATGTTACGAAACTCTATTTCTCAAGTCAAACACCTATGAGAAGTGACGAAAGCACAAATGCCTGCACACAAGTCCATGGTTTCAATGAGAGTAGTACTACAAAACTTGCTGGATGTTACGAAATTTATCAAGTCAAAACACCCAGGAGAAGTGACGAAAGTACAATGCCCCAGCACAGCAAAGTCCATGGTTTCAATGGAGAGTAGCATGTGCATCTCAAGTTGTGGGATGGCAAAACATGAAACTTATCAAGTCAAAACAACCAGGAGAAGTGACGAAAAGACAATGCCCCAGCACATAAGTCCATGGTTTCAATGGAGAGTAGTACTATTCAAACTTTGCTGTGGAGGAAGATGAAATCACTAAGTCAAAACACCCAGGAGAACATTTAAAGGCAATGCCCCAGCACATAAGTCCATGGTTTCAATGGAGAGTAGTACTATGCAAACTTTGCTGTGGATGTTATTGAAACTTATCAAGTCAAAACACCCAGGAGAAGTATTAAAAGTACAAATGCCCCAGCACATAAGTCCATGTTTCTAATGGAGAGTAGCAACACTATTCAAACTTGCTGTGGATGAAGTATGAACCAGACGTAAGTCAAAACACCCAGGAGAAGTGACGAAAGTACAATGCCCCAGCACATAAGTCCATGGTTTCAATGGAGAGTAGTACTATGCAAACTTTGCTTTGTGGATGTTACGAAACTTAACAAGTCAAAACACCCAGGAGAAGTGACGAAAGTACAATGCCCCAGCACATAAGTCCATGGTTTCAATGGAGAGTAGTACTATGCAAACTTTTATTGTGATGTTATGAAATTTATCAAGTCAAAATACCCAGGAGAAGTGTGAACAGTACAATGCCACAGCACACAAGTCCATGGTTTCAATGGAGAGCAGTACCATGCAAACTTTGCTGTGGATGTTACGAAACCTATCAAGTCAAAAAACACCCAGGAGAAGTGACGAAAGTACAATGCCCTGCATAAGTCCATGGTTTCAATGGAGAGTGCAGGTACCATTCAAACTTTGCTGTGATGTTAAGGAAATTTATCAAGTCAAAATACCTATGCAGGAAGTTATCAGCACAATGCCACAGCACACAAGTCCATGGTTTCAATGAGAGGAAAGTACTATGCGTAAACTTTGCTGTGGATGTTACGAAACTTATCAAGTCAAAACACCCAGGAGAAGTGACGAAAGTACAATGCCCCAGCACATAAGTCTCATGGAATGCCTCCCTAATGAGAACATGCAAACTTTGCTGTGGATGTTGCTGAAATTACTTCAAGTCAAAATACCCAGGAGAAGTGACGAAAGTGTCAATGCCACAGCACACAAGTCCATGGTTTCAATGGAGAGTAGTACTATGCAAACTTTTGCTGTGGATGTTACGAAACTTATCAAGTCAAAACACCCAGGAGAAGGACGAAAGTACAATGCCCCAGCACATAAGTCTTGTTCTAATGGAGAGTAGTACTATGCAACTCATGTGGACAGCTATGAAATTTATCAAGTCAAAATACCCAGGAGAAGTGACGAAAAGCACAATGCCACAGCACACAAGTCCATGGTTTCAATGGAGAGTAGTACCAAGCAACTTTGCTGTGATACACATAAAATTATCAAGTCAAAACACCCAGGAGAATATTGAAAGTACAATGCCCCAGCAACAAGTCCACAGTTTCAATGGAGAGTAGTACTATTCAAACTTTGCTGTGATGTTACGAAATTTATCAAGTCAAAATACTCAGGAGAAGTGACGAAAGTACAATGCCACACACAAGTCCATGGTTTCAGTTTTATAGTATTTACAGAACTTTGCTGTGGATGTTACGAAACTTATCAAGTCAAACATCCCAGAGAAGTGACGAGTACAATGCTCCCATAATAGGTCCATGTCTTCAATGTGGAGAGCAGTACTATGCAAATTGCTGTGGATGTTACGAAATTTATCAAGTCAAAATACCCAGAGAAGTACTAAAGTACAGCCTGCCAGCACACAAGTCCATGGTTTCATCATAGTACTATGTAAACTTTGCTGTGGATGTTACGAAACTTATCAAGTCAAAACACCCAAGAGGGAAGTGACGAAAGTACAATGCCCCAGCACATAAGTCCACAGTTTCAATGGAGAGTAGGCCTATGCAAACTTTGCTGGATGTTACGAAATTTATCAAGTCAAAATACCCAGGAAGTGTGATGAAAGGCACAATGCCACAGCACACAAGTCCAGTGTTTCAATGGAGATTAGTACTATGCAAACTTTGCTGTGGATGTTACGAAACTTATCAAGTCAAAACACCCAGGAGAAGTGACGAAAGTACAATGCCCCAGCACATAAGTCCATGGTTTCAATGGAGAGAAAGTAGTACTATGCAAACTTTGCTGTGGATGTTACGAAACTTATCAAGTCAAAACACCCAGGAGAAGTGACGAAAGTACAAATGCCCCAGCACATAAGTCCATGGTTTCAATGGAGAGAAGTTCTATGCAAACTTTGCTGTGGATGTTACGAAACTTATCAAGTCAAAACACCCAGGAGAAGTGAGATTTAGCATACCGTCGCCCCAGCACAAGTCCATGGTTTCAATGGAGAGTAGTACTATTCAAACTTTGCTGTGGATGTTACGAAACTATCAAGTCAAAACACCCAGGAGAAGTGACGAAAGTACAATGCCCCAGCACATAAGTCCATGGTTTCAATGGAGTAGTACTATGTAAATTGCTGTGGATGTTACGAAACTTATCAAGTCAAAACACCCAGGAGAAGTGACGAAAGTACAATGCCCCAGCACATAAGTCCACGGTTTCAATGGAGTAGGCAGCTCTATGCAAACTTTGCTGTGGATGTTACGAAACTTATCAAGTCAAAACACCCAGGAGAAGGTGACGAAAGTACAATGCCCCAGCACATAAGTCCATGGTTTCAATGGAGAGTAGTACTATGCAAACTTTGCTGTGGATGTTGTTCTATCAAGTCAAAATACCCAGGAGAAGTGACGAAAGTACAATGCCACAGCACACAAGTCCATGGTTTCAATGGAGAGTAGTACTATGCAAACTTTGCTGTGGATGTTACGAAACTTATCAAGTCAAAACACCCAGGAGAAGTGACGAAAGTACAATGCCCCAGCACATAAGTCCATGGTTTCAATGAGAGTAGTACTATGCAAACTTTGCTGTGGATGTTACGAAATTTATCAAGTCAAAACACCAGAGAAGTGACGAAAGTACAATGCCACAGCACACAAGTCCATGGTTTCAATGGAGAGTAGTACTATGCAAACTTTGCTGTGGATGTTACGAAATCATCAAGTCAAAACACCCAGGAGAAGTGACGAAAGTACAATGCCCCAGCACATAAGTCCATGGTTTCAATGGAGAGTAGTACTATGCAAACTTTGCTGTGGATGTTACGAAACTTATCAAGTCAAAACACCCAGGAGAAGTGACGAAAGTACAATGCCCCAGCACAAGTCCATGGTTTCAATGGAGAGTAGTTCTATAAACTTTGCTGTGGATGTTGGCGAAACTTATCAAGTCAAAACACCCAGGAGAAGTGACGAAAGTACAATGCCCCAGCACACAAGTCCATGGTTTCAATGGAGAGTAGTACTATGCAAACTTTGCTGTACATGTTACAAACTTACTTAAGTCAAAATGAAGAGACATAGGCACAATGCCCCAGTACACATAAGTCCATGGTTTCCTGAATGAGAGTAGTACTATGCAAACTTTATGTGATGCGTAACTTATCAAGTCAAACACCCAGGAGAAGTGATTTAAAACAATGCCTCAGCACATAAGTCCATACGAAGAATGAGAGAATGGCAGTTCTTTAAGGTGGATAAAGACAAACTTACCAGCCAAATACCCAGGAGAAGTGACGAAAGCACAATGCCCCAGCACACAAGTCCATGGTTTCAATGGAGAGTAGTACTATTCAAAATTTCTTTGCTTGCATACATGAAACTTATCAGTCAAAGCTACCCAGGAGATAAGTGATGAAAAATAAATGCCTGTTAATATAAGTCCATGGTTTCCAATGGAGAGTAGTACTATAAACTGCATGTGATGTTACGAAACTTATATCAAGTCAAACACCCAGGAAGTGACGAGCACACACGTTCCCATACATAAGTCCGTTCTTAATGGAGTAGTATCATGCACCTGTCAGGGATGTTGCTGAAAACTTACCAAGTCAAACACCCAGGAGAAGACTAGCGATGGTCATGTTCAATATGTTCAGTTATTTCAATGGAGAGTAGTACTATGCAAACTGATGTAGATGTTAAGAAATTTATCAGTCAAACCAGGAGAAAGGATGAAAGTAGAATGCCACACACAAGTCCATGTTCTATTGGAGAGTAGTACTATGCAACTTTTTTGGATGTTATTAAAATTTATCAAGCGAAACACCCAGAGAAGTGACGAAAGCATAAATGCCCTGGCAGCACATAAGTCTATGGTTTCACGATATAGTACTATAAAACTTGTTGTGATGTTATTAAACCCCATTAAGTCAAATACCCAGGAGAAGTGACGAAAGTACAATGCCCCAGCACATAAGTCCATGTTTCAATGGAGAGTAGTACTTTGCCAACTTTTATGTGGATGTTATTGTAAAACTGTACGAAGTCAAAAACACCCAGGAGAAGTGATGAAAGTACAATGCCCCATAATATGGGTCCATGGTTTCTAATGAGAGTAGTACTATGCAACTGTTGCAGGATACATGAACTTACTTTTAAGTCAAAACACCTGTGAGAAGTGTGACGAGTACAATGCCCCAGCACACAAGTCCATGGTTTCAATGGAGAGTAGTACTATTCCAACCTCGAGCAAAGATGCGATGAAATCTTATCAAGTCAAAACACCCAGAGAAGTGACGAGGCACAATGCCCCAGCACAAGTCTATGAGCCTAATGAGAGAAAATATGTAAATGCATATGTGGATACAACAAAACCCATTTGTCAAAATACCTGTGAGAAGACAAAGCATGTAACGTCCCTGAGCACATAAGTCCATGGTTTCTGTACGGAGAGTATGTATCATGCAAACTCTATGTGATGTTACGAAATCCCATTTGCTTCAAAACACCACCCAGGGAGAAGTGACGAAAGCACAATGCCTCAGCACATAAGTCCATGGTTTCAATGGAGAGTAGTACTATAAACTTTATGGGATACATGAAACTTATCAAGTCAAAACACCCAGGAGAAGTGACGAAAGTACAATGCCTCAGCAATACAAGTCCATGGTTTCTCAATGGAGAGTATTATTATGAAACTTTGCTTAGAAGAAGCAGAAACTTATCGCAAGCTTCAAACACCCAGGAGAAGTGACGTAAAAGTACAAATGCCCCAGCACAAGTCTGCTTAGCTTCAATGAGAAAGTAGTACTATGCAACTCTTGCTGTGGATACATGAAACTTACTAAGTCAAAACACCCAGGAGAAGTGGATGAAAGCACAATGCCCCAGCACATAAGTCCATGGTTTCAATGAGAAAGAAAATAAGTGTGGCATCTCTTGCTGTGGATGTTGCTGAAACTTATCAAGCCACCCAGGAGAAGGACGGAAAGGCAATGTCTTCAGCACAGAAACTATGTTTCAATGGAGAGTAGTACTTTGCCAATCTTCACATGTGGATGTTAAGTGAAACTTGTCAAGTCAAACAATCACAGGAGAAGTGCGAAAGCGGCTAAATGCCCCAGCACATAAGTCCATGAGCTAATGAGGAGTAGTACGGCGGGTGTCTTGCTGTGGATGTTACGAAAACTTATCAAGTCAAAACACCCAGGGAGAAGTGACGAGGCACAATGCCCCAGCACACAAGTCCACAGTTTCATGGAGAAAGAATAGTCTAAACTTGCTTGGGATGTTATTGAAACTTATTTTAAGTGAAACACCCGAGAGAAGTGATTGAAAGACAATGCCCCAGCACACAAGTCCATGGTTTCCATGAGAGAAACAAGGCAAATTCTGCCGTGATGCGCTGGAAACTATCAAGTCAAAATACCCAGGAGAAGTGACGGAAAAGCACAATGCCTCAGCACATAAGTCCATGGCTTCAGTTTATAGTACTATGCGGCAACTTTGCTGTGGATGTTACGAAACTTATCAAGTCAAAACACCCAGGAGAAGTTAATGAAAGTTATTCCAGCACACAAGTCCATGGTTTCAATGGAGAGGTGGGGCATTATTCAAACTTTGCTGTGGATGTTACGAAACTTATCAAGTCAAAACACCTGAGAGAAGTGACGAAAGCATAAAATGCCCCAAACACATGTCCATGTCTTCAATGGAGAGACTACAAAATTGGCTGGACAACACAAACTTATCAAGTCAAAACACCCAGGAGAAGTGACGAAAGTACAATGCCCCAGCACATAAGTCCATGGTTTAAGGAGAGTAGTTCATGCAAACTTTGCTGTGGATGTTGCTGAAACTTATCAAGTCAAAACACCTAGGAGAAGCACTTGAAGCACATGTTCAACACATAAGTCTATGGTTTCAATGGAGAGGCATCATAAACTTTTAAGGATGTTAACAGAAACTTATCAAGTCAAAACACCCAGAGGGTTTTCTGGACGAAAGTATGGCTACCAGCACATAAACCACAGTTTCAATGGAGAGTAGTACTATGTAAACTTTGCTGTGATGTTAAGGAAACTTATCAAGTCAAAACACCCAGGAGAAGTGACGAAAGCACAATGCCCCAGCACATGTCCATGGTTTCAACAATGGAGAAAGAAAATATGCAAATTGCTGTGGATGTTATGAAACTTATCAAGTCAGCACCCAGGAGAAGTGATTAGTTACAATGTCTCCCAGCACAGGTTCACATGGTTTCAATGAGATGAAGTTCATAAACTTGTCAAGATGTTAAGGAACCATCGAAGTCAAACACCCAGGAGAAGTGATTAAAAGTACAATGCCCCAAACATAAGTCTACATGGTTTCAATGGAGAGCAGTACTATGCAAACTTTGCTGTGGATGTTGGCGAACTTATCAAGTCGAAACACCCAGGAGAAGTGACGAAAGTACAATGCCCCAACACATAAGCCTATGATTTCAATGGAGAGTACTACTATGCAAACTTTGCTGTGGATGTTACGAAACTTATCAAGTCAAAACACCCAGGAGAAGTGACGAAAGTACAATGCCCCAGCACACAAGTCCATGTTTTCAATGGAGAGTATTACTATGCAAACTTTGCTGTGGATGTTACGAAACTTATCAAGTCAAAATACCCAGGAGAAGTGACGAAAGTACAATGCCCCAGCACACAAGTCCATGTTTTCAATGGAGAGTATTACTATGCAAACTTTGCTGTGGATGTTACGAAACTTATCAAGTCAAAACACCCAGGAGAAGTGACGAAAGTACAATGCCCCAGCACATAAGTCCATGGTTTCAATGGAGAGTACTACTTTGCCAACTTTGCTGAGGAAGTTACGAAACCTATCAAAACCAAACACCCAGGAAAACTGACACAAGGACAATGCCCCCGTATATAATTCCATGATTTCAATGACTGCTGTGCATGTCTGGCTTTGAACTGCTTCATCACCCTCACTATTCTCCTGATTTGACTATCATTTTTTCCCCAACATAAATAAAATACTTGTCTGGGATGACGTCATATCTGCTATGGATGACTGTTTTGATCAACAGCATGAACAGTCTTCTTTGAACTTGTCAGTTTATTTGGAAAGTATTAATCGAGTTAATCATGAGAAAAGTTGATTTAGCTTGAATGATACTTCCAAGATATCTCTAATATTATGCAGAAAAGTGTAAGAGAGAGAGAGAGAGAGAGAGAGAGAGAGAGAGAGAGAGAGAGAGGAACAAAACGGAGATACTAATCTTGTGTTTTTTACGAGCTGATAAGATGATGGAATTAAATTTATCGCTCTGTTGGCGTGAAACCGAACTTTGGGCCAGCCATTTTCTCTCCTTTACTTTCCTATCTGAACGACGCTTATGATAATGCCAGAAAACATGGAATCATGCTGCTTGAAGACATGAATTTTGGCAGAACTAATGCCAGAGATATTAACAGAAACTGATTTGTTGTATGCATTCTGGTAAGATTTTGATAGTCCTTATTTTACGAATTGTTTTGTGGCCTTTTGCGACAGAAAAATATCATTCGAATCTACAGCAATATGGCACAAGTTACATTCTTAGTATTTTTATGTAGATTAGATTTTTAATACAAAAGTTCACGGTATACCAGACTCGTGTGCCACTCAATGTAGAGAACTGCTGCTAAAAATGTTATGAAAGGTGTGATATGAGTGAAGAAAAGAGAAGGTTATGAGGATAAGAAGAATAGATGACAATTATTTCTCATGACATCTTTATGTATCACATTACAAATCTAACGAAGACAATGCATATGAAATGAATTCAGTTGTTTTATGCGATATTCATAGAGGCCCCAAAACTCAGCACCCTAGGATAGTAAGAAGATTGCTACGGATTTACAGATGCTAATTTTACTCTTCAAAGATTATGTCATGGTTTGTTCTTTTAGAAAATCTTGAAAGTCACGCATAGTAAAGTGTTACTGAATGAGATGTTTTGTATAAGCGGAAGATGAGGTTGTAAAAACTGAAGATTATGAAGATAAGGAGAATATATTACAATTGAGCTTTGGCTTGAAGAGATTAAGATTACAGTGTTTAGGGGAGCACCAATGCGGGAGTCTGTTCTATAAAGTGGAAGTTCTTGGTAAAAAAGCATTTTCATTTGATATATGGAGACAATGTGGAGAATTCGACTCCGTGGAAGTTGCATGTTGTATGTTGGCTGTAAACGTCTGAATTGGTAGCACTAAATAATAAGGAATCATTTCCTATGGAAATAGCGATAGACGTACAAGTTGTGACTTTAGGAAATCGGCTGAATAGCAAAGAATACGTTCTCCAATACAAAATTATATATATAAAAATTAACGAAGATTGGTCATAAACAGTCAATAATTTCAAATGATTTGTTTGAACCTTATTTTTTTTTTATCGATACTCATATTTAAGAAGATATTCTGTTTTTAATTAAACAGTATTATATATATATATATCTGCTGGCCTGATTATTTACGATAAATTTTTATTACGAAAATGTGTGTCATTCGGCAGGATTCGAACTTGCGACCCCTATCCACCTAGGAGAAGCTACCGTGTGATCTGGCACGTCTTAAACCTCTCGACCACGAATGACCTTCAGTATAAACGAGGTTTTAATCGAGCCTATATAACACAATTTTCGATTCATCGCAATAACCATATCTGCTCTGAAATGTATCCTAATGTCCACACATGTCACGGAAATTAACGAAGATTAATGAAACTTAGTTAAAAACAATTGACAATGTGAAATGATTTGTTTGAACATTGTTTTTTATCGATACTCTTTATGTTTATATAATCAGGCCAGTAGATATAAATATATAATACTGTTTAATTAAAAACAGAATATCTACTTAAATACGAGTATTGATAAAAAATGATGTTCAAACAAATAATTTCGTATCTATCTATCTATCTATCTATCTATCTATCTATCTATCTATCTATCTCTCTCTCTCTCTCTCTCTCTCTCTCTCTATATATATATATATATATATATATGCTGAAATATACGCAACATTATATACTCCAGTTAGATTTTGACAGATAGTTAATACATAATGTTTTTATATTTATTTTTTCACCCAGATGCAAGACCCAAGAACCACTCAAAGTAGGTTATTACTGAATGAAGTTGTTATATGAACGCAAGAAGAGGTACGAAGCGCACAATTTGTAGTAGTTCAAATGCAACTTCTTCGCGGAATACGAAGGCAATGAAAATGATTCCATCGATGTGTGTGTGGCATGGCCGGTGTAGCTAGGATGGTTTGAACAGGTAGAATCTAGGAATGAAGCTCGTAAGAAGATTTGCTATGAAAATATTGACAGAACATCGAAAGAGTTGTGACGTTTCGTGTGTGTGTGTGTGTGAGTGAAGTTGTAAAGTGTAGAATAATTCATCACCCACGATGTAGACACTTTTGGAATTCCTCAAGAAAAGATTACATTTTGACAGGAACTGTATTCTTGGTCAATCCAAACGTGGAACTATTCAGTTGCAAATATTAAAATTGTTAATTTCAATTTTATTTATAAATCATGTGACTAAACAAGACTATAAGAAAAGAAAAGAGACCGCTGTATTTTTTCAGGACAACATTGGCCATCAGAAAGACACCTCACAAGTAAATAAAAATATAACCTGTTTAACATAGCTAACCACTGAACAGAGGTAAGTCATTTTTATCCCATAGGTTACTATGGAAGAGAAGATAGAAGAACAATTTCCTAACTTATGAAAAAACAATAGAAATGTGGTTCTACAAAGTGTGTTGAGTGAAATACGTGATACACGCTTGGGTGATCATGTCTCTTTCGAAACAGGACTGACTTGACTGAAGATTATCCCGCAGTAGGTTGCCATTGCTTTCTGCAGTAGACTTGTTGCCAGCCAAAGCTATAGAACCCAATATGTCCTGTTATTTCATACATAGCTAGAGGGAGAAGAGATGTATTTTATTTTTGAGTAGTATTTAGTGGGGGATCAGTTTATAACTTCATAACAATAGAAAACCGATCCCCCACTTTATGCCCAGTAGAAGCCGTAATTATGTTTCTAACCATTACATTCAGTCATTCAGTTAAGTGCCATACGTCATACACGTTTGAGCGATCATGTCTCGAAAGAGACATAAATGACTGGGCAGAAGATTATCCCGCGGTAGGTTGCCATTACTTTCTGCGGTAGACTGGTTGCCAGCCAAGGCTATAGCACTCAATCTGTCCTGTTATTTGACTCATAGCTAGAGAGGAAGAGATGTATTATATTATTAAGTAGTAATTATTGGAGGATCAGTTTATTACTTCATAACAATATAAATATGATCCCCCATTCTATGCCCAGTAAAAGCCTTAATCATGTTTTCAACTATTATATTCAGTCAGTTAAGTGCCATACGTGATAAATGCTTGGGCGATCATGTCTCGAAAGAGACATTACTGACTGGGTAGAAGATTATCCCGCAGTAGGTTACCATTACTTTCTGCGGTAGACTGGTTGCCAGCCAAGGCTATAGAACCCAATCTGTTTTATTACTTAATCCATAACTGGAGGGAAGAGACGGATTAATACTTTTCCCATGGGTATTTGTGCGCAAGTGAATGCAAGGAATTCAACTGGAATTCGAACGTGCCTTTTCGATTTGTCGTTCCGAGTCGATATCCACCGCACCACAACGCACAACCGGTTCTAGAAAAGGATGCTGAAAAAATATGTCTTGAACGCGGGAGCAACGAGAAAGATTTTAGGAAAATGAATACAAAAAAGGCGGTTATATTTCATGTCGCTTCTTCGTCTGTGAGGAGATTGTCCAACATTCGTTGCCATATGGAAGGATTGATATTATGTAACAATTCAGTATTAGTATTATTTATTTCTAATGAAATTTTCCTGTTTATTAATACATTGTTTAGCTTTAAGATGGTAATTTTTGCTATCCTAATACACCTTCGGATTTCATTGTTGTACTTTCCATTTTCTATTAAAAAATTTACCAGATAGTTAAATTGTTGTATTTGTTCGATTTTGGTTTCTCCAAATTTGCAATTCGAATATTAGGCCGTTACTTTTGCTATTAGAAAATTATTGTATGTTTAATAATTGTCCGGATGTAATTGTTCTTCATATTTTCATTTTTAAAAATGTTACTGTCGGAACAGCCGCAACCACTGACAGATGTTATTTCTTTTTATTTATAGAATATGTTTGAATATCTATTGAGACTTAAATTCACGCTAGACCTCAAATGGTAATGGGAATATTAACCGTTTCCTTATAAGGAAACATTTGACATACATTGACCGAGCAGCTAGTAGTGCTTTCGGCCGAAATTTATAAAAGCTCTCTCTTTTCAAGAAAATAAGTTTTTTATGTTCAGTAGCTGTTATTATTCTTTCCAGTAGTGATGGAGTTTCTTTCCTAACCTTTTATTTGAGGTAGTGTGGAATGTCAACATCTTCATTATGTCATTATATTCTCTTCGAGTTACATGTGCTATCCGTTTTAATTGTTGCTGCTGTTGAAGTTCTGAAGTGATATGGTTTCTGTTTGGTACAGTTATTTGTTTGTGATTACTTCTTGTTTATACAATGGGAATTTGAACATCTCTTGGGACCCAAGTACACCCCAGACCTCAAATGGTAATGGTCATATTAACTGTTTCATTATAAGGAAACACTTGGCATTCATTGACCGAGCAGCCAGTACTGCTTTCGGCCGAAATTTATAAAAGCTCTCTCTTTTCAGGAAAAAAAAAATTCTTAAGTCCAGTAGCTGTGAGCAATCTTTCCAGTATTGATGAGGTTTTCCTTCCTGATCTTTTATTTGTGTGGTTTGTTAACATCTTGATTATCATTATTTTCTCTTCTAGTTACATGTGCTATCCATTTAGTTGTTGCTGCTGTTGGTAGTCCTCAAGTAATATGGTCTCTGTTATAGTAAATATTTAATGCTGAGAGACAGATCTTTAAAATCTGCGCGTTTGATAAGGTACGACATGTTTCACAAATATTTCAATTAGATATGTCTGCCCCACAGGAAAAGTAGTTTGACGTAGAAAAAAAATAGCAATATACAACCAAAAAAACAAAAAAAAAAAACAAAAAAAAACAACAAACAAAAAAAAAGGATTTACTTTTAGTCCCTATTTGCGCTTTCAACTGTCGTAAAAGATCCTGATTTCATCACAGTTCGCCACAATTCCCAGAAAGAGATCGATATTGCTAACGGTAAACAGTGATGGACATAATCTCGAAACGACGCAGTTTCCGTTTTTTTGTTTATTCATGCGAGATTTGTTTCTCTAATAGTTATTCGTTTAACGAAGCCGTAATCATCATGACTTATTTTTTTACCTGGTGCATGAAACTGGTAATTAAAAAAATAGTCATTTGCTAAATAAATAAATAAATAAATGACTGCATAAAAGTGTTGTTTGCTTAAAAGCATTGCCGCCAAACGGATGCATGTGACCCATAATAAAATCGTAGTCTATATCGCCAAATTTCGAAAAAGAGCAAATCTTTACTTGGCTTCGATTTGCCAAAAGACTCGATAGGTTTGGGAAGATTCCAGAATAAATATTTAAAGAAAGGGTTTGGAAGGAAGTTATTAGGTTAAGTTAACAAATTGCTCATTTGGAATACATTCCTTAGTGGTCAGGCATGAATGTCGATAAATGTGAAAAGGAATGAATGAAAAAACACATACACTTAGTGGTCAGGTATGAATGTCGATAAATGTGAAAAGGAATGAATGAAAAAACATACACTTAGTGGTCAGGTATGAATGTCGATAAATGTGAAAAGGAATGAATGAAAAAACACATACACTTAGTGGTCAGGTATGAATGTCGATAAATGTGAAAAGGAATGAATGAAAAAACACGTACACTTAGCGGTCAGGTATGAATGTCGATAAATGTGAAAAGGAATGAATGAAAAAACATACACTTAGTGGTCAGGTATGAATGTCGATAAATGTGAAAAGGAATGAATGAAAAAACACATACACTTAGTGGTCAGGTATGAATGTCGATAAATGTGAAAAGGAATGAATGAAAAAACACATACACTTAGTGGTCAGGTATGAATGTCGATAAATGTGAAAAGGAATGAATGAAAAAACACATACACTTAGTGGTCAGGTATGAATGTCGATAAATGTGAAAAGGAATGAATGAAAAAAAAGATCTTTGTTAAATGAAGTTTTGATAATAATACAAAAAAGTGGAAACAAATCCTGGGCATGATAGAAAACTACATCCGGCAGCAAGGTCTCTAATCAGAGAATTGGATGTTTTCAGGTGTGTGGAACCACCTCTTAATCGCTGCTGTTACCAGGTCCACACTGACCCAGGGTGTTAACACCTGTTAGGGTTTCAGCTATGGGCAAATAATTACCTCGCCACAAAGAAAAACAAAACACAATGAAAGTATAAAAATATATTTTTATAGTAAAAACACCAGCAATACGTTTTTAAGTAAAAAAAAAGAAAAAAATACCAACAATACCTATTCATAATAAAATGACGGCAAAATATGTACAAATAAATACACAACGTCTTTATTATAATAGAGAGGATATATATATATATATATATATATATATATATATATATATATATATATATATACTTCTTCATTACTCAACGACATAACACTTGCAAAAAATAATAAGGCACTGTTAAAGAGCAAACACGCGGCAAAAGCTTTTATAACGTAGTCAATTTTAATAGTTGCTAGTAAAGAGAATGAACTGAGCCGACGTTGCTTCGCTTTTGTCTCTCTCTCTCTCTTGATCGTGATAGGATATATATAGTGGCAAGACTGTCACTGGTGAGCAGGGGGTTACGGTGAGCGATAAAAACACGGTACAGGGGATGTCGAAGTAAAAGATAAGAGATGGATGGGAATCAACTAGACAGAAGATGGCAATCGATATACAGATGAATATATATATTTTAGTGTATATTTGGGTAGCAATCTTTCATTTAAACATGTTTGGTTAAAAACGGTTGATAAGGAAGATTTTATTTTTTTATGTAATTTTTACAGTCTTCCTACATGTTTTCTTGTTGCTGGAGATAAGAAGTGTAAAAATGTTCCATAATTTTCGATTTTTCAAAAAAAAAAAAAAAATACCCACAATAAAGTGGAAAATTGTAAAAGAAGCTAAAACATGTAAGTCCTTAAATGAACCATGTTCATTATGTTTATAGGAAAAACTATTTATTATTAAATCTCTTAAGAATAAAAAATTTATTAAATAAACGCAACGAAATAAATGTCACATGTAGACATTGTAAATTATTCACATTAGAAAATGGATAAAATCTAAATGAAATGACATGCATATAACCAACAAGTGCTTAAGAAAAATAATTACTGACGAACTATATAAAAATAAATTGAAACATAGAATTATTTTTTAAAATAAATCTTTCTTTTTATAAAAAAACTTTACAACAAATAAATAGATAGACAAAAAAAATGATATTTTATAAAAAAATTTTTTTTTATAAAAATAACTTTACAGCAAATAAATTTTATTTATTTATTTGTTGTAAAGTTTATGATAAGTAAGTGAAAAATATAGAATTGGTACTGAAATAGAATATCACATCAAAAGCAATAAAACTGAAAGGAGACGAGAGGAAAAAAGGGAAAATGATAAGATCAGGTTAAAGGCAGGTTAACATCTTGACCGTTAAGGAGGGAAAAGAAACAAGGGAAAAGGGTAGGATGAGGGAGGAAAAAAAGAAAAAAAGAGAAAAAGTTGGTTAGTATGTATTTTTTGGGGTCAAATCTCAAAATGAATCTCCACTCTGATTAGCCAAAAGAAACACACATGTAAATTTTATATCTTCCCACATACATACACAGCAAACCAAAAGTTTTTATCATTTAAATGTAAATCATTTGCTCAACCAACAGCAACATTGCCTGATGATGAGAATCTATCTCGAAACAGAAATTTCCGTGTCGCAATGTACAACTAATTCATATCTATCTATCTATCTATCTATCTATCTATCTATCTGACATAGTACACTTGGTATGTAAACCAGGTAAATTCCAAAAGAGACGAACTCAAGAGAACTCAATGTTAAATTCATTTATTTAATAGACTAATATAATTTTTAAGGATTTTTGATTATTGCTATGGATAATACATATTTCACTGCTTTGATGTTATTATCGCGGCTCGTTATTGTATCTCTTTGTCCTTTCTTTTTCTCTTCTTGCTTTTCATTCTGTTTTTTTCTGTTTTCCCTTTTTTCTTTTCCCCCTTTTTTCTCTTCTTTGCATTAATCAATCGTCTATCATTTCTTTATCCTAGATTTCCTCTTTCTTTGGGGTTCTTTTTTGAATGAGAGAGAAACTTTTCGTATGTAACCGTTACAAATGTCTGTTCTAATATAGACATGTGAGCGTCTATGCAAAATTAAATAAAAAAAAAGAAATTTTTTGGGGGGGGTGGGTGATATTTTGATTACCTAGTGTTGTACCATTTGGGTCTGACGAGCCGCGATAATGACATCAAAGCGGTGAAATATGTATTATCCATAGTAATAATCAAAAATCCTTTATATATATATATATATATATATATATATATATATATATATATATATATATATATATATTAAATCAATCCTGTGTCTTTTAACCTCAGATGTTATTCAGAATTCATGACAACTTCTATGTTTTAATTACCGACGATTTACTTCCGAAGACGATTTACTTCTGAAAGGCGTCTAAAATCCCCCTCATATTTTTTTTATTTTCCCTTTTTAATTGAGATACTTTTGTATCTTTCTTAATAAAAAGATGATCCTTTTAAAAATAATTGTTAATTAGTATGGTAGTAAAAAGAATTTGTTTATATATATATATATCATCAATACATTTTATAGTAAAATGACCAGCAATACATTTTATTTTTAGTTGAGAGGCATACAATTGCATTGAAAATGTATAAAACTGAAATAATAAAATGCTGTTCAAAATATTTAGATTTCGCCGTAGAGGTTGATACGCCGCTAAACAAAAACTACCAAACTACCTGATTTGAAACGGTAAAAAGTCAACAATTAAAACAAATCTAGAAGATGCCACATTGTATCTGTAGACTTTTGTTTGAATAAAGTGTTATGGACCTGGTTAAAGTCTGAAAAGAACAACACGACCACAAGGACAGAAATAACAAATATATATTAACAAGAAATAACAATACAAAATGTGGAAGATGTTAGTGTGACTGTCAGTCTGGTTTGGAGTGAACTATTACCAACTCGACTCTCATTATTTATTGTATATAATACAATTGTGGCACAAGGCCGGTTTGGGGGAGGGGGTCAAAAAACTCAGGTTGGTCTTCAGTACCTATCCTATACCTAGCTAATCCGACTCACGACCCAAACATACTTTACAATTTGCTCATCCACCACAAGAACTTGTCCATCAGCATTCTATTCTTCATATGACAAAAATTACCATCTTAAAGCTAAACAATGTATTAAGAAACAGCAATGCGTTTAAGACCAAGCTGCTGTGTGTCAATCATCACAGGCAACCTCTCCTGCGCCCCATAAGCATGGACCAAGCGAGCCTCCTCGAGAGCAATACACTTCTCCTCCTCGGCCTTACTCTAAATTCACTGCCAGGAAGGTTGGGTCACTGTGTCGGGCCACGATGTTTTTCCCGCCTGAACCCATCCTGCATATATACAAATCAACCATTCGTCCGTGCAGGGAGTACTGCTGACATATATGGCCAGACGCCCCCGTTGCCCATCTCGGTGTTCTTGACAGGCTCCGAAGGAGAATCAGTAATGTGATAGGTACCGACTTGGCGGCTCGACTCCAGCCACTTCCCCACAGACGGGATGTGGCCCCCCACTTTGTCTGTTCTATAAATACTTTCATGGCTTCTGCTCCAACGAACTTAAGTCACTGGTGCCTCTGCAAAAGGTGTTTACAGACTTGCAACTGGGTCTCACCCATTCACAGTTAGATGAACCAAATGCAGATGACAGTTTTACTACTGCAGCTTTTTTTTCTCGCAGTTCCCGTCTGTGGAACTCGCTTCCTTATTCTTGCTTTCCTGACGGCTACAACCTCCAGGAATTTAAATGCAACGTCAATATTAATCTCTTAACCACTTGACCCTTGTTCTTTCTTCACCACCCTGTATATCCTTCCTTTCTCTCCACCTCTGCAACTGTCATCACACCTGTGTTCCCTCCCTTCTCTTGCTCCTTTCTAACCGGTTCGTCCCTCTCTTCACTCTCTCTATCCAGTGCTTTTACTCTTATGTAGCCCCCCCCCACACACATCAGTGGCGCTACCGCCTTGCTCGGGGTGATATGATTAAAAAAAATAATAATACTGAATTGTTACATAATATCAATCCTTGTATTCATTTTCCTAAAATTTTTCTCGTTGCTCCTGCGTTCAAGACATATTTTTTCAACATCCTTTTCTAGAACCGGATGTGCAGTGGATATTGACTCGGAACCACAAATCGAAAAGGCACGTTCGAATTCCAGTTGAATTCCTTGCATTCACTTGCGCACAAATACTCTTGGGTACCCTTGTATACTTTAATACCTCTAGTTATGGGTTAAATAACATGACAGATTTGGTTCTATAGCTTTGGTGGGCAACCAATCTACCGCAGAAAGCAAAGGCAACCTACTGCAGGATAATCTTCTGTCCAGTCAGTCATGTCTCGAAAGAGACATGATCGCCCAAAGCGTGTATCACGTATGGCACTTAACACACTTTGTAGAACCCCATTTCAATTGCTTCTTTATAAGTTAGAAATTGTTCTTCTATCGTCTCTTTCATATTAACCTATGGGATAAAAATGACTTACCTCTGTTCAATGGTTAACTATTATGGTTTATCAATGGTTTAAGTGTAAAGTCATTAGTCATCTCCTATCTTGCTAACTTGCATTCTTTCTATCATGTTCATTTCTTCATCCACTCCACTCTCGGTATCTTAACCCTTCTCTTACCCACTTCCTGACACGCCCTTAACCTTTCACTCTTTCTCATAACTTTCCTCCGATGTAACCACCTGCGCACCGGTGGCAATAGACTGCCTTGCTTGGGGTGATATGATTATAAAAAATAATATTGAAAATAAATTTTCTAGTGCCGCTTAAGACACGGCTATCATGGATTCTGATCTTATTTACATGTTTCACTTAGGTGATTTAAAATGGATGCTGAATTAAACATCTTGTTCAGTATCAAATATTGACAAAAGAGAGAGAGAGAGAGAGAGAGAGAGAGAGAGAGAGAGAGAGAGAGAGAACGCGCGAGAGAGGTTCAATCTTTTATTTATATTAAATTGAGCGTGTGTTGAAATAATATTTCTCAATAACAGACACATGTCAACATGGAGCCGAGTAAATAAAATAGTGACATTCTCGATTATCCTATTTATTAGGTTAGAAAGAAAGTCCTGTGGTAGTTTAAGATGAAAAAAAAAAAAAGCAAAAAAAAGCAAAAACAAATACTGATTTGCTATTAATTTATTCAAGATAATATTTCCCCTCATGATCAATAATATAATCTCATCTATTTGGTAAATTGTTGATCCCTCGGGCGTAAAATTCTTCACGTATCGATGTAAAGAAACACTCAATATCAGTTTTAAGACCGCCATAATTAAAAAGAGTGTTTTCGCTCTAAATATAGTGCAATGATCTGGAAAGATGGTAGCCAGATAGAGTAATGTCGAGAGAGTGAGTAGGATAAAGCAAAACTTTTATATTTATTGCGATAATATTTTCCTTGGTAATGCGAGTAGTTAACAACAAGTCTTTATGATTATTTTTCTGTAAATTGTTGAGCAACGTATGTAAATGATGACAACACTTCTCAGATTAACTGTTTCGCTATCCACCTAGGTGTTCTTGGCAAAATCCAACGGAGAATCTGTAATGTGATAGATCCCGACTTGGCAGCTCGGATACAGTCATTTTCTCACCGGCGCAATGTGGCTTCCCTGTGTCTGTTCTATAAATATTTTCACGGCTTCTGCTCCAATGAACTTAGCTCACTGGTGCCTCCTATATATAAATTTACTCGAGCCACAAGATCAGCAACTAGGTCCCACCCTTTTACTGTGAAACCAAGAAATTGTAAACGCAAATTCTACTCCAGCAGCTTCTTTTCTCGCACTTCCCGCCTGTGGAATTCCCTTCCATTTACTTGCTTTCCCAACAGCTATAATCTCCAAGAATTTAAATGTAAAGTCAATAGTCATCTCTTATCTTACTAACTTGCATCCTCTCTCTCATGCTCTCTTCTATGTTCACTCTACTCTCGTCAGTATTCTCATTCTTCTCTTACCCACTTCCTGACACCCTCTCTAACCTGTCACTCTTTCTCATAACTTTACTCCTATGTAGTCCCAAAACAGTGGCAATAAAATGCCTTGCTTGGGGCGATATGATTATAAAAAAAGTATGACATTTTTGTTTTCTAGTTTTCTTGCGAATTACTTACTATTTTTCTCGTCTACGGTTTATAGAAGATCAATACTGATAAAACTTGGTCGTCTAGATCGAGAGTAATC
This sequence comes from Ascarosepion bandense, assembly GCA_037127315.1. Classification (NCBI taxonomy): domain Eukaryota; kingdom Metazoa; phylum Mollusca; class Cephalopoda; order Sepiida; family Sepiidae; genus Ascarosepion; species Ascarosepion bandense. The sequence continues at coordinate 1,782,294 of JBBBDQ010001631.1, read as the reverse complement.
GTCGAGAGAAACGTTTCCCCGATTGAAAACAGTCAGACCATTATTAACATATCCAGGCTTTTGAAACTTCCTTTCCGTAGAATATTTATGTCGCTTCCTTTCTCCAGGACCCCCTTTAAAAAAAAATTGTACAGCATACAGTATCTGATATAAGTCTGATCTAGGCTCAGTTTGAAAGGATAAAAGCGATATAAAAATTATTCACTTTTTATTATCTGTCCTGAATACACTTTTACGAGTGATGAGGCGATGCTGTGCCCTCGTGGGATCATGACAAGATTCGGGTCTTTCAACATCACCCAAAGAGATCCTACCGGAACAAAGCTATTCCAGTTAATCCTGTAACCGTCAAGCGCACAACAACAGATTTATAACTGTAACTGCCAGTTATGAAATAGTAAGCGTCCAATCAGAAACGCCGTACGTCACTTCCGCCACGGCTAAGACGAGACAAACTGAATACTCATTTTTCTCTTCTTGGAACAGCACGTGGAATAACCCACACTCTTAATGGCTTCCTCCAGACTTAAATGTTAAGCGATTTCAGTAGTTTGTGACGACATCATCGGACGAGAACGTCACGACCAGCAACAGCGACCGAACCAACCGGTCAGCCGGGTGGCAGTGTCACAACTGGGATCGTCACGACCGTCAACGAGAAAGAGCGTCACATTAGAGGGCCAGCCCCGGGCATAAGGTGTCACAAGTTAATTTTTCTCATCAAGCCTTACTAAAAAAAAACTCATACACTTTCACTGAACATATGAATGATAACCAGAACCTTCTTTTATCTATCTTTCCTTTTACTCCTTCTTTCTCTTCCTTGCGCCCTCCCCAAGCAACGATCTCTGTCATAGATCTCCATGGGTCAAATCTTTTAATCTATAGCTATTTCGAGGCCTTCTGTGCAGATTCTGAAACAGTTCTAATGGCCTTTCTCTTTTTCTTCCATTGACTCCAGGCCAGATTAAAGTTCTGCATAAAGATCTCCCTACAAAATTACGGGATCCAACTTCAATTGGAGACAGATAGTCCGGCATTGGTTAGACCTGCATTTCTCTATCAACTCCTGGTATTTTTTCAAGCTTTCTTTCAAAGGCTTCTCCAGATTCTCCTCCCAAGGTACCATGAGTCCGATCATAATAACCTGCCTCGAGCTTAATGACCAGATTACTAAATCCGGGCGTAGGGAAGATGTCGCTATCTGCTCCGGGAATTTCAGTTGGCTCCTGAGGTTTACTATCAATTGCCAATTTCAGACAGAAGAGAGTATGCAAGCTGACAATTTACGAACCGAAGAGGAGTTTTCGTCAGCCTTGACGAAATACATCGCCTTCATTTCAGCCTTTTAACCACAACTGTTGATTGCTGCAGTCATCACATCAGCCAATTTCTTAAGCACCTGATCATGTTCCTCCAATCACTAAGGGCCCTGGAACATGCACTTAGGACATGTTTTAGCGTCCCTTTCCCGGCACAGAGTGTACATGATGATGTTTTACTCACACCCCGAAGTATAAAGTTTGCAGGACTCGGTAGCATATCATACACAGATTTTACAAGAAATTTTACCCGACTGGTTTCGGAGTGCCAGATCTCCGACCAGCTTATTTTCTTTCGTAAGAAGTTCTCCCATCGTTTCCAGGCTCCGTGTTGGTGGCTTAGTCCTACCATCTTGCATGTTCTTTTTTCCTCCACGCTGGAATGATTTCACTTTTCTGTTTATCCACAATTCTATGGACTCGGTTACCAGATAAGAAGCCCAGTCCCGCATGGCCAGATGTCACCGGCCCCACGAGAGCCCAATGACTTAACACGAATTTCCAGTCTGACAATATTTCTTAATTAATGCGCAGTTATCAATTACGCAAGAACAATTTTGTATGTGACGTTTTTTTAATAATACACACTTATCAAGTGAAATCTGGAGTTGCAAAATTTGAAGAGGGTCGCATCAGGGCCCTCAAAGAGATACGCCAGAAAAGAAAGGAGCACAAAAGCACCGTCCACCAGCTTTGGTCTGCCTCCTGCTTCCCATGCCCCTGCCGACAGAGGAGAGTATGCAAGCTGACGATTTACGCCCCGAAGAGAAGTTTTTGCCAGCCTTGACGAAATATGTCACCTTCATTTCAGGTTTGCAACCACAATTGTTGATTGCTGCAGTCACCGCTTCAGACAATTTCTTAAGCACCTGATCATGTCTCCACCAGTACCACACATCCTCAAGGGCTCTAGGACAGGCGTTTAGAATATATTTTAGAGTTCCTTTTCTGGTCCAGAGTGGACATGATGATGTTTCACTCATCCTCTAAGTATACAAGTTTGCAGGAATCGGTTGTATATCATAAACGGACTTTACAAGAAAGTTCTCCCATCGTTTCTAGGCTTCATGCTGGCTTAGTCCTACCATCTTGTATATTCTTTTTTCCTCTACGTTGGCTCGTACCTCCTCCAGAATGATTTCCCTTTTCTGTTTACCCACAACTCGGTCACCAGGAAAGAAGCCCAGTCCCGCATGGCCCGATATCACCGTCTCTACAAGAACCCTATGCCTTAAACGTTTCTCTCTAATACCAAATTCACTCCTTGTTCTCCATTTCCTTCCAGTACGGACCTTAATACCCGCTGCTACCACTTTTGGGTCCTTAGAGTCCCTATACTGTAGTAATTCTCTTACCCGAGAGACTACGAATTTCTCCACCAACCCTTTAAATGGGAGTTAAAGTATATTTGAATTGCCATATAACGCGGTACTACTGAAACTCCTTGGCAGTTCTAGCCATCTACGGAGGTAGCCGTTAATTTTCCTTTCCATGGACTCCACTGATGTCATTGGAAAGTCATAGATCAACAAAGGTCAGATATTTTCGGGAGCACAGCGTGTTGATCAATCTATGCTTTAAAACGGTCTGGCAGTCCAGACTTGTCGACCTTGGCAAGCCACAATTCTAATTCGGAGATCGCCACCCAGTGTCATTTAAGAAGCGATTGGAAAAACTTTCCTCAGGCTCTTCACAGGTTTCTCTGTCAGCGTTGGGATAGCAGTTCTCAATATCGAGAATCTGAAATTACCCACTACTTTTCCTTTTCTTCATTACGAACAATCTCGACTTTGCAGGCTTGAAACTAATTCTCATTAACATCCTTACAAGTCTTCGAAGGATCCACCTACTCCCTGTGACCGAAGATGTTTTAATGGCTATATCGTCCATATATGCTCTGACAGGTGGTTGATGCACACTTGTTTTCATCGTAGGTTCCCGATACTCATCTTCAGCCAATTTGACCATCATATTTATGGCGAGGGTAAAAAGGGTTGCTGAGATCGTACAGCCAGTAATACTACCTCTCGAGTTTGAGCCAATCGGAAACTATAAACTCGGATGATTCGGAAAGAGCTGAATGCGTCTGATGGTGATAACGAATGTACGACAGTTCAGAAAACTCTGATAGTTCTGATAAGAAAAAACTCCTAAATTTGTTGGTGGGAGCCTCAGATTCAACGCGGGAGCTTATATTCAAGTGCGTTGAGTTGGTAGTGTTGCCCTGGGTCAAGAGGGTGGCTGCTAGAAGACCTTATATCTGGTAATAGAAATCTGTACTATGCCACACAAGCAGAAAAACCCAGTCATGTTTGTTAGACAATTTCTTTATCGGCCGGGGAGGTGGGTGCAGTTGGGCGAGAAACCAATAAAACTCCTTGTAGCACCAAAGATGGAGGATTAAACAAACTTAAACAAGGAGACCACCAAGAAGAGAAGCAGGAGATTCCAAAGTTGTCTGGAGGCCGTAACTGGAGTCAATGGAGATTTTATTAAATAAATTTACTCCTTAGTATTTTATGATATTTTTGTGTCATTTTGGTACCTGTTAAAATGAGATGTCAGTGTTATTTTCATTTGGCGTCATTTAGACGATAATTCATCCATCGCACCCTGTATATCTGTGAAAATGAGATGTCAGTGTTATTTTTTATTTATTTTTGTGTAATTTAGACGACATTTGATTTTTAAGGAGGAAAATTCAGAAATGAGTTCTTAACAGTGAATTTTTTCTAGTGAGTTTGTGTGAGTATTTATGTGTGTGTGCGAGTTTATACATACGGTGCATACACAATAGGTATACTTATAAATATTTGTGTGTATGCATGTACATGTGCAATTACGCATGTACTGCATATAACACACACACACACATATTTGTTATTAGCGCGGTATTTTTTTTATAAATATTGTTAAATTTAAAAGTTAAATGATAATACTATTATTATAAAATAATTTTTATATACAGTCTATGTAGACGCAATCTCATGTTCTTAAACTTGTGAGAGTAAGCAAAAACACATAGTAAGAAGAATTGCATATTCATTTCATAAAGTATTTGTACATATATATATGTTTTTTTTTAGAAATTTTTTTTAGATATTCTACAATTTCATGGGTAATACGTATTTCGCCGCTGACCTTGCTGCTCGTCAGACCCAAATGATACAACAGTTAATCTTCAAAATATTCCAGAAAATAATTACACACAGACGCTCACGTGTCCATATTGAGAATAGACATTTGTAACGGTAATCTAAAAAAATTTCTCGCTCATTCAAAAAAAAAAAAAAAAACCCAAAGAGAGGAAGAAAAAGAAAAATATAGACAATTGATAAACGGAAAGAAGAGAAAGAAACAGAGAAAGAGAAAGAGAACGAACAGTATACAGAGAAATTAAAGTTATAGATCGACTTCAGCGTCTATTGCAATCCATCTGCTTTCTTAGAAAAACATGACATGGAAATTTAACATTAAAATTTAGTTTTAAATATAATGGGATATATTTACGGTAAAAAATAAATTGCAAATCATAATTTTTAATACAAATTAAAATATAACTACTTTAGTATTATATTATAAATATATTTAAAATAATTAAACCTTTTGAAAGAAAAAATTTAATTAAATATAGAAAAAATAGAAAAATAGAAAAAAAAAACGGAAAGAAGAGAAAGCAACAAAGAAAAGAAATAGAAAAAGAACAAACAGTATAAATAGAAAGGAAATTTTTTAATTTCCTTTCTATATTTCTATTTTTCCTATTTTTCCTACATTTAATTCTTATTTTTTTTTTATAATTTCCATGTCATGTTTTGTGCGTAATTATTTTCTGGAATATTTTGAAGATCAACTGTTGTATCATTTGGGTCTGACGAACAGTAAGGTCAGCGGCGAAATCCATATTGCCCATGAAATTGTAGAATATCTAAAAAAATTTTTTCTAAATTATATTACTCTGTTAAATTAAATAAATTTAACATTGAGTTCTTTTGAGTTCGTCTCTATCGGAATTTACCTGACTAATATACCAAGTATTCTACGTTATATATATATATATATATATATATATATATATATATATATATATATAGTGTATCGAGGCAGCAAATAATTTTCTAAACGTTTACTATTAAATATAAGAGACAATGAATGTCTATTTTGTTTAACCATGAGCCGTTCTAAATGTCGTATTTTGGCTTTAATTTCAATTGAAAATAAAGACAAGAATTTTCCAACATTTGAATAATTTTTCATTAATTTGTTTCTAAGCTTTTGGCTCACATGAGCCATCTTCAGAGAGGTTATTTAAGCGGTAATACAATAACATCTACCATCACCGACGATTTTATTTTGTGTTGACATAAAACTCCACTTGGCAACGGCAATAGTCACCAAAAATAATAAACGCAGTTCTCAAATTTGCAATGCGGTTCTATGACGTCACACCGCGTGATAGCGCGAAATGACAACCAAACCATGTATTCAAATGCAATAACACATTATGTTCGGATTTAAAGGTGATTTTATTGAGTGTTGGTTGTTTAGATTTGATGTACATGGCCTCCAATATCTGCAGGTTACTCTTACTATGTGTATGAGTAAGGATCACCGTATTGTTGACCGAAATCTGTCTGATATTACTTACATGTTTATGTTTTTCAGAGAAATGTTGTTTAATTGTACTCTGATCAGAAAGATGACATGTAAGTCTACGGGAGAGCGTGGTTGTAGTAAAACCAATATATGTACTGGATTTTTTATTAGTATCAGAGATGCCTCTTATATTTAATAGTATATTTTTAAAATATATAACACATAAAGAATGTCTATTATGTTTAATCATGAGCCGTTCTAAACATCGTATTTTGGATTTAATTTCAGGTGAAAATAAAGACAAAAATTTGTCCAACATTTGGGCATTTTTGTTATTATAACATAAACCATTTTTAGAGAGGTTACAGGGACGTTAACATAAAGACATCCACCATCAACGATTATTTTATCGTGTGTTGATATAAAACATTGCTAAGCAACGATAACAGTCACCGAATAGCAGAGACAGTAAATTTGTAATGTGAGCCGAAAGCTTAGAACCAGCCTAATAATATCCAAATGTTTGTCAATTTTTATCTTTATTTTCACCTGAAATTAAAGCCAAAATACGATGTTTGAACGACACATGATTAAAAATAATAGACATTCATTGTCTGTTATATTTAACAGTTTATATTCAGAAAATTATCTACTGCCTGGATACATTAAATACACACACACACATATATAAAAGTATACCCCCCATATATATATATTTGACAAATTGAAAACGTTTCAATGAAATTAGATTTGATTAAGGGTTTTTCTTTCAGTGCAATATTTTCCATTTGTTTAAATTCTTAAAACTTTGTCGGAATTGTATGTCCTACTTTAAACACACGCACACATACATATGTAAACTTATTTATAAATGGAACTTTGTGTGTGTGTGTGTATATCCGTTACCTATAGACTCCGAAACGGCTGAACCGATTTTCTTTAAAATTTACACAGTCGTACTCTAAGCGTCTGCGAGTGTTCTTAGCTAGGTTTTGTGTCGAGGTACCCCCGATAAATATCGAAAATCGATAATCGAAAAAATCGGGTTATAGAAGGAGTGGTCCGATTTTAATCAAATTTGATACATTCATAGACAAAGACATAAGAAACGATATTCAGAAGTTTCTAGGTTGCAGTTCTTACAATAGTGCAGAAAATCGACAATATATATATATATATATATATAAAAGGTAAGATGTTTGTTTGTGTGTCTGTTTATCTGTCTGTATGTCCTTTATACAAATCCACAATTTTTATCCGATTCTCACCAAACTTCACTTAAATATTCTTTAGGCTGAGTCTGAGCTCCAGGACCATGGATTAGTTTTAAAGCTTTCATTATACCCGAGCAACGCCGGGCTATACTGCTAGTATACATATATAATTACAATTAACTATGTAAATAGGAGTACGCTTTTTGAATAATAAGAATTATATGTCACTTGGCGGTATTAAGATTTTAGAGAAACTTAAGTTGGTCATCGCCAAATAATTGTTTGAAACTATTGCATCAGACACATTGGAGACGTTTATTCAAATCTCATTGCTGTCATTTAGGTTTTAAATGCAGTAACTTTGATGAATTACAGAACAAAGGTTTACCATTTGGGAATAAAAAAAACGCTCTACTGTTATCGTGCCTTAACACTCTCTGGCATTGAATATGGTCACCGGTCTCTTTAGAGACGTTTATTCGAATGTCAAACATGTCTTACACGCTGTAATTCTGACGCGTCAGAAAACACCAACTTGCCAATTGCAGTTACACGTTTGTTTTTACATTAGCGTCCTTGAGCGCTTTATTTCGAATACAGCTCTCCATGGCGTCCTGAGTGCAAATCCGCGTATTATCTTCGACGTGTCAGAAAGCACGGACGTTTGTGAATCGTAAGCGGTTGAATGACTTGCCTATGCGATGGAAGAACAGTTTTCGGCATCAGTTTCTTTAGAGGAGAGTGTTCGAGGATGTGCGTTGCGGTGCAGTGGATATTGGCTCAGAACGAGAAATCGGGGAGCCGAGTTCGAATTCCACTTGAATTCCTTGCATTCACTTACGCACAAATACCCTTGGAAGAGATATTAATCCATCTCTTCTCTCTAGTTATGTTAAATCATAGGACAGATTGGGTTTTTCTATAGCCTTGGCTGGTAACCAGACTGCCACAGAAAGTAATGGCAACCTACTCGGGATAATCTTCAGCCCAGTCATTCATGTCTCTTTCGAGACATGATCGCCCAAACGTGTATGACGTATGGCACTTAACTTACTGACTGAATATAATAGCTGAAAACATAATTAAGACTTCTACTTGGCATAAAGTGGGGGATCAGTTTTATATTGCTATGAAGTAATAAACTGACCAACCACTAATTACTAATTAATAATGTAATACATCTCTTCCCCCTCTAGCTATGGATCAAATAACAGGGCAGATTGGGTTTTATAACTTTGGCTGGCAACCAGTTTACCGCAGAAAGTAATGGCAACCTACTGCGGGATAATCTTCTGCCCAGTCCTTCATGTCTCGAAAGAGACATGATCGCCCAAACGTGTATGACGTATGGCACTTAACTGACTGACTGAATATAATAGTTGAAAACATGATTAAGGCCCTCTACTTGGCATAAAGTGAGGGATCAGTTTTATATTGTTGTGAAGTAATAAACTGACCCCCACTAATTAATTCTTAATAATATAATACATCTCTTCTCCTTCTAGTTAAAAGTCAAATAACAGGACATAAAAAAAAAAGAATTAAAAAAAGGAAATGAAGTCTGTTAGATTGTTACGTGATGTCTGTCCTTCAGTATGACAGCGAATGCTAGACAATTTCATCAAAGATGAAAAAAGGAACTGAAGAAATCGAAATGTGGTTCTACAGTAGGATACTGAGAATACCATAAACGAACACGCGAGCAACGACGAGGTTTTGGAGAGAACGGATACGAGAAGGAAACTGATACTTAACATTAGGAAAAGATAGCTGAAGTTTTTGAGACATGCAATGAAGAAGGAGGGCTTGAAAAATCTGATGCTCATGGGACGGATAGAAGGGAAAAGAGAGAAGGAAAACAAACGCATGACATACTTGAGGGCCTTGAGCAAATGGATGGTGGAGCGAAAATTGAGTGGGATAACAGGAGAATGGGTATTAAGAGCGACAAGGGATAGGGTGATGTGGAAGGCCATGATTGCTTACGTCCTGAAGGGACACGGCACATAGAAGAAGAAAATATGAACTGATCACTAACTTAATTGGATGGTTTATGACACTAGGTTCGCAGTCAAAGTTCTTTTAATTTTCTTTCACAGTCGCACATCAAAAAAGTGTTATCCAGGTAACTGATGTTGTTAAGATTATGACCAATAATAAATCCCAGCGTATATCCTTGTTCTCTTAATATCTTGCTATTTAATAATGGTGAAAGGACTCTTTCTGTTGTGGGATCACGGAAATTTTTCCCACCTGAAACTATTCTGCACATATACAAATCTACCATCCGCCCGTGTATTGAATATTGCTGCCATATCTGGTCGGGTGCCCCTGCTGCTCTCCTTGGGCTTCTTGACAAAATACAAAGGAGGATCTGTAACGTGGTTGATACTAACTTGGCAGACCGGCTGCAGCCGCTCTCACACCGGCGTGATGTAGCTTCCCTGTGCCTCTTCTACAAGTACTTTCATGGCTTCTGCTCCGATGAGCTTAGATCACTGGTGCCGCCTAAGCACGAATTTACACGAGATACTAGATTAGCAACTAGGTCCCACCCTTTTACAGTTAAACAAATAAGGATGTAACCGTAAATTCTACTCCAACAGCTTCTTTTCTCGCGCTTCCCGCCTGTGGAACTCCCTTCCACAAGTCTGCTTTCCCGACAGTTACAATCTCCAGGTGTTTAAATGTAGGGTCAATAGACACCTCCTATCACACTAACTCCCAACTATTCTCAGAACACTCTCATCTACCCAACCCTCATTCTCGGTGTCCTCACCCGCTTATCACCCACCCTCTGTTATTTCCTATATTTAATCAGCCTTTCTCCACTCTACGTAGCCCCCTGCACAGTAGTGGCAGTGACATGCCTTGCTCGGGGTGAAACGCTTATAAAAAAAATAAAAAAAAAATAAAAAAAACTGATATGTAAGTTACCGAGAGATACCGGTTATCCAGAGACTACCTCGTCAGAAGTCAGACTAGCTCTGAGCTCCACTCAGCTAGAATAAATATACACGGATATACTATTTCCAATGACTTCTTCGAGACTTGTGAAAATTTATTTCTTACTAATAGTATTGCTGGATTTACTAACCTGCATTCAAGTTTGTATATTACGTTCAATATAACCTACTTTTCTATCTCCATATCTGTTTTTGTTGTTCATTATTTTGTGCGGTTCCTCACCTGGAATCCACAACACTTTCTTTTCTTCATTCTCTTTTAGGTATTTACTGAACACATACTCTGTTGGTATGCAGGCTGTTTGTTCCCACTAACGGTTCTGCTTTACTCGAATATCTTTCCTGTGCAAATCAAGGTTTCCTAGTATTTAAAATAGTTTTTTTTTGTCATAGCATATCAAATAACTTTGTATAATCTTAGATATAGGTCTTTCTGTATGTATATGGATTGCTCTGGTAGAATTCTGATAATAATAAAAGCATTTCTTGTTTCAGTGTATTGAATAAAACTACAATATTCTTAACATATTTTCGACCTGATTTTACCAAAATCACTATTGGTTAGAATTTTAATAGTAAATTTAGTTATGTCGCTCATCAACCTGGTTTCTTTGGAATCGCTCTGAAGATATATCTTCAGCTGTCATAAAATTAATTTATCATATCGCTTACGCTTATCAGTCGCCAAATCGTCAAGGGCTGATAGCATCTCAGGTTACGCCGCCTTTTTTTTCTTTTTGTCTGGTTTTCAGTGCCGATTTTACCTCGGTTTTTAACACTGCTAATCTTTCCATGCTTTTGAGTAAAAGAGACGAGTCTCCTCTTTTGTATTCGTTCCTCCCTTCTGCTATCTCTGTCTTTCTATAATGCGAGCCTCTCTATGAAGGGGGCAAGTTTTCTGACTTGTCATTTCTTTTATATTTTATGCCTGCCTGGTAATTTCCGTAATTCTTGAGAGTAGAATATGTCGCTTATGATGAAAAGGAATGAAACAGAAGAAAGAAAATAAGGAATATAGATGCTGAAAACAAAAAGAGGAGGAAGAAAAATCTGGGCAAAATGACCAAGGGATGAAAAGGATTAAAAAAAAAAAGAGAGAAAGGGAAATAAAATAGTCTAAAATTAACAAAAGAAGAAGAAGAAAAAAAGAGGAAGTGGAAAGAAGAAAAAATGGATGAAAAAGTGAGCAAAAAAGAAGAAAAGAATACAATAATAAAACAAACAAGCATACTTTCATATTAAAGAAGTAAAAACAGGAGGGAGAGAAAATAAAAGACTTTGCAGAAAAAATAATGACAAGAAATAAGGTGAAAATAAAAATGAAATAAAATACTTTAAGAGGAAAGAAGAAGAAGAAAAGAAAAAATCCACGAAGAAGAAAAAGAAAAGAAAAAGGATAAAATAATTGAAAAATGAACAGACGATGAAAAGCAATAAAATAAAGAAAAGGTGAATAAAATGCTTTAAAAGTAAATAATGAAAAGAAGCCAAAAACTGGGAAAAATGAACAAATGGTGAAAAGTAAAAAGATAAAGAAAAAAAAGGAATAAAATGCGTTAATAGTAAATAATAATAAGAAGATAAAACTGGGGAAAAATAAATAGAAGAAAAAATAATAAAATAAATGAAAAAGGGAATAAAATTCTCTAACAAAGAAGAAGAAGAAGAAGAAGAACAACAACAGCAAGAAGAAGAACAAGAATTACAAGAATAAGAAGAAGAAACTGGGAGAAATGAACAGATGGTGAAAATTAATAAGGTAAAGAAAAAAGTGAATAAAATGCTCCATCAGTGAAGAAGAAAAGACAAAGAAAAAAAAGAAAAAGAAGAAAAAGTAGAAAATAAATCTGAGGAAAAGACCAGGTGATAAAAAGATAAAAATAGGAATAAAAATGCTGAAAAGAAGAAGAAGAAGAAGAAGAAGAAGAAGAAGAAGAAGATGATGATGATGATGATGGTGATGAAGAAGAGGAAAAATAAGACAAATGAAATAAAATACACTAAGAGGAAAGAAAGAGAAGAAAAGAAAAAAAAATCCATGACGAAGAATAAAAAGAAAAGGAAAAGGATACAATAATTGAAAGAAGAAGAAGAAGAAGAAGAAGAAGAAGAAGAAGAAAAAGAGGAGAAGCAGAAGAATATGATGATGATGATAAAGAAGAAGAAGAAGAAGAAGAAGAAGAAGAAGGAGATGATGATGATGGTGAAGAAGAAGAAGAAGAAGAAGAAGAAGAGAGTCGAACTTTTGGCGGTGGTTCAGTATTTTCAATTTTCTTGTGGTTTTTATTGATAGATTAGCGTCACTCTGTGCAAGGGTAAATAAATATACTAACCGAATTTCAGTAGAAACTCTTAGAAAAACAAGGTGGACACCTCGACTGTTTGAAAACTCGTTTCTATCATTCAATCATTTTTGGCACAATTCCATTGGCTCCATACAGTTGAAAATCAATATCATCGATCTCAAATTTGCAACTGGCAGCTGAGATATACTATGTCACACTATTATTTCCCACCAGTTTTAGTTGTTAGTGTTCAAGCCCAAGTTAGGATTTCGATTGCGAATTTTAAAGGCATCTAATACGATCATCTTGTTCGTTAAAATCAATACATATATATATACTTGTAAAATCTGTAATAGGATTATAGTATAAGAGCTTATTACTCGATTTTTAATGTTTTTGTTTAAGCAGGTTGTTTCTGCTCACACTTGGAAGATTGGCGCAAAACGATCTCCCAGTTTCTCTTATTTAAGCTTGTACTGCTCGATGCTTAAAATGGAAGTAAAATTATCAACAACAAGACAAACATTTACTTGTACTTAAACAACTAATTTCTCTGCTTTTAGGACGTCGTCACCAAAAATGACGTTTATTTCTCTTTAGAGAACTTTCTTAGAAACCATGAAAAGCTTTATCAATCTCAAAGGTACATATCAATGAATTTATTATACATATACTTATTAGAAACAAAAAGCCTTTGTTTTCTAATAAGTATATTACATATACTAATAAGTATATTACATATACTTATTAGAAACAAAAAGTCCATCCCCTCTGGTACCGAAATGCGAGAGCTATTCATGTGTAGCAATTATGAGGTTCTCACCAGTGTAGAGTTCAGCTGAGAGGTATTAACGACAAAAAATTTCGACAGACTTCAGGCGGAGAATTTTTTCAAGGCAACGGACTGATGGTAGTATATAAAGGACGGTGATAACTGAAGTTGACTTCAAAGTTGGCATGACCCTGCCCCTGATGGAATCATGAGTCACGTATCTGTGACCAAGGACAGCCTTCATGTCGGTTGGGGTCTAACCTGTGGAGGGACTGTTTCCGCCTAGTATATTTTACCAAAGGCATACTAAGCAGGAATGTATACTTACCGAGACATGTTAGTAGAGGTGGGGAGCTGTCCAGGTGTTTAGCTGCATAGCGACCCTATCACCACAACCAGTCATTGGAATTATAATAATGATTCCCATATTATTTATGATATTATGAACAACTCTCAAGAGTAATAATAAAATCTCATACCTCCAAATGTTGTAAATATTTCCAATAAAGATTGATATAAAATAGAATTCATATGATATGATCATTGTATAAGTAGATACTGGAAATCTTACCATCTATTGGATAATACCAGTTTCATTGTGAAAAAATTGATTTGCATATTAACACCCGTTAGAGTGCGAATCGATATAAAAGACTAAGATAGATAGATAGATAGATAGATAGATAGATAGATAGATAGATAGATAGATAGAAAAAACATGAATAGACTGCAATAAATAAATAGATTATTAGACAAAGATAGAGAGATAAAGAGAAACATGAATAAAGTGAGATAGATAAAAACAGGGTTATGTAGATAAATACGAATAGACAAATAGATAAATATATTATTAGACTGGTATAGATAGAGAGATAAATACATATGATCAGGCTGAGATAGATAGAAAGATAAAGTGATAAATATGAATAGAAATAGGTGTATATATATATATATATATATATATATATGAACGAAATGAGATAGATAATGAACAGACTGATAGATAGATAGATAGATAGATAGATAGATAGATAGATAGATAGATATGAACATACTGTGATAGATAGATAGATAGATAGATAGATAGATAGATAGTAGGCCTCCGTTGGTCAGGATTGACCATAGGTAGAATCCTAGTTGTCTGCTTGGCTGGAGCATCGGCGTCTGTGACTCTAGAAACCAATGCGTGAGTGACAGTCTTTGTTGCAGAGGCTGCATTTATTTTTTGTTTCTGGTCTGTCAGAGCTGTCATTTTGTTTTCTGCGAACCCGCCTCTCCATGGCGACTTGTGTTAGTTGCTCCTCCCTTGATTTGAGTTGTTGGGCCAGGGTTCCTCTCGATTTGGTCCGGTTGACTGCTACGCTCTCCCATGACTCCGTGTTGATGCCCACAGCCTTCATATCGCGTTTTATGATGTCACGATGCCACAGCTGTGGCCAGTCAGTGGGTCTTCTTCCAAAGGCCAGCTCTTCATACAGGAGGTCTTTTGGAATGCGACCGTCGGGTATATAGTGGACATGGCCTAGCCAGCAATGTTTGCGCTGTTTAAGGAGTGTGAACATGGTGGGCAAACTCGCGCGAGACAGGACTTCAGTGTTGAGCACCTTGTCTTGCCATGAGATTCCCAATATGCGTCGGATACTTCTCACGTGGAAGGTGTTCAGACACCTCTCGTGCCTGGCGTACGTGGTCCATGTCTCACTACCATATAGCAGTGTACTGATGACACAGGCGTTGTACACTGCAATCTTTGTCTTCACTGTCAGCTTGGAGATCGTCCAAACACGTGTTGTGAGGCGCGAAAGATTTGTGGCTGCCTTCCCAATTCTCTTGTAGAGCTCTATGTCCAGGGCGAGGTTGTCAGTGATGGTAGAGTCAAGTTAGGTAAACTGATGGACCGCATCCAGCTCATAGTCATTGATGGTGATGACCGGTGGTGCTGCGGTACCTTGACCCATGACGATTGTTGTTTTTTCAAGCTAATGGTCACCCCAAAGTCTCTGCATGCCTGAAAGAAATGACCCATCAATGATTGAAGTTTACGCTGGATGTGGGATGCTAATGCCGTACCATCAGCAAACAACATATCTCTGATAAGGACTTTTCGTACCTTAGTCTTGGCTCAGAGACGGGCGAGATTAAAAAGCCTGCTATTTGATCTCGTATGCAGGTAAATCCATTCCCATGATGTGCCAAATGTGTAATTCAGAAGTAGCCCAAAGAAGATTCCGAAGAGAGTAGGAGCAAGGACACAACCCTGTTTGACCCCGCTGCAGATGTTGAAAGGCTCCGAGGTGCTGCCGTTGAACTGTACAGTATCCCGCATATCGTTATGGAAGGACTCAATCAAGCTCTGCAGCTTGGTTGGACAGCCAATCTTGGACAGGATTCTGAAGAGGCCCTCTCTACTAACGAGGTCGACGACTTGGTCAGATCGATGAAAGCGACCTAAAGGGGCATCTGCTGTTCTCTATCCTTCTGGAATTGACGGAGCTAGAAGATTATGTCTACTGTTGATCGTTCTGATCGGAAGCCGCACTGCAACTCTGGGTAAACATGTTCGGCAAGCTTATGCAGACGGAACAAGATGGCCCGATCAAAGACTTTGCCCACGACGCAGAGTAGAGAGATGCCTCTGTAATTGTTGCAGTCGTTTCCCTCGCCTTTGTTTTTATAGAGAGTGATGATTGATGATCGTAGCGTCCCTCATGTCCTGTAGTACAGTCCTTTCTTCCCAGCACTGGCAGAGAACTTTGTGTCGAGGAAGCAGTAGGATAGTCTTGCAGTGCTTGATAAGATCAGGCGGAATTCCATCACTACCTGGAGGTTTCTCTGTGGCCAAGCTGTTGATAGCCTCGTTGAGTTCCTCTGTCATCGGCTCAGTGTCGAGCTCTTCCACGACAGTCACCAAGGGCTGCAGTGGTCACAACATTCTGTTGTGAGTAGAGGTTGGAATTGTGTCCCACCCATCTGTTGTCTTTTGCCTGTGATGACTACCCAAGTGGTGGTTTTGATGGGAGCTGTCTTCTGTTTTATTCTGCACTGGTCCCATTATTTTTTTGATGCCATCATACATTCCTCTGATTTTCCCTGTGATTTCTGCTGTCTGAATTTTGTCACTGAGCTCTGTTTGTTGGCGCAGTGTGTGGCAGTCTGATGCACTTTGCTCCTGACAGCCCGAAGGATTTGTAGGTTTTTCTCGTTGGGTGACCACTTGTACTCTGCTAGAGCGGCGCGCTTGGCTTTAATGACGGGAGTAATCTCGGTAGACTTTAACTGAAACCAGTCATGTAATTTCGAGGTCTTTCTCCCAAAGGTGACCAAAGGTGTCCCGTAAAGTAGCCCACTTCTCTGTGGCAGTGTTTCCGATTTTTGAGGTTTTCAGTTCACTCTCCGTTCTCTCAGCAAACTACTCCACAAGGTTTAGTTGTCTAATCTTGTTGACATCAATGCGAGGATTTCCTTGCTTCTTACCATGATGTAACCCCTTCGGCTGGAGCTTGAGTTGGCAGTGCACTAGGGAGTGGTCTGTGTCAAAGTCCGCGTTGCGATAAGAGCGAATGTGAAGAACGTTCTTAATGGCCGTCCGTTTGACAAGGATTAAGTCCAACTGGTGCCAGTACTCTGAGCGTGGGTGTTGCCAAGAGACCTTGTGCTGGGGCTTGGTTATGCACAGGTTGTGGTATGTGCATAGATCGAGTAGTCACTGGCCATTGTTGTTAATCTTGCCTAGACCAAACTGTCCAAGGTACGAGGGCCACGAGCCACGAGCAGCACCCACTCTGACATTGAAGTCGCCCAGGAAAACAAACTCCCCCTTGTTTTGGATGCTGCTGCTGATGGCTACAAGCTAGTCGTAGAAATCATTCTTGAAGTCCGGTGTGGCAGAGAGTGTCAGGGCATATACGCTGATGAGGGTAGCAGGACCTGGTGTGGTGTTGAGGCGGAGAGTGATAAGTCAGTAAAAACTGTTACTACCTGATTCAATCATTCAGGAGGCTGTTTGTAACTGCGAAGCCCACACCGTGTTGGCGAGGTTCGTTCGAGCTCTTTCCCAGCCAGAAGAACGTGTAGTCTTTCTCCTTCAATGATCCAGAGTCTGCCAGACGTGTTTCATGCAGTGCAGCAATGTCCACATGAAGTCTCTTGAGTTCGTCATTGACAACTGCATTTTTCCTGGAGTCACTGATATCCTGGAGGTCTTCAGATGGGCCGGTCGTCATAGTCCGGACGTTCCAACAGCCCAGTTTTAGAGCTGGTTTACTCTGAGATTACTTGTTCCCTGGTGCACATGCTGCGGTCTATATATTGGATGTCGCCTAATCTTCATGCATCCAATGAAGAAGGCAGACCGTGGCGGAATAACACCTGACTGACTGGGGGCTGTCCAGCTTGAGGCGAGTGGTAGCTGTCGAGTGAGATTAGAGAATCTCTCCCATCGACCAGAACGACTCCTGGCGCTGATGCCCTACGCCAATTGAGCTGTATCTTATAACCGATGACTGTCATTCCATGTGTTGGGTCAACGCCAAAGGCGAAGCTGGAGTATTCGCTCCAGGTTGAGCGCTTTGGTGCAGCATGTTCGGATGCAAACCTGGGCAATATGATGTGAAGAACAGGCCGTTGTACATGTATCATGTCCCCACTCTCTACGTCACTGATTATACTAAAGGAACGACAGTGTCGTTACAATTTGAAACCAGTGCCATCGCAGGAGCTGTCAGAACTAGTTGACTACAACAGCGAACTGCCTTAAGAACTCCGACTTTTGATTTTACCTCGAGGTTTATTCCTGAAGTCTTTTCCATGACTGGATATGGCCGCAAGGCAACGGAGGTTTGAAATGAGGGTTTTTCTTTCCCTAGGTGAACTGCCTTCCCAGACAGACGGATAGATAGATAGATAGATAGATAGATAGATAGATAGATAGATAGATAGATAGATAGATAGATAGTACTTCTCCTGGTGTGACTATCACGCAAGAAAACCTAGTCTACTGTGCCAGTTAACCAATATCAGGTTGGAAAGAGTTGGATTCATGATTTTCTCAATGGCATTAATATAAAAATCACGACAGACTCTATGTTATTTAAAAAAGATGGGAGATATGATTAGAAAAATACACCCAAACATCACATGAGGATTTACCAACTAAATTGCTTGCAATGTAAATACACTTACAGTCAATACATCTCAAACTCTAAAGGCTGACATCTGTGAACACAAGAGAGTCTACGGTAAGACAAAAATTTAAACTCACTTGTAATACACCGGGACAAGACTAGTCATAACTTTGACTTTACAAAAGACACTCTAATAAAAAAAACCCGAACATAATTGTTTGCGTTGAAAATACTTTAAGGTAGTCCAAGTAAAAAAATTTACCAGCTACTATAAGCACACGTCAAGAACACTTATTACATCACTAACCTTTATTAAGATCTATTCTTACAGAATCTAACGTATATTTAACTACTACGAACGTTGCTAACGTAAAACACTTTCTGAAATCAAAAGGCGAATAACCTCCAAGCATAAAAATAACGCATACATATATACATTATCATCTCATTCCTGCATAGACAAACTAATTACGATACATTACGATACACATGCACACAAATGTTGATTGGCAAGTCAAATGCACGTGAAGATAACTTAACGATCTAAAATCAAACAACACAAAAATAAAAAGACAAGAAAATTTTACCATATCTCATTCCCTGATGAAGCTTTAATAAAAGTGAAACATGTTAGATTTATAAACGTTTCTATTTGTTCCGTCTCCTATATATATAACAAAAATTCCAATGTTTAAATCCGTTGAATAGCCATTTCTACAAGGACTTCCTCGCCGTTCCTGAAGAAACGAGGAAGTCTTCGTAGAAATGGCTATTCAACGGATTTAAACATCGGAATTTTTTTTTAATTTTTATATTTGGCTCAGTAATTAGAATATAATGTTTACATCGGGCCCTCCATCTTGATCAATTTTAATATTAATGAAATTAATTTTAATTAGGATCGTTTCTTTTATTTGCCTACCTGATTATCCTGTTGGATTAAATATATATATATATATATATATATATATATATATATATATATGTGTGTGTGTGTGTGTGTGTGTGTGTGTGTGTGTGCTGATATCAACAGGAATTCAGTATAACGAAAAGGAAACATTTTACTCAAAATATATATTTTACGCAATAACCTTTCTTGTTAAAGCACTTAATTCAAAAGTGCATATTAACATATCTTGAATATTACAGAGTAAACATTTCAGATCAAAAGTTATATCATAACTGATATTATACAGAATATTTTTCTTAAGACCTAAAGCCTTTGACAAAAAAAACAAAACAAAACAAAACATCAAAAACTAGAAAAAGAAAGAAAAAACAGAAGACCAAAAGGTAAACACGTACCCGAGCAGTAAATTAAATCACTCAAAGCCTAGTCTCTTCAGAGCAAAAGAAGCTTAACAACATCAATCGCTACAAAAGTTTCACGCTCCCGCGATCTTTAGGCGATTATATATATATATAATATAGATTACCCTAACCTGAACTCTGCCAAAAACAAACACTTAACCCTAAGACCCGAAAAAAAAAGAAGGCCAACAGAACTCAAAACACAGACCAACCCCTCTAACACCCAAAAATAACAAATCCAACACAAATAAACTGGCTTTTCAACTAGATAATTCTCATTTCTAAAACATCACCTGAAGATGAAGCCAAAAACATAATTTTTTGTGTAGTGATACTATGAATTTAAAGACATTGTAACAACCATTACAGTATATATATATATATATATATATATATACTAACAAAATAGCAAGATCGCCAAGACCGACCGCGGTTTCGCACAACGGCTCGTCAGGGCAAAGGCAGATCATGTACTAACCAAATAAATACACACTACTAAGACTAACCCATTAGCAGAAGAGGTTGGATGGAAGGAAAAAAAAAAAAAAAAAAAAAACCTGGGAGGGGGGTTACTATAACTTTCGATATCCTAAGTAAGAAACTTCATTTTATGCATTCTACACTTATTTAATATCTCAGTTCTAGAGTTAATAAGCCTATTAGCGGGTTCAAATTTAGCTATAGCTAGCTTCTCCTCATCACAAAGTTTGCAAAATTTATTATTCTTATTACTGCTAGGGCACTTTTTTATTATTTCCCATTTCAGAATTGGGTTCTTTTTACTTTTGGCTTTTATTTCCCATACATAGGTAGATAAAGCCGTGCTATGTTTATATCTAGCGTTTTTGAAAGAAGTTTTATGATTATAAAACCTACTTTTAAAATTATCGTGTGTAGATCCTATGTATGTCTTGGGGTTTTTGTCATTTTCGCTAACATAGACCTTAACTTTGTAGACTACACTTGTCTGATTACAATTACCCTCAATCGGGCAGTCCTTTTTAGCTCTACAATTACACTTATGCTCCTTAACGTTATTATTGCCGGAGGCCGCCGTATTCTCTTTCAGTTTACTTTTGTTGGTGTTATTAATAATTTTACCTATATTAGGCATACAGGAGTAACTCAACTTAATAGTATTCCTGTTAAATATCTGCTTAAGTCTATTATTTGAGTTGAAATGTCTATCTATTAAATTAAAAAACATTTTTCCTATCTTGGATCTGACTTCCTTATTATATGGGGGGTTGAACCATATAATTTTTCTTGATCTATTCTTACTGGCTTTTTTATTTAAACCTTGGTTCGAAAATTCTAACTTTTCTTGGTGCCCACTTTTTTTTAAGGCCATTTGAAAAATTTTTTTGTTTTTTTCAAAAACTTCCCTATTTGACGAGTTTGTAGACAATCTAACCTCTATACCTCTAGGAATACTTTGCAGAATATGTCTAGGGTGGTTAGACTTTTTATTAACGTAAATTGGGGCATAGTTCCTTTTGATGTATGGTGTTATTATCCCATTGGCAATGTTTAACGTTATGTCTAAGTAATTGACTATTTTCACGTTATGCTCTATTTCTATTTCAAGCTTATGGGACTTAAAAAACTTTTGTACTTCTTTTCTCATTTTGTCTCCTAATCTAGGCGTGCAGTTTTCTATCACTATCAATCCATCATCCCGGTACAGGCCGTGATTATGGAAATCTATTATTTGGTTTAATTTGTGTAGTAATAGGCACCCTATCAGTTCAGCCACTTCCGCACCATCATATGCCCCTATTGGGTTATCAAACCCTTGGGCATCAGTCTTTTTTATCCAAATTTCATCATTGAACCATAATAACGTTTTACGGCAGTGCCAGATTATTTCTAGTTCCTCCTTTTTTATTTCGTTATACTCTTTCGCTAATTCTAACGCTTCTGAGAGTAACTTAGCCGTTATTGATGGATAGAACTCCTTAATATCGTATTTAATGAATGCAGATCTTTTATCGGGATTTATATCTTTAAACCATTTGATACAATCTCCAGTGGATTTCCACTGGTTAATATTAAGATACATACGTAGATTGCTGCAAATGTTTTGAATTATAACCTTACTTATTCTACCAAGTTCTGTTTTTGTAGGATTTATAAGTCTAAACTCAGGATGGTTTGGAAATGAATCTTTGTGATCCTTAACTGTTAGGAAGCAGCTCTTCAATCCTATCTTTTCCACCTTATTATGCAAGTTAAACTTGCCTACTAACGATGTAGCCTCACTATTTATACTATCCATAACACCTGGTGCTATTTTCCTATAGTGCCTAATTACCGAGTTCTTAACTTCTTTGTTGAATTGCTCCTTAGGCAAAGCGTACATGTTAGTATTTTTATCTCCTTTAACGTAAATTTTAGTGGTATTTTTACATTCTTTTACGGTGTCCTTTAATTGTTTTTGAAAGGGGTTTTGCCCTAACTTTCTGTACTTAATTTTTCTAATGATGCTAATTAGATCTTTCTCAAACGCCTCTAACTCTTTTGAGTATGGCGGGTGCCTATAAGTTTTAAATCCGTAACTATTGTCATCTTTATCATTTAAATTGTTTAGGAAGAAAAATGCCCTCCATCTTAACCTGCTAATAAAACTCTCGATCTTATGGAGTAATTGCTTTTCATAAAAATCCTTAGAAGGGATCGGGATATCTTTGAGTGAACATTCTATATCTATTTGTTCCATCACTAGTTGGTATAAAATGCTCAATGGATAAATCCAGAGCCTATAATAATAATAATAATAATAATAATAATAATAATAATAATAATAATAATAATTATTAACCGTTAGAGGGTTTTTTTTCTTTTTACTGGGAGGAACCGTATGTATTGTCGGTCCCACGCAGTTTTCTTTTTTTCCCCCTCTTTGCCCAAAGCTTTATAGCCGAGGGCAATAACGGATTTAGATTCTGCTGGTCATTCATAGTCTTAGAAAGTCCCTTCTATAAAATTTTGAGATTAGAATACACGCAGAGTCGGTTTAATAATAATAATTATTATTATTATTATTATTATATATATATATATATATATATATATATATATATATATATATATAAAGCCTGCTATATATATATATATATAAAACCTGCTATATATATATATATCACTCTTCAACAATTAATTGAGTTCTTTCGGTGACTGGTCTGTGTATATACACCGCTTATATATAACACTCTAAAATATGCCTTCTCTGATGTTAAGAGCCTTAGGGGTTAGCGACTCCGACTGACACCAAATCGGTCGAGTTTCAATCCCGGCCAGAAGCAAGTGGATGAACTGTGATACAACGAAACAGGCATGTATGTGGATGACGAATATATATATATATATGTGTGTGTGTGTGTGTGTGTGTGTGTGTGTGTGTGTGTGTGTGCTGACGGAAAATAAAATAGGCACAGTTTTAGCGTTTAATCTAAATAAGATTATGTATTTATAAATGATTTATACATGTATCTGGGGAACGAGAGTTATTTCCCTTGAATTTTCACGCTTCCTGTTTTAACATAAATATTTTCCCGTAACTAGCGAAGGAAGATTATTCTACATGATGAACCAGGTGCCATCTTGGTTATCAAGCAAAGTAACTCTTTCCAATAATCGTTGCACATTTCTGTTTTTGCTTGCAAGAACCAAATTACGATAAGACTATATATATAGTGTAATGCTAGGTTTTCTTAGATCTTATTAAAACTGTGACAAGCATACGCGTAACTCAACGTTTCATGGTGAATGACCAGATGATATAATCCGTCTGTAGTTGAAGATTTAATTCAAAGATTGGGTGATATGGTGCAATCAGAATAAAAGCACTCTGCGGTCTTGGACAATTAAGTATTTGATTAGGTACCTAAAATGTTCTAGGCATGATCTAAAAATCACGCCTAAAATGTTTATACTCCTCCTCAAAAAACCGATTTTGATACAACACCTGGAAAAATATAAGTTTTATTGCTTAGGAGTCAACATGTTATTTACTTAGCTTTGTTCAGTCTAGCAAATAGAGCTAAAACTTTTATTAGAGGAATGTATTGAAAATCAAAGGAACATATTGTCAACTATCAGGAGTTCAAGTATGTATTACTTGGAGGCAAAATAAGGCTATTGTACGTATAAAGCTCTTATATGGCGATAAGGCTATTTTTTACAGTGAAGGTCACTTTGTTCAAGGCTCGGGAGTCACTCTTTGTAAAGGGTTACAGAATATGAGGCAGAGTTTATTCGGATATGTGGGTAAGACAACGGTTAATGCTAGACATGAACAGGTTAAGATTGTAGTGATCGGAATAGCATCCGGTTGGGAGTCGGTTCCACAAAACCGTAATTCGCGGGAAGAAGATGCTCGAGTTGAACTTACGTCTCACCAATTGAATACAGGGGGAATGAAGGTGGTTCGTTACAATGTGCATAACATGGCGGGTCTTAATAATTTGCCACTCACAAGAACAAGGAGGCGCTTTTGGACTCTTCCGCCCAAATACAACAGCAATACTCCATTTTAGGCCTGACTTGGTTCTTCTAAAGGTAGAGAATAGCAACAGGAGGAGTCAGGTAGTTACTGATGCGGTACATTGAAGCAACCATTTTCCTACATTTTTAGCGATGGATCGTATGCACGAAGGCTGGGTTAAGTTTGAGGCCCAAGGCACGGGGTATTTCCGAGGGGGCGTCCATTTAACGTGACTGGTGTTATTTCAGGGTTCGATCGGCGATGGTTAAATATAACTAGTTTGGTTTTTTGAATGCAACGAAACCGTTTTTACTCCTACTGAGATGTTAAAGTTAGATCAATGGAGAGGTCAGTGACTAATATCTGGTTATTTATAATTTTGGTGGTGCACCTATATGCCATTGCATCATCAACATAGATATTTACAAATGATCGTAGTATACTCTATGGCAGATCATTTATGTAAAGTAAAAATATGGTTGGTCCGAGAAGCAACCCCCTGGGAACTAGCCGTTGATAACTATCTTCAGAGACCAACCAATTAGGAAAGACTCTATTTTTAAGAAAACTTTTCCAGGGATTACATAGGTAGAGAGCTTGAGCAGCAATCCTTTGCACCACAACTTTTCAAACGCCTTTGAAATATTTAATGCTGTAGCCCTTGTAATGTATTTGTTGTCTAGTCTCTCACCGATTCTGTAGTAGTAGTAGGAGTTAGAACATCAGCAGTGGCTCGAACCGATCGAAACTCATATTGCTTGTTGCTCAAGTGGAGATTCTTATTTAGGTAATCAACAACATTCTCGTTGGTTATAGGGTGTCCACAAAGTCATTAGACAAATAGAAAATATATTAAAATTATAACGGGAACTGGATACTGTTGAAATGTTTGCATAATATGAAGTAAATAGATAAATTTATATATAAATAGTGAATTAATTTTGATAGAGACCCAATTCGTTGCACGAAAGACGTCTAAGCGATATACAATTTCTGTTCAGGTTAGAAACATAAAAAACATTAATAACAGTCTGAAACTATTGATATAATTTTAAAAAATTCAATATCAGCGTAGTAATAGGCAACTTGCCAGGTTTACTGCTGATTTGCTAACGACCATCACTGCATACATATTCCAGACCCTCGATAAGAAGCTCGAGCTGCTGCCCTGGATATCTCCAAAGCATTTGATAGGGTCTTGCATGCCGGCCTTCTGCGCAAGCTACCGGGCTATGATATCACTGGACGCGTGTTTGATTCGATCCAATCGTTTCTGTTAAAACGCATAATGAAGATAATCTTGAACGTGCACCCCTCCAGATCCTATCATACAAACGTGGATGTCCGCCAGTGCTCCATCCTAGGCCCGACGCTCTTTCTGATTTTCATCAACGATATCCCTGATGTGATCAAATCCCAAGTAGGCAATTACGCTGACGAAACCACCATTTATTCCTGCTAAGGCGGACAAAGATAACCTCTCTGTTGGTCTTGAGAAGGACCCCCAATTTGTGGTGGTCTGGAGTAAGTAATAGCACGCAAATTTTAATTCTTCCCAAACGAAGCTGCTATCCGTCAACTACCACAGACAATCCCTTCTGCTAGTCTCATTTAATGCGATACATTGCGCCTCGTCGGCCTCACTCTCTCAGCCGACCTCAAGTGGAACGACTACATTGAATCAATAGCTAAAGGTACTGCTAGGAAGGTTGGGTTACTGTGTCGGGCCAGGAAGTTTTTTCTCGCTTGAGTCTATCTCGCACATATACAAATGAACTATCTGCCCATGCATTGAATACTATTGTCATATCTGGTTAGGCGCTCGTGATATTCATCTCGGGGTTCTCCGCAGGTTGTAGAAGAGAATCTGTAATGTAATCGGTCCGACCTGGCAGCTCCACTTCAGCCACTCTTTAATTAATTTTGTACCCCTAAAAACATTTTCAAATATATATATATATATATATATATATATTGTCATCCGCAGACAGATCTGTTTCGCCGTATCAGCTCATCAGTACGGTTAGACTCCGATTGCTTTTTTACCCAGGATTGAAACCCGACCGAAATGGCGTCAGTCGGCGACTCTACCCCTGGGCTATGGGCGTTCGGTGGAAGTAGGCAGACTTTTTAGCGCATATCATTATACGCGCCCAATAGCTAGAGAACTCTAATTCATTTCACTGAATGAGCGATGCGCACACGCCAGAGTAGCTACTGTTTGTCAAGGTCTACTATTTTTCCAGAGTGCTCAATCAGGGTGTGAGAGCGTAAATATTGTCATCCGCAGACAGATCTGTTTCGCTGTATCACAGCTCATCAGTACGGTTAGACTCCGATTGCTTTTTTACCCAGGATATATATTTGCATGAAACACACACACACACACACACACACACACACACACACACACACACACACACACACACACATTGCACTCAGCATGAAACAGTCCGTTGCCCCTGAGTGTTCAATGTTCACTCTTTTATATTTACATACGCTCTATCTCTGATATTGAGTACTTTATCCTATAAATATCGTACACTTTAAAGCTATATTTACTCATATATATGCAAACATCAGTGCATATCCTAAACTAAGAAAACAAGAAAAGCAAACTGCAGATTCTCGAGGCAATATTCATTAAAACAACTTTAGCCTTCAATTTATAGAATCAGCTATGAATGCTGTAGTAATATTCTAAAATGTTTGTAAACAGAAAAAAATGTCATGCCTTAGTAGGTGCATGACCCTGACATTACAACATATAAAAAGTTCCATTTTGGATAATCTTCACATTCTAATGAATGCTAAGCAATTTGTCAACCGTTATATTTGAAGCAAGAAAAAATTACAGTAATTTTTAGCAACATAGTTTTGCGGCTATTTTCTGTTACCACAGCTCACACCCTGAAGATGATGTCGGAAGGAGATTGAAAGTACTTGGAAACAATCAGAAATAAATAAGAATAACATCTGTCAACGTTACAGCTCATTTCTGATATCTTTCAATTATAATACGCGGAAGATTATTCGTGAGTATAAACGGATTTTATTAAAAATAAGCAGACACAATGTTTGCAATTTATTTAGTGTGACATGTCTAAAAAAATTGCTGCCTAAATGCACAAGAGAGAGCGAGATAGAGAGAGAGAGAGAGAGAGAGAGAGAGAGAGAGAGGAAGTGATAGAGAGAATATATATATATATATATATATATATATATATATATATATATATATATAAGCAGTGATCTCGCTTTTATGCCGGCCAGATAAGGTGTGATGGTTTAGATTTTTATGTAACTTTTCATGTCATCGTAGGAAACAAACTATATAAAAATTCTGCAAATATTTTATTTATCCGAGCGCTTTCGTCTATACTTTTATCCATTTTCGAGAATGAATGTCATTTCACTTGTAACAGAATGTAAGGAGCGTTATGTATAATGTGGAGTAGTAGTATGTGTTATGTACCAAACACGGTAAACATGTTGTTAGCGTGCTCGTAATTGATGTTATTGAGTGTTGAGTTTTTCGGTTTTATTAAGAAGGCTTCCATTATTTTTAGTCTTTATTTGCATGGGAATGATGCTATGATATTTGTGTTGTCAACAAGTATGTTCAGGATAGGGTTTGGTAGATCTCCGCGTGTGTTTAAATGATATATATATATATATATATATATATATATATATATATATATATATATATATTAATAATAATAATAATAATAATAATAATAATAATAATAATAATTATTAAAACCGACTCTGCGTGTATTCTAATCTCAAAATTTTATAGAAGGGACTTTTTAAGACCATGAATGACCAGCAGAATCTAAATCCGTTATTGTCCTCGGCTATAAAGCTTTGGGCAAAGAGGGGGAAAAAAAAGAAAACTGCGTGGGACCGACAATACATACGGTTCCTCCCAGTAAAAAGAAAAAAAACCCTCTAACGGAACAAACAACCAGAAAAGAAAAGTGCTCGATACACACAACCGAAAAGTATTTAACTAGAAGGCAGTAACCTGACGAGCCGTTGTGCGAAACCGCGGTAGGTCTTGGCGATCTTACTATTTTGTTAGCGTATATATATATATATATATATATATATATATATATATATATATATCATTTAAACACACGCGGATATATATATATATATATATATATATATATATATATATATATCCGAGTGAATACAGAACGAAGAAAGAATTCTTACAACGTCCAAAACATTAATTTAAAACAGTGCTCGATATATAATATATAGAGCTGTGAATATTTATTAAACGTACCAAGACTTATTCCCATATCACTAACCCCCACCAACACCTCTAAGAAAAATAAACAAATATAAGGAAAGAGGCTTTCCATTACTTTTCACACCGCCTGATGAGAGATTGAAGTTTCAATGAAGAAAAAAAAATACCTTTGTCGTGGATATATATAGAAAAATTATGTACATGTTCTAAAATATAATTTATAATATATATATATATATATATATATATATATATATATATATATATATATATATATAATTAAATTTGTTTTTATTTTAAATTAATTTAAAAATGTAAGTCATTTTCACAACAATAAGTCAACATTGCCTGATGATGAGACAAAATCTCGAAACAAATTTTTGTGTCGCAATGTAAGTTAAATTAATTTTAAATAAAAGAACAAATTTAATTATAATTATATCTTTGAATTTCATATATTTTTTAAACTCTCTCTCTCTCTCTCTCTCTCTATATATATATATATATATATATATATATATATATATATCTATTTATCACGTGAGGAAATGATAGCGCCTTGTTTATTGAATAATTTAGTCCTTTTATGAGCAGCGTCTGGAGATTAACTTTGCATGGCATGGCGCTCTCTTCTCCAGGTCTGAGAGACGAAATCATTTAACAAGATTCACAGTTATTATTTCTTTTATTTCATTTGTAATATATATTTTAATATATATAATTTGTATTATTATAATTATTTGTATTTGCGTACGTGTTGCTTAGTCTCGTTTCTTTCGATATTCTTCACACTTAACGTTTTTTTTCTCTATCATTTTTCTATTTTTGTACAACTATCTGTTTTTGCTCGCCTCAAGTTATATTTATCAACTTTACCTTTTCTACTCTCGTTTATTTTTATCAATTGATAGTTTAGGTGTTAATATTGTCAAAAGATAGTAAGGATTATTTTTGGTGTTATAAATAATGACTTCATAAACTCCGTGTATTTCGGGCTTAAATATCGAATTATATTTTTTTGATTCTTTCGGCTACTCTTTTCCACAGTTATCAAACTTTTCGATCGCTATGTTTGCTTAATTATCTACAAGTATTTTGCAATTTCTCGTGTTTTTCTTAAAAGAGAATGAAATAAAATAAATAAAAAGTAAAAAAAAAACATTATTTTTGTGAGCTTCTAAAACATAGTATATGCAAATTTCATAAATGTTCATAACATATGTTCCAAAGTAGTCGTTGGGTGGTAATCGGGACACGTCACAACTGTGTATAAAATGTTCTCATATATATATATATATATATATATATATATATATATATAATTCCAGGTGCAGAGGACTCAAGTTTTTTTTTATTTTGAGTGCTCTGGCATTTATTTTATTATGAACAGTGCTCAATATAATGAATATTATAGAGCTTAATATAATTTTGTAGACATGAATTAATTGTTCATTGCGACACGGAAATTTCTATGTTTCGAGATAGATTCTCATCATCAGGTGATGTTGCTGCTGGTTGTGCAGATGATTTACATTTAAATGACAAAAAAACCTTTGGCTTACTGTGTATGTATGTGGGAAGATATAAAAATTTACATGTGTATTTCTATTGGCTAATCAGAGTGGAGATTCATTTTGGGCCACACACACAATAGAAATAAGTAAGTCCGAAGGTATTATTACGCTGCTTATTGCCTGACTAGTAGCTGTCATCCACTGCTGTTAACTGCCTTTGTTAAATCCTCTCAATATTTATTATATGAAAGATACAATTGTGGCACAAGGCCGATTTGGGGGGTGGGGAAAAACTCAGGTTGGTATTCAGTACCTGTCTTATACCTAGCTAATCCGACTCACGACCCAAACATGCTTTACAATTTCTCATCTACCACAAGAACATCTCCATCATCATTCAATCCTTCATACACCAAAATACCTCAAACATATCAGGGACCTAAAAAAAAAAAACACCCAAAAGAGTATAAAAATTTTATTGTGAATAATAGATACAAAAATATATTTAAAAATATATCATGAAATGATATGTGGGGAGATGCATGACATAAATTCCCAAAACAAAAAAAAAAAATTTAAACAAAAGATACAAACAGAAATCATGATGTTAGTTGGAACCAACTAAACCACAAAACAAAGAAGCCGCTGTATTCTGCCCATAGAACAAAATCAAGTGGCACTCTTTCTACAGGGAGTGGAGAGGAGAAAATAACATTGATGGGGAGAATATAATCTTGACCCAGACGAGATAAAACGGGACAAAAAGAAAAAACTGGGGAAAATTGGGAATATCGACCTGAATCATAACAAAAGACAATGCCGGGGACAGGCTAGGACTCACATTCATTCCCATTAACTAGGTACACAAATAGGAACTACCTTAACCAGGGGAGGGTTCCAACGAAATCCACTCCGATGTGGCTAGTAGATCTAAAAGAGAAAATCAATGCTAGTCCCATTCATGTGAACCAGGCTTGCCACATTTATCCACCTTTCGCTAAAGCCTAACGGGGTTAACCGTTTCCAATCAGATCTAATCTTAATTTTGAGCTGATGCTTAAAATATCGGATCAGATCCTGATGTGAAAGTCGGACACCTCGCAAAACTTCCTCCAGTCGCGTCGTCCATATCCCCATTCAAGCTGTGGCCAGCAGCAACAGAAACACCATTCGCTTCACTCCCGAAAACGGGGGCGACACATTGTCACAGACACGATCAATGAGCACGAGCACATGCGGCGCGATACGAGCAGTCAACTCGCCGACACGGTCCCATAGAAGACGAACCCGGGAACAATGGTAGAAGGCGTGCGCAGATGTTTCCATTAAACCAAGGTCACAGCGAATCCGCCAGGCCCCATATGAAGGCCACGTCATTGAGAGACAACCTATTCCGAGTCAATCGCCAGGTAAGTGAAAACTTGTTAACTGCTTCTCCGGAAGTTACGCAGATAATCATATATAGCGAGAGGAAGAGTTTATTCTTTATAAGAGGGCACAATAAGAGAATGCTATTTTTCAACAAAGTAATTCTCCAATCCACACTGCAGTGTCCACTGAAAAGTGGCTTTGAAAATAAGCCCATCATGCTCACATTTAAGCCTGGTCAGGGTCAAAGTTCGAAACATCACTCAAAACTCTATTTGAATTGTGTACTTGGACCACTTTTAGATAGCTAATACTTATAAATTCGGACGAATGCATGTATAATCTAATTTATTAACCAATGAAAATAGTCTATGCTTCATAACCACTGGAGCCTCTATGAAATGTTGAAAAACTAAAAATAACCAGAAACCTGACAGAATATCCTCTTTTCCTGTCTGCAAAAGTTACAACAGTTGCAACAAATGTCAACGAGTTCAAAACTCGTTAACTTCACCAACCAGTAAGTCAATCCTACTACGACTTTTTACACATAAACAAAATCGACTTTTTTCAATCGACTTTTTTCAGTTGATTCTGAACTTCTTTCTTCTTTTATATGCCGTGTCTTCAGGACGTAGGCGATCATGGCCCTTCACCTCTTCTTGTCTCTTGTTGCTCTTAATATATATTGTCCTGTTATTTCTCCCAAATCCAAATCTCAAGCCCATCAGATATGTCGCGCACAGTTTGACCCTGTCTTTCTTTACATCTATCCGCCATGTGAGTGTCAGTTTTTCCAAACCCTTCTACCTCATTAAGTGCACCAGATACTTTAGCCGTCTCTTCCTGATGTTAAGTATAAGTTTTCTTTTCGCTTGCATTCTCTCCAAAACCTCATCGTTGTTCACATGTCTGGCTCCTGGTATTCTCAACATCCTTCTGTAGAACCACATTTCTGCTCCTTCGAGTCTTTCCTTTGTCGTTGAAATTGTCCAGCATTCACTGCCATATTAGAGGACAGACATTACATAACAGTCCAGTACGCTTTTCTTAGTTTCCAACGAAATTTTCCTGTTTATCATCTAATCAACTTTTGGAATACATCCTTGGCCATGCCAATACGCCTTCGGATTTTCGCATCGTACTTTCCCTTCTCTGTTAGAACACTTCTCAGGTATTTAAATTTCTGTAATTGTTTGATTCTTCAATACGGCAGTGAATGCTGAACAATATCATCAAAGATGAGGAAAAAACTTGAATCAGCGGAAATGTGGTTTTACTGAAGAATGCTGCGGATATCATGGACCGAACATGTGAGCAATGATGAGGTTTTGAAAAGAATGGCATTGAAAAGAAAACTAACAGGAAAAGACAACTGAAGTTCCTGGGACATGCAATGAGGAAGGAGGGCTTGGAGAACCTGATACTGACAGGCCAGATAGAAGGAAAAAGAGACAGAGGAAGGCAGAGTATAACATATTTGAAGGGTCTGATCAGGTGGATGAGTGATTGACTGATTCACTCGTAACTAGAATGTCGTCAAGATAGGCAGTTGCGAAATCAAGGTTGCCTAGCATGGTGTCCATGACCTGTTGAAAATAGCAGGTGCGACCTTGAGCCCCAAAAGCCAATCTATTAAATTTATATAGAGTTATACGTGTATTTATACACAGTAGTTTGGAGAATTCTTCGTCAGCCTGGATTTGTAGGTAAGCGTCTGATAAATCGATTTTTGAAAAAAATTTGCCTCCGTTTAATTTGTTGAATATTTCCTCTGGGCTCGGTAGAGGATAATGAGGGTCTTTTAACGAGGCGTTCAAACCCGTCGAAACATCGGCCCATACTCTGATTTGATTTCTTCTTAACGTATACCACCGGAGCAGCCCATTCCGAAAAATCAATTTTAGACAGGATACCTGCATTTACTAATCTGTCTAATTCTTCGTCTATTTGGTTTACCGCTGCAAACGGAACGTTCCTCTTCTTTTTGAACACGGGCTGTGCATTATCCTTTAACTTGAATTGAGCATTTATTTTAGTGCCTTTCCCTAAGCCGCCTGAAAACACCCCCGGGAAGTTTTCCTTTAGTTCCAGTTTCAGTTCTTCAATGTTGGACGTTGTAGTTTCTATTTTGCGACAGAACATACTCATTGGACAATCCCACAAATTGAACTTTTCAATCCAATCTGTACCGAACAAATTTTCAATATTTTTCATCACATATGCTCTCAATTTTTTAGTTGTTCCATTTAATGTTATCATGAAAAATACTTCTAAAATGTTTATTTTTTCACCTGTCACAGAGCGTGCCGTTTTCTTAGTTCTCAATAAAGTTGACTTTTTCAGTCGCCTCCACGTATGCAAATTTATGATCGTCATGTCAGATCCACTGTCCAGCTGGAATTTAATTGTTTTATTTAATATTTGAACGATTACATATTTGCGCAAATTTCCATCTTCCTTATCGCTTGACTGCATCTGGCTTATTTAATTTTTTGTTCTAGATTTTTTCGCATACCAGCAACTTGATGTTATATGGCCAGCTTTACCACAATTCTGACAGGTTTTTTTCTTTCTGGACGGGCAAAACCCCATCCAGTGTAATTTTCTGCCAATGTAACACGGACCTGATAGTAAATTTTCGTCTTATGCTTGTCCCAATATTTTCTTTTCTCTCTTTCCGGGGAGTGACGTTTTGATCTGTTCATAATTTTTTTATATCAGCGACTCCAGACTACTCGATATTCCTAGAGTCACTTTTTACGGATACGACCCTCTGGCAGTCTTCTGCTAAATTTTGGAGGGTTAAACCCGGCTCATTTTCTAGTTTTGTTAGCACTCGACGTTTAAATTCAGCGTCTCCGGCTAAGAGCAGACCGTGAGTAAGAATTAGGCATTTAAAGTCGTCAGCAAATAATTCCGCTAATTTGAACTCGTTAGAGTATTTATTTACCGTAGCGGCAACTGTTAAATAGTCCTGCTGGTCCACTTTGAATAAATTTAGGCACTTTCAAAAGTGATGTGTTTGGCCCAAATAATTCCGACAGTAGCTTGATTGTTTCTGAGAATTACAGGTCTGTTGTCTTTTTGGTGGGGGGGATAAAATCAACAAACCTGCTGTGCTCTGCTGTACCCAACTTCCTTAGTAATAAACGTACTTGGAATTTGGCCAATTATTACAGTGGATGTTAAATAAATCTTTGTACCGCCTATAAAAAGCATCAATGGTTTTTCGTCTTCAGGTACATACTCAAAAGTTTTCATAATACTCCAGATAGTACCCTGAGGGAGAAGCAGTATCTTTCTCAGTTTGTTTGCCATTTAATAATTTAAGAAGTAACTCTTCAATTTGTTTTTGTCGTTCCTCGGTCCTTTTAAAGACTTGTTCTTGCAAATCCATCTGTTGTTTATGTAGCTCCATAAATAATTGTTGTTGTTGTAACTGCTCATCGCTTTTTTGTTGTCGACCCAACTGAGTTTTTGTTAATTGAATTATCACTTTTTGTAAGTTTTCCATTTTTTTTCAAACTTAAAACGACCAATTTTTCGTAAACACGAGAGGTAAAACACTAACTGTAGTTACAGTTTTTTTTCGTAAGACGTACGTCAAAGAAAAAGATATAGGCTCAAAACGAATATACTTACAGATTTTTCTGTGACGCCGTTCCGGACTTGTAGGGAATTTTTTCATTCGACCCTGAATTTTTTCCTTCTCTTTTTTTTATTAGTTGGTTTAGATTTTTCCTTTCTTGATACTTTACGTTTTTCGACCGATTATATGTGAGGGAGGGCTATCCCTTGGTACTTGAAATCCACGTTTGACCTTTGATGTTAGCAATTTCCGTATTTTCGACGTTGCTAGTTGATATGTGGCGATAGTGGTCAAGGAAAAAAAGGTTTTCTTTTCTTACGTGAATTCTTATATCTTCATCGCCAGTTGATATGGACCCAATTGATAATATTAATAATAATGGTGTAAATCAAAATAAACATAACACTATTAACTTATACTATTGCAACCAAATACATAATAATTACAAACAAGATGAAAAAACTCTCAAAAACATAATACGTAGAAATGTTAAACCAGTGGATAGTAATAATCAAATTAAACTTATTATATATTATAAAAAATTCAAAACAATTGACCTCATAGTCTCTAATAACCCTACAAGCACTAAACTAAATTCTTTACAAAAAACTAATGTAGTGCATCAATTTACATGCTTGTTCGGAGATTGTATCTCTGGTACTAATAATAAACCCACTACATATATTGGTTTTACTACAATCACGCTCTCCCGTAGACTTATATGTCAATGTCACCTTTCTGATCAGAGTGCAATTAAACAACATTTCTCTGAAAAACATAAACATGTAGGTAATATCAGACAGATTTTAGTCAACAATACAATAATCCTTACTCATGCACAGTAAAAAGAACTTTCAGATATTGGAGGCCATGTACATCAAATCCAAACAACCCACACTTAATAAAATCACTTTTAAATCTGGTCATAACACATTACATTGCATTTGAATACATGGTTCTGTTGTCATTTCGCGCTATCACGCGGTGTGACGTCATAGAACCGCACTGCAAATTTGCAAACTGCGTTTGTTATTTTTGGTGACTGTTGGCATTGCCTAGCGGAGTGTTATGTCAACACAAAATAAAATCGTCGCTGATGGTGGATGTTATTGTGTTAACGTCTTAATAACCTCCCTGAAGATGGCTCATGTGAGCCGAAAGCTTAGAACGAACTTAATAAAAAATTATCCAAATACTGGAGAATTTTTATCTTTATTTTCAACTGAAATTAAAGCCAAAATACGACGTTTAGAACGGCTCATGATTAAGCATAATAGACATTCATTGTCTCTTATATTTAACAGTATATGTTTAGAAAATTATTTGCTGCCTCGATATATATATATATATATATATATATATATAGTAGTTAATAATGAATACTTCTACTTCAAATTTGTCTTTATCTTTTGTCATTTGTTATCCGACTCACTTGTTTTTGTGCATTCAGCCTGACTTTTACTACATTTGAAATTATGATATCCGTTGAGTGTGTTGATGACTTCGACAAAAAACTATGCAACTTAACTGCAAAATGTGTTTCTCGATTTATCTGAATCGTTCAAAATTCTACAAATATTTTCATGTCATCTGCTCAGACGAGCTTCTTTCGCTGATACTTCGACTACATATATTTACTTGTGCTACTAGATTGGCATTTTTTGTAGAACCCACTTCCATTTGTTTCCTTCCTTGATATCTACAATCTCCAATCTCCAAAAGTGTAAATGCAACGTCAGTGGTCATCCTTTATCTACTTGATTCCCACACATCTCTTATTCGTCGTCTTGCGGCCATTGGCCGAGATAGAACCCATTACACCCCTCTAGTATTCCCTGTGCATTTGGAACCCTGGCACAGTTTGCAGCGAAATTCATAATCTTGTCAAATAGCTGAATACTTGACGCTTTGCCAGGGCTACCAAGGGTGTTTTTATTGTGACACCAACACTAGATTGGTTGCTTCCAGGTCCCATAGGTCCCATTCTGTTATTTAACCCATAACTGGAGGGAAGGGACGGATTAATATCTTTTCCAAGGGTACCAGTGCTTAAGTGAATTCAGGGTACTCAAATGGAATTCGAGCTCGGTTCACCGATTTCTCTTTCCAAGCCGATATCCACTGCACCACAAGGCACATCGGTCACGGAACGCTTACAGCGCCTGGTATTCCCAAGTGGTTACCCATCTAAGTACTGACCAGGCTCGACGTTGCTTAACTTCGGTGATCGAACGAGAACCGGTGTATTCAACGTGATATGGTCGTAAGCATATTTTCTTAGACATTTTGTTGTACCGTTCTTATTCTCACTGTAACCCCTTGCGCACCGTTGGCATTTTTGCTTTGCTTGCGGGGAAATAATTATATATAATGAAAATAAAAATGAAAATTAAAGTTGAATGGAAAGCAACAAGCGAGAAATGCGAGAGAAGAAACTTTTAGCATAGAACTTACGATTACATATTGGAATTTCAACTTTAAAATGATGAGATCTTTAAAATGATAAGATCTAGCTGCCAATTTAACACTGCGCATAAATTCGTGAAGTCGAAATACTAAAAAAGAAAAGCTCTTAAAACAATTACTTCATTTAGTTATTTGTTTAATTCTTACATATTTTCTGACCAATGTTTTTTTTTTTTGTTAAAATTTATACAATTTTGGGATTGGTCTATTTTTGTTTGGCGTTTCAGTGCGTTTAAAGAGAACTCGTGCAGTCTGATCTCGCATGAATACAGTAAAAATAAAAATAATAAAAGAAAGTGATTAGTTTTTTAGCCAGCGTATTACGATGGATCAAATATGGCGCTTCTTGACGTCACGCTAGTGACAAGCGTCGTCATGACAACTGAACGAAGCCAGTGAATGATGCAGTAGTTCTATTGTTAACGATATTTGGTTGATGATTAAGACACCATCCCTGTAGAAGCCTTAATAATATCCACGAAAGGGAGCAGTTGTTATCTTGAAACCTGTTTAGTTATTAGCAGTAAAAGCATGAGTAAAAGAAAAGGTAAAATTGTAGCAAAACGTATGTAAAAAAAAAAAAAAGAAAAAAAAAAAAGAAAAAAAAGAAGAGTTACAAGGAAAAGAAAAAACTGATAAAAAAAGAACGTATGTAATTAAACTTACCTATGATTATCCAAAGAACTTAAATATAACTGTCGGATGAAATTTAAAAAAAAAAAAAAAAATTAAGGTAAAAAAATCAGAATTCGCTTGCATAAGCTTGTACTAAGAGAAATAGACTTGCTACTGACTACAAGTGCGCGTTAGTTTGAGAGAATTTTTACTTAGGATGACGGTTCTTTTTCTTTAAGTTGTATCATTTAGTAAATTTACTAATATTTTTTTAAATGTAAAAATTTCGTTACCAAAAAAAAAAAAAAAAACACTACTCAGTCTCTAAACTTAACATTGAAAATCACATTTCCCGCAAAATAACATTCTTTCAATGTCTGCTTTTCTTAAATGCGATTTTCTACTGTACCAACTAATTAACTGACTTGTTATTGGACTGGAGCCAAAGTTCGTAGCGTTTTTCAATAGGGGGCGTTTGAACACAAAGTTTTTATTTTAATCGGCATCGCCCCGTGCAAGGCAATAAAGCCACGAAGACACAAGTGATTACAGAGTATGCGAGAATTTGGAAGAGAAACATTAATAATGAACGGGAAGAGGAAGTAGATAGCAATTGACATTACATTTAAATATTTTGCAGTTTAAAGTTGGATGGAAAGCATGGAATCGGGAAGGAGTTCCATAGCGAGAAATGCGAGAGAAGAAACGGTATGCATAGAACTTACGGTTACATATAACCAGCTCAACTGTAAGTTGATGAAATCTCGACGTCAGTCTAGTACTGCACTGAAATTCATCAAGTCTAGGTAGCAAAGCGAAGAGCTCATCGGAACACTTAACATGAAATTATTTATAGAAAAGACACAGGGAGGCAACCTTACGGCGGTGGGAAAGTGATTGAAGCCGAGATGCCAGATCAGGACTAATAATATTGCTGATTCTTCTTTGGATTTTATCAAGGTGCTCAAGATAAGTAATAAGGGAATCGGGCAATATTCTAAGCATGTAATTTCTTTTCATCTGTGACTGAAATTTACGACATTCTGAAAGGTGGCATTTTAACGCTTTTTCTATACATTTTGTGTGCGGATTGTGAATTATAAAGGTTTTTTATGTTAAAAATGAAAATTTTTAATCATTTACGTTCTTTCATTTGTGTACTTGTAGTAAATAGTAAAGATGATAAGAAAGTGGACAATTTATTAACAGCGCATTATTTACATTATGTGGACTATTGTCCACATTTGTAAGACGTTTCGGCCGTTGTATGCTCCTTCTTCAGGTGCTAGAAATTTCGAACCGATCCTTTTATTACAGTCACTGGTGTATATGAACTTTATTCCTTGCGTTCTAGTGCCCCTTTTGGTAGTCATGAGTTATCTCTCTCTAATTCTGTAACTTACTTGTTCACCAAGCTGTATTGAACTCAACTCAAGTCACAGGAATTAACCAACGTCTATATCCAATGGGCCGTGTGTCCTTAAGAACAACAGAAATTTTGGAACTTAAAAACCCAATGTCCAGTAACCCTTTTTTCAAGAGTTCATATTGCAATTTTTGATGTCGTACAAATAGCAACAAAGATGAGGACAATAGCCCGAATCATGTAAATACTGTAAATACTACCTTATCTCAGAAATATAGACAAATAGAATGATCTATTATTAAACGTCGTACAAATGGCAACAAAGATGATGACAATAGTTCCAATAATGTAATTACTGTAAATACTACCTCATCTCAGAAATATAGACAAATGGAATGATCTTTTATTAAATGTCGTACAAATGGCAACAAAGATGAGGACAATAGTACGAATAATGTAAATACTGTAAATACTACCTCATCTCAGAAATATAGAGAAATAGAATGATCTATTATTAAACGTCGTACAAATAGCAACAAAGATGAAGACAATAGTCCGAATAATGTAAACACTACCTCATCTCAGAAATATAGACAAATAGAATGATCTATTATTAAACGTCGTACAAATGGCAAGAAAGAGAGGACAATAGTCCCAATAATGTAATTACTGTAAATACTACATGATCTCAGAAATATAGACAAATGGAATGATCTATTATTAAATGTCCTACAAATAGCAGCAAAGATGAGGACAATAGTCCGAATAATGTAAATACTGTAAATACTACTTCATCTCAGAAATATAGACAAAGTATTAACGACGCGTTTCACCGAGATCATCTAAAATTTTAGACTGCCTCATCTTAAAATGAAAAAAGAAGACAAAACTGTGTGTGAGGAAAAGGCCTTGGGATCTCTCAGAGTAAGTGGGAATGATAAATCAAAATAAATCACCCGCCTGTTCGTTTCTTTTATATATTTCTATTAGAGCCATTTGCTGTTGTTGTATTTTAAATCAGTTCACCGAGACTACAGATAGTTTATGTATGTACAGGTAACCGAAAATAAAGTTTCCCCTGCCTGTTCAGAAGATCATAAAAATACGTACATTAATCACTAACCATTGTTATTTCTCTTTTAACAACACGTTTTATAAACAAAACTTTGGTTTACCCATGGGCTCTCCTGTTGGTGGTGTTTTTGCCTGCCTATTTCTAGAATTCTTAGAATCCGGTTCTTTCAAATATATTATACCTAACAGTTCTATTTACTTCAGATATATAGATGATGTTCTATTATTTTACTCCCATGACACCAACCTGTTAAACTTAGTAACAAGGTAGGACCTACCATCGGATTCACATATGAACTTGAAACTAACAATTCTTTACCGTTCCTTGATATTTTATTTACACTTAATATAACGATAAATTAGAATTTAAAGTTTACCGTAAACCTACCAACGAAAACGATTTTATTAATTTCTATTCT
The DNA here is from genome assembly GCA_037127315.1 of Ascarosepion bandense. Lineage (NCBI taxonomy): Eukaryota > Metazoa > Mollusca > Cephalopoda > Sepiida > Sepiidae > Ascarosepion > Ascarosepion bandense. The sequence goes on along the minus strand of JBBBDQ010001631.1, from coordinate 1,741,538 downwards.
CACCACAACGATAGAATTAAATTTGGTTTAATTATAGCTTTCTACCTTAGGGCCTTCAGAACATGCAGCCATAATTATCTATCTGAAGAAGAGAAATATATAAAACAAACATTTAAGATTCTCCACTACCCACATTATTTCATCCTCAATGCCAAAAAACATGCTTATAAAATACACAAAACAAAAAAAAATTACTCATTTTTTTTATTTTAAATTTTGGAACAATATCCAATAATCTGCTCCGAAGAGTAAAATAAAAAATGCAATAAAACTCTGATATCTAATTTGACAAGCTTTTAATTGCTTGAATAAATAATAAAAATTAAGGACATTATAGTCTGAAGAAATTTTTTTTCGATAATTAATGAAATTTTAAAAGAATTGTTTCATTTTTTTGTTACTATAATAATTTATAAAGTTTTAAAAATCTTTTAAAAATCTTTAAAGAACTGTTTCGGTTAGATTTTTTTAGTTAAGAATTGCTGATTATATTGCCTATCCAAAATTGAAAAGTTTAATAAAAATCGTTCTGCAGCTATATTTTTAAAATAATGTTAAAAAGTTGTGTGTAAATATGTTCATTTTTATTAAATACGATGTTCTATAGGAGTCATAACAAGATATTGATTTTAGAAGTTAACAAGCGTTTTGGATTATTTCCCTTACATGGAAAACCACAGAAAACCGTGTTCATTCTGACTCAAGTGGGTTTGCCGCCATACTTCTTTTTTTGAAAGCTTCCGGCTGTCATTAAATCATTCGTCACCTCCGATAACACTGATATAAGAGGACTACTGTAGTTAAGAAGAGCTTTTATCGTACATTTCAGACAGTAAGCAAGTAATATCGTTTGAAATCAGATTAAGATAATTTTCAATTTAAAAAATTGATTTAAATAACGTGTCAGCGAGGTATATTTTATATTTTGCGCGATTTTTAAAACCGAAATTTGGCTACTGTTTACGAAATGTGTCGGTCAATCAAAAATGGCGGAAAAATTGAATTTTTTTTTAATCAGAAAATTTTTGGATTCCAATCAATATAATTCCAGTTTTTAAATACACCAGTGTATTTTGCTTACTGGAATTACTAAATTTAATCTCTTGGCTTTCAATTAAAGCTAATTATAAAGCTTAAAGAAAACTTATTTATTTTTCAAATTTCAATTTAAATTCAGGTATCGAAAATGAGCGGAGGTACCTATTATTATTATTATTATTATTATTATTATTATTATTATTATTATTAATTTTTCATTTTATATAGTAATTTATTATTTCATTTGAAGATTCTAACCGTTAATATTTTTATGATAATTTATATTTATAGTTCTTATTTATATAATATTAATTCATTATGTTGTCATAAGAATTTTAATACATAGTCATTTTTTATTTAATTGAAAGATATTAACCGTTAACGTTATTTAACATGATTTTCACTAGAATTTAAACGAAAATATATTTCGTTTATGATTCATACATGATTCTCACGTTATTTAGAAGGAAAACCGTTCCATTATTTGATTTCTTTCAACGCAGACATTCATAAATGTTTTCTCTTATCTTAGTTAAAAAGAACGCGTTCACACATAAAGTTAAACAAACACAAGTCTTATCTTCTACGTAAGTATATAGGGTGCGATGGGTAAATTATCGCCATTTTATATTTTTAATTATGTGCATTCGCGTTGTTTTGATTTTGTCACCATCTGTGAGAAAAAGGACACCATGACGCAATTCACTTCACCAAAAATTTGAAAACAGCATGCTCTACTGCTTGGCATTCGCACCGGAAACTCCGATAAGAACATTGGTGTTTAAGTGTGAATCTGCGGACAGTATAGAGGATTTGGATAGAGTTAGATGAATCTAATGGTGATTATGAAGGTATTTGGAGTAATAACTGGTGATGGCGATGTTATACCTCCATTCATCTTCCCACAGGGCCTCAGATTCAACATGGAGGCCTACATCGTGCCTTGAGAAAGTAGTGCTGCCATCGGCCAAGAGGGTGGCTGCTGGAAGACCCTATGTCTGACAACAGGCATCTGGAGAGAAGAAGAAGAATAGAAAAACATTATTGACGAGTGGATAGTATCTCCGCGAAACTTAGAATTGGGACAAATAAGTTGCGCATTTCATTTTATTTATTGCGATTAATGACCTGCCTATCGATATTGAGCCTTTTAATTACAAATGTTGCTTAAAAAAGCACTGTCTTATGAAATACGCCGGTTGACTATTTTATAAGTCAAAATATAATCGTCAGTATTGTGATACAGCCCCTCCCCTCATTGGGCATAATAATAAGTGTAACTCCTCATGAAAATTCAGTTTGAGATTTAGCCATGCGGCTCCTCGAACAGAATATTTCACAAGGCCGAGTTGGAAGTCCTACTCATATACAGGACTAAGGACAACAGATGATCGAACCCCTTTGGTATTTCATTGTTAGGATACCACAGGCACCAGGAATTGACACTACCCGATACCTTGTGAGAGAAGCAGTTTGTGGTGACGGTCCCTGAAGCTGCGGCTGCTGCTGCTGCTAATAATAATAATAATAATAATAATAATAATAATAATAATAAAAAGATACGAACAGCCATGTGACAATAGTCAAAAGTAAAGAGGCATTGGACATTTTATAATTAGATAAGCACCTCTTACTGGGTATGACTGAATTGCATCCGGTTTCTCTGATCAGGTAGGTTTTGAGGAGCGTGGAACCGCATCTTAGTTGCTACTGTTCCCAGTTCCACCCTGACCCGGGGGTTATAGCACCTGTTAGGGTCCCAGATCTTGACAAATAGTTAATACCGAAACTAGAATAAAAAACACTATGAAAGTATAAAAATAGAATTTTATAGTAAAAATACCAACAATAATTTTCTGAAAAAATATTACCAGCAAAATACATTTGACTCTCAACAAAAAACCCTCTTTACAAAAATACGTCAATGAGACCTGATCTACAAACTGATTTACTTCAATTCTGTTTTTTTTCAATAATTTTCATAAATATCATGACAAATAACTCAACACGGCAGAAAACACGTGTTAAATCTAAACTTATTTACAAATAGAACTTTGTCTATATGTGTGTGTCCGTTACCTATAGACTCCGAAACGGCTGAACCGATTTTCTTGAAAACTTACACAGTTGTACTATAAGCGTTTGCGAGTGTTCTTAGCTAGGTTTTGTGTCCAGGTACTCTCGATAAATAATCGAAAAAAATCGGGTTATAGAAGGAGTGGTCCGATTTTAATCAAATTTGATACACTCATAGACAAAGACATAAGAAACGATATTCAGAAGTTTCTAGGTTGCAGTTCTTACAATAGTGCAGAAAATAGATAATATATATAAAAGGCAAGATGCGTGTGTGTGTGTGTGTGTGTGTTTGTTTATCTATCTGTATCTCCTTTATACAAATCCACGATTTTTATAAATATTCTTTAGGCTGAGTCTGAGCTCCAGGACCATGGATTAATTTTAAAGCTTTCATTACACCCGAGCAAGACCGGGCTATACTGCTAGTCTTTTTATATTTAAAAATAAAAGTAAGTAATATCTGTTTAAATTCAGATTAATTAAATTTTAAATCAGGTTATTTTTCTCGATTAATCTTTCAAAAAAATGTATTTCATTTCTGAAAGATATTAAAAAAAAAAGAAAAGAGAAAAATTATTGCATTTTGACAGATCTGCTAATATGGACAAATTTATAGATTTTATTGAAAAAAGAAAAAGATTCCAAATAATTTGAAATTCGCTTTGATATACACCAAAGTGTTTTGACTTCTGTGAATATTACATTTTATTTGTTAGCTTGGAATTAAAACTAAAATTTAACGCTTTTCATTTTTAAAAATGCATTTTAAACTTAGTTATATTTTTTGAGGTATGCATGTGCTAAATGCAAAAAAAGAAAAGCAAAACAAAACAAAACAAAAACAAAAACAAAAAAACAAAAAAACATTAACAAAGTACTTTTGTTGGTCTTTAAACAAACATATAGAGGTGGGGATGTACAAAATAATAGAAACATTTAGTACCATAACAGCTTAATTTTGAATTTTTTTTTACATTTAGCATATCGATACCTCCAAAAATATAAATATAAATGATATATATATATATAAATATAAATGATATATATATATATATGTGTGTGTGTGTGTGTGTGTGTGTCTGTGTGTCTGTGTGTATGTGTGATAAACACACACACACACACACACACACACACACACAGGGATATTAGAAAAAAACAGCAGTCGTGACATTGACCAGTGTCATATTCTTAATTGTCTGATGTACATTAAATCGATCAATTTATTGATCAGTTCATGGATACAGAAAATAATTAATTTAGCAGGTTCCGACTAAAACGGAACCAGGTAGATATTAATATACACGGTGCTATGGGTATATTATCGCCATTTTATATACTTAATTTCGCATGCGCGTTGTTTCTTTTTGATTTTGTCGACTGTACAGTATAGTAGGGTCAGTTGGGGACCATATGTGAGAAAAAGAGCACTTTAGCAGAAATTTGGAAACGGTATGCTGTAATGCTTGTCGTTCGAGCCGGAAATTCTAATTTCAGAGTTTTGGGGTATCAATCTGAGGAGAGTGCATGGGATGCAGAAAGAATTGGATGATATATCCAGTCAACATCATGGTTTTGGCGTGATCACTAGTGATGGCGACATTTTGCCTCCATTCATCTTCCCACAGGCCCTCAGATTCAATGTGAAGTAACTTCAAGTAACTTGAGGAGGTCGTGCTTCCCTTGGTCACGAGGATGGTTGCTGGAAGACCGTATGCCTTGTAAAAGGACTCTACACCATGCCACACAAGCACCCGGTCATGGCTGTCAGACAATTTCTGCGACCAAATCAGCCCTTACAACGCAACACCTCATACTGCAGCCCCTTGATTATTATGTGTGTGGTTCAGTTGAGCGAGAGACCAACAAAACTCCTTATATATATATATATATATATACTTAAGGAGGAGGTCCATGGTGAGAAATGACAAACTATAAAAACAAATAGTTTAATGATAAAACAGAAAGAGCGGATATCAAAAATGAAAGGAAATTGGTGAATTTCAAAGAGGGCAAATAATAGGATCACATCAATACGGCAAGTCAAATGGAGAAATTCCTAGGTTTTTCCAGGTTAATCATCAAACGGTTAATAATACTGTCAAGAAATTTATTGAAGAAGGCCATTGTCGTGTGGAACAACGTTCAGGAAGACCAAACATCGTGTATGAGCGAACTAAAGAGTAAAGTTATCAGGAACCGTCGTCAGAGCGTCAAAGGTGTAGTCATCAGCACGGAAAAGTCATATGCGGCAAGACAGACCCTAAAAGAGCTAGGCTATCAAAGAAGTGTTGCAAGAAAGAAGCCCTTGACTTCAGTGGTTAATAAGAACAGGCGTATGGACTGGGCGAGAGAATTCAAGAGCAAAGATTATGAATTTTGGCAGTCTGTAATTTGGTCAGATGAAAGTAAATGTTGCCAATATTTGAATTCGAGACAGGTTTATGTTTGGAGAAATCAGAATAAAACTTGAAACACTGAATGTCTGCAGGCGACCGTGAAACATGGAGAGAGATCGGAATAATGGTGTGGGGCCTGTCTGATTTGGAGAGAAATCTGAGCTAATTCTTGACAAGAATTTGAATGGTCCAAATTATTGTCGAATAGAAGAGAAAGGACTACTCCCACATTTGAAACAAATCAGATTGACAAGAATGTCTACCTTTTTCAAGAAGATGAAGCGCCATGTCATACGAGCAAAGTAGCAAAAGCCCGGAAGGAATCGCAAGGAATCAAGTCACTGCCATGGGTCACTGCCCAAAATTCTGATATGAATCCAATAGAATACGTTTAGAGGCACCTTGACCGAAAACTTCGAGAGCGGTCAACCAAAATCACGTCATTGGCAGCCCTTAAAGAAACGTTGCTACAAAAGTGTCAAAATATGGATCAGGCGATTGTTGATAACTTGATCAAATCCATGAAAAATCGAAATGGAAGAATTACTCCATACTAGATTCAAATTCAGTTTATTTATGTTCAGTTTTAGCCAGGAGAAATATTCTACATCCAAATTCATAGTTTAATTACGTAATTTTTTCCGTCCAAAACATTAATTTTAAACAGTGCTCGATATATAATATAGAGCTGTGAATATTTATTATAAATTATATTTAGAACATGTACAAATTTTTATCCACTACAAAGTGTACATTTTGTTTCGACATTGAAATTACAATGTTTCATCAGGTGTTGTGGAAAGGAATGGAAAGCCTCTTTTCTTATATTTGGCGAGATGTGTGTGGGATGTTGGTGGGGGTTGGCGATAAGGAAATAAGTCTTGTAAATTGACCGTTAGAATCTTGAAAGAAGTGGGGTGGGTAGGGAATATAGTTGATTAATGAAAGTGTCGGGAATTTTGTAGACAGATTTAACATTAGAAGATGGTGTATGGGTTTATGGCCTCCTGGCTAGACTTTATTCATTGGGTTTATTAAAGGGGGAAAGTAAGGAAGTGTAAAGGGTGAGAAGAGATGGGATTGGACCTATCTTTAATGTTTATTTGTACAACTATAGAATATTCTTGTATTTAAACACAGTTTTTATAATTAATCTAATTTTTTATATTTAACCTTAACTTTGAATTTAGGAAATCACTTTTTTCTATAAATCTTTAAATTACATCACAGTTTGTGGTGTGTAATAGGTAAAATTTAAAATAAAATTTATGTATATAGCTTCGAGAATTTTTAGGTTTTGTTTATTGTTTTCATGTTTAAGTATAGTTGTGTTTTCAACTAGGGTTTTCCGAATTGTGTATATGGCCAGGCATGTGGTTTTAAATACCTATATATATATATATATATATATATATATATATATATATATGTATTTTTTTTTTCTTAGCTTATATAATATATTTTCTTAGCTTACTTCCCAGTCAACCACCCCTTCCACTTTTTCTTTTTGTCTTTCGTTCCCCCTACCACGTCTATCCTTCTGACATGGCTAAATTTAACTTTTAAACTCTTGACTCAGGTATGGAGGAGGGGTATGTCTTCTAATATGAGGCATAGATATCTATCTGTTTTTCCCTTTTTACTTCCTTAAATTAAAAAATTGTTAATCCCACCCCATTTTATTTTCCTGTGGATGGATGGTCATTTTTTAACTACTACCGGTAATAAATCTTTTATGTTATTTGAATTTGAGTAAATAAAATTTTCGTTTCGAGAAGCGAGAAATTCTTCGTAGAAATAGCTATTCAACGGATTTAACTATCGAAAGTTTTGTTTTATTATATATATATATATATATATATATATATATATATTAGAAATCATTTTCAAATTCCATGCCCAATCCCCAGTAAATAAGAAAGCTTACTTTATTTTATAATTAGGCAACCTATGTGAGAAAAGAAGCACAGACGTTACTTAAGAACTCACTCTCAGTATTTTCCTCTTAATTTCCTCGGTTTTTTAAGACGAACACTGGAACAGCAAATGAAAAAAATATTGATATCAGGTGGTGTAGTTTTCAAGATGTGTCTGTAGTAACGTCCATTATGAAAGGACCTCTTGCAAAGAGTTTATTTCAAAGAGGCGATCAAATCAGAATGGCCGATAGTCACGCTATTAAGCCCATTGTTTTTGTATACTTTTATTTTTAAACTTTATTCTTTTATCAATAATAATAATAATAATGTAAGATATGTAGAGAAGGAAGTTTTATTATTTATGCTATTAAAAGAAAACATTATTAACTAAAAAGAGCAGTCAAAGAGCGTAAACCTCCGCCAAGGCAATACCGACATCATCTCAGCAATTAACAAGAGATAATCTTAAAATGAGAAAGAATAATTGCAATGAAATTGAGTGCTCTCAAGAGTAAAAATACAAAAAATGAAGTTGACCGCTCTCAAAATTAAATGCACCTTTAATATGTTAAAGGAGAAGCAATTCAGTATTTAAAATGATCTAAGCAAGGTAATTCAGTATTTAGCATTTGAAAGGCAAAAATAAAATTTTATTAATAAAACCGGAAAATGAAGGTTATGTGTGACAAATAACAGTTAACCATCTCGCGATTCTTGACAAAACCCAAAGAAGGATCTGCAATGTTACTGATCCTTACCAGGCATCCCAACTTCAGTCATTTTCTCACCGATGGGGCGTGGCTTTATTCTGTCTTTTCTATAAATATTTTCATGGCAACTATTCTGATGAGATTTTTTCTGTGGTGTCCGACTATATGGATTTAAGAGTGCTACTGGATTGGCAACTAGGTCCCACCGTTTTACTGTTAAATTCACTAGATGCAACCAACACTAACAATATATTTTCTCGCACTTTTTTTTACCTGTGGAACCTCCTACCGATTTCTTGATTCCTTGATAACTACAATCTTGAAAAATTGAAATCTAACGTCAATCCCATCTTCTGTCTTCTTGAACACTGTTCCTTTTTTGTCCCTCCCTCAATCCACCCCCCATTCTGAGAGTTCAACATTCGTGTAAGACGATAAACTACATCCGGCATCAAGGTCTCCGATCGGGAAATTGGAGGTTTTGAGGATTATTGTGGTTATTCCCTGGCTCACCCTGACCTATTAGGGTCCCTGCTATGGGCAAATAGTACCCCCCAACAAAAAACTAAATGTGTAAAAGTACATTTTTATAGTAAAAATACCACCAATAACTATTTATAGTAAAATTACTAACATTACATTCCTACAGTAGAATGACCACGATACATTTTATCTGCTGTTGAAGGCATACAATTGTCTTCAAAATATTTAGATTTCTGCATTAAATAACCCATAGTTAATATACCACTAAACAAAATCAATCAACCAGACAACATGAAAGAACTCTTTCATGAAATGTCATGATATATATAATCTATATAATATACAATTTCTTAAATCAACCAAAACATAACTTCAACAAAACTGCAACATAAAACACACGTATCACCACCTCTAGTAATTATGTTCATACAAACACTACCATGCACAAAAGCTGAGTATCATCTACCATGTATATAATTGTGAAAGCAGAATAACGTATTATAATTTTATCTCCCCAGGAAAATTAGATTTCAGCATTAAATGACCTATAGGTTATTGATGTGCCGTTAAACAAACAAATCAGTTTTCTCTTTTCTCATGCTTTTCACAATTGTCTGTTCTTTGTAACTCTTAATACATTTTTTCTTTTAGTTATCTCTCTTAAATCCTGTTCTGTTAAACATTTACACCTGCCTTGTTCGGTAGGTGTTACCTGTTGTTTTTCTCTGTCATTGTTATTCTTTCACTTCTTCTGTAGGAATTATTTTTAGTTTCCTTTCTGTGCTTGTTACCAACACTATATCATCTGCATATCTTTTGTTGTTAAGATTGTGACTGCCAGTAATAAATCCTAGTAGGACTGTATAGGATGAATAAGTCAGGCGAGAAGGCACAACCTTGCCTTTCACACATTTCTGTTTTTGTATATTTGAAGTAACGTAGGGACAATGACGAAGAAGCACACGTGGTATTTGTTTAAGGACACAAGATAAGGAATTTATTGACAATTTTACACGTTTTAAATTGTCAGTAGATTGGGAATTATTCTAACAGAGGTCGGAAAGTGTTACTCTGAGATCCAAAGGCGAAGTGGGATACTCAAAGACGCACCCCAAAAGCTAAGCAAAGAATTAAGGAAATTTCATTGGAAACAAAGAAAAGAGCAATGAACTGTTACGTGATATCCTTATGCGTGGCAGCGAATGATGGACAATCTCCTCAAAGATGAAGAAAAGACTCTAAGCAACAGAAATGTGGTTCTACAGAAAGATGCTGGGGATGCCATAAGCCGAACATGTGAGCAACAAGGTTTTAGAAAAATGGAAACAAGAAGGAAAATTGTACTTCATATCAGAGAGAGAGAGAGAGAGAGAGAGAGAGAGAGAGAGAGAGAGAGAGAGGTTGAAATTTTTGGAACACGTAATGAAGAAGAAGAAGGGTCTGTAGAATATGATACTCACAGGGTGGATAGAGAGAGAGAGAGGGAAAGTGAAAAGCAGTGTGAGACGTACTTGATGTTCTGCCATCCATTTTTCTTAAAAGGGCTTAAGAAAAATCACAAGACAAAACTTATTAAGGACAGGAAGATATGGAGGGCGATAGCCGCCTATGTCCTGAAACGACACGGCATATAAAAGAAGATATACCGTTTTCACACACACACACACACACACACACACACACACACACATACACACATGTACACACACACAGATTAATACCAAATCATATTTTTACATATAAAATACTTATTCTAGTCAATTAGCTTTTGTCTACCTCTTTCCCTGATGAGATTATTTTTGGTACTTTCAATCTCTTTCTGTTTCTTATTCATTCTTAAGCTGCAGGGATTATTTCATGAACCTTTCTGAAATGGGGTCGAGAAATAAACACTGCAAAAAAATTAACCGCCGTACACGCACCATTATTGCTCGTAGCTTTTGCTTGGCATCTGTTGTTCGAGAAAAGATAATTTTTTTTTGAGTTGCCAACGAAGAAACGCATAACAGCGACAACAATTCAAAATTTCGTCTGTGAATTTCAGTTTTGAAAGTAATTTTTGTTTATCTTACGTACCAAACAAACTTACTAAAATAACTTATATTTTACCAACGTTCGTTTGACAAGAGATTTGCTTGTTCTTTCATTTTACAACAGTTTTCTCTGCATTATGTGAGAAAGTCGAGAATGGGTTTCTTTGTGGAAAATCGTCCCAAATGATTAAAATTATTAAGGGACGGGATCATGAGACCAGTTGAACTCAAAAGGTACCATTGCTGGGAGAAAACAAAGTCAATACATACACACACTACCGGCCATAATTATTTGGCGACCCCAGTGTTTTAAAAAAATGTATTTCATACTATTTTTTAGTATTTATTGCCAAATGAATAATTGTAAATGAAAATAGAATGGTTCTTTTGTTAATACTGCACAATAACATGTGCATCAAATGAATTTATAAATATTTAATAATTATCTATAGTGCAGTTTTATCAATGAAAGAAGGAAGAAAATTTAGAGTGATTCGGACGAGTTCATCTTTGCTTCCTTCTTTGTAAAATTTTGCAAAGTAATAATAAAAGAACCATTCTATTTTCATTTACAATTATTCACTTGGCAATAAATACTAAAAATAGTATGAAATACATTATTTCTTTAAAAAAGAAAAAAACTGAGGTGGCCTAATAATTATGGCCGGTAGTGTACATACATACATACATACATACATACATACATACATACATACATACATACATAACCTACCTACCTACCTACCTTACCTACCTACTTACCTACCTACATATGTGATATTTGTCTTTCTGCCAATCTCTGTATCATCTATATTTCTTTCTTTTTGTTTGTTTCTTATTTCTTTCTTTCTATGTCTTTTCATATCTATCTATCTATCTATCTATCTATCTATCTATCTATCTATCTATCTATCTATCTATCTGAATTTACTTGGTGTAAGTGGACCTCGCCAAACATCCCTAATCTGGATATTTATAGCTTAAAGTCTTACTGATGTAATGAATATGTAATAAATATGCATACACCTTGGTTCCCCCGAACAGTAATGTGATTGGGTGATGTCAGCCATAAATACAGACGAAGGCGAGGACGCAGAGAGGTCTACGTCTATAAGAATACTACTAGAGGCCGACGTCCATAGGTCTAACGCTATAGGTCTACTGGTCTACAGCTATTGGTCTGCGTCTATTGACTACGCCTACGTCTCAGAATAGTGTATACGACGAGTACTGTCCATTACGTCTACTAACTAGATTGTCCTACCCTGTTACATTTGCCTAAACCGCTCATCTACCTCAAATGATATATATCCCTTTCCAGGACACACACACACACATATATATATATATATATATATATATATATATATATATAGATAGATAGATAGATAGATAGATAGAGTCATGACAAAGAGACTGACATAGATAGATAGATAGATAGATAGATAGATAGATAGATAGATAGATAGATAATGAAGAGACTACGATAGATAGTGATGCAATGCGTATGCATACACATTGGTTCCCCCTTACAGTCATGTGATTGGCTGGTGTCAGCCATAAATACAGACGAACGCGAGGAAGCAGAGAGGTCTACGTCCATAAGGCTACCGCTAGAAGTCTACAGGTTCTAGACTATAGGTCTACGACTACTGGTCTACATCTATTTACTACGCCTATGTCTCAGGATACTGCATACGACGAGTACCGTCCATTACATCTACGTACTAGATTGTCCTACACGGTGACATTTGCCTAAACCGCTTATCTACCTCGAATTATATATATATATATATATAGAGAGAGAGAGAGAGACTGATTTTTCTCCAGTTTCTGAAAGGATTTTTCGGTTGCTGAGGTGATGTGTTATCCCCCGTGGGGATTTTCACATCGAAATGGTCATTCAACTTCATTGAATTAATCCTTTTTTAATTTATATTTGCTCTGTAATATTTTATTACATGGAGCTCTCTTCCTGTATCATTTTTTAATATTAAAATAAAATTTTTAATATGAATTAGGATCGGGTTTTTGGAATTTACCTTCCTGCTTTTTTCACTTGGATTAAAGTATCTGAATTAATATATATATATATATATATATATATATATATATATATATATATATATATATACATTCCGTTCCGAGACATATCACTTACAAATCTAACTAATAATATATCGTCTACTGCAGTTCAAAGGTCAGATAAATAATTTTGTAACACGCAAATTTACATCAACCGTGATTGACACTGACATAGGCTCTGTATGGTGTCGCTAATTGAAAAGACCGAATGGAGTGAGAACAGAGGGCATAGAATTTTATATCTTTATCTTTTTAATGCTAATTTCAAGGCCTGTTGTCAAGTGATAGCTTAACAAATTCGTGTTGCAGTCTATAGTTTAACGGATACAATATTCACTGCGGTCTCTCTGGTGCCAGATTGAAGTAAATTTGGTAAATAATTATGTGGAAGTAAATGTTGGACAATTTTATCGCAGAAGAAAAAGTGACCAATGATTAATTCAGGCGTCCCACAAGGCTCACCACTCGGCAATTGCCTATTTCTACTTTAGATTAACGATCTGCCTAAGAACGAACTCAGATTGTTAGTAATATCTATACTTACTTTTTTATATAATCATTTCATCCCAGTCACCGCAGGAAAGCCACTGGTGCGAAAGGGGTTACAGTGAGAGAAAAATAAACAAGGTACAGGTGATTTCGAAGAAAGGATAAGAAATGGAAGGATATCAAAGAGACAGAAGATAGCAATTGACATTGCATTTAAACACAGAGAGAGTAGCTACCAGGGAAGCAAGCAAACGGAAGGGAGTCTCATAAACGGGAACTGCGAGAAAAGAAACTGTTAGCATAGATGTTATATACTTGTGGTTGCATTCACCCTGGTCGAGTTGAGCCAGCTTCTTCTCTAGAAGAGAAGTTTCATGGAACTTTTTCTGGATCAACAAGCGGTCCCCAACGGCGTGTGGTATGAAGATTTTCAGAGTGCTAAAAGATTTATGTCTGTGTATCATAGATTACAAAAAGGCATTTGCTTACTTGTACTAGTGGTGGCATTCACTCTAGTCGTGTTGAGCCGGCTTATTCCCTAGAAGAAGCTTCATGGGACTTTTTTCTGGATTCACAAGCGGTCCCAAACGGCATATGGTGTGAAAATTTACCCATAGTAGGTTACCAATGTCAAAGTGTATAACAGGAACCCTAGCTGAGTCCAGCTAACCTTCCTGACCTTCGATCGATTCCGCCAACGTTGTGTTGTTGATCTCGGACCGGTCAAAGCAGGATCGATTGTTATCACCTGACTAGATTAGCACAGACACGCGAAGGAAAGGGTATATAATAAAATTCAGATTTAAGAATGCAACTCAACGGTGTAGATTTATATATATTTATATATATCGAATAGATACATGATTACAAGCAAGTCAAAGCTAAGTGACGCAAAAATATCAGTTGGCTGGTATTTCAGTAGCACGCAAATATTTGTGATTTATTATTACCACGGGACGGTGATTTGTTCAATTTGCAGCTCGCCGAATTCGGACCGTGGCAGGCTATTTCAGCTTGACCGTATCATCCCATCGCTGGTCCCCGTCTTTCTTAATTTCGTTTTCTATCTCAGTTTTAAAAGGAACAAAACCTGGGTTTTGAAGGTGGACACGGAGTTTCTATTTCCTATTCCTTATATATATACATCTCGACATGTAAGTAATATCATTTAACCATTTCCAGGGAGTACTCCGTTCTTCCGGTGGAAGGGGAGAAAACTCACTCTCTGTTATTATCTGCCTGTTCCTACCAGCCGTCCTGGTAGTCAGTAAACATGGAATCGCCAAATCGGTCACAAATCGTCAAAACCCAATGACAATATTTTGACTAACTAGCTTTGATAAAGTCGCTTACTTCTCCCAACAAAAGCAATTTTGCACTCTTTGTATTTTTAAATATGTATTTTCCACATTTTATCACTTTAGCTACTTTTCCCGACAAAAATAATTGTATTTTTCAATCTTTAGAGAAATCTCTTCTCATCATGAAAATCACTTAAAATTAATACCAGTCATCTGGAAATAGGGTTACAAGTAAAGAAAATCTTGTGCCTGTGTTTTATAGATTAAAAAAGGCATTTACTTACTTGTACATGTGGTAGTATACACCCTGGTTGGATTGAGCCGGCTTCTTCTCTGTTTCATGGGACTTCTTTGGACACAAAAGCGGTCCCCAATCGCATGTGAAGTAATGTCTATACAAATTATATCACGGTTTATGGGTGCCTAAAAACATTTAAAAGACCAGAGTCTGGCTGCCGACCTCTGTGAGCTCTAACAGTCCAGTGGGGAAAGGAAGAGAAACTGCCTTGTAACTTTAAATATTTCAAAAACCAGGCTAATAAGTTTCCATCAATACCGATTTAGCACTAAATTCCCTCCAGTCACGATAGTTACACTTTGCAATCTCGATAAGGCTCCTTGATTTTATCGTCTGTTTGAACTTCAGTTTTCCCAGACTTTAGGCAACTCATATACGCAATCCATCATTAAAAACTTTGAAAAATAATCCACTACTTTATACCACCCCAGAAAGTACCTGGCTCCACTCACCTGACACGCTTTATTGTTAGATTATCAAAATAAAAGGAAAATAGAGTATTTCTGCTAAATATATAATTTTTAATCGATTCATCAAAATCAAAGCGATAATACCACAAGAACGCAGGGGATTAGAGGGAGGGAAAGTGAATGAGGAGGAGAAAACTAAGGATGGAGAGGAAAAAAAAACAAAAAACAAAAAACAAAAAAAAAAAAATCCCCCAAAACAGGATTAAAGAAGACAAGGTGGCGATTGACGGTGCATTTAGTATTTGGGAGACTTAGCAAGAAATGGGAAGGTGGGAATTTCGAGAAAAGAAACAGAGTAGAATTGGCAGTTGTATCTAACTAGTTCAGCAGTAGAATGGTGAGACCTAGTCGCCAATCTAGCAGCACGATTAAATTCACGCAGTTAGTGCACCAGGAAAAAATCAGAGCAGCTGTCTTGAAAATATTTCTAGATAAGACAGAGAGAAGTCACGTCACATCAGTGAGAAAGTCGAGAAGCCTGGTTAGTATTATTTTCAACAAATTTAATTAGAGTTGCCATGAAAATATTACTAGATAAGACGGAGGTAAAAAGCGCTTACTCGGTCTTGTTGGTGATGAATTATTTTCCAATCTACAAACCCTCTCTGACAGACTCAATATCACACGCCTCTCGTTACTCTATTGCTATTTTCATGGAAAAATGCGATCTATATTCACTAGTTTCACAAGTTCAGACATTTATAACTAAATCCCACCATGGCATACACACCGAAGCGAACTGTCATAATTCCATTCGTATTCCAATAGTAAGGAGGAAGTTCCATTCGGGAAGCTTCTTCCAAAGAGCCGCTACTTTATCGGACAGACTTCGTACGTATCATCATAATATTCAATTACTCTCCTCGCATAGGCCCACAAAACAACCACATTTAACAAACCGTTACCTTGGGTGGTTTTGAACCTTGTATTGGGAAGATCGCTTCTTCCCGAAGCTGTGAGTAAAATAGCAAAACACTTGTTTCTGTAGCTTTAGGTGGCAGCCGGTCTACGAGAAGTGGTCTTGGGTATGACGGTAAACTGCATCTGGCAGCAAGACCTCTGATTGGGAGGTTGTGAGAAGCATGGAACCACCTCTTAATTGCCGTTGTTCCTAGGTCTACTCTGACACAGAGTGGTAGCACCTGTTAGGGTTCCAGCTATGGGCTAATGGTTTACCCCAAACTGGAGTCAAAACACTATGAAAGTATAAAAATATACTTTTATAGAAATATATAAATTTTTGAAAAAAATTATTAACATTACACATTTTTAAGGAAAAAAATATTCTCAACAAAACATTTTTGAATACGAAACTAGAAGAAATTTTCAGTTTTCTAAAATAAAAAAGAATAAAAACAAAAAATTCATTAAAATCTGACTAAATCAACCTTTCCACTATAATCGAACATTATAAAATAAAAACACCTTAAAACCCCACCTATTTAGCATTAAATAACCCACAGAGTTTGATCTGCCGTTAAACAAAACTCAAAGAAACAAACAAATCTACAAGTAAAACTCTGAATTCAAACCAGCCTAGAGAGGGTTGGGCTCCGTCAGGTTGTCTTGCCCAAAGAAATGCTGCTTCTACTACGGCTGCAGTATATGTGCTGCCCCTGCGACTCTAATGAGATACGGAATATCTGGATCTGGGTTGGGAGGATATTTAGTAAAAAAGAAGAAAAGATTTAATGCGACGGAGATCTGGTTCTACTGACGAATGCTGGGAATATCATGGGTAATTGAGTAATGAAGAAGTCTTATGGGTAATGAGATCAACTGAGAAGCCTACACTCAAAATGAGAAGAGACAGATGAAATTTCTGATCACCTAATGAGGAAAGGCAACCTGAACTCAAGCGATGTATGGAAAATCAGCAAATAGCTTACTTAATTCGTTTGTATGGATAAATGGCAGAATGAGGACAAAACAGATAGGTAAAGAATTATTACCTAAAACAAGAGAAGAGAGACAGTTGTGGAGAGCCATAATCACCCATATTCTGAAAAGATTTGGTATTTAAAAGATGAATACAAAATGGATCTAAATTCATTATTAGTTATTTTCTCAAGATATTAAAAGATGGAACATTTCGTGATAAACAAACTGTTAAATTGCTACGTTGACATCCGTTTATCTTGCCAGATAAAAGTAACGCCCTGTTTAGTCAAAATTCAGTCCTTTGGTAGTAAAACCTGAGTGACCTCTTCAGGAAGCAGGTCAGAGTGATGGTATATGGAGGCCATGCACTGCTAAGACTACATGACCCCTTCTCTTGGCTGCACCAAAAGAATACAGGACATTACATTTGGGGATGGCTGCAGGTATTGCCGGAAAGTAGTCATTGTTGACAGCCAACGACCTTCAGGGTTCTACTCCAAGTTTTTTTCTGGATATACTGTATTTGGCATGACCACAAGGCAACAGAAGTTTAAAATCAGGGTTTATTCAAATATATGCCGTGGATAAAAGAATTTATTTTTATTGTAGTCACCAAAACTTGCACAGACCACTCAATGTTTCTTTTGATGTTAGTTAAGTTCAATGTTTTTAATTATTCTGTGACATTCAATTATTATGAAAATATTTGTAGCATAGAACTTATGGTTACAGCAAGTATTTCAACATTGAAATTATGAGACCTAACTACCTGTATAGTACTGAGCTTAAATTCGTGAAGTCAGAGTACCAATGAGAAAAACTCACCAGAACAATTGCCATAAAAATATTTATAGCTGTACTAGTAAATGAAGGCTCAGACTACATGACCCCCTCTCTCGGCCTGTTATATATTATCTCATTTAGTGTGTAATTTTGCCAAGAAATATACTGTTTGATGGAAAAATGCAAAGCTGGCAAAATAAAAAAGAAAAAACAATTGTTTTCAAAGGTTAAGAATTCAGACCCGGATTTCGGGCGAAGTTGAGTTAAGACAGCTGTTCGCAAAGTCTCGAGTTTGTTTACATTTTGATAGATATTGTTTTTCGAAAATGAAGAATAAAGGGCCAGCTTGGCAGTAAAGTAATGTGGAGTATTTTGTGAAATAGCGTATTAAAAGTTAGAGGATATAAACCATTTCAAAATTATAAACAGTTAGCGTGGTAAATAATGAAGTGGTCAAACTAAGCTCGGCTATATTAAAACCACGTTCCAGAGGCGGAGAAGAGAGAGAGAGAGAGAGAGAGAGAGAGAGAGAGAGAGAGAGAGAGAGAGAGAGAGACTTGAGAAGCCGTAACAGCTCCAGCCAGTCAACTGTCCAGTAAGCATGTGTGATATATCTCCGACCACCCTCTATTCACGTCACCGAAGAAAAAGAATAAAAATATAATTGTATATTTTTATAAATTCATGTTCGTTGTTCATCGTTCATGTCAAGCCGATCGCCAACATTGGTTCCTAGTTTATTTTTCGTCGAATTAGTATACAACATATCATATCGTCAAGATCAAAAGGAATACAAAGCATTACATTTGGGGACGGCTACAGAAATTGCCGAAGTTGTTGGTGTTCACAACCAACTGTCTTCGGGGTTCCACTGCGGGTTTTCTGTCTAGATTTACATCCATAATCTTTTCTGTGTTTGGATCCGACCACAAGACAGCAGAGATTTAAAATCAGGATTCTCCTTCTCCTAGATGCATTGGCTTCCACTATTGTAACGTAATGTCTAATAGAGTCAGTGGATATGAAACAGTCTAAAAAGTACGATGGAGTATTGGATAGCTGCTAAGAGGAAAGAATGGAAGAGTCAAGTTCGAATTTCAGTCGTTCATTGTATTCAATTACATGCTAATACCGTTAGGAAAAGTATAAAACAGGTACCTAGTGTCAACAGTCTATATTTGGTACATGTTATTTAATACCTTTTTTATGATACCGGTCTTTATTTGGTACTTGTTATTCCATCAATCTTCATTATCACATCCAACCATATTCTTTAAGACACCAGTTTGTATTTGGTATTTGTTATTCAATCCATCTTCTTTAAGACACCAGTTTGTATTTGGTATTTGTTATTCAATCCATCTTCTTTAAGACACCAGTTTGTATTTGGTATTTGTTATTCAATCCATCTTCTTTAAGACACCAGTTTGTATTTGGTATTTGTTATTCAATCCATCTTCTTTAAGACACCATTTGTATTTGATATTTGTTATTCAATCCATCTTCTTTACGACACCAGTCTCATTTTGTTACTTGTTATTTCATCCAACTTTATGACACCGGAGTGTATTTTGTACTTGGTATTCCATCCATCTTCGTCACTGCATCACACTGTATTTGGTACTTCTTACTCCATCTATCTTTCTTTACGAGACAGGTCTGTAATTGGTAATTGATATTTCATCCATCTTCTTTATGTCACCAGTCTGTATTTGGTATTTGTTATTCCACCGATCTTCTTTACGACACTAGTCTCTAATTGGTACTTGGTATTCTACTCATATTTTATGCACCAGTCTGTATTTGGTACTTGTTAGCTCATCCATCTTCATTATGACACCAGTTTGTATTTGGTATTGTTATTTCATCCATCTTTATGACGCCAGTCTGTTTTTAGTACTTATTTTACCATCTATTTTCATTAAGACTCCATTTTGTATTTGTTACTTTTTACTCAATCCTTTTTCTATCCGACACCAGTATGTATTTGTTAGTTGTTATTCTGTCTATTCTTTTTACGATGCCTGTCTGTGTTTTGGTGCTTGTTATTTTATCAATATTCTTTATGACCTGTCACTTTTTGTTACTTCTTATTTCAACCATCTTCTTTACGACGCTAGTCTGTATTTGGTTCCTGTTATTCCATCCATCGTTTTTTACGACACCAGTCTGTATTTGGTTCCTGTTATTCCATCCATCGTTTTTTACGACGCTAGTCTGTATTTGGTTCCTGTTATTCCATCCATCGTTTTTTACGACGCTAGTCTGTATTTGGTTCCTGTTATTCCATCTATCGTTTTTTACGACGCTAGTCTGTATTTGGTTCCTGTTATTCCATCCATCGTTTTTTACGACGCTAGTCTGTATTTGGTTCCTGTTATTCCATCCATCGTTTTTTACGACGCTAGTCTGTATTTGGTTCCTGTTATTCCATCCATCGTTTTTTACGACGCTAGTCTGTATTTGGTTCCTGTTATTCCATCCATCGTTTTTTACGACGCTAGTCTGTATTTGGTTCCTGTTATTCCATCCATCGTTTTTTACGACGCTAGTCTGTATTTGGTTCCTGTTATTCCATCCATCGTTTTTTACGACGCTAGTCTGTATTTGGTTCCTGTTATTCCATCCATCGTTTTTTACGACGCTAGTCTGTATTTGGTTCCTGTTATTCCATCCATCGTTTTTTACGACGCTAGTCTGTATTTGGTTCCTGTTATTCCATCCATCGTTTTTTACGACGCTAGTCTGTATTTGGTTCCTGTTATTCCATCCATCGTTTTTTACGACGCTAGTCTGTATTTGGTTCCTGCTATTCCATCCATCGTTTTTTACGACGCTAGTCTGTATTTGGTTCCTGTTATTCCATCCATCGTTTTTTACGACGCTAGTCTGTATTTGGTTCCTGTTATTCCATCCATCGTTTTTTACGACGCTAGTCTGTATTTGGTTCCTGTTATTCCATCCATCGTTTTTTACGACGCTAGTCTGTATTTGGTTCCTGTTATTCCATCCATCGTTTTTTACGACGCTAGTCTGTATTTGGTTCCTGTTATTCCATCCATCGTTTTTTACGACGCTAGTCTGTATTTGGTTCCTGTTATTCCATCCATCGTTTTTTACGACGCTAGTCTGTATTTGGTTCCTGCTATTCCATCCACATTTTTTAACGACGCTAGTCTGTATTTGGTTCCTGTTATTCCATCCATCGTTTTTTACGACGCTAGTCTGTATTTGGTTCCTGTTATTCCATCCATCGTTTTTTACGACGCTAGTCTGTATTTGCTTCCTGTTATTCCATCCATCGTTTTTTACGACGCTAGTCTGTATTTGGTTCCTGTTATTCCATCCATCGTTTTTTACGACGCTAGTCTGTATTTGGTTCCTGTTATTCCATCCATCGTTTTTTACGACGCTAGTCTGTATTTGGTTCCTGCTATTCCATCCATCGTTTTTTACGACGCTAGTCTGTATTTGGTTCCTGTTATTCCATCCATCGTTTTTTACGACGCTAGTCTGTATTTGGTTCCTGTTATTCCATCCATCGTTTTTTACGACGCTAGTCTGTATTTGGTTCCTGTTATTCCATCCATCGTTTTTTACGACGCTAGTCTGTATTTGGTTCCTGTTATTCCATCCATCGTTTTTTACGATGCTAGTCTGTATTTAGTTCCTGTTATTCCATCCATCGTTTTTTACGACGCTAGTCTGTATTTGGTTCCTGTTATTCCATCCATCGTTTTTTACGACGCTAGTCTGTATTTGGTTCCTGTTATTCCATCCATCGTTTTTTACGATGCTAGTCTGTATTTGGTTCCTGCTATTCCATCCATCGTATTTTACGACGCTAGTCTGTATTTGGTTCCTGTTATTCCATCCATCGTTTTTTACGACACCAGTCTGTATGTGGTTCCTGTTATTCCATCCATCGTTTTTTACGACGCTAGTCTGTATTCTTTATTTTATTCATTCCACTCGGTCTTTTGGTTGAGTACCTCAAGTTAGTGCAATGGTTTGCAAGCTCGTATCGCTAAAACCATTACAATTGTGTAGTGAGTTCGATCTTCACTGAGTGTCCCATAGTTTCGGCCTTATGCCATATCTAAGCTCCGCATAGAAAATCACTACTCGGTCATTTGGTATCTGTTATTTCATCTTTAATGTGCGTTGTGTGTGTTAATTTCTCCCAGCTTGCTTTTCTTGTTTTGTCTCACAACATTTTTAGCACCCTCTGTCCTCACTAATAACTTTGTAGCTTCTGTTCTCCATTTTTCCCATGTTCTATCCATGTTATTCTCAACTTTTATTGGTAGAATCATATTTTGGTCACTCCCAATCTTGTATTTTGCTTCTAATGAAACTGTCCGACTTTATTGCCATATAGGAGAGTGGTCATTGCTCAGCAGTCTAGTGTTCTTTTCTTTGTATCTAATGTTATTCAGTTTTTGAAAAGTGCATATTTGATAATGAAAAGAGGCTTTACTAAATTGTGTGTGAGAATGGGGTGTATGGTTAGGGATAGGATTTTGAAATCAACGGGAGAGCGTACGTGGTGAATATATTGACTGGTCATAGCTTTGGTCTGGGGTGAGAAGCCTGGCTGGCTGCCAGCTATTGAACTTTAACTGAATCAAGGAGAGTTCAGAACTCGTATAAGTAACTACTCGCTACCCTTCTACAGATTTTAATATCAGTGTACTTTTGGTTCCTCGGTCCGCCAAAACTTTCTTTTCCCTCTTGTTAGCACGCTCGGTCACACATACATCCATAAAGAGACGCATAATTGCACAGTCTGAGTGTGAAGCGGTCAGTTTAAAATGGCGATCGTTATGACTACTGGGGTTGGCTATTTGCTCATTTTTGTTCCAGAGATGCACGTGTCTGGACAAACTCAAAGCAATTATCTTTCACTTGTTCTTTATTTTGGCTTTTTAATACTAAAGTCTGTAAATAGTAAATTGATATATGGGTAGCTGTTAAAAGAACATGTTCATGAACATAAATATATATAAACTTAATGTTGGTTCTCACTTGTACACACACACACACAAACAATAAAGAATATGAGAAAAACACCATCAAAGAGAGAGAGAGAGAGAGAGAGAGAGAGAGAGAGAGAGAGAAAGAAAATGGGAATTGAGAAGACAGAAGAGAATGATTGACATTGCATTTTAAGATCAAAGTTGAGTGGAAAGCAAGAAGCTGGAAGAGAGTTCTACAAGCGAGAGAAGAAATTGTCAGCACGAGACTTATAATAATACGAGAAGAAGAAAGCATAATTAAGGAAAGAGAACAATAAAAGAACAGAATTTAAGAAGACGGAAGATAAATATTTTTATTGCATTGAGATTTTTGAAGATCAAAGTTGAGTGGAAAGCAAAGATTCGGAAGAGAGTTCTATCAGTGAGAAGTGCGATAGAACATTTTTCGGTTACATCTAGCCCTTTCAGCTGTAAAATAATGAAACCTTGCCAC
The DNA here is from genome assembly GCA_037127315.1 of Ascarosepion bandense. Lineage (NCBI taxonomy): Eukaryota > Metazoa > Mollusca > Cephalopoda > Sepiida > Sepiidae > Ascarosepion > Ascarosepion bandense. The sequence goes on along the minus strand of JBBBDQ010001631.1, from coordinate 1,718,101 downwards.
CAATCTAGTTTCCTTTTTTAGTAACCATTTCACCCCAACCAAAGCATGACTGCCTCTGGTGCGCAGGGGTGTGTTTAAAGTCATAAAGTCGCGACACCAAAGAGGAAACTTCATCAGATACCAGCGAATTTTATTTTTAATGGCTTTTAATCTTGTTTATAATAAGGATGCATCTGTTTTAAATTTGGATGTGTGTTAGTTGTGGTGTAATGGATGTCGCTACGGAACCACAAGTCGGGGAGCCGAGTTCGAATTCCGGTTGACACTCCTTGTATTCACTTACGCACAAATACCGTTAGAAAAGGTATTAATCCGTTTCTTCCCTCCAGTTATGGGTTAAATAATAGGACAGATTGGGTTCTATAGCTGCCCAGTCAGTCATGTCTCTTTGGAGACATGATCACCCAGAGCGTGTATCACTTATGTCACTTAACTGAATGTTTTAAAATAAAATATTTTAATACTGACTGTATTTCTATTTATATTCAAATGATCGTTTATGTTATTTTTAACATTTTTTTAAAACCAATTTTATTTCATCAACAACATGGATTGGGAAATTATTGTTGATAAATGTTTGTTTTATGTTGCTTAATTTTTTATAAAATAATGTTTCAAAAGAGGAAATCATTTTCTTACGGTTTATCATGTTTTTTTTTTCATAACATTCGAGGTTTAAGAAAAATGGATTTTTAAAGTTCACTATTATCACGCTTTCCAGTATTGATGGGTCTTTCTTCATAACTAGCGCAGAAAGTCGACATCTTGATTCTGCCATTATCTTCTATTCGAGTTACATATGCTGTCCATTTCAGTTTGTGCTGATGTTCAATCTACTTAAGTAATGTGGTTTCTTTGGAACAGATCTTTGTGTTTTTCTAGCGCCAGTCCATGAGTTTCGAAAAAGGATAGTCACCGCTAAGACCTACAGGCTTCATTTGCTCGAAGCTATTTGTAAGCAGTTGTATACAGTTAACAGTTTAGATATTTCTGAACGCGTTTGCCGCCATGTATGAAATTTGTATCAAAATTTGTATCTGAAGAGGCTATTTAAGAACGTTGTTTAAGGTTTTAGGTAATGTTTTGATTTGTTACATTTTTCGGTGTTGTCCAAAACTGTCCCTGGCGCATCCTATTTTTTGTTCAATTTTTTAAAAATCTCCTATACTAAATTTGTTATTATTGACTCTTACGCAGGATCCAAAGGTTTATTTGTTGAATGATGAAAGTGTCCATCTGCCTAGTTACGGTGTAAACTGGCTCGTTTTGCGCAGATGGAAAGAAATAGTAACCATTTGTACGTCACGTCATAAATGTTATAGTCTCGAATTAAACGTAATATAGCGATATTGAAGTATTTTAGTTGGTTGTTTTTGTTTTATGGCATATCAACCTCGGCGGGTCATTTATTGCCAACTAAATTTTATTTATTTATTGCTTGTAATACCTTTTTCTTTCAACAATTTATTGTTGTTTTTATATAAGTTTTGTGTCTAGTAATACTTTTTTCTTTTCGAGTATCAAGATTCATTGGGATTTGTTTTTTAAGGGCAGGGTCCCCAAGTCCTACCTTGTTGTTTAACCCATTACTGGAGGGAAGGGGCGGATTAATACCTTTCCCAAGAGTACCAGTGCTTAAGTCAATGCAGGGTATTCAACTGGAATTCGAACTCGGCTCACCGATTTCTCTTTCCGAGCCGATATCCACTGCACCACAACGCACATCCGTCACTGAACGCTTACAGCACCTGGTATTTCCATGCAGTCACCCATCTAAGTACTGACCAGGCCCGACGTTGCTTAACTTCGGTGATCGAGCGAGAACCGGTGTATTCAACGTGATATGGCCGTAAGCCTTGAAGTATGTAAATTGGTCATTAGCTTAATTTTAGTAATGTTTAATAAATTCTGTGCTTAAAAATGGTAAAGCAAGACTGAAAATTTAAAAATGGTCGTTAATGGGAGAGACGTGTTACACTGGAAACTGCCGATCATTCATAAAAGAAAACCCTGTCCAGGCCTGTGCCCTAGATACAGCAAAATTCTTCGGACGCAGATTGTGACCGACGGTTGCCATGCAGGGATTAGTATCATGCTTGGCCATTTAATACTATCGTCTGTGCTTTTTGACATTTTCGCGTTGATTTTTCTTTTATGTGCCATGTCCTTACAGAACGTAGGCGATCATGGCTTTCCACATCTCCCTGTCCCTGGTGGCTCTTAGCAGGCTTTCTCCTGTTGCAACATGCAACCCTCGTTCCGTCATCCACCTGATCAGGTCCTTCAAATAGGTTATACGCTGCTTTCCTCTGTCTCTTTTCCCCTCTATCTGGCCTGTTAGTAACAGGTTCTTCAAACCCCCTTTCCTCGTTGCATGTCCCAGGAACTTTAGTTGTCTCTTCCTGATGCTCAGTATTAATTCCCTTTTCGTCTCCATCCTTTCCAAAACTTCGTCATTGCTCACATGCTCGGTCCATGATATTCGCAGCATCCTTCTGTAGAACCACATTTCAGCTGCTTCCAGTTTTTCCTTCATCTTCGAAGATATTGCCAATACACACTGCCATATTGAAGAACCGACATCACGTAGCAATCCAGTACAAAAAATTTCATAACTTGACTTTAGACCAAATTTTAATGATTTGTTTTAGAGGCATTACACAGATTACTGAGATGAAGTCCTAAAGTTATCATGTATGCCTTAGAGTCACCCAGGAACGTCAACAAATTTCGCCGTGGTACTTAATGACCATTTTCAAATTTCCAGTCTTGCTGTTCCATTTTGAAGCCCAGAAGTTATTTAACATCTTAAAAATTTAGCTAATGACCAATTTACACACTTCAGTATCGTTATATGACGATTAATTCGATACTATAACATTTATGACATGGCTACTATTTATTTCCATCTGCGCAAAACTAGCCGTTTTACACCTTAACTACGCAGATAGACGCTGTCATCATTTAACAAATTTAGATTCTAAGAAGTATTGATTTTATATGGCTTTATAAGATGTCGTCAATAGAGATGCTACGTAATGTTCAAATTATGTGGTTAAAATTCGTCACTGAATATCAAACAAGGAGTTTATACTGAAAAATATTTGTTGAATAAAACACAAACTATGTTACTCTCTCTCTCTCTCTCTCTCTCTCTATATATATATATATATATATATGAAATATAAATAGAAAAGTAGGCATTGAGGTCAATACCTAGCGGCGACAGTCTGTTTCATGCACCATTGCAATCTTTTGGTAATGTATGTTGTGTTTTGGTCAGACGCCCACTCTCTTTATGCATATATGTATATATATGTAAAAAAAAAGGTCAAACCAATAAAAGAGGTCAATACAACAAAGAGAGGCCAGCCTAAATGACAAGCACAAAGTAACTAAAAAAAGCAATTAAGTGAACACATATTCCATACAAAACAATTAAGCTGACACCCACTCACGCGAACATAAAAAACAATAAAAAAGCATTAAAAGAAAATACCTGCACAACAAAAATAAAGAAAAAGAAAATCAACCAATCACAAACAAGACCAATCCCACAAAATATTAAATCTTACCGAGTTCCTCATAAATAAGAAAAAAAAAAAACGGGACCCAAAACAAGATATCCAGCTCCGTTCATTGAAGGCATCATAACGGTGGTGTTATCGTGAAACTTCGAAGTCGGCTTGAACCTGTTCAGTTAAAGTGACAAATTATTTGCACTAAAACTATATATATATATATATATATATATATATATATATATATGGAGGGTGTACGTAAAGTGATTACGTTTTAACCAGAAAGCTTATAAAAACAAATGAAAGTTACAATTATTCAAATATATATTATTTAAATTAATATTATTTAAAATGTAATCAAGTCAATTTTTAATGACTACAAAAATGTCTGTTCTACATTTAAATAAATGTGGGTTTTTTCCTGAATTAAATTTGAAATATCTTAAAATCTGATAAGAGGATATAGAAGAACATCTCTTACTATAAAGATATATATATATATTTGTGTGTGGGTGTTTTTCATAGTGTTTCCTTGCATTACTATGCTAGGAATTATGATATTTTTGTTTTTTAACAAAGCTGGGTACTCTTAATGTAAATACTTTAAATTCCTGATCAATTTGCTGAATATAACTATCTACAGTGATGGTCGTTCCACGTTCCGTGTTTCTCGATCTGACAATGGAAAGCAATATTCATATTCCAGACACAAATACTTCCAGGAATGGAAACCTGGTTTAGGTGTTGACACTGGCTCTTCTAATTTTCTGATAAGCACTATTTTTTCTTTGTTTGTTCTCATACAAAACTCATTTGTCATTACCAGTAAGAATGTGATGCAAAAATGATTCTTAAAATTTTGTTGCAAGTTATGTAAAGTTTGGTTCTTAAATGAAAGAATATGGGGAAACAAAATTCCCTCTTGGTCATTAAGAATGCGATGTAAAATTGAAAAAAATGACATTTTTGTTTAAAAACTGTTGAAAAATGGGGGAAATTTTGGTAGTCAAAAGTAAGCTTAAAAGGTACCTAGATTCCCTCTTGGCCAGAAGTTCCAATAAGAATGTGACGCATGAAATAAAAAAAATGGCATTTCTGGTTAAAAGACTGTTGCATGTGGTAGGAAGTTCGGTTCGCAAATGAAATCTCACGAGGTAACCAAATTCTACGTCCGGTACTATTTTTCAATTCATTAAAAAAAAATGCGATGAAAAAAAAAAAAAAAGTAAACGAAAATGGCCTGTTTACAAGTCCGCTGTAAGTGGTTAGAAATTTCGCTTCTCGAGTGAAATTTCATTAGACCTTAAAGTCCCACTATTTCTAGTTTTCATTAAGAAAGTAAAGCTAAAATAAAAAGATGGCATATCTGTTTAAAAGTAATGGAAAAAGACGGTTCTTAAACGAAAGCTCACGGGGAACCTAAATTTTCACTTTACTTACTCCATTAAGTGCCATACGTGATATACGCTTGACCATCTGACTGGGCAGATGATTTTCCCGCAGTAGGTTGCCATAGACTGGCTGTAGACTGGCTGCCATCCAAGGCTATAGAACTCAAGCTATCTTGTTATTTAACCCATAGCTGGAGAAAGAAGTGATGGACTAATACCTTTCCCAAGGGTATTGTTGTAGAGCAGCTGATGCCCCTCTAGCGCCATAAAAAGATGGAATCGTCTCTGGACCAATATAGCCCTATAAATAAAGATTAATAACCGCCAAGAATTCGGATTATCATCGGACTGTGCTCTTTTCTACACTAACAACTTAACCTCACCTATCTTTCTAATTATCGTTGCTCTGTCTTATCTGTGTTTGTCTTATTTGTACTTAATATCAATTAGCACGGATATTGTGCTGTAGATACTTCAGCACATATCATCTGGTATCGTACTGCCACATATAACAGCTGTTTGTGCGTAAGTGAATGCAACGACTTCAACTGGAATTCGAAATACTGACCGAGAGGGAATTTTGTTTCCACATAAACTTTTATTTAAGAACCAAACTTTTCATCACTCGCAACAATCTTTTATCAATTATTTTTGCTTCACATTCCGAACCGACATCTATTTTACCACAAAACGCATCCACTCTACTAGTTTTCCTTATTCATTAAGAATTCTATACAAAAATGAAAAGATTGCGTTTTTGGTTAAAAGTTTCTGTCAAGTTGTGGAATGTTCAGTTCTGAAGTGAAAGTTCAAGTGGAATCCTAATTCCGTCCTTGCCAGTTTCCCCAATTTATTGAGAATATGATACAAAAATGAAAAGTTGGAATTTCCGTTCAAAAGACTCTTATGCCTGTGATACAAATTTCAGTTCTCATGCGAATCTCATGACTAAATCAAATTCCCATTTTGCCAGTTTTCTCAATTGATTAGGAATTCGATGCAAAATTGAAAAGATGGTATTTCTGGTTAAAAGACTGCTGCATGTGGGAGGAAGTTTGGTTCTCAAGGGAAATCTTACGAGGAACCTAATTTCTTTCTCAGTCCGTTTCCCCGAATCATTTACAATATTAACAGACTATATTGCATTAAGTTTTTGCATCAAATTTGATTTGGTTTGGTGTGTATCATATTTTGTAGTCTCTTTCAAAATTTCTTCCTTCCCGTAGGGTCATCTTGGGTTTTTGGATATATCACAATCGCCTTTTTTAATTTTTAAACCACAGGTGACATGTTCAAGCCTTCAGTGCATCTGTATACAATGCAAAAAAGTTTTTAAATTCCTTTAATTGTACTACAAGGTAACCAAAAAAGTTCTGCCCGTTTTTAAAGGAAAAAAAGAAAACGCTTCACAGTATGCGTATCTTATATTTAGTCTTCGAAGTAATCGCCATTGGCATTCAGCACCTTCTGCCAACGTGTCTCGAGCTGTTCAATGCCCTTGCGGTAGAACTCGGGGGGTGGGGAGTTGACGCAAAAAAGTCCGTGAGTCTACTTCATTGGTGAAGGATTTCCCACGAAGATGCTTATCCAGGGAGTGGAAGAGGTGGTAATCGGATGGTGCAAGGTCAGGTGAATAAGGTGGATGGCACAAAGTCTCCCACCCAAGTTGTTGTATGGTATCCTTGACCACTCGCGCGACATACGACCTGGCGTTGTCATGGAGGAAAAGCACACCTTTGCGATTCACAGTGCTGGCTCCTTCTGGCGCAATGCATGTCGCACACGTTTCAATTGCTGCGGGTATAAGTCTCTAGTGACCGTTTGGCCTGTTGGTAGCAGTTGATAATGAACCACTTGACGACCTGTCCAACAGACACAAAGCATAATCTTGCGTGGGTGCATAGGTGGTCTTGCGGTGTGAGGGACAGCATCCTGTGGAGACAACCAATGTCTGGAACGCTTGGGAGTTTCATACAGAACCCACTTTTCATCACTGGTAAGCACTCGATTGAATAAGGATACGGTACGGTGGCGAGAAGGCAGCGATACGCAGGCTGCCACTCGTTGTCCCTTGTGGACCTCCAACAGCCTTTGCGGAACCCACTTGCTCAGTTTGTACGTTTTACCTAGGTGGTGCAAGTGAAGTCTGTTTGAAGACAAATCTCTCGACTTGAATATTCGAAACCAACGCCTTGCAGTACGTTCATCCACAGCACTATCTCCAAACGCTGGACATATGAGGCGACTTGATGCAGCTGCTGATAAGCCACTTTGAAGTCGTAAAACAAGCATCCACGAACGAGATCTCTAAACGCTTCTAACTTTCTCACATTTGTCCGGCTTATAACTGATGACCGGGCACGGTGCGCGTGTTTTTTATAACATCTGATGTTCCTACTTCCGGCTGTCCGAATTTAAAAACAATTGCTACACGCATTTCGTATATATTTCAACTTCATTTAATGACTAATCAAAAAACGGACAGAACTTTTTTGGTTACCTTGTATTTTTTCGGATTTCATACAGAAATCAATTGTGATTATGTTATTTTTAAAAGTTATAATCTTCCATGGTTTAAAGTTCTGAATTTTACAATAAATAACACTTTAGATTGAAATGTTGAAAAATTTCTTTTAGTCACAGTTTCTTAACATAAAATCTTGGTTCAGCCTTTGTTACTTCACTCATAATTCATAACCGTGAAATACATAATTACTTTCTGAGAAAACTAATATATATGAATATTGCATTATTTGTATCGTTTGCAACATGGTATTTATTTCATAGGTGAATAGATAGTATCTTTAATAATATAAATCGATCATTTACTTATCTATCTATCTATCTATCTATCTAACTGTGGTAATTCAAAGCGTGTCTAATGAGTGCATCATGCGTCTATATGCAAACACATAGCAACGTCAATAATAGCAGATGACCGGAACATTGGCAGAGATCCACTAAATCGAAAGTCTGACCTTGTCTTACCCTGGGAAATAACATGTGGGCTATTTATCAATTGATTAATCGATTTCTTGACGTCACGCCCTCATCGATAAGCCCCGGGCGCAATAATAGTAAAAAAACGCATGTGCTTATGTCGATATATATATATATATATGAGGGACGCTCCGAAAATAATGCTTCTTATATACAAGTTGATTGAAAAGTAACTCCCTATTTTATTTATGAGTGACCAGCCAGGAGTCTTTGTGAGTATTTTCTTTGGGGTTGGTTAAAGAAACAAAGAGTAATATACTAAACCTAGAGGAAGTCTTCCGTGCCATAAGAGTTCCTGGTGAAATCAGTTGACTCGATTTCTGGGTAACTTTAGAATCTGGTAGCGAAATCTGCTGCTCTTATCGAATATTATGTTAAACGTCAAGCTAAACGTTTTCTTCTCATATCTATTCCTTGGAAAAATTATGATTAATGAATAAATTTTTAAAATGGGCTATTGTCAAAGATGAGGACAGTAGTCCGATTAATGTAAATACTGTAAATACTACCTCATCTCAGAAACATAGACAAATGGAATGATCTATTATTAAACGTCGTTCAAATGGCAAGAAAGATGAGGACAATAGTCCGAATAATGTAAATACTGCAAATACTACCTCACCTCAGAAATATAGACAAATTTTAAAATGGGGTGTAATTTTTCAGTCACCCTATATATCTTCGGGAACAATATAACACTAGTGCTTTCAGTAATAAATAAACTATCGTCATCATCATTGACTGGTCAGTTTTATGCGCTTTTCATTTCTTGGTGTGGCAGCTGTGCAGAACCGCCCGGAACATAGCTTGATAGACATGGTTATTGCTACCCCTGTAACACAGTATCCTTGCCCATCTGTGCTCATATCCACTGCTTGGTTACCGTAAACATTTTGCAAACGTCAACGAATGACGGCGATATATTAATGTTAGCCGGTCATTTTGCCAGAGTGATATCAGTGAAAAGGAAAAAAAATCTGGTTTATTGGTGGAAATAAATAAGTTTGTTCCAGGCAGTGTGTACTTGGACTCTGGAAATGGGCGATCAATAATTAAGCAGTAATCTCAAGAACTAGACGAGATTTTTTAATCGTTTCACCCCAAGCAAGGCGGTACTGCCACTGATGCACAGGGGGCTATATAAGAGAGTAAAAGTCTCAGCAGGAGGAGAGCGAAGAGAAAGACAAGCCAGCTCCAGGGAGTGTCAGAGAAAGCGCAAGAGAAGGATGGGAATACAGGCGCGATGACAGTTACGAAGGTAGAGAGAAAGATACACGGGATGATATAGAAAGGACGAGGGAAGGACTGAAGTCAAGTGGATAAGAGATGGGAATTGACCTTGCATGGAGGTTGTAGCCGTCAGGGAAGCAAGTATACGGAAGGCAGTTCCACGGGCGGAAAGTGCAAGAAAAGATGATGGAGTAGAATTGTTGGCTGCATTTAGTTGATCTAACTGTAAATGGGTGCCACCTTATTGCCAGTCTGGTTGCACGAGTGAATTCTTATAGCGGGGGCACCAGTGACTTGAGCAGAAGCCATGAATATATTTGTAGAACAGACAGAGAGAAGCCACATCCCCTCGTTGAGAAAGTGGCTGGAGTCGAGTTGTCACATTACAGACTCTTCTTTGGAGCCTGTCGAGAACACTGAGATGAACAGCTGGGGCGCCTGACCATATATGACAGCAGTATTCTATGCACGGACGGATGGTTGATATTCCTAGACATGAGCAATGGAACGAGGACAATCTATACACGTAGATTAAAAAATGGGTTCAGTTCTGAATTGTCTGTAGGTGACTCAGGTCAATATGCATCTGAAAAAGGCTGGAGGTCACAATGACCGAAACGTTGTGGTAATATCAAAGATAAGGTCAATAATTCGAATATAAATAATGCAAAATAGGAATGTCAAATTGGGAGACCCCTGAGGCCCACATGGTCACATATGTGTCGTGATGAGGGCCACACACGATAACCGATTGGTCACATTACAACTAACTGGAGTCATTTATTGCAGAATATTTTTGTTACTTACATTTAGAACCATACAATGTGCATTCAAATGTTTTAGCAGAATTCATGTGTACAAAGTAATGAAGTAGTTTGATAAAAAAAATAAAATTTTGAACCACAACATATACTTTCAGTTTGCAACAACAACAAATATATTGTACAAAAATTACATCAGTTTAAAGCTGAACATTTATTTGCCATTATTCCATTGGTTTTAGTTTTTGTCTTGAGGCTTGACACCTTTTTTTGCTGACAATTTTATGGTATGTCTGGCTGAAATGTCTGTGCAGTTTCAACTTTGATCGGAAATGAAAAAAGTTGATTAGCCTTGTTCTCTAAAAAGTTTTTTGTTAATTTCACAAAAGAAAATAAATTTTCACTCAGATAATTAGAACCAAATGTTGCCATAACTTTTGAGGCAAACCTTTTTAAGTTTTTAATCTTTTCAAGAGGGTATAAAGAAAAAATCCAGGTATTCCTGCTTCAAGATACTTTGCTATAAGTGTAGAATCCAACTGAATTTCTAATGTTTCATCTGTAGGCTTCTTCAGTTTTGACAACATAAAAGATGAATTGTGCTGAAATTTGTGCAATCTAATGCTCAGAAGATGAGAAATCAGTAAATTTTTCTGAAATTCCTTTGATAACAATTCCAGATGACTGTCATACTTAGCAAATGTCTCACTATTGACAGTGCTTTTCAGTTCTTTTCACATAGAAAAATTAACTAAATTTTCATTTGACAATTGTGACTTCTATAAGTTTTGTCTTGGAATAAAGCACTTGATATCCCAACTGAGTGATAAGTTTTTGCTTTTTACCATGTACTTTCAAATTAAGATCGGTTACTTCTACAATAATATCAACAGCAAAAGTCAGATCTTGGAGTCAACTGTCATCTTTTATTTCATCTTTGTTTTGTCTTTTCGTCTCCGAAAACATAATTATAATCTAAAAAAAAATAGACTATTTTCAGCATTTTGTGACATGACAACTAGTTGACTAATTATCCATGTCTTCCAACAACTGAACTGAACTGACGGTGGTTGCGAGCAAAATCCCTGATATAGTTCATTGTCTTTGTGACTAAGCTAAGCACAGGATCCACTTTTAAAATCCTTACGCACACATTTTTTGATAAAAAATACAGTGAAAATGTACAAATAATGGATCTGGATGAGGGTTATTTTTATTTTTTTATTATTTTGTAATTTAGCAGCAAAATCATTATGGTTTGTGTTGTAACTTAAAAGGTTACTGAATGAGAAATAACAGAGGTGAGAAAATGAAATAATCTTTATAACATCAACTTAAATACAATACTCACTAGCTGCGTAAATTAGAGACCCGTTGCTAGTGGTGAACTACTAGACATCAATACAAGTATTTAGCTGTCTCCCTACTTGAAACAAAATGCGACACAAGGATTGTGGGTAATCCGAGTCATATAGCACGGGCAAAAATTTTAGTCTACTTTTCCCCAGACGAGACTCTACTCATTGTCGAAGGCACAAAGTCCGAAAATTGCATTTGAGTGACGTTAATCGCCAGACAGAAATTTAACTCCACCTCACAATAGTGCCCAACGTATTTATGAGGATTGGGCATACCCATTAATGTTCATAGGTACGTATATAACAGTTTGCAAGTTTTTCTCAAATCAAAAGTTTACTTATGCAGAATTTGCTCAATTCTTTCAAATATGTCCTGACTTGTAATGCATTGAAACAAATTTAATGAATTCTTCATAAATATTAAATTCACTGTCACAGACCCTTATGAAGCTGGACTATTCCGATGATGTCAACTGTCTTATCAATAGCAATAGAAAAATGTTCAAGTTCGTCAGAGCAGAAGACATGAAAATATTTTTAGAAGAGACAGAGGGAAACCACACCCCGCCGAGCTGGAGTCGAGCTACCTGGTCGGGGACCAATCACTTTACAGATTCTCCTTTGGAGCCTGTCGAGAACCCTGAGATGAACAGCAGGGGTGCCTGACCAGATATGTCAGTAGCATATATGCACGATCGAATGGTTGATTTGTATATGTGCACGATGGATTCAGGCGGAAAAAAACTTTCTGGCCCGACACAGTGACCCACTCTTCCTAGCAGTGGATTTAGCTGTTGACTCAATGTAATGATTTAACTTGAGATCGGAAGATAGGGTTAAGCCGAGGAGGCACAGTACATTGCTTTCAGGGAGACTCGGTTCATGCTTATAGGTGGCAGAAGAGATTGCCTGTGATGGTTGACAGATAGCAACTTCGTTTTAGAAGCATTGAAATTTACAAGCCACTTTTTACCCCAGTCCGCCACTGAGTGAAGGTCCTTCTCAAGATCGGCAAAATGCGTCACATGGCCTAAAACGGGGATAAAAGGGAATAATTTTCAAAATCCTTTAACGCAGTGACAATTGCAATCTTTCTACAATCCTTGTTGATCGGACCGGGATCAAATTTTTAACAGGCATGAAACATCTCTCATATTGCATTAGGAAAATATTGCAACTTTGTAGAAAGTTTCAGGACTTTTTAGAATATTCTTTGACCTTTCAGATTACATCAGAAATATGTATTTTTCAACAAATTCTTTACTAGTCCCGAGTTTCACCGTTTCCAACGAGAAATCAATTTGTTTTATTGAAATCGACCGACAAATTCTGATAAATTTTTTATTAGGTTTTCCCCAGTTTGTGTGTAAAGCTGTAAAACAGACAAATAAAATTGATGAAAAAATCTGTTAACGTTTTTTCGAGTAGTTCGTTCATCCTTCATCCATTATCGGGACCATTAACATTCAGTCAGTCAAGTACCATACATGATACACGCTTGGGCGATCATGTCTCGAAAGAGACATGGCTGACTGTGCAGAAGATTATCCCGCAGTAGGTTGCCATTACTTTCTGCAGTAGACTGGTTGCCCAACAAGGCTATAGACCCCAATCTGTCCTGCCACTTAACTCATAGCTGGAGGTAGAAGAGGTAGATTATATTACATTATTATATTAGGTATAATTAGTGGGGGATCAGTTTATTACTTTATAACAATAGAAAACCGATTCCCCACTTTATGCCCAGTAGAAGTTTTAATTATGTTTCCAACTATTATATTCAGTCAGTCAGTTAAGTGCTATACGTGATATACACTTTGGGCGATCATGTCTGGAAAGAGACATAACTGAATGAGCAGAAGATTATCCCGCAGTAGGTTGCCATTGCTTTCTGCGGTAGGCTGAATGCCAGCCAAGGCTATAGAACCCAATCTGTCTTATTATTTAACCCATAACTGGAGAGAAGGGACAGATTAATACCTTTCCCAAGGGTATTTTGAATATATTAGATTCAGTCAGTTAAGTGCCATACGTGATACACGCTTTAGGCGATCATGTCTTTTTAGAGACATGACTGACTGGACAGAAGATTATCCCGCAGTAGGTTGCCATTACTTTCTGCGGTAGACTGACTGCCAACCATTGGCTATACAATCCAATCTGTCCTATTATTTAACCCATAACTGGAGGGAAGAGACGGATTAATACCTTTCCTCAGGGTATTTTTGAGTAAGTGAATGCAAAGAATTGCATTAACATTAACATTATTAGTTAAAAAAATATAGTTTTGATTACTTTCATTCGGGTAATTTTTTAGAAGCAAAAGCTAAGCAAAGTATTAAGGATTAGGAAAATTTTTGTTATTACCTCAATATGGCAGTAAATCGTGGACAATCTTCTCAAAGATGGAGAAAAGTCTTGAGGCAATGGAAATGTGGTTCTGGAGAAAAATACTGCAAATATCATGTTAAGTCTTAGATAAAATGGGAACAAACAGGGCACAATTATACTTAACATCAGTGTCAGGAAGGGACATAGGAAAAAGCGCATGACCTACCTAACTTGCTTGTGTAAATGGATGGCGTAACAGGGTTTACTTTATAAGAGAATATAAAAAGATTAAATTTACCAAGTGCTACAAAGGACAAGAAATTGTGATTTCCAAAGCCCTGAAGGGACAAGTCATATAGAAGAATAAGAAAATATCTAATATAAGTCACATATATAGAACATTTACCAGTCACATTTTTGTGTCGGGTAGGCACCAAAAATCATCTCTCAGTTGCGTCTCTGTCCTTGAAGACAGAGTGCGGCTCAGTTCCGCGAGGACAGGGTTGCTTCTGAGAAAAATGACACTGATAGATGCCCGGTCCCGGGGAACAGTGTCCCGCGGCCGCACCACCCCATTGCAGCAGAGGGGTGGACTAAGTGCTCGTCACCGGGGTCAGCTCAACCGGCTGTTAAGGGGACTGGGGAATTTTTGTCCCTGTGCCCGTCCGAACTTGTATCACATCCCGCTCCAGTGGGTGGGGTGGGGGGTAGTAGAGTAATTACCATATATAGAACATTTTTATCAATACGTAAAAGATATACATTTAATTAAAAAATAGTTCGTTCGTTCTTGTAAATGCCGTATTCTTTCAGCATGAATGGAATCATGGTTCTCCACAGTTTCTTTCTCTGTTGTGACTCATAGTAAAGTTAATCACTCCTCATTCCCGTTCTGCTAACCATTTTGCAAAAGCTTCATAAGTAGTTCATGCGTTGTTTTCCTCTTTTTCCCTGTTCTAAACATTTTTTCTCATTTTTAAAATTTAGAAATTTGAACTTTCTCTTCGAAGATTGCGATGTGTATGAAAAAAAAGAGCACACTTATTAATATTTAGTTTATAGCTCTCTTATACTATATCGATCACCTATTTTATTAACACCAGCACTCAATGCAACATATATATATATATATATATATATATTTGTCATCCACATACAAGCCTGTTTCGCTGTAACACTGCTCATCAGTGTAACTAGAAATCCACTTGCTTCTGGCCGGGATCTAAACTCGACCGATTTGGTGTCAGTCGGAATCGTTACCGCTAAGCCATAGGCCCATGGAATATATATATATATATATATATATATATATATATATATATATGTGTGTGTGTGTGTGTGCAACTTAATTCTTTACCCTGTATTGTATTGTGTGTGATTTGATGTATCTATTTTCAATTTATTTCCTCTGCTATAAACGTTTTTTTCCCGAACATTCTGAGTGAAATTAGCATCAATTTATTCATCAGGCACTTGTAAGGATTTTTCTTTACATTGCTGAAATAAATTCTGAATTTAAAATCGTTTAGTTATTTGTTGAGTTTACCTCTCAATATATATATATATATATATATATATATATATATAGTCATCCGCAGACAGATCTGCTTCGTTGTATTATCAGTACGGTTATACATCCGATTGCTTTTTACCCAGGATTGAAACCCGATCGAATTGGCGTCAGTCAGCGATTTTACCTCTGAGCTATGGGCGCTCAGTAGATGTCAGACTTTTAGCGTGTGATATATCATGCATACACACGCCAATAGCTGAGAGTGTTTTAATTCATTACTTAATGAACGATGCGTAGATGTTAGAGTAGCTACTGTTTATTTTTTATATATATATATATATATATATATATATATATATATATATACTCTGTTTAATTACTTAGTTTTTGGTCATAATAAAATTAGATCAGTGTGCATTTGTATTAAAAAGGGTTCAATAAAATTATATTGTAGAACTTTTGAATATTTTCCATTTGTAAACGAGTTATTACGAGACCCAGGATTCTAACATGTGTGGTGTCTTCAGGCGATTTTCAATAATATATATATATATATATATATATATATATATATATAATGCTATCGGGCGAAATGGATTCATATCATTCCCAAGGATATTAGCACGTAAGTAAGTGTAATGAATGAACTTGACTGTCTGACTTGACTATTCCTTAATCGATCTGAGAGAAAAACAACTCTGAATTAACAACCAGAGGAGGATTATTTGGGGACCTTGTGGCAAGATGTGCACAGTTTCTATCCAAAATGTGGTCAGTTCTGCACAGCTTTCTACCACTGTAATCAATAATATATGCCCGTAGTATGGATGTTTGGTTCTAAGAACTGAGGTACTGGACCGTCGTAAAAAGTAACGGGAGCGTCCTCCATATATATACGCTACAAGCCATAATTATTAGGCCACCACAGTTTTTTAAAAAAAAGAAATGATTTACTTCATATTATTTTTAGTATTTATTGCTAAGTGGATAATTCTAAATAAAAATAGAATGGTTCTTTTGTTATTATTTGCAAAATTTTACAAGGCAAGGAAGCAAAGATGAACTCGTCTAAATCACCTTAAATTTTCTTCATTCTTTCATTGATGAAACTGCAATTTAGGTAATTATTAAATATTTATAAATTTATTTGATGCACATGTTATTGTGAGGCATTAAAACAAAACAATTCTATTCTTATTTGCAATTATTCACTTGGCAATAAATACTAAAAAATAGTATGAAATACATCATTTTTTTAAAAACACTGGAGTTGCCTAATAATTATGACCGGTAATATATATATATATATATATATATATATATATAGAGAGAGAGAGAGAGAGAGAGACAGACAGACAGACAGACAGAGAGAGACAGAGAGAGAGAGTCAGGCAACTGGAGACAGTAAAAAAAGCAAAAAATATTGTGAAGAAGAGAGAGAGAGTGTGTGAGAGAGAGTGAGTGAGTGTGTGTGTGTGTGTGTGTGTGTGTGTGTGTGTGAGAGAGAGAGAGAGAGAGAGAGAGAGAGAGAGAGAGAGAGAGAGAGAGAGAGAGAGTGGTTTTGTGTGTCTGGCCAAAAAAAAAAAACCATCAAAAAGTGAGGAGGAGAGAATATTTAGAAATGGCAAGATAATAATTCAAAGAACTGAAGCAGAATAACACGATTTTACTGATTCAATTTGGTGCAATATTTTTGGGGTGGACGTCTTGAACTTTACCATCGGTTCTTCACCTCCCACATATTTTATTGATGGAATTAGCAATAAAGGTCAAAGAGCAACAAATGGCGTCAGTCTCTCGGATTGAAAAAAATTGAAGAATATAGATACTGAACGAAATTGGAGCAATCGATTAAAAAAAAAGATAATATTCGCTTGTCCCCAAGGACCAATCGGCTCAGGATCAAGCAATGCACAAGAGGACAAACGACTAATGAGATCCAATCTTAAGGACGCTATTTTTTGTAAATTAAAAAAACGGCTACTATGAGTGCAAATCGGCACCTCGTGATACAATTAAAAAACGTCAAAGTCGGTGGCGGGTAGAGAAAGACATAAAGAAATTTGAGAAAGAAAATAGAGTTAGAGAGAAAGAGAAGAAAGAGTTAAGACAAAATAATACGGAGGTTAAAGAAATGAAATCGTCAAATAAAGAGAAAGGTGGGAGGAGAGAGAGAGAGAGAGAGAGGAGAAAAGCAGAGATAAAGAGAGAGGGGGAAGGAGAGAGGAAGAGAGAGGAGAAGGAAAGTCAGAGAGAAAGAGAGAGGAAGGAGAGAGAGAGAGGGAAAGAAAGACTGAGATAGAGAGCGGGGGAAGGAGAGAGAGGGAAGAAGGAAAGACAGAGATGAAGAGGGGAAAGGAGTGAGAGAGGGGAGAAGGAAAGACAGCGAGAAAGAGAGAGGGGGAAGGAGAGATAGAGGGGGAAGGAAAGACCGAGGGAAAGCGAGGGAAGGAATGAGTGAGAGAGGGAGGTGAAGAAAAGACAGAGAAAAAGATAGGGGAGGAGCGAGAGAGAGAGAGAGAGGAAGAAGAAGAAAAAATATATGGAAGAGAAACGGAAGAAAAGCATAGAAAGTTTATGAAGATTGATCGACACATTTTTTACGGTTTATCAACACCACAGGTTATTTAATGACAGAAATATATATATATATATATATATATATATATATATATATATATATATATATAATTACGCTCTCACACCCTGATTGAGCACTCTAGAAGAAAGGTAGACTTTGAAAAACAGTAGCCACTCTAGCGTGTACGCATCGCTCATTCAGTAAAAATGAATTTGAGCACTCTAGCTAATTGGCGCGTAATATGATATGCGCTAAAAAGACTGCCTTCTTCCACCGAACTACTCAGGGGTAGAGTCCCCGACTGACGTCAAATCGGTCGGTTTTCGAGCCTGGGTTGTGTAGCAATCGGTGTTTAATCGTACTGATGAGCTGTGATACAGCGAAACAGATGTCTGCGGATGACAATATATATATATATATTTATTTATCTGTAAATTCAGATAAAACTTGGTGGGGAAATAGTTATTTTAAGGCATGCTTTCTTCGACCCCTTCTAAACAGCGAATGAGGAAATATTTTTAAGCCCAGAGGTTAGCTTAGGTAAAGGAAGTGGTTGGGATGTATTGGTTTTATTTGGGTTGGATTAGGGGAAAGACTTTAGTAGTAATTTCCTCTTTGGTAGTGGGAGGTATGTGGTTTGACCCTTGAGTTAGTAGCGGTATGTGGTGGGGAAGTAACTGCTTGGCCAAATTAAAAAAAAAAACTTATTGTGACTAATTGGGAGAATAGGATAATTATTGTAATTTATACTTATTTCTATGGCGACGCATATTTATGATCTCCCTTTGTTTGTATATTTAGAAGTATGTTTTGGTATTGAAATTTTAAAATTTTAATTCTTAAAATTTCTAATTATTCCTGTCACACACACACACACACACACACACACACACACACACACACACACACACACACACACACACATATATATATATATCATTGAAACCGACCGACAAGAATAATTTTATTAATTTTTATTTCATTTTTCCAGCAATGTAATATGTTTCCTATTTGCTGAAGATAAGGAATGTAAAAATGTTCCGTAATTACTTTCCTAAGCGCTTTCAGTCACTTCTCTGGCCATTTTCAAGGGTGTTATGCTTCCGGTGTTGTTATTTATTGGAAATAGCCAGAGAAGTGACCAAAAGCGCTTTGGAAAGTAATTACAGAACATTTTACATCTCCAGCAAAAACAAAAAAAAAACCAACAAAAAAAACGTGTTAGATTACTGGAAACATTAAATAAAAAAATGTTTTAAGTCTTTATTTTATTTAACTATATATATATATATATATATATAGTTTTTGGTCATAATCAAATTATACCAGTATCTAGTTGTATTGAAAAGTGCTCAATACATTTATATTGTAGAGCTTATGAATATTTTTATTTCAGAAATGAGTTATTTACGCAACCTAAGTTTCAATCTTTCTGTATCTGCAGGCGATTTAGTAATAAATGATTTTCTAACGTTTAGGGAGGAGTTACTTGGGGATCTTTCAACACTTTCTTCCAGGTTTGTATAATCTTAAGATGTATTTATAGGTGTGATTACATCCGACCATTACTTCTGATCTTTCATTTAGTAATTTTCTTTGTTCAGGAAACAACATTATGGTTAACTTTTCTTCTTGGGACATTCTGCAGGCATCACTACCGTTGTAAGGTTTGGCTTTTTTACTTTGTTAATTCAGGGGTTTTTCCATTTTGTCTTAATTTTCACACGTGGCTAGTCACAAAATTCTAGTCGCTCGTTCGTAAAAATCCCCGAAAACATTAGAAAATCAGTTATTATAAATCGCCTGAAGATACCGAAAGGTTGAAACCTAAGTTGCAGAAATAACTTATTTCCAATTTATATATATATATATATATATATATGATGCTTTAGTAGGGCGTAGAATAAGCTTTGCAAATACGCGTTTCGCTGACATGTGTTAGGTTCGAACTCAAAAGACATTCTTCTTAAGAAAGTAACCTTGTTAGAACACTCTTAAAAATAAAACAATCGAGCTATCAGTCAGTTAAGGTGCCATACGTGAAACACGCTTGGGCGATCATGTCTCGAAAGAGACATGACTGACTGGGCATAAGATTATCCCGCAGTAGGTTGCCATTGCTTTCTGCGGTAGACTGGTTGCCAACCAAGGATATAGAACCCAATCCGTCCTGTTATTTGACCCATAACTGGAAGGAAGAGACGGATTAATACCTTTCCCAAGGGTATTTTTGCGTATATAATTGCAACGAATTCAACTGGAATTCGAACTCGGCTCTACCGATTTCGCGTTCCGAGTCGATATCCACTGGACCACAACGCACATTTATTTGAAAAAAAAAACATATATGTGCTTTAGCAAAGATTATAAATGCATAATAATACAACACAAATTATAATTTAATAAACAAAGAAAATAAAAAAATAAATGGATAATTAAAATAAGATGGAAGGAGAGAGAGAGAGAGAGAGAGAGAGAGAGAGAGAGAGACTTCTCATTTAAAATATATCACTTTCTTTGAGTAATGAAAAACGGACCCGTTCACATGACAATAGCGTCTCATGATCTACGTTTTCTCTCTCTCTCTCTCTCTCTCTCTCTCTCTCTATATATATATATATATATATATATATATATATATATATATATATAAATCCAGGTAAAGAGGACCCAAAGACAATAAAACTAAATGAGAAGCAATAAAAATAAAAGGAAAAGAAGAAAAGATAAAATTAGGTTAAAAGCTGGTGGACATCTTGACCGTAAGGGGGGGGGAAGGAAGGGGGAAAGGAAGGGAAAAGAAAAAAGGAGGAAAAAAAGAGAAAAAGTTAGTATGTATTTTTTGGAAAATTCCAAAATGAATATTCTCTTTGTTTAGTTAAAAGGAACACACACAAATTTTATATCTTTTTGTATTTTTTGTATTCAAATGTAAATCATTTGCACAACCAACATCCAACATTGCCTGATGAAGAGAATCTATCTCGAAACATAGAAATTTCCGTGTCGCAATGTACGATTAATTCATAATTATATGATTATATATTAGGACTTTTAATAAGTTCTCTCCGATTTTCTCATGAAAAGTAATGTTTTATTTACAAAAATGAGTAAGAAACATGTCACTGAAATTATTGTCCATCGCTAGCCACTACTTTTTCCCATCTTTCTGGCAGCATTTGAATAGGTAGGGCTTCCCATTTAAGCATTTCCAAGTAGGTTTTCACCCGTTTTGCAACATCTGGCATAAACATCGCCATGTTGCAAAATCACTTTAACGTTCATTAGAAATTGAAAATAAGCCAAAATGGATTTTTTCATGCTTTAAAACATGCATGACCATGACATTACAACATAAAAAATTCCAGTTTTAGATAATTTTCACGTTCCAATGAATGCTAAGCAATTTATCAACCGTTATATTTGAAGCAAGAAGAAAATTAACAGAATTTTTAGCAACAAAGTTTTGCAGTTATTTCTTGTTACCATAACTCACACTTCTGAAAATGATCTCTGAAAGAGACTGAAAATACATGGGAACATCGAGAAATGAATAATTAAATCATCTGTCAACATTGCAACTCATTTCTTACATCTTTCAATTATAATACGCGAAAGATTATCCCTGAGCAAGAACGGATATTATTAAAAATAAGCAGACACAATGTTTGCAATTTACTTAATCTGATATGCCTAAAAAAAAATCTGCTGCCTAAAAACACAAATTTTAAATTATATATATATATATAGATCGTCATGCCAAGTCCGTAAACGGAGGGGATAATCCAAAAAGATCTATTTAATATAGAATATTAAGCGATAGATTTGAATAGAAAGCTAAATGGATATCGAAATGAATGATAATTTATAACCACTTTAGATGATTTGTTGAGTTTTCCTTTATATATATATATATATATATATATATATATATATATATTAAATTATACTTTAAAACGTACACACGACAATCTACTACAAAATTGTATATTTTGTTTCGACATTGAAAGAATAATGTTTCATCACGTAGTTAATAATGATGGTAATAAACGTATATTTTGAAAATAAATTTTATGAAAATTCACTTCCTTTTATTATTGGAAAACGTTTATAATTATATGAATATATATATTAAACGTAGTAGCGCAAACAAAAAAGAAAATAAAAAGAAATGACTAAGTATTATCTGCAAGAAGATAACGAATTGATATCGGCCATGTTGCGAATTGCATATCGAGGACGTCAAATTCAAGCAGATGCATAAACCTAGATAAACCATAGTAGTGTAGCAATAGACGACGGGAAGTAGGCATAAAATTTGAATGCTTTCCAGAAACTAAGCAAAGTATTAAGAAATAAGAAAATGTCGCTAGTTCCTGAGCTGCTTTGATTGAATTTGTAAAATTACGCGATTCGCGGCCTTATGCAGAAAGAAAGTTCATTGCCAAATTAACGGCTATGATTTAAGCTTCTGTTCAGTTAATTTAATCAGGTTCAAAGGATTTTTGCCATAGATTAATTTTACAATACGGCTGAAAATTAGGCCATGTGTTTTCTTTGATTTTGAAAAAAAAGTTGATTATTTTGTTGTTAATAATTGATCGAATTTCTTTGATTCATCTTTTGAGCACTTGCCCAATCCTTGACATTTTAATCTGGATTTCATTTTATTAGTTCAATAATTCTTAATTCCTAACGCACACAAGGATACATTTTGGTATAACATATTTTTATTTTGTAGTCACTCTTGTTTTTATCGTTTAGTTAAGCTTATCTCGATATCTGTTTCGCAACAGGGAGAGGAAGATATTCCTCGGTATACACAATGTATGGTTAATTCAGATGACAACACCATGTTCAGTTTTTCAAATAGAGACGCTGTTGAGTTTACCAGTTATAAGCAGGCATCTTTAATATGAACTGTTGTGAATTCTGATATTTACCCAAATATTAAAATACAAAGAAATAACTGCTAGGGAGAAGTCACTAGTAAATACTAACGAAATGTATGTTTTCTATGCCTTCTCTCTAATTGTGAAAAGAAAAGCTAGCGAATAATATAAAAGTCTACCCTTACAAATCCTGTACGCATATCAAGTGTTTGACTTCTTTTGATATTCTTTTGCTTTGATATTCAAACTCTCCGTTGTTCACATTAGCGCATCACTGATTGGCTGTTAAGGGCGACATGGCCGGTTAAGAGCAATGTAGACAATTTATAGAAGAGGAAGGCAAGTTAACCAGACAAGCACGTCTCTGATTGGCCATTGCGTGTCACATGGCAGGCCAAGTAAAGTGCATAGTAATTCGAGAAGAGAAAGGAACATGAACCAGACTTGCACGACACTGATTGGCCTCTACGTGTCACATGGCCGGCCAAGTAAAGTGCATACTAATTCGAGAAGAGAAAGAAACATGAACCAGACTAGCACAACACTGATTGGCCGCGACGTGTCACATGGCTGGCCAAGTAAAGTGCATACTAATTCGAGAAGAGAAAGGAACATGAACCAGACTTGCACGACACTGATTGGCCTCTACGTGTCACATGGCCGGCCAAGTAAAGTGCATACTAATTCGAGAAAAGAAAGAAACATGAACCAGACTAGCACAACACTGATTGGCCGCGACGTGTCACATGGCCGGCCAAGCAAAGTGCATACTAATTCGAGAAGAGAAAGGAACATGAACCAGAATAGCACAACACTGATTGACCACTACGTGTCACATGGCCGGCCAAGCAAAGTGTATACTAATTCTAGAAGTGGAAGGGTCACATGGTTAACCAAGTTCAATGCATACTAATTAGGCAAGAGGATGTAAACCAGACTAACGCGTCGCTGATTCGAAATTAGGTATCACATGGCCGGTTAAGAGCAATGCATACTAAATAGTGAAGTAGAAAGCAAGTTAATCAAACTAGCGCGTCACTGATTTGCCGTTAAGAGTCACATGACCGGTCAAGCGCAGGAAAGAAATTGATCCTATTCTTAACGAAAATAAAAACAAGATTTTTAGGAAAAAAATTTCGAGTGTGTTAGAAAGGATGAAAAAGTTCTAAAAAGTAATTAAAAATACTTTAATCTTTTCTCATAAATATTTAGTTGAAAAAAGTTTCTCTTCATACTCTGCTGTTTTTTCAGCGATTTAGTGGAGATATCTAGTTTAAATTGAACTTATTATTGCATCTTTTTTTTACTTTAGTGTAAATTGGACCAATGTCTACCTTTCTGACAATTCATTATAACTTTTGTTCTATAAGGTTTATATTCGACATTAGACAACCAAACAAGGGTTGGTATGTCGTTAAATTAACAGACCCAATCGATAATTTCCTTCTTGATTTCGTTTTCCGTGTAAGATATTCACTACTTAAACTTGTCTACATCGGAGCTCAATAAGCAGCGGCCGACTGAAATGATAGACAATGCTATGGAGATTTGGTGGCAAGGTGGCGTTTTAATACGTATGAGTAATGCTAGAGTCAGCATTAGCAACAGAGAATTGAGATTTGGGACGGAGTCTTGGACACTGGCAGACTGAAATCGCTTCAGACGAGCCGTCATTGGTTCAATTTTCGAGTCGTGCATTACGCCTGGAGCCTAACGACGGAATTTGTTTGAAAGGCCTGGAAACCATTATCAAATAAAAAGAAATTTTAACTATAGTATATAATGATGATAATGTTCAAAAGTTCTGGAATAACTGTTACGAAAAGCCACACACACACACACACACACACACACACACACACACACACACACACACACACACCGCATGCATACACTTATACCGATAGTTTTAGTTTTTAGTCTTTCTTTCTTTCTTTCTTTCTTTCTTCTTCTTTTCCTTCTTTATCATATTGTTTCTTTTTCTTTTTTCTTTTCTGTATTTCTTGATCATTTTTCATTCTTTTCGTCTTCTCTTTTCTCTGTCATTTTCTTCATAATTTTCTTTCTTTCTTTCTTTCTTTCTTTCTTTCTTTCTTCATATTTCTTTTTTTTACTCCGTATCTTATTTTCTTTTCTTCATATTTTTCTTTACTTCATATATCTCTTTCTTTTTTTATTCACACTCTTTCATTCATATCTCTCTATTTCTTTCATATTTCTCTTTCTTTCCTTCATATCCTTCTTTCTTTACTTCATATCTTTCTTTCTTTATTTCATTTCTGTCTTTCTTTTTTTCTATCTCTCTTTCTTCTCTTCATATCTCTCATTCTTTTTCATTTCTCTTTCTTTCCTTCATATCTTTATTTCTTTACTTCATATCTTTCCTTCTTTTTTCATTTCTCTCTTTCTTTTTTAACTTCTCTCTTTCTTTTTTCCCTCTTTCTCTTTCTTTCCTTGATATCTTTCTTTCTTCCTATCATATCTTTTTTCTTTACTTCATATCTCTCTTTCTTTTTTAACTTCTCTCTTTCTTTTTTCTCTCTTTCTCTTTCTTTCCTTGATATCTTTCTTTCTTCCTATCATGTCTTTCTTTCTTTACTTCATATCTCTTTCGTTTTTTAACTTCTCTCTTTTTTTCTATCTCTCTTTCTTCCCTTCATATCTCTCTTTCTCTCCTTTTTTATTTCCTTTTTCGTTGAAATAAAATTTATTTCTATTTTCTTTTATGTTTACTTTATTTTTTATATGTTTTAAATTTAATTTTCTGTTTATTAATAATATTTTTCGCTGTGTCATAAGGCTAAATTAGAGAAGGAAGATCTGTAGCGCCAATGAGATATTTTTTGTTGGTCATAACTCTGTCGCTTTTGGATTGTTTAAGAAGTTTCCCATATCTATCTATCTATCTATGGCTCTTCATTATCTATCTATCTATCTATCTATCTATCTATCTATCTATCTATCTATCTATCTATCTATCTATCTATCTATCAGAGAATTCATTTCAATGACAGGGATCCCATTTTGCCGACCTTCGAGTTAGCGATATGAATAATTGCATTTTCATTTTTAATGCTCTTTTGAAAAAGTTTTTATATTTCATCGCAAAAACCTGAGTAAACGGTGGAACCATTGTGTAGTCTCGGTGTAAAATCAATACGCATGTGTACCTTATGGAACTTAATCCTATTAATAATAAATGGAAAATATTCTGTTGTTTTGAATGAATTATCATCACGAGATTGTGAGGGATCTGTTACTTGGCAAGATTTTTACAGGAGGATGATTGTTTCAGTGGAGATAAATTGAGCCGGGAAATGACAGTGGAAGATGGCACTATTCCAAAGAATGGCAATGGTGTCCAACAAAACCCCGTTATGACGCTAAAAATTCGGCAGATTTTGAAGTTGAGCGCAGATAACAAACTAGAAACGCCATGGATCAGGACAGGAGAGAGATGCTGTTACAGGAGGACAGACTGTTAGTCTAAGATGTGAGGTAAATTTCCGTCAAGACCCTATTCTATATAACTGATTAACGCTGCTTATTTAAAGGTCGTAGAATATTACAACTGAACACTTAAAAAATATGTGCTCGATAAGAGGATATAGATAACTAGCCTGTTAGCCATGCAACTGACGTCCACGACTGGGGGCGGATATGTAGATACCTAAATTGCTCATAAATGACAATTGCAGAGAACATTTCGAACAAGAAATTTGTTAGTAATATCCATTAAATTGTTAATTAGCAACTACATTTTTATTAGAAGCATATTATAGCTATAACAATTAACTTACTTTCATAAATGCAAGTGTTAACCATAAATTCAGAACATCCTAGATTAATTTACAGAAATAATAATATAATAATTGATTAAAAGAAAAGAGAATAAATATAGTGTTTTCATCTGTTATGGCATTCTTCACCGAAGATACAGGTAAGTATTGTTATGGCATTCTTCACCGAAGATACAGGTAAGTATTGTTATGGCATTCTTCACCGAAGATACAGGTAAGTAAGGAAAGAGAAATGCTAAATTAAAGACGATATAATATGTCGACGACACAACTATTTACTCCTGCCGTAATGTTCAGTCTGATAAATTCGATAAATGTAAACTGGCAGGTGATCTCGAAAATGACTATGAATCTGTTGTTAATTGGGACACGAAATGACTTGTTAATTCTAACGTATACAAAACGAAACTGCTCTCTTTTAAGCATTCCCCCCTCCCCCACCAGCATGACTGATGCTAACATCTTGGAGAGTAACTCAATGTGTCTTTTTGGTCAAATATTTTTGTTGTGGCCTGTTATTAGGGCCACTAAGAAAGGCATGGAAACAAAAAGGTAGGTTGAACCTGTGTATTAGAATAACAGAACATATATACAAAACAAGAGTGTTATTAGTCAGTAGATAAAAGTGTCCGACCGAACTGTCAAGTTACACTGCGACTCGACTACATCACCCGAAGTCTCGCAGGTTAGTATTTATGAAGGAGGAAGAGTTCATTCCAATGTAGATAGGGCACCATAACAATTTTCCACTCACATGAAGTTGGAAATATTATATTGAATCAATTTCTAGGTCTGCTGCTGGAAAAGTTGGAAAATGTGATAAACTTTTTTTCTCGTCAGAATCAATATTCTACCTTCATAAGTCTATCATTCGTTTGTGCCTAGCCTGGTTTTTCTGCTATATATCCACAGATTCTTGGCAAAATCCAAAGAAAAATCTGCAGTATTATTGGCCCTGATCTGGCTTCTCGACTTCAGTCACTTTACCAACGCTGTAACATAGCTTTCATGCGCCTTTTTCTATGAATATTTTCACAGTAATTCTTTTGATGAGTTTTCCTCCTTGGTACGTCGACTTCACAAATTTAATTACAGTACTAGAGTGGTAAGTAGATCTCATCCTTTTAATGTTGAAAGTGCAAGATATAACCGTAAGTTCTATGCTAATCGATTCTTCTCTCGCACTTCTGACTTATGAAATTTTCTTCTAGTTTCTTTCTTTTCCCATTTGATCTTTAAAAACTTTATGCCATGTTAATCGTATCTTCTGTCTTCTTAATTCCTGTTCTTTTATTGTCCTTTCTCATCAATAGTGTTTTTCTCATATTCTTTCATACTCAGCAAGACCTAGTGTCTTAGTGGCTTGATCACCTTGCTTGGAATGAAATGTTAACAAAATGAAAGACATGCGGACAGTGTAACGCTTATTGTTTCGGAACGTGGAACCAGTGAGGTGATTTCAAATTCAAACAGCCTGTTGTATCCATTTCGCAATAATGTCCTTGGAAAAGGTATAAATCAATCTGAAAACCTCCCAGCTATTGATTAAATAACAGGGTAGACTGATCTCTCTACCCTTGGGAGGAAGAAAAGAGAGACTATAAGGGCAAATCAGTCACTATTTTCCAAAGAAGTCATGGTAATTAATAAATATTAAATAGGCATCTCCAGGAAGGTATGTTAATCGACATCCTAAAAGAGGTTCTTCTTTAAAGTA
The DNA here is from genome assembly GCA_037127315.1 of Ascarosepion bandense. Taxonomy (NCBI): domain Eukaryota; kingdom Metazoa; phylum Mollusca; class Cephalopoda; order Sepiida; family Sepiidae; genus Ascarosepion; species Ascarosepion bandense. The sequence goes on along the minus strand of JBBBDQ010001631.1, from coordinate 1,690,006 downwards.
TTATAAGTAACTAATAAATCGATTTATTTATGGTAATATATATAGGCATCCATTATATACCTTGCAATTGATCTGGGATCAAAATGTAGTAACTGTTCTCCTTCATACTGACAATGGTAATATAAGTCGTTTCCTTATAAGGAAACATTCGGTATTCATTATCTAAAAACTAGTGTTACTGTGGGTTAACATTTATAAACTCTTTTCATGAAAATAAGTTTTGAAGAAAATAGTTTTATCAAGTTCACTATTATTGCTATTTCTAGTAATGATAAGGGCTTCCTTCTTAACCTTTTGTTTCATATAGTGTGGAACGTCAGAATCTCTATTATGTTATTATTAGTTGTTGCAGCTGTTAGAAGCCTTTAAGTGATGTAGTTTTTGTTATTTGGGAAAGTGATTTTATAGCGCCAGTCTATTAGCTTCGAAGAAAGACGGTTCTCTCTAAAACCTACAGGGTTCATTTACTCGAAGTTATTTTTAATTATTGATCAGCAAAGGAATTATTTCCAGTTGACCTCTTAGATATTTCTGAATGGGTTGGGTGCTCTGTATGATGAGATTATTTGAGAATACGATTCAAGATTTTAGGTTAATATTTTGGTTTTGTAGTGATAGGCAGTTTTGAGCGTAACTATCCCTAGCGTAGTGTTTTTGATGTTCAATTTCCTCATCTCCTCTGTTTAAGTTGTTATAACTGATCTGTATATCGACGTATTTGAAGAGTTTAGTAAATACTAATTCAAAATCTGAATTTTTTGATGGACTCTGTGTGTAGGCCATCATTACTTTCTTTCCAGTTCAAAATCATGGCTTCTGTTTTGGAAATTTTTGAATCCTATTTCTTGGAACATTTGGGGATGCAGACCTTTCATTAACGATCATTCTAATCACAACTGTATATATTTGATATATCGTTAAATTAACGACCCTAATTACATGTACAAGTATATATACCATCATTTACGCATCCACGAAAACCGTCTGAGCAGGCAACATCTAATTCTATAAGAAACCGGTCAGTTTCTCAGTGTTCTTCTTATTTCTAGACGAAGTGCAACTGACCCCGATGTAAATTAGATTGACAACTGACCCTGATGTAGATTAATGTTAAGATAAACTTATATATGAATTTTATTATCGATGGTTAAATTATCCCGGGAGTTTTTTGAAATAATAAGCAAAGTTTGTTTAATATGTAAGTATTACATTATGAAAGGTATGTATAAGCATACGAACAAGAAGTTCTGCTGAATAATAACGAACAAAAGAGAGAAAGAATTAAGGAAATAATGAGAAATAATAACCAACAAAGAAGAGAAAGGAGGAAGAAAAATGAGAAAGAATGACCAACAAAAGAGAGAAAGAATGAAGGAAAGAGTGAGAAATAATGACCAACAAAAGAAAGAATGGATGAAGGAAAGAGTGAGAAATAATGACCAAGAAAAGAGAAAAAGAATGAAGGAAAGAAGGAGAAATAATGAAAAATAAAGAGGAACAGGATAAATTAAAGAATGAGAAATACGGACCAACAAAAGAGAGAAAGAATGAAAGAATGAACGAGAAATAATGAACAAAAAAGAGAGAAAGGATGAAGTAAAGAATAAGAAAAAATGACTAACAAAAGAGAGAAAGGATGAAGGAAAGAATGTGAAAAAATGACAAAAAAAAGTGAGAGAAAAGATGAAGGAAAGAGTGAGAAATAATGACCAAGAAAAGAGAGAAAGGATGAAGGAAAGCGTGAGAAATAATGACCAACAAAAGTGAGGTAGAATGAAGGAAAAATGAAGAAATAATGACTAACAAACGAGAAAAAAAAATAAACGAAAGAATGAGAAAGAATGACCAAAAAAAGAAAGAAAGGGTAAAGGAAAGAGTGAGAAATAATAACGAACAAAAGAGGAAAAATGAAGGAAACAATGAGAAATAATGACCAACAAAAGAGAGAAAGGATGGAAGGAAGGCGAGAAATAATGACCTTAACAAAAAGAGAGAAAGGATGAAGGAAAGAATGAGAAATAATGACCAACAAAAAGCGAAAAAGAATGATGGAAAGATTTAGAAATAATGACCAAGAAGTGAAAAAGAAAAGAATGAAGGAAAGAGTGAGAAATAATGATCAAAAAAAAGAGAAAAAGAGTGAAGGTAAGAGTGAGAAATAATGACCAACAAAAGAGAAAAAGAATGAAGGAAAGAATGAGAAATAATGACCAACAAAAGAGAGAAAGAATGAAGGAAAGAATGAGAAATAATGACCAACAAAAGAGAGAAAGAATGAAGGAAATAATCAGAAATAATGATCAACCAAATAAAGAAAGAATAAACGAAAGAAAGAGAAATAATGACCAACAAAAGAGAAAGAAAATGAAGGAAAGAATGAGAAAATATGACCAAAAAATGAAAGAAAGGATGAAGGAAAGCGTGAGAAATAATGACCAACAAAAGCGAGAAAGGATGAAGGAAAGAATGAGAAATAATAACCAACCAAGAGAGAAATGATGAAGGAAAGAATGAGAAATAATAACCACCAACAGAGAAAAAAAAAATGAAGAAAAGAATGAGAAATAATGACAAACAAAAAAGAGAAAGGATGAAGGAAAGGATGAGAAATAATGACCAACAAAAGAGAAAATATATGAAGGAAAGAATGAGAAAATATGACCAACAAACGAGAAAAAGAATGAAGGAAAGAATGAGAAATAATAACGAAAGAAAGAGAGAAACGATTAAAGAACGAGTGAGACGATATAACGAAAAAAAAGAGAGTAAGTATGAAGGTAAGAATGAGAAATAATGACCAACAAAGGAGAGGAAGGGTGAAGGAAAGAATGTGAAATAATAACTAACAGAAGCGAGAAAGAATGAAGGAAATGGTGTGAAATAATGACCAAAACAGATAGAAAGGATGAAGGAAAGAATGAGAAATAATGACCAACAAAAGAGAGGAAGGATGAAGGAAAGGGTGAAAAATAATGACCAACAAAATTGAGAAAGGATGAAGGGAAGAATGAGAAATAATGACCAACAAAAGAGAAAAATATATGAAGGAAAGAATGAGAAAATATGACCAAAAAATGAAAGAAAGGATGAAGGAAAGCGTGAGAAACAATGACCAACAAAAGAGAGAAAGGATGAAGGAAAGAATGAGAAATAATGACTAACCAAGAGAGAAATAATGAAGGAAAGAATGAGAGATAAGGACCAACAAATGTGAAAAAGAATGAAGGAAAGAATGAGAAATAATGACCAAGAAAATAAAGAAACGATGAAGGAAAGAATGAGAAAAAATGACCAACAAAGAGAGGAAGGATGAAGGAAAGAGTGAGAAATAATGACCAACAAACGAGAAAAAGAATGAAGGAAAGAATGAAAAATAATAACGAAAGAAAGAGAGAAACGATTAAAGAACGAGTGAGACGATATAACGAAAAAAAGAGAGTAAGTATGAAGGTAAGAATGAGAAATAATGACCAATAAAAGAGAGGAAGGATGAAGGAAAGAATGTGAAATAATAACTAACAGAAGCGAGAATGAATGAAGGAAATGGTGAGAAATAATGACAAAAACAGATAGAAAGGATGAAGGAAAGAATGAGAAATAATGACCAACAAATAGAGGAAGGATGAAGGAAAGGGTGAAAAATAATGACCAACAAAATTGAGAAAGGATGAAGGGAAGAATGAGAAATAATGACCAACAAAAGAGAGGAAGGACGAAGGATAGAGTGAGAAATAATGACCAACATAAGAGAAAAAGTACCATGGAAAGAATGAGAAATAATTTCCAGAAAAAGAGAGAAAGGATGAAAGAAAGAGTGAGAAATACTAACGAATAAAATAGAAAAAGAATGAAGGAAAAATGAGAAATAATGACAAAAAAAAAAGAGAAAGGATGAAATAATGATCAACAAACGAGAAAGAGAATGAAGGAAAGAATGAGAAATGATGACCAACAAAAGAGAGAAAGGATGAAGGAAAGAATGAAAAATAATGACCAAAAAAAGAAAGAAAGGATGAAGGAAAGAATGAAAAATAATGACCAAAAAAAGAAAGATAGGATGAAGGAAAGAATGAAAAATAATGAGGAATAAAAGAGAAAAAGAATGAAGGAAAGAATGAGAAATAATGACCAACAAAAGAGAAAAACAATGAAGGAAAGATTGAGAAATAATGACGAACAAAATAGAAAAAGAATGAAGGAATGAATGAGAAATAATGACCAACAAAAGAGAAAAAGGTAGAAGGAAAGAATGAAAATAATGACCAACAAAAGAGAGAAAGAATGAAAGAATGAATGAAAAAAAATGACCAAAAAAGAGAGAAAGGATGAAGGAAAGAATGAGAAATAATGACTAACAAACGAGAAAAAGAATATATGAAAGAATGTGAAATAATGACCAACAAAAGAGAGAAAGTATGAAGAAAAGCGTGTGAAATACTGAACATCAAACGAGGAAAAGAATAAACGAAAGGATGAGAAATAATGACCAAAAATATAGAGAAAGGATGAAAGAAAGTGTGAGAAATAATAACGAACAAAAGAGAGGAAGAATGAAGGAAAGAATGAGAAATAATGACCAACAAAAGAGAGAAAGGAGGAAGGAAAAAATGAGAAATACTGACCAAAAAAAGATAGAAAGAATGAAAGAAAGAATGAGAAATAATGACCAACAAAAGAAAGAAAGAATGAAGTAAAGAGTGAGAAATAATGACCAACAAAAAAGAAGAAGAATGAAGGAATGAATGAAAAGTAATGACCTACAAAATAGAGAAATAATGAAGGAAAGTTTATAGAAATAATGACCAAAAAAAGAGAAAAAAAAGATAAAGGAAAGTATGAGAAATAATGACCAACAAAAGAGAAAAACAATGAAGGAAAGAATGAGACATAATGACTAACATAAGAGAGAAAGGAGGAAGCAAAACATGAGAAATAATGACCAACAAAAGAGAGAACGAATGAAGGAAAGAGCGAGAAATAATGACCAACAAAAAAGAAGAATGAAGGAATGAATGAGAAATAATTATTAACAAAATAGAGAAATGATGAAGGAATGAGCGCAAAATAATGACCAAGAAAAGAAAAAAATAAAGGAAAGAATGAGAAATAATGACCAACAAAAGAGAAAAAGAATGAAGTTAAGAATGATAAATAATTACTAACAAAAAAGAAGAAAATGAACGAAAAAATGAAAAATAATGACCAACAAAAAAGAGAAAGAATGAAGGAAAGATTATAAAAATAATGACCAAAAAAAGAGAAAAAGGATAAAGGAAAGAATGAGAAATAATGATCAACAAAGAGAGAAAAAAATGAAGGAAATAATGAGAAATAATAACCACCAAAAGAGAAAAAAGAATGAAGAAAAGAATGAGAAATAATGTTCAACAAAAGAGAGAAAGGTGAAGGAAAGAATGAGAAATAATGACCAAAAAATGAGAGAATGGATGAAGGAAAGAATGAGAAATAATGACCCCCCCCAAAAAAAACAGAGAATGAATAAAGAAACGTGTGAGAAATAATGACCAACCAAAAAGAGAAAGGATGAAGGAAAGAATATGAAATAATGACCAACAAAAGTGAAAAAGAATGAAGGAAAGAATGGGAAATAATAACCAAGAAAAGAGAGAAACGATGAAGGAAAGAATGAGAAAAAATGACCAACAAAAGAGAGGAAGGATGAAGGAAAGAGTGAGAAATAATGACCCACAAACGAGGAAAATAATAAAGGAAGGAATGAGAGATAATGACGAAAGAAAGAGAGAAAGGATGAAAGAAATAGTGAGAAGTTGTAACGAACAAAAGAGAGAAAGAATGAAGGAAAGAATGAGAAATGATGACCAACAAAAGAGAGGAAGGATGAAGGAAAGTATGTGAAATAATAACTAACAGAAGCGAGAAAGAATGAATGAAAGAGTGAGAAATAATGACCAAAAAAAGAGAGAAAGGATGAAGGAAAGAATGAAAAATAATGACCAACAAAAGAGAGGAATGATGAAGGACATAGTGAGAAATAATGACCAACAAAAGTGAGAAAGGATGAAAGAAAGAATGAGAAATAATGATCAACAAAAGAGAGGAAGGATGAAGGATAGAGTGAGAAATAATGACCAACAAAAGGGAAAAAGAATGAAGGAAAGAATGAGAAATAATTTCCAGAAAAATAGAGAAAGCATGAAAGAAAGAGTGAGAAATAATAACGAACAAAAGAGAAAAAGAATGAAGGAAAGAATGAGAAATAATGACCAAGAAAAGAGAGAAAGGATGAAGGAAAGTATGAGAAATACCATCAAACGAGAAAACGAATGAAGGAAAGAATGAGAAATAATGTCCAGAAAAAGAGAGAATGGATGAGAGAAAGTGTGAGAAATAATAACGAACAAAAGAGAGAAAGAATGAAGGAAAGAGAGAGAATTGATATGGAAGGAAATGAATAAACGAAAGTAAGTGAAATGGAAATATGATATAAAGAAAGACTGAAGGAAAAATGCATGAAGGTGGGAAGAATAGCAAAAAAGAATGAAGGAAAAATGGAAAAGAGGGAACAATGAATGTAAAAGCGAAAACGGAATAAAGAAGAAAAAGAACATAGGAAAGAATGAACAACAATAAATCTGGAAAGAAAGAAGGAAAACAGGGAGAAGGAAGAAAGAAAAAATAAAGGACTGAATAAAAAGGAGGAACGACAGAATGAAAAAAAAAATGAAGGAAAAGTAAAAAAGTGTTGTCGTTACAAATTTCCACTTAGGATCAACGCCTTTGAGAATTTCTTGAATTCATTTCTCGATTGACTAAAATAGCAGAATAGTTCCTTAGCTTTGGATGGTAGACAGTTTGAGAAAGGTAACCTTAGGAGAGTTTTGTAATTTGCTTGAAGCATTGTGTATATTAGGTGTATGAGTATGTTTTGAAGCCTACCACAATGCATTTGGAAAAATAAAGTAAGGTGATGTGAAATTAAGTTTAGCACTAATCAGCCGCTAAGCTTGTCCTTATTTCTTCTCAGTGACGAGTTATATAGGCTCTATCTTGCACTTATGCAAATTAGGCATATTAATTTGCCAGTGTTACTACAGAAGGCAATGAAGGTTTTGGATATTACCTATTTATTAATCAGTAATATTTCGAGATCATAGTTTCTTCTTCTTCTTCTTCTTCTTCTTCTTCTTCTTCTTCTTCTTCTTCTTCTTCTTCTTCTTCTTTGTGCCTTGTCCCTATTATGGCTTTCCGCATCTCTCTATCCTTGGTAGCTCTTAGCACGCATTCTCCTGTTACACCACGCAACCCTCGTTCCGTCATCCACCTGATCAGGTCCTTCAAATAGGTTATCCGCTGCTTTCGTCTGTCTCTTTTTCCCTTGATCTTGCCTTTTAGTATCACGTTCTCCAAGCCCTCCTTCCTCATTGAATGTCCCAGGAACTTCAGTTGTCTCTTTCTGATGCTCACTATTAATTTTTTTCGTTGCCATTCTTTCCAACACCTCATCATTGCTGACGTGCTCGGTCCATGATATCCGCAGCATCCTTCTGTAAAACCATATTTACACAGCTTCAAGTTTTTCCTTCGTCTGCGATGATATTGTCCAACATTTACTGTCGTATTGAAGAACTGACATCACATAGCAATCTAGTTAGGAGAGCATCATTTCAGGTCCGCTCGTGGTCCGTGCCTTTCATCGAATGGACATCTTTCGCTGCTACTGCTGCCAATAATTGTAGTGTGCGTGTGCGCGTGTGCGTGTGTGTGTGTGTGTGTGTGCTTGTGCGTGTGTGCCTATAAGTGTGTGTGCATGTATGTATATGTTCGTGTGTTTATGGTTTATACATGTGCGCGTTGATGACCATTCTCCTAGCTCTCCTAACATTCTGAAGACGAGAGTATGATCCCGAAATATTAATGATTAATAAATAGGTAATACCCAACACCTTCATTGCCTTCCTTTATTTTTCTAAACACATTGTGATAGCCTTCAAATACCTACGCATACACCAAAGATAACTTTGAATCCGTAACCTTGGAGAAGACAAACTGAAACAACTGTAACATATTTCTAAAGAAGTCATGACAGTTCTCAGGTATTAAAATAAAAGGAACCCGTGAAAAGCCATAATTATCAACGTCCTAAAGTGAAATAACATAAGAAATAATCACTTAGATTCAACGATCCCCTTATCTTCCTTTTTTCGTCTCGTTCCGAAACTGAGGAGCAATAACCTAGGTGTAGTGTTTACATTTGTACTACTCTTAAAAAAATGCACCATCAGGCCATCTAAACTGTCAAGAGAATGTGCTATCTCCTCGAGGTTGATAGATTTCATGTTGATCAAACTGTAACACGACACGCATCTATCAATGTTACCGACTAATGGTCTGCGATTATATAAATGATAACAAAAATGCAAGTTTACTTTATCAAAGTGGCAAACCTTAGCTACACGCCGCTTTGTCCAGCGCAGGTTTTGCTTATATTGAAGATGAGAACAAAAACAATAAATTTTCATTTTAATCCTCTGCAGATTGATTTGAAAGTTTGCACGGCTTATCTATTTTTGAAGGACTGACGGTCTATTCTACTAAACGAATTTTTTCCTTGGAGAAAATCAGTTCGATCAACTGTTACCTCTCAGTATAGCTCAATTAGATTTTAAATGTGCTATATAATGGATGCTTTGTAAAATAGGAGAGCAGAGTTCGAATTCTAGTCGAATTTACGCACAAATTCAATTGGAAAAGCCATTAAGTCACCTCTTCTCATTCCATGGGCTGAATAGGAGAGATTAGGTTCTAAGTAGAAAGTAATGGCAATCTACTGCGGGAAAATTGCATCATGTCAGTCAGTCAATTAAGTGCTATATGGGATACACGCTTGGATGATCATGTCTCGAAAGAGACATGACTGATTAGACAGAAGATTTTCCTGCAGTAGGTTGCTATTACTTTCTGTGGTAGACTGGTTGCCAGCCAAGGCTATAGAACCTAATCTGTCCTGTTATTTAACCCATAGCTGGAGGGAAAATACGGATTAATACTTTTCCTAAGATTATCTCAAGTAAGTACAAAGAATTCAATTAAAATTCGAACTCGGCTCCCCGATTTCTCGTTCCGAGCTGATATCCACTGCACTACATATAGCAGTTAATTGACTGATATAATGCATAAGCTTACCTAAAATCGCATACTTCTAGTCAGAACTGAGTGGGTGTGGTCTGAAATCTATGGGCGTAGTTTGAATCCTGTAAGCATGTAATTCAGTCAGTAATGGTGATTTTCACAAGTGCTGAGTAGTGAATTCGAACCTTACTGGGTGTTCTATACGTTCAGTACAGGGCACCCAGCAAAGTTCAAATTCACTACTTAGCAAGACAAGTTTGCTAAACATTACACCACGTCAAATTCTGTCAGTGATGGATTAGTTTTGTATAAGTTTTGATATAAGACCAAAAAGGCGCGAAGACATTAAAACTGCCGCAAGAATTAGGAGAGGGAATATACATCGCTGCATCCATATTCCTAAGTGAAGCAAACCATTATACAACAATCAGGTTTGGGACAACTGATTGGCATGCATTCTCTCGATTATAAGATACAAATCCTATATCATCCATCAACCAACTAAAAAAAAACAAAGTAAAATTGCACACCCGCAAAAATGGATTCAAACAACTTTGGAAAAACTCAACTAAGAAAAATTCAAAAGTCATCGCGAAAAGCAAATTCTGAATCCTGATTGGATTAAAAACAGAAAATTCATATATGATGTATTTTCACACCTAAGTGAAAAGACTTGCTGGAGCCGGCATCATGAGAAGCTTTACTATTTAAACCACGACGCTAACCTGACAAAACCAGTTCAGTTAGATGGGAGCGGTATCTGATAACATCTCGCCACCATGTAAGGAGGAAATTTCAAGCTGACTGACCTTTGCTGCCAATGTTCTTTTCTTCTTTTTCACTCCACGCCAACCCGGACGTAGGGCACACCACGATTTCATTCGACCTCTTCTTCCAACGTCCTTTTCTGCATTTTCACACACGCCGTCAAAGAGAACAACAACGACAGAATAGACGCGTTAAATACAACTTCTTTATTTGCTTTGCCTTCTCTCTCTCTTAACCTGAAAAAAAAAAAGTGGAAGGAACAAAGACTTTACATTCCGCTACTACACAACCATGAACTCTAAACTTTTGCGGACATTTTAAATACCTACATTTCTCTACGAACAATTTTAATTACAAAACAGCACGCGTTTTCTCAATGAATATTTTTCTTCTCACAAAGATATTATAGTGTTCAGTTAACAAAATTTCATTTATATTTTCTTCTTATACTTTTGTCATTCTGTAAAATAAATCTTTGCTTTAATGTGCACACGAAATATTTTATTCTTTCACATTTCAACATCTAACCTTCAAGCTTCTGATATTTAAATTGTGGGGACTTGGGACGAGTTTGGCACAAGGCCAATTCACCGAGTCCTCTACACGATCATCTCCCTCTCGTATCCTCCGAGCAACGATGCTACCATTACTGGTCTTTATAATACGAGACAATAAAAAAAAAAAAATTGATCGCCGTTGATTTTAGTTTACGATAAAGATTTAAGGTCTGAAGAACTGAAACCAGGGGTGACTCGAAACGCAATAAATGACCATTGTACCCTGACCCTGGATCCACTTGATCAAAAACGTAAATAGCCTCTTCGGCTTTTCACAGTGATTTTTGTATCAATAAGAGGACACTCAAATTTGTAACAGAATATATTTATCTAGTAGAAAAAGATATAATTTATTTATTTATTAATTTCACCCCAATCAAGCGGGACCTCTACTAGTGTGCAGGGGGCTACAGTGAGAGTCTGGGTACAGTGAGTATTGAGGAAAGGATAAAAGATGGACGAGATTGAAGACAATAGGTGACATCATTGCATTTACATTTTTAGATATTTTAACTATCAGAGAAGCAAGCATACTGAAGGGAGTTCCAAAGGAGGGAAGTGCGAGACAAGACACCGTTGGAGTAGAAGTAGCGGTTACATTTAACTATTTCAACGGTAGAAGGGTCGGACCTGGGTGCCAATCTAGTAGCACGTTTACATTCCTGTATCGTGGCACCAGAGAAAAAAGCTCGTAAGAGAAAGCATTTGTAGAAAAGACAGAGGGAAACCATGTCGCGTCGGTGAGAAAATGACTGAAATCGAGATGCCAAGTCAGGACCTACTATATTGCAGCTCCTTTGGATTTTGTCAAGAATCCCGAGATGAATAGTAGAAGCATCCGACCAGATATGGCAACAGTATTCAATGCACAGATGATGGTAGATATATAAATGTGAAAGACAAATTGTGACGAGACCCAACTTTCCTAGCAGTAGATGCAGCTATAGATTCAATGTAGTCGTTCCACTTCAGATCGGTTGAGAGAGTGAGGCCGAAGGAGGCGCAGTGTGTTGCTCTCCAGGCGACTAGCAGCAGCCACGCTGATGGCGAGCAGGAAAGTTTGTCTTTAGTGGCTAAAGAAGAACGGCTTTTTTTTGGAGGCATTAAAATTTGCAAGCCATTTCTGCCCTGAGAGTCAGTTTCAAAAGACAGCAGCCAGGTTTACTTTATCAGCCTTGGCGGATTTGTTTTTATTGAGATGGGAGTAAATGGTGTCATCTGCATAGATGCCTACTTGAGAACTGATCACACCAGGATGATCATTGCTGAAGATCAGTAACAGCGTTAAAGGATTTAGAAGCTTACCCGTTCAAAACGACCTTCATTTCATGATTTCATAGAAACGATACTAATTTTGTTTAATTCAAACAGTAATCAAGTAACAATGTAGCCCTGGAGCTTGCACAGAAGGCCAGCATGCCAAACCCTATCAAACGCTTTCGAGATATCTAGGGTCACAGCTCGAGCTTTGCTATTATTATCATTATTATTTGTACTAGTTTAATTGTAATCGTAAGCACTAATGTGCGTGGGTGGTTGCAGTGAATATCGGCTCGGAACGAGAAATCCGAGAGCCGAGTTCAAATCCCAGTTGAATTTGTTGCATTCACTTACGCGCAAATACCCTTCGGTAAGGATGTAATTCTTTCTCCAGATATGGGTTAAATAGCAGGACAAATTGGTTTTATAGCCTTGGTTGGTAACCAGTCTACCGCAGAAAGTAATGGCAACCTACTGCTGAAAACATCTTATGGCAAATCAGTCATGTATCTTTCGAGACATGATCGCTCAAGAGTGTATCACGTATGGTACTTAACTGACTGAAACACTAATTGAGGTCTAGGTTCAAATCCTGCTTGCTCTATGTGGCAGTTATAGCACAAAGTTTTCGATATTTTGCGGGCATGAAAGTAAAGTTTATGGCCTAAGTAAATTGATAATCCCCTTTCGTTTTTCCGCTTTCATTAATTAAACTACTTCGTTGCTAAGTAATAGTTGCTGCTGCTACTTTTAAAGGTTCTGTTATTCTCATTTTATCCTTTATTCCGATCGTTAATCGACTGAAGTCTAACGATTTTCCAATGACCGATGACATTTTCCTTTCTGATTTTTTTTTATTATTTCCCATTGTGGTCGTTTTCTATGTCTTTGGTGCATCATCAGAACAAACATCGTAGTTAAGCCTTGGGAACGTCATTACAAAAAAAGACAAAAAAAAAAAAGAGAAAACAAAAGCCAAACATTATAGGACTTAACCGTCAATTGCAAGAAGAAAATGTTTTTCTTTTATTAATTTTCAAACAATCACAGTACAGTGTTACTGTGTGTTTCAGTTTGATGCAAGAAGTGCAGCTTATGATGTGATAACGGTTAGCCTCTCCACAACTTTCTGTCTTCTGATGTTTTAGTCAAATTTAACCCTTTACCTATCCACTTTGCTTTCGTTCTGACATCTATTCATACAAACTTGTAGGCTACACTAAGTAGGCTACACGCTGAATTTCCATGCTTTGCTTCCTTTCAGTATACCGTGTCAGTGTTAATTTCTCTAGGCTTTTTTTCTCATCAGGTAATCAGATATTTCATCTTTTCTTTCTTACTCACTTGTTCTATCTGTGGTTATCCCAGCATCCGTCAGTTGAACCAGATCTCTGTCGCTTAAAAACTTTTTTTTACTAAATGTCCTCCCAATACAAGGACCAGAAACCTGTCAAGGTAACGGTTTATTAAAAGACGTTGTTGTATGGACGGAGGGTAAAGAATTGAAGATGTACGATACGTAACTGTTGACACTAGAGGCTAAAATTGTAGCGATCAAGGAAAACATCTTTTGGGTGTCTGTCCTATAAACATCTTTTGTGTGTGTCTGTCCTATAAAGTAGCGGCTTTTAGGAAGAATCTGTTCAAGTAGATCTCCCTTCTTAGTGATGACGTAAGAAGGAAATGAGGATGATTTATCTCCGTGTACGTGGCATGACGAGTCTTACCTATAAAGGTCAGGACTGGACGAACTAAAGCAAGAGGAACAGCCCAAAATGTGAACTACAAATCGGCAATGTCGGAATCAATCAAATACAGAAATTTAACTGTCTGGGAAATGTTTTAACAGAAGACTGAAAATATGACACCGAAATCCGAAGGCACATTGGAATAGCGAAAATTATCTTTCAAAAGCTAAACAAAGTATCAAGAAACAGAAAAATTATTAGAAAAAAAAAACAAACTGTGTAATATCTATCATCCGATATAGAAGTTAATTCTGGACAGTTTTTTCACAAGTAAAGAGCAGACTTGAAGCAAGAATGACGTGGTTGTAGGGAAGAACGTTGAAAATACCATGGACGGAACATGTGTGTAACGAAGAAGTTTTAAAGACAATAGAAGCAAAAAGGAAACTTAGAATTAGAAAGAGACAGAATTTCGAAGACAAATGTTTGTGTGTGTGATAAAGATATAGTTTTAAGTTATGCTATATTTATGAGTTAAAGTGCTCAATATCAGAGATAGAGCGTATATAAATATACAATTGGACACCCACCCAGAGGCGACAGGCTAATTCATCTGGCCATCAAAGGTAAAGGGGTTCAAAATTTCTATTTAAAAATTGATCAAAAACAATTTTAATATCTTAAAAACAAAGATATTACAACCACAGGTATTCCTTTTCTTTTTTTTTGTTTTGTTTTGTTTTGTGACGTAAATTTTTTAACTTCCGCCGGGGAATTCTTAATCTTCAAATTTTTTTTATTTTTTTATTTCTTTTTATTTCATTTTGAAATGTGGTAGTTGCCGATGAGATGTGAAATCTCTCTTAGGGATTTCATGTTGAAATGATCATTCAACAGTTTTGAATATCGAAATTTATTTTTTATATATATATATATATATATATATATATATATATATATATATATATATATATATATATATATCTGTAGATTCATATAAAACTCTAAGCTTTATCTAAATTTGCAGATAAATAAGTAAATATCCGTAATATTTTGTAATTCTTTATTTTCCGCTTCTACACAATTTGCCTTTTTGATTGTTGTTTTGAACACGTCGATAAATCTTTCCACCAATCCATTTGATCTTGGATGATACGGCGCATAAGGAAATTTATCGAGAGTATTTTATAAAAATTTTCGAATTCTTTTGACGAAAATTGCCTGCCGTTATTCGATACAATTGTTTCCGGCACAACAAATTTTGTAAACATTTCCTGTAAGATGTTTATTGTGTTTTTACTTGTCGGTGCTTTGCATTTAAGAAATTCTGGCCATATACCAGAGCTGTCTACTATGACGACAAAGTATGTTCCTTTTATCGGCCCAGCATAGTCAGTATGTAGACGAGACCACGGTTTGTCTGTTTTAGGTCATGTGACTGAATTTTTATGGGAGGTACTTTTGCTACTGACGTGCAACTTTTGCACGTATTCACCATATTTTCTCTATCTTTATCCATAGCCGGCCAGTATACGTAACTCCGCATAAGTGCCTTCATTCTGCACATCCCCGGATGCCCGGTATAAAAATTTCTTAAAATTTTTATTCGTTTGCACTGCGGGTGTGACACCGCCACCCGGCTGGCTGGTTGGTTCGGATCCCGCTGCGATGATGTCAAAACGGTATCAGTTAGGTCGACGCTGTTGCTGGTCGTGATGATCTCGTCACAGAAACTGGTCCTCAAGACGTCTATTACAACAACGGATCACTGCCCACGTTGTGATTTGATCTCAGAAAGTCGCGTTGTGCAATTCCAGTAGCCGTACCAGATTCAAACCGGACATTTGTGTACACTTGTGGTTAACAATAAACATGCCCCCACCCCCCCAAAAAATAAATGAATAAAATCGAAGATGCCCGGAGAGTTGCGAATAAAGTCTTTATAATAAAAAAAAGATTATTAATTACAAAAAACGGAAAATAAAATTGTCGGAACGCCAGTTTACAACGGAGAGAGGATTCGTTTAAAAATATCAGAGCTTCAATCTTTAAATACAAGTGTGTTTTCCAAGTTTCGTTAAAAATATCAGAGCTTTTCAATTTCTTTTTAAAGTCTTTTCACATATTTTCTATTACCAGAGCTGTCAATTCTCTATGCAACTTTTAAAACAACAAAGTTCTTTCGAGTCCTTATCGGAGTTTAACGGAATTTACCTAATCAGATGCGGCTAATGGCGATGACGTGACAGCGGCGGTGTGGGGGTTGGTTTATCCTTGTCGCCTGGAAGCTCTCTCCCAACTATCTGATTTTTCTCACTGAGTTTCAATTTTTATAACCATCTCCAATCCTCTCGGGGGATCTAGCAGACTCAAAGCTTTTGACCAATGAGATTGTTTTCCACCCACACAATTTGCGGGAAGCCATGGCTCGACGAATGAAATATCAACAGCTCACATGACGTAATGTCTTTCTGTCTTCTTTCTTTCGATTACAACATCGGTCTTCCGATCCCACAATTTCTGTTCCCAGGAACAACTGTTGGGGATGTAACCCCACCTGACCTCATCAAGTTAATCCTGACATTTTGTTATGGCTACTTACAAAAGTTTGGCTTGCCCAAAACAATCCGCTCTGAACACGAAAAAAAAAAAAAAGAAAAAAAAAGAATAATTATATTTTTCTCTTTCCTTTCCAGCCGTCAGCTAATTTTTCTATTCCTCGGATTTTACAAGTACATGATAGTAGTAAAAATAGTTTTTTTTACATAAGCTCACATCGCGAATTACAATAAAGCACAACTAATAATAACACTAATATTAAGTTCTCTCCCTCCATTGTATTAAACCAAACAATATATATATATATATATATATATATATATAGTGATGATCATCCACGTATACTGTCTTAATATGTATAGGAAAGAATATTAATAAAAAGTTTTGAATTTAAAAACGTACTTTTTTAAACAGTATTTGTTTATTTTTATAGTGTTTTATATTTCAGACCGCCCTCGGTCCTTCATCAGAAACAAGTCACTTGTTTCTGATGAAGGACCGAGGGCGGTCTGAAATATAAAACACTATAAAAATAAACAAATACTGTTTAAAAAAGTACGTTTTTAAATTCAAAACTTTTTATTAATATTCTTTCCTATATATATATATATATATATATATATATAATCAGCGGGAGATAGTGTCACACGGGTACAACCACCCGGTCACCGTAAATCAATACGCCATAGCACACTGAAAATATATTGTTTGCTTTATTTTTCTGATTCATTAATTTCTTTTTCTTATCCAATTTTGCTTTCAATTTGATTTCCTCTAGAGTAACTGGAATTTTTTTTACTGTAGTGTATAAAACGTATTTTACGTCCATTTTGGACCTTAAGGAAGCAATGGCCGTCTCCCCCAGTGGTTCACTAATTTTTGGAATTAATCTGGACAATCCATCCGCATGTGCGATTTCTTTTGACGGTAAGAATTCCATTTTGAATGAATAATTTAACAGCATCATTGTCTATCTCTTTAACCGGTTATCAGTATGCGTTGGTATTCCTTTTTTCGAACGAAATATTGGTAACAATGGACGATGGTCCGTTTGTAATATGAATTCTCTCCCGTGCAAGTATTTATGAATTTTTTTTTATCGCAAATATTATAGCTAAAACTTCCTTCTCTAACTTCGAATACTTTTCCGCCGGAAGCAGCGTCCCCGAAACATGGTGAATCAGTTCTAGGATTAATTTAGTATTTTTATTTCCATAATTTTATGATAAAACATTTATTTTAATTTTTTTAATAAATAGTAATAAGTATTCTGTAGCTAAAGAGGCGTGTGTTGATGACGGGGATAAACTGTTGGATCATTTGAGGAATTGATATTTTTATTTATGACATGTTTTTGAAATCAATATAATATGTTTTCTGTTAATAAATTCTTATTAAAGAACACTATGTGACGAGTTTCGTTTTTTTTTTAAAGGACTTCTTTAGACTAAATAATATTTTTTGATGGTAACCTATATATGCAGGTTGAAGTAACGAAATACGAGCAAAAATGTCGCTTAAAATATGCATAAGAATGATAGAGTACGCTAATATTTAAATTTCTAACGTCCAATGTTATTAGACGCACAACCTGGACTAGCAGAAATTTAATACTTAAATAGTTACGATTCCCTGCATGGTCAGTATTTCTCTCGATGTATAATTATGACCAACGTTTGTTGTATTTTGTCTTCTTATCATAACTATATATGATTCCATCAATAAAAAAATTATTGAATCTGAAGAAGTCCTTTTGAAGGATATAAGACTTTTTCTACTATCGTGTCATTCAGTTAACCATTATTATATATCATTTTTTTTTAATCATCTCACCCCAAGCAAGGCATTCCACTGCCACTATTGCGCATGGGGCGACATAGGGGAAGGTAAAGAGAAGGAGTGGTTAGACATAGGGAATGTCAGGAGGAAGGTGACAGATGAGTAAGGATAGCGAGGATGAGGGTTGGGCAGATGGGAAGAGTGTTTGATAGAATGGGAGCAGGTTAGTGTGTTAGGAGGTGTCTATTGACCTTACGTTTAAACTCCTGGAGATTGTAGCCGCCGGGGAAGCAATCATTTGGAAGAGAATTCCACAGTCGGGAAGTGCGAGGAAAGAAACTGTTGGAGTAGAAGTTACGGCTGCATTTTATCGGTTTCACTGTAAAAGGGTGGGATCTAGTTGCTAATCTAGTATCTCGTTCAAATTCCTATTTAGGGGGCACTAGAGATCTAAGTTCATCGGAGCAGAAGCCGTGAAAGTATTTATAGAAGAGACACAGGGAAGCCATGTCGCGCCGGTCGGAGAGAGACTGCAGGCGGTCTGCCAAGTCGGTATCTATCAGATTACAGACCCTCCTCTGAACCTTATCGAGAAGCCCGAGGAGAACAGCAGGGGCACCCGACTAGATATGGCAGCAGTATTCAATGCACGGGCGGATGGTAGATTTATAAATGTGCAGGATAGATTTAGACGGAAAAAACTTCCGGGCATATCATATTGCATGACTAATATTTACTTAAAATGCTTTGGATTTCAAGAAAAGATTATTATTAGCCAGGAATAGATCTATTAGATGTAGAATGAAAATAGAACGTTAATAGATTAACCGGAGAAATTCATTGGAAATCAAGGATAAAGATTTTTTTAAAAATCGTGTCACCCCAAGCAAGGCATTCCACTGCCACTATAGCGCAGGGGGTTACATAAAGCGATTGGGTATAGGAAATGTCAGAAGGAGGGTGATAGACGACTTAGGATGTACATATAGAGATAGTTGGAGAGAGTGGGTGTGAGTTAGTGTGTTAGGAGGTGTCTATTGACACTACATTTAAACTTCTGGATGTTGTAGCCGTCGGGGAAGCAAGCATGCGGTAGGGGGCACCAGTGATTTAAGTTCATCAGAGCAGAAGCCATGAAAGTATTTATAGAAGAGGCACAGGGAAGCCACGTCACGCTGGTGAGAGAGTGACTGCAGGCGGTCAGCCAAGTCGGTATCAATCACATTACGAGGATGCATTTATATATAAAAACAATATTAATAATGTCTAAAAAATTGTAGTAAGGGATTCTGTCGAGTCCTACTTGTTATTACAAAAAAGTTTTAATTCATGAGTAGTCCTAAAAATAAGAAAATTAGAAATAGAACGTTTGGAAGATGCCAGAATGTTTCAGTAAAACCGAAAGAATTCTAAAGGATTCTAGAATATGCAAAGTAGGTGTTAGCCCCTATAAAAATAGGTTTTGAGAAGAGAGCAGTGAGTTGTTAACAGGATTTGCTGACATTATTAACTCCGGCTTTGATTCAAGTATTTATATCCAGCCGAAAGAATCTCTAAGAAAAGTCGCCGACCAACTAAAACCTGAAAGAGAACCTCATGGAATTATATGGGTAAATAGATATTTTTGACTCTTTCATTGACCAAACTAATAATTATTCTTTTTATACACATTTAAGGATTTCTTAAAAGTATAGCACTTAAACTACTTCACGAACTGGACTGGGTAATGATACTGACCTTTCCATCTCCTTCGTAACACTTCGCCTGCCAGTAGTGAACTCTGTTTTTCTTTTTGAATGCAAAAGCTGTATATTTGTAAATATTTTTATTTAATGTTTTGGTAAATTAAATATTTGTTTTTGATTTATCTCTGAGTTTTGGTTAATCAAAAAGTTTTTCTCTTTTGTTACACGTAACACGTAACAAAGATATTTTAGGATTATCTCATAGGGTAAGGGTAGCATCGTTTTTTAGTTCGAATTCATCCCACCGTTCCAAAAGACATCGAGAGACGCGATGTCAAGCGTGATTATAAAATGGAAGATAGACGACGACATAAGACGTCAAAGAAATCTGATTCTTGCATGATAATCCCGTTTGCGGGTAATGCATGGCCAACTGGTGGGTGACAGAGGAACTTGATTTCGCCATCTTTGCTCCCTGTGTTGACTTCTATCCTCCATCTTATAGTTCTGCCTGACATCGCCTCTTTTGATGCCTACTTGAACGGCGGGATGGTATATCATTCTCCTATGACAGTGTCCATCAACAAAAACTATATTAAAATATTATCGAATAATCTATATCGATATTTAGTAAAACTTGTTTAATACGATCTAAGGTCGAATGAAACGAAATTCAGACGGAAAAATGATTTTGTATACGAATAAGAAGATACCAATTTGTAACAAAATATGAAGTTTTCCCAATTATTGAGCGCGCCATTTTTAATCATAAAGATTTATGCTAGCCTTTTTCTTTTGTTCTCTTTTATATTCCGTGTCATTCCGGGGGTAATCACTGACATCCGAAATTTCCTGTCTTTTGTTGTTCTAAGTAACGCCTGTCCCTTTACCAACCCTCTTTGTCATTGTGAGCCTTCATTTGCCATCTATTCATTCAGAATCGGCCAATTGGTTACTCGCTTTTTTCCTCCGCTTTTCTTGTTTTCCGTTTTCCTTACATGTTTTAAATTCTTCGAACCTTCTTATCTCATTTTATATTCTCTAGAATAAAGCTGTTATTTTTTGAGCGTTTCTTTGTAATTCCAATTCATCTTGAAACTTTCGTTACATTTTCTGTCCCTGGCATTCCCAGCATTTCTCAGTAGAACCACATCTCCGTCTCTCCTCAAATATTTTCTTCATCCCCAAAGAAATTATCTCGTATTCAAGTATCGCATAGAAGCTCAATATTCTTTTTTTGTTTCTAATGAAATTTTATTATTCTTAAAACTTTACTTAGTTTCTGGAAGGCATATTTTCCTATTTACGTGTCAAAGTTTCTTTTGGTTATTTTTGCGCTACCAGAATAATTAAATTTCTGTGGATTCTTGATTTTCACGTCCCCAATATGTAGCTGAAACCTAGGTGTTAGGGCGCCGCCCCTATTTGACTACATAATGGACTGTTCCCATTGCTATATATAGCAATGGTGGATTCTCTACAAGGACGACACTGTCAGCTTCGGGCGGGGGGGGCGCTCTCTGCTTCCGAGCAGAGAGCAGTAACCCAGTCGTGGTTCCGCCGAAGGGTAGAGACACGACTGGGCAAAAATAGACAGATAATTTTTGGCTGGGCCATATAGCCCGGAAATCCCAGTCCAAACTGACCATGTGTCACATGTTGCCCTTACTGGGAGGGACAACTCAATAATGAGTCGGTAGAGAGTCACTAGACTGACGACTCTGCGACACTGTCAGCCCTCTGCCATCGGGTAGAGGGCGCTCTCTACTTCCGAGCAGAGAGCATTAACCCAGTCGTGTTCCGCCGAAGGGTAGAAGCACGACTGGGCAAAAATAGACAGACATTTTTTGGCCGGGCCATATAGCCCGGAAATCCCAGATATAAACTGACAATGTGTCATATGTTGCCCATACTGGGAGGGACGACTAAATAATGAGTCGTACGGAGTCGTGGAGAGTCACTTGAGAGTCAGTGCGAGAGTTAGTCACGCTTCCGGTGGCGTACCGGAAGTAATCACGTATACACACGTCTTACGACGGATTGGACTCTTGTATCTTTTCTATTGTAAATATTACTAATCACTTTTGTACTTACTAACCGTCTTTCCACGGAATACAACTCATATTCTGATTCTGTTGTTGAGTTATTCATTTATACTTGGCGACATAACACTAGGACTCTCCATTTTGCCGACAACCATGCATTTTGTCTTCTTACATTTACTTCTTTCTTCTTGATTTCCTTTCTATCTTGTCTGATTTCAGTTTTCTTCCCAATCTGCAATAAGCTCAGTACCGTTTGCGTATTCTATGTTGTCAAGGTCTTCCCGTGCTTTGGAGCTGGTCTCAGTTTTGTCGTAATCGACACGCGTTTGCATGCGAGCATCGGGATCTTCATCCTCTCTCGTCTCTCCCTTTTCTCTCTTCTGGTAGAAATTGTTGTGAAGAGTCGTGAGCAGAAGTCACAGTGAATTTTGGGTGATGGGCGCGGCTGGTTTAATCGAACTCTCTTGACAGCACGTCGCACATCTTCACGTTAACGGCTGAACTCAAAAGTTTCGACAACCTCTCTCGGATTGTCCTATACCAGGAAAGCCGATTTGCAACAACGATTTCTCAGACCCCAGGGTTGGTATTGTGTCAAGGATATGTTCAATTTATCCTTGATGTGTTGTTTTAGGCCTCAGCATAGCCTCTTGCCGAGGGCGAGTTCTCCAAAGACGACGATACGTGAGACGCATTCTGGACACGTGAACCACCCTGCGGATGCAATGTTGAAGAAAGATAGCTAGATATTGAGAAGAGGTACCCGAGAGAGGTCCTCGTTGTTGGTGACGCTGTTCTCCAAACTGATGCGAAGAACGCTTCAGAGATTTTCTTCTGGAACTGCTGCAGACCGTTCATGTCTCGACAGTTTACAGGTTAAACAAATCTGGCGAGAAACATGCGCTATTTCTAGTTTTCTTTATTCCATAAAAAGACGCGGAAAAGCAGTGAAAGTGTTATGAAGCGAGTTTCTCGTTCTATTTTATAAGTCCAGCGGTAGTTGTTTATCTCAAATAGCGAGAGATTGATTTTTCAGTGCGCCCACATCACTACCGAACGCGATACTAGATTGAACTTGAAGTTGTTTTAACGGCAATATCTCAAAACACTTCAGCACTTCCACATGTTTCGGACGCCTCAGGCGTCGTGCAATATATCCAGGCTCCTCTTGATAAAGAGGTACTGCCTGAAGGATGTCTCCCACAAAAGGGTCTGAGCGAATATTATTGACAGAAGAGCGAATCCTTCTGCCGGTCACCACTCTCATGTGTATTTTCTTGCGTCCACGTCGCTACTGAATGTGACACAAGGTCATTTAAAAGTGAGTTTAATGGCAATACAACAAAAGATTTTAAACCCCTCTCAACTTTGACTTTGGCAATAAACCCAGACCTCTCCCGAAACAGAGGTACTGTCTGGAAGATAGCACCCTGGAACCTAAGCGCATATTATTGACAGAGAAGCAAACCCCTCTGCTTAGTCAGCGCACAATACTTGCGCACCGAATGCTGGTCTACTCTTAATGCTTGGGCATTTATATAGCCCATACCGTTGCTATGTTAATTAGGTAGTCATTTACATATCACTAAAAATAAGATTAATAATTCGAATATTTAATCGAAATAGTCCAAACTAACAAATGGTGGTTTGTATTTATTTATTCTTAGGTGAGGAGATTTTAGGTTGTGTAAAAATGAAAAAAAAAAAAAAGAAAAAAAGAATTAAGGCCCCTTTGTTTCAATTTGATCAACCGTCTTCTTTTGGATTGAAGTGTCCCAGATGCTGGAAGGTGCAAGGAGAAAGTGGAAGAATCCATTGAGATCATTCTTGTATTTATACATTTACAAAAACGTAGACTAGCATATGTAGTTTTTAGCTAAATTTTGATCTTGAATTTTCTTGATATAATGTTTAGACTATGGTATTGGCCACTAAAAGCTCACAAACAAGAAAAATGATGCCGAAAAAGAAATATTTGTTGCTTAAGATCTGACAATTTTCAACATAATAGATTTAACTACGTAGGTACCTTAGCGTTCGTTTCAGGTGTCAGTGACGTCATCTATGACGTGTTCGTCTTTGGTTTTGTCTCGTGATTGAATATCAGATAACTATGCAAGCAAATCGGAAGAAACACTAAAGCGAAAGTGATTCGAAATGCCTGTGCAACTGAATATGAATATATTTGAAGCGAAAGTCGCAGTTGTTTCAGAGGCGACGCGCGCATGCGCGGAATTATCCTTTTAAGTTCAATTTGCAGTTATTAGTGCATGACGCACAAGAATGAATATTTTATTAAATATTCAGAGTTGAACGAGGAAGGGAAAAACAAAGAAGAAAAAAAGGGGAAAATCAAACAGAACTCAGTGAATTAAAGGGGAAAGATTGAGATCTGAATTGAAAAGGAAAAATGAGGTTGGGGGAGGGGGAATAACACACACGGTAGTTATGTAGATACACGATCTTTTAAATATTAAAGTTCCCTTTCTCGCTTTCTCTTTCTCTCTTTCTCTTTCTGTATTTATCTCTCTTTATATTTATCTCTCTCTCTCTTTATAACTCTCTCTCATGCATTATTTTTTGAATAAAAAGGATTCGGTTCGAAATTCATAGCACCTGAAGAAGGCCGGAGTGTACAACGGCCGAAACGTCGTAAGCATGACAGTAAAGATGAAGAAAATAGTCTGAACAATGTAACAACAGTCACCGGATCAAAATCTTAAAAGCGTGATTTCTGGATGTAAAGCGAAACAGTCGAGAAGAAATTCAGATGGCACTTAACTGACTGACTGAATATAATAGTTGGAAACATAATTAAAAGTTCTACTGGCATAAAGTGGGAGATCAGTTTTATATTTTTATTAAGTAATAAACTGATCCCCCACTAAGTACTACATAATAATACAATACATATCTTCTCTTTCTAGTTACGAGTCAAACAACAGGACAGATTGGGTTCTATAGCCTTGCCTGGCAACCAGTCTACCGCAGAAAGCAATGGCAACCTACTGCGGGATAATCTTCTGCCCAGTCAGTCATGTCTCTTTCGAGACATGATCGCCCAAAGCGTGTATCACGTATGGCACGAAGCTGACTATTAAACTAGTAATGCCTTTATTTAACCGATTTCATCTTTTTTAATTATGTTCGTTTCCATAGCATTCATCACATTTTGTGCCTCCAACAAGATCTTCAAGAAATGTTGCATGAGATTAAAATAATTAACCATATGTATTGTAAATAAGTGGCCCTTTTTTGTTGGAATTGTACCCATGCAGTTAGCGTATTCTTGACCACAGCCAACATGGCGGTGTCATTTTTTTTAAAATCCTGATTCTTTTCATGACGTGACTGGTTTAAGCCAGGGATATGAAACCTGCGGATGAGAAGAATCATTTGTACAAAGACATATTGGCAGGAGGACATTGAGAAACTATATATAAAGAAAAAAAATGGTATGCAGTAAATGTTCAGACAAAATAATCAATTATTCAACTGCAGATAAAAAAAGCATACTCACTTATAAATATTTCAAGTTGCTGTGGGCCGGATACAATCTTATGGTCGACCATATAGTACACGAAGTTTAAGGACATCAATTTTTTTAGTATTAAACAAGGCGTCCTTGAATTTGGTCCTACGTGTCCCATCCGGCCTACCGTAAGGTTTTATCCGGCCCACAGCAGCTTAAAATATTTATAAATGAGCATGTTTTTTTAAAATCTTTTTTATATACTGTTATAACTCGTTTCTTTATAATATAAAGTCTTGTTTAATCGATCGCAGCATCATCTGTAAGAAATATTCTGAAGTCTGAATCCTATCATTTTCCTCTGCGATCATTTTCACGAGTGTGTGTGTGTGTGTGTGTGTGTGTGTGTGTGTGTGTGTGTGTGTGTGTGTGTGGTGGCTGACCGGGTATGCGTGTCTATTAGGTTGTTTAGTCAATTCCCGTTGCAGACGTCTGCTCAGACGCATTTGTGTTTGTTCAACACCCACATAGCTCACTTTCGGGTTTATGCTGAAACTAGCTGGGCGAATTTTAACTACAGTTTCTGGGAAAGAATGCATTATTTGGCGTGACCAACAGTCTGAACAAGGCCAGTACGCTCAAGTCCGCGGTCACGATGACTTGTGACTTTGTCATGAACAAAGTGAGGTAGATATGAAGAATTGCGAATTGCTTTGGTCTGCGATTATTCCAATGAGTTAATAGAGGCAGAGAAATATACAGGAGAGAGAGAGAGAGAGAGGGAAGGAGAGAGAGAAAGGGAGAGAGAGGGAAGGAGAGAGAGAAAGAGCGGGATAGAGAGAGATATAGAGATAGATAGGGCGAGAGAGAAGGAGAGATAGAAAAAGATATATATAGTTAGAGAGAGAGGGAGAGAAAGAGTGTGTGAGAAACGAGCGACAGAAATACAGAGTGAGAAGAAAACTGTAGAGAGACAAAAATAAACGTAGTTACAAACACACGCACAATTTTTTCTAAATTAAATAAACAAATAAATAAATAGATAAATAAATAAATAAATAAATAAAGGAAGAAAGAAAGAAAGAAAGAAAGAAAGAAAGAAGACCGTATGAATCAGAAGAGGAAAAGAAAGAAATATGAAGAAAAAAGAAAAATACAATTGGAAGGAAAGAAAAACGTGAGAATCATAAAAGAAAAAAGTAGAAAAGAAAAGTAAATACATAAATTCAAAAAGAAAGAAAGAAAGAAAGAAAATAGAAATTATAGAAAGTCCCATGAACTAAACGAAAAAACGGAGGAAAAGAAAGAAAAATAAAGAAAGAAAGAAAGAAGAAAGAAAAAGAAAGAAATTCGTGAGAATTAGAAAAAATGAACATTAATTAACTAAACCGAAAAAGAATAAAATTTATGATAAACAATAAAGAAATGAAAGAAAAATAATTAACTTCTTTTAAGCGATTTGTCTTTCAAGAACATGGCCGATCATTCCTTGTCCTGTCCTCTGCAGCATTTAGTATGATTTGTCTTTTTATTATCTCTTCTAATACCTGCGTAAAAAAAAAAAAAAAAAAAACGCATACTGCTGCCACATTTGGTCGGGTGCCCCTGCTATTCACCTCAGGGTTCTTGACAAAATCCAACAGAGAATCTGTCATGTGATCGATACCGACTTGCCAGCTCGGCTGCAGTAGCTCTCTCACCCGCGTGATGTGGCTTCCCTGTGTCTCTTCTACAAATACTTTCACGACTTCTGATCCAATGAACTTAGCTCACTGGTGACCCCTATGAATTTACTCGAGCTACTAGACTAGCAACTAGGTCCCACTCTTTTACAGTGAAACCGATAAAATGTAACCGTAACTTCTACTCTAACAGTTTCTTTTCTCGCACTTCCCGCCTGTGGAATTTCCTAGCGTATACTTGCTTCCCCGACAGCTACAATCTCCAAGCATTTAAATGTAAGGTCAATAGTCATCTCCTATCTCACTAACTCGCACCCTTTCTCTCAAGCTCTTTTCTCCATCCACTCCACCCCTTATCATACCAGTATTCTCATCCTTCTAGTACCCTCTTCCAGACACCCCCTATAACCTACCCCTCACTCTCATCGAATCCCCCTATGTAACTCCCTGTGCAACAGTGGCAATAAAACTGTCTTGCTTTTGGGGTGAAATGATTTTAAAATGTTTTATAGATTATCCAAATGGGTTTGAGCAATTCAGTCACGATTAACTATTTGAACTGCGCGGTTGTTATAGACTGCCGCTGAATCTGGAAAAAACAACGAGGAACACGTATATATAAAAACATAAACCTATATTTTTATTCTTCGTCGGTAACGCTTGTGTAGAGCAGGAGGGCAACTGGAGAGTGTCGCACACACGAAGGGGTCAATGTGAGTCGGTAGCCAGCGGGAGTTCTCTGTCTTTTCAGCCAAAACTCATAGACTTTATATAGCTCCAAAACTCCCACGCATTTTCACTTTTTTGGGTTGTCGGTCTGTTGACGTCATCTACGCCCGGATATATCTGTCAACTACACTTGTCCCCGGCCGACTTTTATCTATGGCCGGATGTATCTGTCAGCCATATCTCTGCCGGCCATCGTCTTTTAAGCCGGTTGTCACTTGTGACTTTCTTACTGATGCATCCTGCTGACACCATCCGCGGCCGGATATATCTGTTAACCGCCCTTGTTCTTTGTTGACCTCAATCACAGCCGGATGTACCTGCTAATTACCAATAACGTTCAAGGTAATATATTACAAGGTAAGCTTGATTTATTTAGGAAGGATATTAGAATAATTCAGCACTTAAACTGGAAACAAGCCATCTGCAGACGAATAGAAAATATATTCAGTATTTACACAAATAGATGTGCTTTGTGGTGTGTAGATGCGCGGTGTAATGGATATAGCATCAGAAAGCGAAGAGCCGAGTTCGAATTCCAGTAGAATTCGTTGCATTCTCTTCCGCGCAAATACCGTTGGGAAAGATATCTCTTCTCCCTCCAGCTATGGCTGGAATAACAGGACAAATTGGTTCTATAGCCTTGGTTGGCAAGCAGTCTACCGTAGAAAGCAATGGCAACCTACTGCGGGGAAACCTTCTGCTTAGTCAGTCATGTCTCGAAAGAGACATGATCACCCAAACGTGTATTACGAACATAAAAATAATAAGAGGTTCACAGCAAACATGTGTCTTCTCATCAGACATAGTCAATATTTTTTTCATTCAAACCAAAAGAATACGAAGTCGTACGAGGATTCATTATTGGCGTGACCATATTGCCATTTTCAAATATAATGTTGTTAAGTTTGTGACTAATTTGCACATTATATATGAAGATATAGTTTGTGACAAGTGTTAACAACATTATATATGCGAATATGCAATAATATATATCCGTGTACATAATGTTATTAAGATTGTGACCAATCTTAACAACATTATATATGAAGATGACACAGTGTTGATAGCAGACACAGAAAGGAAACTACAGGAGCTTCTACAGAATATAATAAAGGGAAGCGAAAAGCAAGGATTAAACATAAGTTATAAGAAGAGAGAATGTATAGTTGTCAGCCAAAAGAACAGCTCAACAATACAATTGCGAAGTAGAGATACCAAAAAGATAGACGCTTTCAAGAAGTTAAGCAATGTATTAAGAAATAAGAAATATTCATTCGAAACATAGAAAAGAATACTGAAATTTTATGTAATATAAGTCCTTCTAAATGGCATCGAATATTAGACAAATTCATCAAAGATGAAGAAGAGACTTAAAGCAAAAATTGTGGTTCTGCAGAAGGATGTTGAGAATACCTTCGGTCAAACATATATGCAACGATGAAGTTTAGAGAAAATGGAAACAAAAAGGATATTTATACTTAACATCAAAAACAGACAGTTGAAATTTCTAGCGCAAATAATGAGGAAAGAAGGCTTAGAAAATTTGACACACAGAAGACAGACAGAAAGCAAGAGGGAAAAGAGGATAGCGACGCATAAGATATCTAACGAACTTGTGTCAATGTTTGGCAGAACTAACTAAATAGTATAGGAAAGAACAGAAAGACATAAATATCAGAAGAGAAAGAAAAAGGAAAAAGAAGAAAAGGAAAGAAAAACAAGAAGAGAAAAAAGAGGAAAAGGAAAAAGAAAGAAAGCAGGTAAGAAAGACATTGTAATCAGAGAAGGAAAAAGAGGAATAGAAAAAAGAAAGAAAGAAGGAAAGAAAGAAAAACCTAAAAACCAGAAAAGAAAAAAGAGGAAAAGAAAGAAGAGAAGGAAGGAAAGAAAGAGAAACAGTAGAAATGGAAAGAAAAACTTGAAAATCAAAACAGAAAAAGAGGAACAGAAAATGAAAGCAGGGAAGAAAGATGTAGCAATCAGAGGAAGAAAAAGAAAAAGTGTTTTTGAGAAGAATAAAAAGGGGAAAAGAAAAAAGAAAAAAAAAGGTGAAAATCAGAAGAAAAAAAGAAAAGACAAAGAAAGAAAGCAGGGAATCAGAGATAAAAAGAAGGAAAAGAAAAAACATAATATGAAAAAAAAAAGGAGGATAAAAGACGTGTCTATGAGAAAAGTAAAAAGAGGAAAAGGTAAAAAATCAAAAAAGAAAAGAAGAAAAAGAAGGAAAAATGTGAAAATCAGAAGAGAAAAAGAGGAAAAGAAAAAAAAAAGGGAAGAACGACGTGGCAATGTGAGGCGAAAATAGCGAAGAAGAACAAAAGAAAGAAATAATGAATCAAAAAGAAAAAATAGAAAAAGGTAATAGGAAGGAATTTAAAAAAAGTGGAAGAAAAAAAAACAATAGAAAAGAAAGAAAGAAAGAATTAATAACATTTTGTACGATTTCCCTGTTCTTTGAGTTACGAGATTAGCACAGTGTAGATTTTAAACATAATGACATTTTCCTACGAAATTACAACTAATTTTTATAATAAAATGAATTCGTTTGAACCAAAGTTAAAAAAGAAGAAAAAAATAACTGTTTAATTTGGCAAAACATTCGAAAATTTATTCATATGACTTCTATTTTCGCACAAAGCAAATAATGTGGGTAAGAGACTCCGCTTTTTGCTCGATTGCCGAGTGAATTTCGTCTAACGTTAAGCTAATGTTTGACAACTTCGTATTTTGAAGTTAATTTAACAACCGAATCGTACATTTGTGTGACTTATACAAAGTCTATTTCACAATTTACATTGTTTGGACGGTTATCCTAATCTTTATTGTCATATTCGAATTTCAAACCGAACTTTTTATTTCGTCCACCCATTATTGCATACCCAAGTCTACACGCATGGCCCAGTGGATAAAGGAGTTGGTTAAAATAACCCAGTGATTTGACCCAATGAATTGTGAGTTCAATACCAGGTGAACAAAAACTTGAATATTTGGGTTACTAAAAGGAAAGCTGAGATATTCCGAAGAGGCATGGCACATTGAACTAGAATAATCTACTCCTAGTGGACGAAATAAAGGCCTCGCTTTGAAATTCCAACGTATATCACATGAAGAAGAGTACAACGACCGAAACGTCATGAATATGACAATAAAGTCGAGGGCAGTTGTCAAAACAATGTCGATAGTGTAAATAGTTATAATCACAAAAATATAAACAGATATACAAAATCATTTTTGATAAATTTTACTTCCTTTCCTAGCATTTATTTTATGTAGGAGTTTTATTTTATTTTTGCTCAGAGCTTCTTGTATTTGTCAGTTAAGTTGAGTTTGAGTTTTCTTTAACGGCATATCAACACCTTTGTGGGTTATTTAATGCCAAAAAGGTGGGGGTTTTAAGGTATTTGTTTTAATGTTCAGTTATAGTGAGAAGGTTGATTTAGTCAAATTGTTATGAAAACTTTTATTTTAGAAAACTGAATTCGTCTTCTAGTTTTGTATTCACAAATGTATTGCTGGTAAATTTTTTTCCTTTAAAAATGTATTATGGCAATAATTCTTTTTCCTTCAAAAATGTATTGTTGGCAATATTTTTCTCAATATATCTATATATTTCTATAAAAGTATTTTTATATTTTCATAGTTTTTTGACCCCAGTTTGGGGGATAAACTATTTGTCCATAGCAGGGACCCTAACAGGTGCTACCACCCCGGGTCAGGGTGGACCTGGGAACAACAGCAATTAATAGGTGGTTTCACGCTCCTCAAAAATCTCCAGTCTTTCAATCAGAAGCATGCTGCTGGATCTAGTTTATCGTCATACCCAGGACTGAATTATGAAGGCCATACTAAAGTAATTTTGAAATTGCAATGTGATATTTTCTGAACAAATAATCTAAGGTTTCTATTTTATTTGTCTTTTTTTAATCGTTTCACCCGGAGCCAGGCGGTAATGCCACTGATATGCAGTGGGCTACATAAGTGTAAAAAGATTAATTAGAAGAGAGTGAAGAGGAAGACGAACCAGTTAGAAAGGAGCAATAGAAAGATAAGAATGCAGGTGTGATGACAGTTTCAAAGGTAGAGAGAAAGGAAAGGATATACGGGGTGGAGAAAGAACTAGAGTCAAGTGGTTAATAGATGAGTATTGACATTGCTTTTAAATTCCTGGAGGTTGTATCCGCCAGGAAAGCAAGAATATGGGAGCGAGTTCCACAGGCGGGAAGTGCGAGAGAAGAAGCTACAGGAGTAGAATTGTCGTCTGCATTTGGCTAACCTAACTGTGAATGCGTGGGACCCAGTTGCCAATCTGGTTGCACGAGTAAACACCTGTTGAGGAGGCACCAGTGACTTAAGTTCGTCCGAGCAGAAGCCATGAAAGTACTTATAGAACAGACAAAGGGAGGCCACATCTCGTCGGTGGGAAAGTGGTTGTAGTCGAGCCGCCAAGTCAGTACCTATCACATTACTGATTCTCCTTTGGAGCCCGTCGAGAACACTGAGGTGAACAGCAGGGACGCCTGACCTTATATGGCAGCAGTACTCCATGCACGGACGAATGGTTGACTTGTATATATGCAGGATGGATTCAGGCGGAAAAAACATCCTGGCCCGACACAGTGACCCAACCTTCTTAACAGTGGATTTAGCTATGAACTCGATGTAGTGGTTCCATTTGAGATCAGAAGAGAGGGTAAGGCCGAGGAGGCGTAGTGTATTGCTCTCAGAGAGAATCGATTGGTCCATGCTTATGGGAGGCAGGAGAGGTTGCCTGTGAAATCATCACAGGAAAACAGAAAACAGCTTGGTCTTAATGCCAGTTGACAAAAAAAAGTTATTTTATCTTATTGGTGAAAGTGGGCGGGGTGGATATTCAACTCACTCGCCGGAAATACTTGGCAAAAATGATAAAACTGGAACAAAGGAATTTAGCAGGGGACTTAAAGTCAAAGAGATTTCTTTATTCAATTAACTATATTCGATCATGACAAACTGAATTTTAGATCATTAAACGTAAAGGTATCCAAAGAAAGCAAAGCTGTGCCATTAAAAATGACAGCCATATTTAAATAAGTTTACATTAGTTATATTTTCTGATGGTTGTGGTGCTGTGGATAGCGGTTCGGAACGAGAAATCGGAGAACCGAGTTCGAATTCCAGTTGAATTCGTTATATTCAGAGTTGAACAAGTATTTAATCTAATATTTATTTTAAATTTAAATTTAAATTTTAACTAGAAAACACTCTGAAATGTAATTTCTAAGAATTTTGTCACTAAGTCATTATTTTTACTATAACAAAGAATATAAAGAGTGCGGTAGATGAATTAGGAAAACATGAAAATAACATTGACATTTCATGTTAACTGATATATTTACCAGAATTACACACGAATAACTTGAAATATTAAAGTAAATTTATTCAACAAAATCGTCATTGGCTTTGTAGCGGATGAGAAATTAATTGAAATCAACCTTCTTCACTTTTACAAAAATTCAAAATGACGTGTGAAATCCTGGTTTTCCCAGATAGAAAAAGGATTGACCATGTGCTTAACGAAAAAGTCGAAACCAGATTTCGCAAGTAGGTATTAAAATGATTTTTGACCAATGGGGGCGACTTGTAAGACCTGGAAGGACTTGGCGATCTAGTGGGAAATTCAAAAGGACTATATAAATTACCTCTGCGTCAGTCAAGAGTTACATGGGAGCAGCGAGAAACACAGCTAAAATGTAACGAGAGGAGCTTCAGGTCAGCTCGGACATTGTCCTCTTTCTCTTTCTCCTTATCTATTTTCAACAATTGCTACTAGAACATTTTGTACGAACTCTACTCTTAACTTCTTAATGTTTCTAATTGTACATTGACTCATACAACTTATGTTAGTCTTTCTCTTTAAGAAATTTCCATTTTAACATTCAAAATGTATATTTTATTATTCCAGTAATCCACGCATTCTAACTGACTACCAACCTTCTGATGATGAAAAACCTTCTGATGAACTCAACATAAATCCTGGAAGCTAGGGAGTTCGGTTAAGTAAGACACAAGGCCGAATTAAAGAAAAATTAACCAGCTCCCTACGCTACAGCTTCACCGACGGCTTCCAGAATCTCTTCCCTGTTTAAGTTGTTGGATGCAGTCATAACCATTGCCTTCAATTCATCTTTGGTGTTACGAGGAGTTTTGTTGGTCTCTCGCTCAACTGCATCCCACATATAATAATCCAGGGGTTTGCATTCTGGGAGGTTATGTGGTTGCAGTAATTGTCTGACAGCTATGATTGGGTTCTCCTGCTTGTGTGGCATGAGGTCAAGTCCTCTTGCCGGACATAGGGTCTTCCAGCAACCACCCTCCTGACATAGGGAGCATTAAGTGTTCAAGGCATTTCATGCAGGCCTCAGTGTTGGTTCTGACGAGAAGAATGAAGGACATTTACTGGATGAAAAGTCATGACAAAGGTTTCATAAGTGACAACGTCTTGAAACAAAGATTTCTAACGATATTATAATATCACGTTTGTATATAGAAGATGACGTAGATATTGCATAGCAGTTCAACATACATTTTTATTTCTAAAGATATTTGTCAAGACAAATGTTTCTTAGCCGTTTCAAATCTGTTCCTCATGTGTGAAGAGATTGACCGAAATTCCCTGTCATATAGAAGATTTTTTTTAATCATTTCACCCCCATCAAGGCAGAACTGCCACTGGTGCGCAAGGAGGTTACAGAAGAGGTGTGTTGAGAAAGAGGAACAAGTTACAGAGAAGTCAAAAAATGAGTAAGAACAAGATGAGAATACAGGTGTGAAGAGAGCTGCATGAGAGCGGAGTGGAAAGGAAGAAAAACATAATACAAGGGTTGTCAGGGAAAGGATGTGAGTCGAGAAAACAAGAGATGACAATTGACTTTGCATTTAAATTTTTGGAGATTGCAGTTTTCAGGGAAGTAAGTATACGGAAGGGAATTCCACATGTGGGAAGTGCGAGCAAAGAAGCTGATAGCGTAGAAATTGCTGTTGCGTTTGATTGTTTTCACTATAAAAGGGTGGGACCTAGTTGCTAGTCTAGTAGCTCGAGTAAATGCATGCAGAAAGGGCACCAAGGAGCTAAGATCATCAGAGCAGAAGCCGTGAAAGTATTTGTAGAATAGATAGAGGGAAGCCACATTATGTTGGTGAGAAAGTGACTGGATTTGAGCTCCTAGGTCGGGATCAATTACATTACAGATTATTTGTTGGGTTTTGTCAAGAAGCACGAGATGAATAGCAGGGGCACTCGACCAGATGTGACAGCAGTATTCAATGCATGGGTGGATAGTAGATTTATATATGTGTACGATAGATTTCGACGAGAACAACTTCCTAGTTCTACAAAGGGAACCGACCTTCTGAGCAGCAGATTTAGCTATGGATTCAATGTAGCTATTCTACTTCAGGTCGGTTGATAGATTTAGACCTAGGAGGCGCAGTGTTTTGTCTTCAGGGAGATTAGCCTGATTCATTCTGATGGGGGGGGTGTAGAAGCGGTTGTCTATGGTGGTTAAATGATAGCAGCTTCGTTTTGGAAGCATTAAAAATTACGAATCATTTCTTAACCCAGTCCACCACAGATTGGAGCTCAGCAGCTAAATTTGCTTTGTCAGCATAGGTAGATTTCTTATCGAGGTGGGAGTAAATTGTTGTGTCGTCAGCATAAATGCCTACTTGGTATCTAATTACGTCAGGGAGATGGTTGATGAAGATCAGAAGAAGCGTAGAACCTAGAATAGAGCTTTGAGGGACACCCGCGTTCGTATGATAGTGTCTGGAAGCATGCCCATTCAATACTACCTTCATTACACGATTTGAAAGGAAAGACTGGATTAGGTCAAACAATCGTCCAGTCATACCATAGCCATGTAGCTTGTGTAGAAGGCGGGCATGCCAGACTCTCTCAAAAGCTTTGGAGATATTCGAGAGTCTGGTATATATACTCTGTGTTGGTCGTTAACATATCAGCAGTAGA
Source organism: Ascarosepion bandense (assembly GCA_037127315.1). Lineage (NCBI taxonomy): Eukaryota > Metazoa > Mollusca > Cephalopoda > Sepiida > Sepiidae > Ascarosepion > Ascarosepion bandense. Next base: position 1,654,666 of record JBBBDQ010001631.1, on the reverse strand, counting down.
CCTGGTGAAGCGCAAACCATAGTGTTTATCGGAGAAGAGGCCATAAGCTGTAAGATGTTGAACCACTTCAGCATTAATAATAGCCTCGAGAACTTTGCCCAGAATCGGTAGGAGGCAGATAAGGCGATAATTGGAGGGGTCTGGAGGTTCTCCAGCATTCTTAAATATAGGAACCACAGAGGAGGACTTCGAGCAATCAGGGAAACAAGAAGCAGAGAGGAAGTAGTTGTAGAGTTTGGAGAGAGCAGAGGAGGACAATGATTGGGATTCCATCACATCCGCTCGCCTTATGGGGAGTCAAGCTTTGAAATGATGTTAGAGTCTAGTGAGGGAGTAATGTGAACGTCACTAAGTTAAGCTTCAGTTCTAGGTAAGAAGTCGGGTACGAATACCCCAGACGATTTAAATGTCGAGTTGGTGAAGAATCTGAGAGCAAAGCACTCAGCCTTGTCCGCTGAAAATGTGAGGACCTCAAATTCATTGAGTAAAGGGGGATTGAGGGCTACTTTTATTTAACACATCATAGAAGATCAACAATCATGTCTTCATTTCTATAGATATTTGTCAATAGAACTTTTATTATGTCTTTTCTTCTGTAAAGTGAGTGTGCAACATTCACTGCCATATAGAAGTTTAATTATTACATAGCAGTTCGACACTCATTTGTTTCTTTCTAAGGGCATTTGCAAATAGAACTTGACAAAGCAAAAGTAAGAAGATGTAGGAGAAGAAAATATTGCAGGAGAATAAAAGAAGACAAAGAAAAAAAGAGAAAGAAAAAATCCAGGAAGAAAGCGCTGGGGAAATGGGAAAAGTAAGAAGACAATATCATCAAAGATGAAGGAAAAACTTGAAGCAACTGAAATGTGGTTCTACAGAAGGATACTGCGTATAGCATGGATCGAGCATGTGAGCAATGATGAGGTTTTTCAAAGAATGGAAACGAAAAGGAAATTAATACTGAGCATCAAGAAGATACAACTAAAGTTCCTGGGACATGCAATGAGGAAGGAGGGATTGGAGAACCTGATACTAACAGGTCCGATAGAGGGGAAAAAGAGACAGGGGCAAGCAGCGGGTAACATATTTGAATGACCTGATCAGTTGGATGATGAAACGAGGGTTGTAACAGGAGAAGGCGTGCTAAGCGCCACCAGGGATAGGGAGACGAGGAAAGCCATGATCGCCTACGTCCTGAAGGGACAGGGCACATAGAAGAAAAAGAAGAAGGTAAAAAAAGAAGAAGGCGAGAAAGAAAGAAGAAATTACGTGAGAAATGAAAACGACAAGGAAGAGTGAGAAGGAAGAAATCGAGGGAAAAATAAAGAAGACAAGAAAAAAGGAAGATGGCGAGGGAGAAGCAAAGAAGAAAGAAAAGGAAAAAATGTAAGGAAAGAAAGTTAAATAAAATCTTTTCTACTTAAATGTCCCGGCCATTATCATTCGCTTTTCCCTGGGACCTCGTAAATTCAGACGTCAGATGAGAAATTCTGACACTTTGATCGTGGGGACGCTCATCAAATGTGTCAAACATTTTACGATGTATCTCATTCGGCTGTCCTCACTTTGTTCTGCCCCACCCTTTAACCAGCTTTCTGTTGTTATTATTAAGTGCGAGAACAGAACGCCGATAAAATGAAGCTGGTGTATACACAATAATACACGTAACCTAATATACCCGATCATGATACCCAGTCTGATAAGTGTATACCAAACACATGCATAACCGCCAAATGCATGCAATCTGGGAACAAAGTTTAATCGAAGGAGCGTATACCCTGGCAGGTGGGTAACCCAGTTCACCCAGACGATCTTCCATTGGGGATGTTCTCAGATATGTCTTCTTAGTCGCCTTGGGTGCTCTGTCCGTAAAAAATAACCCCTTGACACTAGATTATGATTCTTCTACACAACTATCGCTAAGGAGCATAGATTAACAGTGCCTCCGCCCTTAGGGTACCTGATCAACTGGTTATGGTTAGACGACTGGTCAGTAAGTTAAGTGCCATGCGTGATACACGCTTGGGCGATCATTTACCGCGAGGATAGACGGAAGAATGTATACGTTAAAAGCGCTGTTTGGATTTGAAAGGAAAGAACGGGCAAAGAAAGATAAAAAAAAAAAAAGGGAAGATGGAGTAACTGATAAATGATCTTCTCGAAAGAGACATGAGTGACTGAGCTGAGGGTTTTCCTGCTTTAGGTTGCCATTATTTTTTGTGGTAGACTGGTTGCCAACCAAAGCTATAGAACCCAATCTGTCCTGTTATTTGATCCATAGTTCGAGGGATAAAACAGATTTATACCTTTTCCAATTGTATTTGCGCGTAAGTGAATGCAACGAATTTAACTGGAATTCGAACTCGGACCTCGGATTTCTCATTCCGAGCCAATATCTACTCCACCACAACTCACAAATATGTGGTACTGAACGAGATATTTACTGTAGCTCAGCTTAATTCACAAATATAAAACATCAGTTGAGATCAGAAGCCATGATAACCATGTCGTGTAGCATCAGGTCATGTTTTTATAACTCGTATACACGTGATGTTAAATATGACGCAATAAAGCGTATGGTCCTGGGTATGACGGTAAACTGCATCCGGCAGCAAGGCCTCTGATTGGGAGGTCGTGAGGAGCATGGAACTACCTCTTCATTGCTGTTGTCCCAGGTCCACTCTGACCCGGAGTGGTAGCATCTGTTAGGGTCCTAGCTATGGGCAAATAGTTAACCCCCAAAGTGGGGTCAAAACACTATGAAAGTATAAAAATAGACTTTTATAGAAAAATATACATTTTTGAAGGAAACAAAATATTCTCAGCAAAACTAGAGGACATTTTCTAAAATAAAAAAAAAAGAATAAAAACAAGAAATTTTCATTAAAATCTGACTAAATTAGTCTTTTCATTATAACCAAACATTATATAAAAAATACATTAAAACCCGATGTTTTTGGCATTAAAGGTGTGGATATGCCGTTAAGCAAAACTCAAACTCAAACAAAATAAAGCGTAGATAAAGAATTCTCAACTAAAAATAGAGGCCAATGAACCGTTTATTTGTTCCATTTATATTTTGTAGATATTCAATGGTATTTAAGATTCATTGATTACTCCTGGTATCATATAAATTGCTATTATCTTTTCATGTTAAAACTTTACGTTTTTAAATATAACAGTGTAATAGAAATATCGCTCGGATGAACATTATCAAGAGAAAAACAAAGACGGTGACAACAAAGTCTCTTTCGAGACAACGTTGAAATAAGAAGATCACTTAATAAACAAAGGTATCTGAGTGCCTCCCATGAAAGGCTTGAACAAATAAGACTGTAATGTAAGAACCGTAGGCGGAAAGGAACTGGTTCATTAAGCAGTTTATTTTGCTTGGGAACAATATTTTTTTTGTAAATGCAGATAAATATTTTATTTGTATAGATTATAAATCAAACTAAGTATGTAATCATTTATAAATTTACTAACTTAAGTTGATTTACCTCCCTTTTCACTACAGACTGGACAGGAAATATATAAATAGATACATATTGATAATTATTATATGGTTTTATTATTATTATTTAACTGCTGGTCTACACTGGAGCTTAAATCCCAACATTACAGCGAGTGGATTCTGAGAGAATTAGAAGCCATAATAGGATTCAATATTAACGGTCACAATCTTAACAAAATGAGATATGCAGATGACACAGTGTTGATAGCAGACACTTTCAGAATGTAACGATGGAAAGCAAGAAGAAAGGATTAAACATCAAATACCAGGAAACAGAACGCATAGTAGTTAGGAAAAGATGAGCCCAATAGGCAAATTTTTCTATATTTAGCAAGTGTTTTAAAAGAAGCCCGAAAGTGTGACACCGAAATCCGAAGTTGCCTTGAGATGGCCAAAGACGCATTCTAAAAGCTTAGCCGAGTATTAAGAGACAGAAATAACTTTGTGAAAAAAACGTGCACTGGACTGTTAGGTGATATCTATCCCCATATATGGTAGTGAGTGATGGGCGATTTTCTCAAAGATTAAAAAGAGAGTTGAAGCAGTAAAAATGTGGCTCTACTGAAAGATACTGAAGATAGCATGATCCAATATGTGAGTAACGACGAAGTTTTAGAGAAAACTGGGAACAAAAGATAACACCAGGAAGAGATAGTTAAAGTTTATAGGATACATAACAAAGAAACAAGGTTTGGAAAATCTGATACTCACAGGACAGATTGAAGGAAAAACAAAAACTGTGGATAATATACTTTGTGAGTTTTAATAAACGTATGTAGAAGCACGGTTTAGGAAAATAAACAAAAAGACAAAATTTATTAAGAGCTACGAAAGACAGGAAATTGTGGTGAGCCATGATCATGACTATTTTTATATACTTCTTGATCGACTTGTTACATACATCTATTATGGGGTTCATTGTTTTATCTTTTTTTCCAGTATAAATTTACTGTTTTCTATGTTTCATCAATGTTAGCTTATTATTATTGCTAGCAGTATAGCCCGGCGTTGCTCGGGTGTAATGAAAGCTTTAAAAGTAATCCATGGTCCTGGAGCTCAGACTCTTTGGACGTTGGCACGAAAGACTAAAAAGCAAAAGTTTTTTCAAGTTAAAGCCAAACCGTAGACTGAAAGAAAAATGAATGGATGTAAGTCAAATTTTGATTTCCTGGTATCGATATCAAATAAGTTTTTTCGTTGTAAACTGAATTTTGAAGGCTAAATAAGTCCTTTGAGTAAATGGTATCATGGCTGAGACTAAGAACTACAATTATACCCACTTAGAGCCAAACCGAAGCAAAAACTAAAATAAAAGGGCTGAAAAAATACAGACATACAGGCAGATAAACAGACACACACACAAACGTCTTGTCTTTTATATATACATATATATATATATGTATATATATTATCGATTTTCTGCACTATTCTAATAACTGCAACATTGAAACTTCTGAATATCGTTTCTTATGTCTTTGTTTATGAGTGTATAAAATTTGATTCAAATCAGACCACTCCTTCTATAACCCGATGTTTTCGATTATCGATTTTCGATATTTATCGAGGGTACCTCGACACAAAACCCAGCTAAGAATACTGGCAGACGCTTGTAGTACAACTGTGTAAATTTTCAAGAAAATCGGCTCAGCCGTTTCGGAGTCTATAGGTAACGGACACACACACACACACACACACACACACACACACACACACACACACACACACACACACACACACAGTTCCATTTAGAAATAAGTTTAGATTATTCTACTATTTTCTTTGTTCCTTAGAACGTACCATACGCCCTGCTACTACGTCAGATAAATAATGGGTCATTCCCGTTTTACTGCGAGGATAGACGGAAGAAAGTATACGTTAAAAGCGCTGTTTGGATTTGAAAGGAAAGAACGAGCAAAGAAAGATAGAGAGAGAGAGAAAAAAAAAGAAATGGACGATGGAGCAACTGATAAATCTCTTATATCTTAAACATCTACTTAATTGAAAAGGAAAATCATTTGAGTACTTTTATTTGTACCACCTTACTTCTGTAAATATTGACCTGAATTCATATTTATAATATCATTGCAATATTTTGTTAAAGTTACGAAGGCAAAATATTTAACGAGGGAAAAGGGGATTTCCATGGATATTTTATAGGCGCGGAATATGCAAGGTGCATATTCCATCATTATGCAAGGATTAAGATTCATCAGAATGTTCAAATAGAAAAACCTTCAAATTTTCATGGATATTTTTAGCTATTATTACCATTAGTAGTAGTATTATTCACAAAGAGCAGGGGTATATGGCAAGAAAATTCATAATCGAATTTTTTCTTTTTCGCTTTCTCGATTTTTAATTGCAAAAACAAAAAAACAAAAAACAAAACAAAAATTTAATTGCAAGAAAAAAACCGTTTTTATAATCACCAGCAGATGTAATTTGAAATGCAATTTATCTTTACGTCAGGCAGAGGTGATAATAAATCAGAACGAGGCTGGAATATCGTTTTCTTTTAAATTTATAACAATGATGTATGACTTTGAATAAACCATTTCTTCTCTGCTAAGCATTATATTGTCGATATTGTTTTATTCATGGCATCAGCGTGCTCGCAATATATATATATATGTATGTGTCTCATCTGACGTCTGAATTTACGAGATTGCAGAGAAAAGCGATTAAGAATGACCTTTGCTTTTAGGTGACAAGATTATCTGAATTAGAATATTCTTAGTTTCTTTATTTTCTGCCTTTCGTTTTTCCATTTTCAGACAGGTTTGATTTCTCATGCCTTTCTTTTTTTTAATTTCCACTACATTTTCTTTCTTTCTTTCTTTCTTTCTTTCTTTCTTTCTTTCTAGGCCTATTCAATTCTCCCAATTTCTTTCATTTTCCCAAACCTATTTATCAACTGGCAAGGTTGACTAAGAACCGGATATATTGCACCATATATGAATGTGTATGAACGGGTGTTTTCAATATTTCTGCTCCGTAACCGAAGTGGAATCGGCACTGAGCAAATTGAACAGATGCAAAGCCGCAGGACCCGATGGTATTATAATAGAGTTGCTGACGTCCTACAACAGCGGCAATATACCGGAGAACCCAAGTAGATCAATTTCCATAGCACTGCCTAAGAAGCCAGACACAAAGGAATGTGAACTCTACCGAACAATCAGTTTAATGAGCCACATAACAAAACTCATCATCCATATTTTGATGAATAGAGTGCACAGCAGAGATAGAACAAAAACAATGTGATATCGTTAAAGATACCGGAACGAGGAATGCGATATTCATTCTTAGAATGTTATCTGAAAGAGCAATAAAAATGAAGAAAGACCTTCATCTGTGCTTTATAAACTACGCAAAGACGTTTGATAAAGTACGCCAGAAAGACATTAGACTAATCAAGAACCTATATTGGCAGCAAACCACTTGCTTACGAATAAAGAATAAATTCAGTAGGTATACAAATATAGAAAGGGGCGTAAGAAAAGAATGTGTTTTCTCACCGGATCAGCGAAGCAATTCTGAGAAAAATATAATTCTTGCCAAGATTCGTCATTGGCGGCCACGATCTCAACAATATAAGATACACGGATGAAACAATGCTGATAGTCAACTGCTACAAATGTTAGCAAGAGAAAGCGAGAAGAAAGGACTAAGCATAAATTTAAAAAAAAAACTGAATGTATGTTTATCAGCAAAAGAACCGAAAATGCCAACTATAGGTGAGAGAAACTAAAATAAAACAAAAAGTTTAAATATCTGCGAAGCATTCTGACAGAGGATGGAAAAAGCGACGTTGAGATCCGAAGACGCATTGGCATCGCCAAAAATGCATTTTAAAAGCTAAGCAGAGTACTGAGAGACAGGAAAATCTCATTGGAAATAAAGAAAAGAGTGCTGGATTGCTATATAATATCTGTTCTTCTGTATGGAAGTGAATGTTGGACGATCTCCTCAAGGATGAAGGAGAGGCTTAAGGCATCAGAAATGTGATTCTACAGAAGGATGATTAGGGTACCATAGGCAACGATGAGATGCTGGAGGAGATGAAGACAAGAAGAGGGTTCATACTTAACATCAGGAAGAGACAGCTGAGATTCCTAGGGCACGTAATGAGCAAAAAGGGCATAGAGAACTTAATTCTCACAGGACGGATAGAAAGAAAGAGAGACAGGGAAAGTAGTGTGAGACATATTTGATAGGCCTGAGCAAATGGATGGTGGTTCGGGATTTCGAAGAGATACAAGGGGGACAAATATTGAGAGCGACAAGAGACAGTGCCAAGTGAAAGTCCATGATTGCCAACCTCCTGAAGGGACACAGCACATGAAGAAGAATAAGAAGATGTACAGGTGTTGTACTTCAGTATCTCAATCCTAACCTCACCATACCATACCCAAAAGGACGAGTGAAGGTGGGATGACTCTTTATATTGTAGATGTTATTTCGTTGTGTTTGAAATTCTTAGTCCTTCCCTTGTTGCCATTCCCATTCAAAATGTCTAGTGATGAACCCAACAAGACTCGAAGAATTTTGTTACCCCGTGGTTTTCTGTTTCCAAAATCACTGGAAATCAAACAGTGCGAATTTGCTCGTCGGAAAAAAAAAAACAGCCAATGACAAGGTATGATTAAAGTAATGAGTCATAGGCGAAGGAGTTAAAACAAATGTTACATCTAGATGCCTTCACTATTTCGCGGGAAAAAGGCCATAAACTTAAGAAAAATAAAGTTTTATCGTCAAAATGTTCATGTTATTATTAAGATGAAAGACCAAAGTATTTTTTTTTTGAAATTTTTTAATCCTTTCTAACACGTTTGAAATTTTGGTTAAAATCTTGTTTTGTTTATTTTTGTCATCGCCGTGGCTAACTTTTAATATTGACTTTTTTGCGCTTGTTTTTCGTTGAAAACACATTCATTTGGAAATTCTTGTAAAAATCAAAAAATATCTGATTTTAATGAAATTTTCAGAACTTATTCATAAATGGATGAAATTATTTTTTAAATGTTTTTTTTTAGAAATTTTGGTAAAAAATATATTTTTTTAAAAATATGTTACCCCCACCCCCACTTAATTTCAGTAAATTTCGCATAAATTTATTGACTTCCTATTTATTGACATTTTTTTGTTAAAAGTAGGAGTCATTGGAGATTGTAAATCATCTACACTTTTTAAAAATTTGTGCTATTTAACTGAAAATCTACTCTGAATTGAAAAATAATGAATCCAATAAAACTAAGACATTACTTAATTAGAAAAGCTTTTAATTGTTTTGTAAATAAGTAATATTAAGGACATTATTGTTTGAAGAAATAAAATTTTTCTGATGAATAATGAATTTTTGCAAGAATTTTTAAATTTTTTTTTACATTTTAATTATAATAATTTATAATAGTTTAAAATCGTGTAAAATTCTGTATTGGGTCTTTATTGGATGTAATATAATAATTAAGTGGAAACGAGTCCAAAATTGCAAAGATTAATAAACGTAGTTGCACTATTCTATTTTTTAAATAATTTTTTATTTTGTTTTCGTTTTTCTTTTTACTTAATACGTTCCTGATTTTCATGTATGGTAGACCAAAACTTCCATTATTAGGAAAAGGTTATGTAATTTAAGAGTTTTGCCTTTCACTTAGAGTTAAGAAAATTGTTATTTATTGTCATCTAAAGTAGCTGTCATCGCTTCGTCATTCAATAGTCCATCAAACGTTCGATCAGATGAACACGACCAATCACTAATAATTGGTTGTATATTCAGTCAGTTAAGTGCCATACGTGATACACGCTTGGTGGATCATGTCTCGAAAGAGACATGACTGACTGGGAAGAAGATTATTCCGCAGTAGGTTGCCATTGCTTTCTGCGGTAGACTGGTTGCCGACCAAGGCTATAGAACCCAATCTGTCCTGTTATTTTACCCATAACTGGAAGGAAGAGATGGATTAATACCTTTCCCAAGGGTATTTGCGCGTAAGTGAATGCAATGAATTCAGCTTGAATTCGAACTCGGCTCCCCGATTTCTCGTTCCGAGCTGATATCCAATGCACCACATCGCACATCCTGGTTGTATATTACTTATAGCATAAAAAATACAACCAATTATTAGCGATTGGTCGTGTTCATCTGATCAAACGTTTTATTATTATACTATATTACTTTTTATGCTATAAGTAAATAATATTTCTTTCAAATCAGATTAATTTAACTTTCAATTTTCTAATTTTATTAAAATAAAGTGTCATAAATATTTTGAAATATTTTTAAAACCGATAAATTTTTTGTCTGTTTACAAATTTTTTAAACTTAAGAAAATGTCTGCTTTTAAGAAAATTTTAAGACATCGAAATTAAATGCGACATTCCAATCTATATAATTTCTGTCTGAAATATACCAGAAATTAATAGAGATAATGAATTGAATCATTAAGCTTTTAATTAAATCTAAAAAAATCTTCAAGAATGTTCTTTGCATTTTAAAAATTTCATTTTTAAACTGAGGTATCGAAAATTTATGCCGAAAAAAAAAATGGCGGTACCTAGTTAAATCGTTAAGTCTTTTGGTCACAAAAGGCAGCCATTTGAAGTGAGAGTATTTACGACCCAAGTGTTTATTAAAATAGCTGTATTAAAATACGACAATAACCATTTTAAGGGAGTTCTCATAATTATTAAATTTTAATATCGCTTCAGGCATTTTGCGACTTTTCGATGCCAAAAATCTGTCTGTTACCATCTGCTACTACTGCTACTACCGGGCCTCCAGGCTCTCATTCCGCTAACTTTGACAACAACTCTTGGCTACCGTTCCTCTGTTCTTCTGTTTTTATCACCGATACGGACAGCCGAGAGCTCTTCTCCGCTCTGCTGTCTGCTGCTGCTGTCTGTAAATGCTGGTTTATAAAGATCATTTTTAACCTTTAACCTTGCAGATATCCTCAAGATGCGAAACTTCCATTCTAAAGTTTTAACTTTCCCCCTCATTTCCAGTACTGCCTGTCAACGACTGTCTTAGGGGAAAGAATTAAAGTCTTCGTTCATTTCAGATGTATCTAATTCTTCCCGCTTTCTTCGTATACCCTTGCTCAATCAGTCAGTGAAGTGTCATATGTCATACACGCTTGGCTGATCATATCTCCAAAGAGACATGACTGCCTGGGCAGAATATTTTTCCGCAGTAGGTTGCCATTACTTTCTGCGGTAGACTGGTTGTCAACCAAGTCTAAATACCCAAACTGTTCTGCTATTTAACCCATAGCTGGAGGAAAAATAAACGGATGAATTCGTTTCCCAAGGGCAATGTTTGTTGCATTCATTTCATGTTCATTATTTGTTATATTCAACAATATCTGTATAAAAGACAACCTGTTGACTAAATATACATTATTACGCCCCCCTACGTGTCCTCCAAATGCCTTACCCACTTTTAGTACGAGATCTAATCTACATAACGAGCTTGTTTAAAGGGATAGCAGAACAGGGATTGGGGCAGAGTGCGAAAAGTAAAAAAATTATTAAGATCTACAAAGGACAGAAAATTGTGGAGAGTCACAAGAAGCAGAAGGAAAAGAATTATGGCCTCTGCTGATAAAACTGCTATGCCTACTCATTAAGTAAAGGAAACATCAGCAGAAAACCTACGACCAAGAGATATTAATTTTATATCATCGTTTATATCATCAAATAACATTTTCTACGATTTGTTCAATGTCTTGTTCAGTCAGTCTTTAAGATTTTTTTTTTGTTTCCAGTTGCTACCACGTCTTTTTTTGCCATTAACTACCGAAGCCGGATAAAATTAGATGTATTTGTAAGGGTTGCTTAAGATTTAAAGGGCAACCAACTTAAACCTCTGACAATTTTCATCAAATATTGAGCTTTGAAATCTACATTTTGTTAATTTTTATAGATGCAACTTCAGCTTTATTTATTAAAGCAGGGTCTATGAAAAGTAACAAAACCACCTGAGACTATCAACCAGAATATCTGGACAGATATATAAAAAGACATTAACCCAGACATTCACTACGACCAATCATTTCACAGACCGAACTCTTATTTACTAACGATTAAAAAAAAAACAACCTCCTCATCAATACCATCTTTTCATATCTATGCACAAATCTATATTACCCTACCCGTCCATCAATTCTTTCAGATCCTTAATGCAACATCACCCAACCAGGGCTTTATAGCTTCAGTCGTCGTCAGCCAGTTAAAGTGCTATACGTGATACAAGCTTTGGGCGATAATGTCTCAAAAGAGACATGACTGATTGGACAGAAGATTATCCCGCAGTAGGTTGCCATTACTTCCTGTGGTAGACTGGTTGCTAGCCAGGGTTATAGAACCCTATCTGTCCTATTATTTAACCCATAAGTGGAGATAAGAGACGGATTAATACCTTTTCCAAAAGTATTTGTGCGTAAGTGAATGCGAGTAATTCAACTGGAATTCGAACTCGGCTCCCCGATTTGTCGTTTTGAGTCGATACCCACTGCACCACAACGGACATCCTCGTCGTAGAAAGTCTATTCATGAACGTTCCAGTAGATGAAACAATAAATATTATTTGCATCTAATCTAATCTAATCTATAAACATCCGTCAATTTCACCTTAACCTATCAAAATTATTATTCTATTACATACATTAAATTACATACATTAATTTATTATATTACATACCTGCACAACCAAGGTGTTTTTTTTTTTACTTCCACGTAAACTGACTGACAATCCGTCCAAAATTACTTTCTTACCTTCCTCCAATAAACAACATAGTTTGTATAAAAATGGAATCATCAAGTTTGTAGAATGATGGGAAAGAGTTGTTCAAAATAAGGACAACTTGAATAATTAATGCTTTTTGTAAAAATCTAAAATTTTAGTTGTAATTTTCCAATTAGGCACGAACATTAGCAATGGTATAATACAAACGGGAGGTATTAACTCGAAAGTATATTGCAGAAAAAACAAAGTTAATTCTATTACAAAAAATGAAACAGTTAACATTATGATCACAAACAAAAGCTCGCTGGCGAAAACAAAACTATATAAAACCAAAATAATTTATAAAGTCAAATGCTAAGGATTTGACGAAAACAAATTGCTGGATAATTATATCGGACATTCTACCGCTCACTTATCAGGACGGCTGATACAAGAGCTTCATACGGCCACATTTAAAACAGCGTCAGTCAGTCAGTTAGTTAGGTGCCATACGTGATACACACTTGGGCGATCATGTCTCGAAAGAGACATGATTGACTGGGCAGAAGATTATTCCGCAGTAGGGTGCCATTGCTTTTTGCGGTAGACTGGTTGCCGACCAAGGCTATAGAACCCAATCTGTCCTGCTATTTAACCCATAACTGGAAGGAATAGACGGATTAATACCTTTCCCAAGGGTATTTGCGCGTAAGTGAAGACAATGGATTCAACTGGAATTCGAACTCGGCTCCCCGGTTTCTCGTTCCGAGCCGATATCCACTGTACCACAACGCACATCCTAAAACAGCGTAGCGATACGAAATAATACAAATCCGATACGCATACCTTTGACTGCAAAAAGCGTTTAAAATAATTGAAGCCAACATAAAAAACAAAAGAAAAAACCCTTCGCAACATCAAATCTGATCACGGCCACAATGTATTAGACGTATTCGGGAATTAAGAATAACTCTTAGACTGTTTACAATGTCCCTTACGCATTAAAAATACCTTAACCATAATATTTGATTGAGACTAACTGGTTAGCTGAAAGCACTTGGAACGAACAATCATTTTGATAATTTCTACATTCACTAAGTCTGAAAAATCAAAACAAAAAACAATAAAATCTCTCGTTACCATATGAGGCAAATACAATAAGAAACTTAACACAATTATGTTGCTAGTCATTTCTAATTATATATATATATATATATATATATATATATATATATATATATATATATATATATAATAATTAAATAATTTGGGAATATTGTGTCTATCTTTATTTGGATCCTCTCGTAGTTACAAATAAGTTTCTTGGTCCGCTATTTCTTGGACATGCTATTGTTAGTTGGCCGTCATTTCAATTCTGAGCCGACGCCCTTTGATCTATGTTCTTACTTTTGTCTGGGTGACTGGTGACTAGCCACCCTCCTCACCAGAAACGCAGGGGTCTGGTGGGAATGCTGGTTTGGTCACCAACGACCCGACCCTGACACAGCTTGGGATTGTGACAAAAAATAGCAAAAAAAAAAAAAAAGAAAAAAGGAAAAAGGCACTGTAAGCATTTTCATTATTTTTTTTTTTTACTTTTATAGTCTCAAGTACTTTCAATCTTGCCCACGATCATTTTCAGGGGGTTGATTGTTAAGATGATGTGAAAATTAAGATATGCTGTCTTTATATGTATATAATGTGGGGAGACTTGTCACTTAGTTGAGCGGTGTTATTTCAGTCATGTCGACTTCGAAGTATTGTGAGGGCGTTATTGTAATATCTTCATTCTTCAAGGTCATTTATTTTTTCTCTCGAAGAATCAACTTTGATTTTTAACCTTGATGACAACAAATTGCTTGGCTAAAATGTTTTTACACACACACACACACACACACACACACACACACACACACACACACACACACACGATATTTAATAGTTATTAAAAATGGTAGAAATCTGGGTAGCAAAATAACTCGTTTAAAAATGGAAAATATTCAAAAGTTTTACAATATAATTGTACCGAACACTTTTTAATACAAAGGTGTACTGGTCTAACCCTATTAGGACCAAAAATAAGTATTAAACAATATATATAGTGTTGAATATATATATACATATATATATATATAGATATTTAAAAAGCTTTAATCCAAAAGGAAAAGCAAGAAGGTAAATCCCAAAGACCCGATCCTAATTAATATTAATATTTTATATTAAAAAATGATACAAATGGAGGGCTCAATGTAATTTTGCAATTTGTTTTGGAAATTTATTTTATATATATATATATATATATATATATATATATATATATATATATATATATATGAATAAATATAATCATATTGTCCTTTTATGGGTATATTTTAGTTATATTTGATATTTTATATATATATATATATATATATATATATATATATATATATATGAAATTAATAGAGGGTAATTGAATGACAAAATGAAAGAAAAACAAAAAAAATAAATAAATAAAAGAAATCCTAATATTGTCAGCATCAAAAGATAGAAATTTGATGTCAGAAATGATTGGCTGATTTGTTTTGCGACTTATCAGTCTTTTCCAGGTTATTTAAAGCGAGAAAATATTTTTATATCAGAAGAATTCCTTTGAAGATTATGACGATTTATTGATTCACGTTCTACTAATTAACCAATATCTGGGGAGAGAAGAAGTGGCTTGATACTTTTCCTAAGAGTATTTGGGAGTAAGTGAATATATCAAACTCGACTGGAATTAGAACTCAGTTCCTGATTTCCAGTTTCAAGCATCTATCTTATCTATTACATACAGCACCCGGCATTTTCAAACGGTAACTCATCTAGGTACTGACCAGGCACGACGATGCTTAACTTCGGCGATCGATGGATGTTGGATTGGGTGGGCGAGCCGTAGAGCAAAACACCCATTGTCAACCTTGACGGGGTCTAATTAAACTAACACAAGGAGGTGCAATTTATAATTTTGTTTACTTGTGAACTTACTTCAAAACTCTCTCTCTCTCTCTCTCTCTCTCTCTTGTCATTGATAACTTTCGTTTCCATCGTTTTCCCCTCCTCCCCCTTCTCTTACTTTTCCAACCTCCCATGTCCGCTCCGCCTTTCTTACTATTCTTTTCCTGTCCTCATTGCCCGGATTCTTCCGACCCGCCATCCTTTTCCATCGTCCTCCAATTCATCTTGATCTTCTTGTCACCCTCCGCCCACTTCGTTGCTGTGAAAATATAATCGTTAATTGGAAAATCTGAGATGTTGCGTTGCGTCTCGTCGGTGACCTCACGCCAGGTCGAAGCGGAAAGAAATAAACTTTAATTGAAACAAACATTTCAGCGCCTTCCGTAGAGCAAAATAAACCAATGAATACGCTTGCCCAGTAAAAATGACCCTTGTCATATTGTGCCAGAATAGGTTCGATGAACTTAATGTTAATTTTGTTCTATGTCAAACTAGCTCGATGCAACCTCCGCTTCTACTGTGACAGTTTCTTTTCTCGCACTTCCAGCCTGTGGAACTTCCTTCCGATTTCTTGCTTATTTGACAATTAGAATCTTCAAAAATTGAAATGCAACTTCAGTCGCCATCTTTTGCCTTCTTGAACCCTGTTCCTTTTTTGTCCTTTCCGTAATCTTCCCTATTCTTAGTCTTCTCGTTCTCATTTATTCTCACTTTCACTCGATGGAACCCCCCACCCCGGCGATCGGGTGCCACTGTTGCTTTGCTTGAGGTGAAACGGTTAAAAAGACATTGAATTCATCAGTTTAAATTGTTCAGTTGATGGGCTAATTTAGTTAAAGCCTTAGCTGATCGGTTTCTCATGATTTCTTCTCATAGGAACTCAAATTTATTAAAGAAATATTTTGTGATGTTGGTTATTGTCATGGCGGCATCACCCATCAAACGGAATGATCTCTTCCAACCATTGCATACAGCTTCCCGCTCACAAGAGGTGAGAGTAGATGGCGCGAGTAGCCAGGAGATAGCCTAGGAGTAGCCTGAGGAGATCGCCTTGAACATAGCCGAGAGTTGACTACGAACACTACTACCGTAACGACCATTACGAGTCCCAGTTCGAGGTTCGAATTATAGTATTACCCACTACCCCGTATTATCGTTCTACTAACAAAGTTCCAACTGTTGTATTTTGCCGTGTTTAATATATATTCGTTATTTCCTATTTTGGTTGTTTTGTATTATTCTTGCTGGACCTTTTATCGGGTCCACGACAATTAACATTTTAGAATTCTGCTATTAAGCGTAAATGCAAAGATTGTACAGTATTGTAGGCTTAAACATTTTGGCCCCGAAAAATGTCCTGTCTATTTACGATTGCTCTCGATTGGTGTTACTGATGTGATTTTTGCCAAGGAAATCTCGGTCAGTATTTCGCAATGTGATTTGTTTTGCTAATCATACTTGGAATATTGCTGCCACGTATAGTCCAGTGTACCTTCTATTTACTATGAGATCCTCGATAAGATTCAATGAAGAATCAGCAATATTGTTGGTCCTGATCTGACAGCTCGGGTTCAGTCATTTTCCCACCGCCTAAAGTTGCCTCTTTGTGTCTTTTTTATAAATAACTAGCAGTATAGCCCGGCGTTGCTCGGGTGTAATGAAAGCTTTAAAACTAACCCATGGTCCTGGAGCTCAGACTCTTTGGACGTTGGCACGAAAGACTAAAAAACAATAGTTGTTTCCACTTAAAGCGAAACCGTAGACTGAAAGAAAAATGAATGGGTGTAAGCCAAATTTTGATTTCCTGGTATCGATATAAAATTTTCTGCACTATTGTAATAACTGCAACCTTGAAACTTCTGAATATCGTTTCCTATGTCTTTGTCTATGAGTGTATCAAATTTGATTAAAATCGGACCATTCTTTCTATAACCTGATTTTTTCGATTTTCGATATTTATCGGGGGCACCTCGACACAAAACCTAGCTAAGAACACTCGCAGACGTTTCTAGTACAAGTGTGTAAATTTTCAAGAAAATCGGTTCAGCCGTTTCGGAGTCTATAGGTAACGGACACACACACAGATACACAGACACACACAAAGTTCCATTTATAAATAAGTTCAGATTTTATGGTAATTGTTTGGATGAACTCTTCGCTCAACTTCTTAAAAATTTCAGTGCAAAACTAGATTGGCGTTGGAATCTAATCACTTTACAATTGAACTGGCTAGAGGCAGCCGGAAGTTCTATGTTAACGGTTTCTTTTCTCGTGGAACTATCTTTCAACTCCATGCTTTCCATGCTTTCCCGCTAATTTTAATCTTTAAAAATTTAAATACAATGCCAATTGCTATTTACTGTTTCCCTCATTATTCTTTCTGTTCCCGCTCCTTAGTAATGTTTCTGTTTCTAATTCTTCCACGCGCTTCTGGTGTCTTAGTGGCTTTATTGCCTTACATGGGGTGAAATCGTTCAAAAAAGACATCTGTGTGAACTGGAAAGACCAACAATAATTAGCAGGACTCATAAAACGAACTTTCCTCAATCCTCTCCATCTTCAATTTTCTCATCCACTTCCACTCCCTGTAAATCCGTCGCGTTCTAGTGGCACTGTCACCTTGCTTGGGGTGAAATGATTCAACAGATGGTTCTTCGAATAATTCTGAACATACATTGCGTATATTGTTCACGATTTAATATATTTAATTAATTATATTTCAGAATGTGGCTCCCCATTACTTCCTGTCTTTTATGATTCCAAATATTTTTTTTTATCATTTATCATTCCATTTCGTCATACTTCTGTCCATTATTCACTCAAAACACGTCAATTCTCACTTGCTATTTGCCTTCAATATATTTTTATTTGCTTGTTTGACGGCATATAAAACTCTTTTGTGTCATCAATGCTGGAATTTAATTTTCTTGGAAACTTTAAAGTAATAAAAATATATGTTATTCTGCTTTCCCAATTGAATACATGGTAGATGATACTCAGCTTTTATGCATATAAATGTTTGTGCGGACATCATTACTAGAGGCGGAAATGTGAGTGTTTTATATTCTAGTTATATTTTAAAATTGTCGGACATTATACGGATTAATGTCATGAAAGAGTTCTTTCATGTTGCTTATTTGGCTGATTGGTTTTGTTTAGTGGCATATCAACACCTTTATGGGTTATTTAATGCCGAAATCTAAATTTTTTGAACGCAATTGCATGCCTTCAAGTACAGATAAAATGTATTATTGATCATTTTGCTATAAAATTTATTACTCATAATTGTTTTATGTAAAAATCTATTACTGGTAATTTAATTATAAAAATGTGTTTTTATACTTTCATAGTGTTTTGATTTTGTTTGATTATTCACTATTTACCCATAGCTGGGACCCTAACAGGTTCTACCATTCCGGGTCAGTATGGAACTGGGAATAACAGCAGTTAAGGTCATTCCAAGTTTCTCAAAACCACTAATCTCCCGATCAGGTGCCTTGTTACCGAATGAAGTTTATCGTTTTACTACGTTCAATATGTCATGTGAGTATCCACGGTAGTGATGCTTAATGTTTCAAGCAAAAACTCTCTATATTACCTGGCAACAAAAGCCCACAATGACAAAGCATTTATATCAATAGAAATTAGAATTAGTTGCTCCCAAATGAGCCTGCTTAAGGCTGCACACAGGAAAAACAATAGTGCTCTATGCCACATTAAACGGAAGAGTTTGAACATATACACGCACCAACTAAAATCACCGGCGAGTTTGGTTGGTGTGTACATGATGTACACACACCGACTACACACTTGCCAACATGAACCTACCTGAGAGGATAAGGATTCCTATTTTCACACACTACAGCAACCAATTGATTGCGTGAAAGCGCATGAAACTAGTAGTCGTGGCCGGTCTTTGCCTACTTAAAATTTGAATTTAAAAAATATATTAAAACTCTGCCATTTAATATGGCATTAAGAACTCTTTTTTTCTTGAGCGAAATCTATTAAGTAGACACTTTTGGGAGCAGCTAATTCTTATTTATAATAATAATAATAATAATAATAATAATAATAATAGGGGAGATCGAAAAAAACATGAAATGAAACCATAACAACACGCCATGACCTGTCTTAGGTCTTCCCGCAGACTTGGTTAGTAGTGCGACCATAGCAGAAATCGAAATAAGATGAAAAATGACATTATATATATATATATATATATATATATATATATATATATATATATATTGTAGCCTTAAAGATATGGCGGGGAGGGGTAGCTCACTTTAAGACAGGTTCCCGACTTATTCTGCTTGGGGAAGTATTATATGGGGTTTACGGTTTTCTTAAGGAAGGGTAGAGAGTTTATTTATTTTTTTATTTTAATACTACCCAAGTGTAGTGAAAGTTGAACGTCAAGTCGGGGTTGGAAAGATACGCCGTAGCTTAGTTTCGAACAGGTCAGTGCCGAGAGTTTTTTATGCAGCATCGATAGCTTAATTTATCACCATTTACAGGAGGGGGGGGACATATTGTCTGTTAATTCTATTTTTAAGGTCCTTATTCTTGGCATTCAGAGGATCGATTATGTGCAGTTATGACAATTTATATACCGTATATACGTAGGTATGCAGAATTTTTTTATCTCTTTATTGCTTCATTTGTTATTATTATTTCTCCAGCTTAACATCGTCTATTATTAGTATTACTCGTATCTTAGATGATCTTTAGGATCGCATTTTAATAGAGTATTTTAAGAAATTATATTTTCGAGTGAGAGCTATTATTTTAACTATGGTTGGAATACACTGCGACTAGGGGTATATTGTACATTAAGAGATTTCATTTACTTTCACCATAAGACTCCCTATAACGGACCTTATATGTATACATTCCTGGTAACTTTTCTTTTCTCCCGTTTCTTTAATTATATTTTTAATTTGTTTAATTTTGATATTTTCAATTGTTTTTAAAATTAGTTTAAATTAGAATCAACTTTTAAGTTATAGTGAGAGCAATTATGGTTTCAAATAGCATTGAAATTATGATATGTTTTTTCCGTACCGCAAATATATCCCAATATATTTGAAATTACGTTTCATAGGTAAATTTTTCCGGTTGTTTTCTATGAGAACGGTTTTGAAACATTGTCAGGAGAAGTGGCGTCAATATTTATTTCTTGTGATACAATATTTCATGTAATTGTATCTCTTTGCCCCTTCTTTATTGTGCCTCTTCGTCCCTTCCTTTCTCGCATCTTGCCATTCCGATCTTATCTGCTTCCCATCCTTTTTCTTTTTCTTTCGGCTGGTTCCCCCATTTTCATTCTAAGTTTTTAACTTTCTCTCTTCCTCGCACGTATCAATCGTCAACCCTCCCATATCCTCGCCTTTCCCTCTCTTCGGGTCTATTTTTCAAATGAACGAGAACCTTTTCGTATATAAACGTCACAAATGTCCGTCCTAATATGGACATGTGGGCGTCTACGAAAAATCAAATAAAAGTGAAGAAATTTTTTTTTTTTTTGTCGGGGTGATATTTTGATTGCCTACTATTGTACCATTTGGATCTGACGAGCCGCGCCAAGAACATCAAAGCGGTGAAATATGTATCATCCAAGCTAATAATCGAAAATCTTTTATAATATATATATATATATATATATATATATATATATATATATATATATACTACCGGCCATAATTATTAGGCAACCACAGTTTTTAAAAAATGATGTATTTCATGCTATTTTTTTATAGTGGATAATTCTAAATAAAAATATTCGGTTCTTTTGTTATTACTTTTCAAAATGTCACAAGGTAGTCAGGAAGCCTTTGCTTCGGCCAGCCAATAATAAGAAGAGACTAGCATGGGGAAGCACAAAAACTGGACACCAGAACAGTTCATTTGATGCACATGTTATTGTGCAGTATTAACAAAGAAGAATTTTATTTTCATTTAGAATTATCCACTTGGCAATAAATACAAAAAATAGTATGAAATACATCAGTTCTTTTAAAAACTGGGTTGGTCTAATAATTATGGCCGGTAGTATATATATATATATATATATATATATATATATATATATATATATATAAATTAGAGAAAATTTTCAAAATTCAAAGGTGTCGGATGTATATTTCGATATAGGATCTCTAATAGAGATTCTACGTCACGTCAGCGACATTGTTTTGTTCCAAATGGCGAAGGCCCTGGGGTAAAGTGTGGAAGGGGCCAGGTTAACAACGGTCACAAAGTAGAACAGGATAGAGCTGGTAGTGGCGGGGTTACAGGGTGTTGAAACGGTATATTTAGGAAGGGGAGATTTAAATGTAATATCTTAAAAATTTTTAATTAAGTTTATCCATTACAGGAAGTCATGAATTTAAAGTTATTAAAGAAATATATATATATATATATATATATATATATATATATATATATACACGCACATATATATGTATAGGGATTTGGTAAAATATATATTATTATTATTATTATTATGAACTCTCCCGTCGATTTCGACGTATGAGCGTCTAACTCGGTTAGACTACCGCACAAAGTGGTGAAGGCTTGTGTAGCACCATCCACACTTTTTGTAACTGCTGATAACAAACAATCGGTGTTGACGTATGGCTTGATAGGCAGTTATCGATGGCGGATGATAGGTGGCACACTCAACTGCAACGGGATGGTTAAACCAATACTAGTTAGCTAAATACGGCGTTTGATAGTAGCATTTGGGTCCATTGATGTGCGTTGTGGTGCAGTGGATATCGACTGGGAACGACAAATCGGGGAGCTGAGTTCAAATTCCAGCTGAATTCCTTTCATTCACTTACGAACAAATTCCCTTGGAAAAGGTATTAATCCGTCTCTTCCCTCTAGTTATGGGTGAAATAATAGAACAGATTGGGTTCTATAGACTTGGCTGCCAACCAGTCTACCGCTGAAAGTAATGACAACCTACTGCGGGATAATCTTCTGTCCAATCAGTCATGTCTCTTTTGAGACATGATCACCCAAAGCTTGTATCACGTATGGCACTTGACTGACCGTGTACTGAATCATGGAAACAGTTGAAAAACGTGACTTGTTAAAAAAAAAAAACCTTCCACAAAAGCAAAATTAATGTTTAATCATAACGGACAAATAAAAGCTAAAATTTGATGTTCGATATCATTAATGACAAGGAAAGAAATTAATTAAACATCTCCTTTAATTGCGAAGACATTTTTCTGATGTTTATTATATATTATATAATATTATCATATATATAATAATTATTGACTAATCGAAACAAAAGCAAACATTTCTTGTAATGCTTTAGTTACTTTGTTTAGCAGTAAATCAACTCATTATGGCAGGGTTAGGGTTAGGGTTATGCTGAAATTTAATTTTCTTGGGTGCATTATCAATTTTCATTACAAAAATGTATTGCTGGTATTTTTTTTTCTTTTTCAAAAATTTATTCGTGATAATTTTTCCCATGAAAATGAATTCATATGTATATTCTTTATAAAAATGTATTTTTATACTTTCATAGTGTTTGACCCAGTTTTAAGGATAACTGTTTGCTGATAGCCGGAACCCTAATAGGCGCTACCACCTCGGGTCAGGGTGAACCCGAGGACAACAGTAATTAAGAAGTGGTTCCATGATTCTCAAAACCTCTAATCACCCAGTCGAAGTTTTTGATGCCGGATGTAGTCTATCGTCATACCCAGGACAAGTTAGTGTTAGTTTCTTCGCAAATCATTCATAGCACGCAAATCATTCATAGCACGCCCCCAACATATTATATTCATATTATAAGGAAATGAATACATATATATATTGCAAATGGCTTGATGATACCACTCACAGTAGAAACCTAGGTCGCGTAATAACTCGTTTACAAATGGAAAATATTCAAAACTTCTACAATATAATTGTATTGAACACTTTTTAATACAAATGTGCACTGGTCTAATTTTTTATGAACAAAAACTAAGTAATTAAACAATCAATCAATCAATATATATATATATATATATATATATATAGAGAGAGAGAGAGAGAGGCCTCTGATTGGTAGGTTGTGAGGAAGCATGGAACCACCTCTTAATTGCTATTGTTCCCAGGTCAACACTGACTCGGAGTGGTAGCACCTGTTAGGGTCCCAGCTATGGGCAAATAGTTACCCTCCCCAAACTGGGGTCAAAACACTATGAAAGTATAAAAATACACTTTTATAGAAATATATACATGAAAATAGACTTCTATAGAAAAATATATATTTTTGAAGGAAAAATATTACCAAAATATATTTTTAAGAAAAATTATTACGATAACACATTTTGGAAAGAAAAAAATATTCTCAGCAAAACATTTTTGAATACAAAACTAGAAGACATTTTCAGTTTTTTAAAATAAAAAAGAATAAAAACGAAAAATTTTCATTAAATCTGACTAAATCAACCTTTTCTCTATAATTGAACATTAAAAATACCATAAAAACTCACCTTTTGGGCATTAAATAACCCACAGAGTTGTTGATATATCGTTTAACAAAACTCAAACTCAAACTTTCTCTTTCAGTTAAATGTGATATCCATTTTAGTTGTTGCCGCTTTTGAAATTCATCAAGGAATATTGTTTCTGACATCTGGTAGAGTTCTTTATGATTATGTAACGCCAGTTCACAATGTTCGAGGAATGATGGTCTTCATCGAAGCCTACAGGCTTCACTTTTAACCATCGTTCTTAGAAAGAAGTTGCAGACCGCTGACAGTTTAGATATTTCGGACCAAATTTTATGTTATGCCTATGAACGTCGCGACTATTTAAAAACTTGGCACTAGTTTTGACTTTTTTTATAATCATTTCACCCCAAGCAAATGTAGGACTGCCACTGGTGCGTAGGGGGTAATAGTGAAATAAAAGAATATCAAGATACAGGGAACGTCGAAGATAAAAAAGAGATGGATGAGAATTAAAGTTGGAATTAAACTATTGGAGATTGTAGCTATCAAGGAAGCAAGCAAACAGTAGGGATTTTCACAAATGGGAAGTGAGAGAAAAGAAACTGTCAGAGTAGAAGATGAAGTTACATTTAACTATTTCAACGGTAAAAGGGGTGGGACCTTGATGCTAATCAAGTAGCATGAGGGAAGACATGTGGTCGAGAAATCAGTGACAAAATCTCGTCAGAGCAGTTGCCATGAAAATACTTGTAGAAAAGACAGAGGGAAGCCACATGACGTCGTTGCAAAAGTGACTGAAAGCAAGTTGCTAATTCAGGATTGATTATATTGCACATCCTTCTTTTGATTTTGTCGAGAACCTCAAGATGAATAGCAGGAGTACCCGACAAAATATGACGACAGTATTCAATGCACAGACGAATAGTAGATTTACAAACGTGCAAAATGGATTCTAACGAGTAAAATTTCCTGGCCCGACACAGTGACCCAACCTTCCTAGCAGGAGATGTAGCCATGTATTCGATGTAGTCATTTACATTTGAGAAAGTAAGGCCAAAGAGGTAAAGTGTGTCGCTCTGCAGAAGATTAGCGTAGGTAAGACATGGTAGGCAAGAATCCTTCTCTATGGTGGTCGAAGGAGAGCATCTTCGTTTTGATTTTATAGCAGAGCTTACGATATTGGGTGAAACTAAACTTAGCACTGCTTATTCTCTGTTCAATTCCGTTGTTACCTATGCTATATTTGTTTTAAGTGATTCATACGCGGAGGTATTTTAAATGTTTCATCATCATTTATCCATCACACCCAGATGGTGCATAGGGCAGCAACTTTTTGTTGCTGTTTCTGTTACAAACTGTTTTTTACGGGGCGGGGTTGTTAGCCCTGCACCCAACCCCCAAATCTGGAAGACCGGTGGACCATTCTTGGTCCTTACGTTTACAGCACCTGGTATTCCCAAATGGTCACCCATCTAAGTACTGACCAGGCTTGATGTTGCTTAACTTCGGTAATCGGACAAGAACCAGTGTATTCAACACGATATAGCCGTAGACATTTTAAATGTTTAGTATTTGCTAATTCCATATCCTGAATTTTTATCAGAGATTCAGAATATGCACCATTACTGTTTTTATTCCAATTCCAGATCATAGTTTCTGAAATTTTTATCTTAAGACCTACATTACCGGCCATAATTATTTGCCCACTCCATTTTTTAAAAAGAAATGATGTCTTTCATATTTTTTTATTGGATAATTCCAAGTGAAAATAGAATGGTTCTTTTGTTATTATTTTGTTGCAAAATTTTACAAGGCAAGGAAGCAAAGATGAACTCATCCGAATCACCCTAAATTTTCTTCATTCTTTCATTTGTGAAACTGCAATATAGGTAATTAATAAATATTTATAAATTCATTTGATGCACATGTTATTGTGCAGTATTAATAAAAGAACTATTCTGTTTTCATTTACAATTATTCACTTGGCAATAAATACTAAAAAATAGTATGAAATACGTCATTTCTTTTAAACACTGGTGTGAACTAATAATTATGGCTGGTAGTGTACTTCTGGGAATATTTAGTAAAGGATGCTGATTCTTTTTCAAAATCATTCTTGTCCGAAATATGAATGCTTTTATTTAGACTATTTACATTGTTTGGACTGTAGTCCTCGTCTTCGTTGCCACATTCACGATGTTTCGGCCGTTCTAGGCTCCGATCTTCTTCGAACGATTGGAATTTCGAATTCCGAACTGAACCCGAATGTGGGTCGTGACATAAAAAACAAACACGTTGCAAGATCTTTCATAACTGGTAGTAAAGTTTAATAACTGGCAGTAAAGAGAATGAGCTGAATCGATGCTGCCACGCTATATATATGTATAATTGAGATTGGGAAGAAAATTTGTCGTCGTGACGTCTCTCATACAAACGCAGACATAGATACACACTTGTACACCCCTTGACGTATGCAGAGATACACACACACGCAAGCGCTCGCCCATCGGGCTTACACAAACGTAACTATATGGGGCTTGGCATATATATGTATATGTGTGCCGTTGTGTACATACATACGCATTTGATTGGTGTATTCAAATGGTGTATCTACAGACTTTGATTGTAGCGATGTCAACGAGTAGACGGTTGTCGATTTCTGTTCTCTGAATAATATTTTCTCGTACGCAAATATATACGTATGATATGGTTTGTGTGAAACTGATAGGTAAAAATTGCTATTATTTTTAATTTTTTAAGACTGTATTGTTATTTTAAAGTCGGTTATTAGATTGTTTTTGGTGGTTGCGCATATTTAAATAGTAGAAATTCAAATTTGTAATATTTGTTAGTTTTTATGTGATGGTATTAATTTTACTGTTGAAGAGGAGTAATTTACGTTAATGATGATTGCGGACTAATACGACAATAGTAATTGTAATGTGGTAGCAATGGTTGGTGTGTGGTTGATGATAATAATATTTGGGGTAGTAAATAGTTATTGTCAAGCGGTAGTAGTGATTAGTAATGGTGGTGGAATGATAATAACAATAAATGCAATTATTATACTGTTAGTTTGAACTAGAGAATAATTGATAGGATTATAGTATCAGCGGTTCCTTTTTTTTACCCGTTTGGTATAAATTGTAATAATAGGTATTTATTTTCGTGTCTACATTTGGAAATGTTTGTTTCGACATTGAAACTTCAATGTCTCATCAGGCGGTGTGAAAAGTAATGGAAAGCCTCTTTCCTTATATTTGTTTAGTTTTGTTAGAGGTGTTGGCGGGGTTAGTGATAGGGAATAAGTCTCTGACCGTTGGAATTTTTGGAGAGGGCGTTTTTTAAAGTAGCTGATTAATGAGAGTCTTTGATTTCTCGACAGATTTAACCTTGTAAGTTTTTATTATCTAGTGACCAGACTACATCCTTTGGATTTCTTAGAAGAGCCGGTAATGGGTGGCGCCGGATATTTTTATTTAAACAGAGTCTTTGTAATTAATTAGTTTGAATATTTAATCTTAACTTTGGATTTAGGGAATATATTTTTTCTATTAAATTTTTAATTTTTAATTATTAATTAGATCATAGTTTGGAAAACGTTTTTTCTATTAAATTTTTAATTTTAAAATTCTATTCTTATATCTAGTCAATTGTGTATGTGGTGGGGGTTTAGTGATAAGGGAACAAGTACTGCTGATTGACCTTTAGAATTTTGCTGTGGGGAGTGTAAGTCTTATTTATATATATCTTGTGACTTTTAGGATTTCTTAGGGGAACAGGTTAGGGGTGGGATGCGTATTCAGTAGAGAATATTTTATGTACATAATTTCTTCTATATATGTCCTCTTCCCTACAATCATGTTTGTTTCAGTGTTTGGATTTAAACACTTCCTCAGGGGAAATAAAGGTTTGGAATCATTCTCTGTTTATATTTGGTTCGTTGTTGTCGTGGGGGTTGGTTGGGGTTATTGGTAATTAAGTGAATGTCTCGTTTTGATCGTTAGACTTTTGAGGAATTTGGTGTGTAAGTGTGAAATGGTTGATTAACGGTATTATCTGTTGGAATGTATGTTTTATCTTTTTATCAGTTGGGTATATCTTTTGGTTAGGATTTCTAAGAGGTCGCTGTTAGTGTTAAGTGGTCATTTTTATGGTCGGCTATCATTTAATTGGTTGATATCTGCTGTTAGTGGACCTAATTCATGCATTTACTTTGATCCTGTGTCTAGGTTTTCATGGACATGATAGGGGTGGTGTGTTTTTTCTTTCCAATTTAGATTTTTTCGGGTAAAAAAAAAAGAAAAGAAGGAGAAGAGAAAGAAATAGAAGGAAGAAAGAGGAGAAGGGGGTGTATGTGTGTGTATATATATATATATATTTTTTTTTTTCACTTAATTACCAATAACCCCAACCAACACCTACGACAACAACGAACCAAATATAAACAGAGAATGATTCCAAACCTTTATTTCCCCTGAGGAAGTGTTTAAATCCAAACACTGAAACAAACATATGATTGTAGGGAAGAGGACATATATAGAAGAAATTATGTACATGTTCTAAAACATAATTTATAATAAATATTCACTGCTCTATACACCATATATCGAACACTGTTTTAAATTAATGTTTTGGACTGAAAAAATTTTTCTTTTTTCTCTCCTCATTCTATACTCACTCGGCTATATTTTGCCGTCATTTTTGACGGCAAGGTACATTCGTATATGAAGGAAAAAGAAGGAAGAAGATTGAACACCCGCACAATAGCAACTGATGCACGACTCAATTCATTATTTTGTAGCAGACGCCAATCATTACATAGTCATATATACTTCAATATTACTACGAACGAAAGTAAACTTGGAAAAAATGTCCTTTCTTAATGCGCATTATATTATGACGTATTATCTTGAAGGCTTGAAAAAGTAGCAGAGATATGCCACTTATATTAGACACCGGATTATTCCCTCATTTTTTTTTCTGTTTCATAATTTCGTTATCTTGTGGTTTGTTCAAATGGTTGCTAGCAGACGATAACGACCGACGAATAATGGCAGCCGGTGCATTTATGTCAATTTTGTGCAAGAAAAAGTTCATAGTTCACGAAAAAAAGCAGCGAATTTTTCGCATTATGTGATTATATAAACAATCACTTGGAGAAAGGGAAAACAAGGCTTAATGTTCGATATCAATCAACGCTGACGCCGCAAAAAAGATTGCATTGATCTGTCTAAAGAAGAAGGGTAATAACAGTTGGTGCCGTGCCTGGATTTCTCTCTCTCTCACTCTCTCTCTCTCTCTCTCTCTCTCTCTCTCTCACACACACACACACACACCCACACACTTGAATATCTATCTATCTATCTATCTATCTATCTATCTATCTATCTATCTAGTCTGTTCATTATCTATCTATCTATCTATCTATCTATCTATCTATCTATCTATCTATCTATCTATCTAGTCTGTTCATTATCTATCTATCTATCTATCTATCTGTCTATCTATCTATCTATCTATCTATCTATCTATCTATCTATCTATCTATCTATCTTTGAATAAGGTGTATTTCGGCAGCAATAATTCTTTCAAACATGTTTGATTAAATACTATCGATAATGTCTGTCTATCAATTTTTTTCTATTCATTTTAAAACATTTTCTGAATTAGTTGTTTTATGATGTTATCAAGAAATTTGACCAAGTTCATATTTATTTTCATTTTATATTATTTTTCCCGAGTACTTTTTAATGTTGTATACTTTCGCAACGGTTCAATTTTATTTAAAAATATATTTTGTTTGATTTTTCTTTTTTAAAGTAATTTGATGTTAATTCTGGTGTTCTCACGTTTGACGGAACCAATTTCACGACACTCAATTAAACGGTGGAACTGAAATTTGACGCGTTTTTAAAACACCCTTCACTATAGTTTTCCCTGTGGAGAATAATACCTTTATTAATGTTGGCTGCTTCGCTTTCATCAAAACAACCTTAGTCTTTCTTTGCACTGTGATCTGTATAAAATTTTGGCGTCATCTACTAAAATTTGTCTTAATATTATTTCTTTTATTTGTTATATGGTAATTTATCTATGATGTAAGTTATTTGAGACGCAACCGAATAAAGAAAATGGGCCCAATTAAGATGTTACCTGTGCAATAGAAAGTGTGGTGAATTAAAATAAAGTAATCAGTATATACGGACAAAAACGTTTCATATAACTTTTTAGGGTTAAAAAACAAAATGAAAACATAGTGTAATATAACAATCTGGCCCCACCCGAGGAAGTGATGCAAGCGATGGTGTTTCCCGTCGGTGAAGGGGGTGGCGAAGCGACAAGACAGGTGTTTGTGAAATACATCCTGTCGAGGCCGGAGCGGATGTCATTTTGACCTTATTTCCGACAGCGGCGGAAATGGCTACAGAGGCAAACAGATCAGGTGTCTCTTAGAATTACGTGGGCGTTGCGTGGGCGAAGCAAAACCGGAAGGAAAGTCCCGGTTCTAGAGACTATAAAAAGACCTCGACACACGGATTCGCCAGCAGAGAACGGCCAGTGGAAGCAGACAAACACCACAGGCAAGACTACAGTCCCGTCAACCCAACTATGTGCCTCTCACCCTTCCGTTCTCTCTTCCACACGGTCCGTCGTTACTAATAAAAATATAACCTTATATTTTTATATATGCGTGTTTGTTGTTTTGTCGTCATACGGCGATATATAACAATAGTTAAACAAAGATTAAAGAAACTAAAGTGAAATATAAAATTTTCATATTATAGAATTAAAGTCTCTTGAATAAGCGTTTTTAATGTTTGATAATTGATTTATATTTTTATTTACGACTTATCAACCATTTTGGTTTATTTAAAACCAATATTTTTTTAATACACAGGGTTATTTTTAAAGAATTTTTAAAATATAAAATGCTGTAGTCTTTAAACTGACTCTAAATAAGATCACTGCAAGAATCTTTTGAAAAGATAAAACTGTTTTCATTCCATCTAGGGCTTACGAATACATCACGTTGAAGCAACGGTTCCTGTACGGTCACTAAAATTAAGCAACGTCGAGTCTGTCCAAGACCTTGATGGGAATATCAGGTAGTGTAAGCTTGGATGTGCGAGCGATGCAATGGGTAATGGCTAGGAATTGTTAATCAGAATTCCAGTTTTAGTTGGATTTGCTATAATCATTTATGCGTAAATACCCTTGACAAAGGTAGAAATACATTTCTTCTCCCCCAGCTATGGGTTAATTAGCAAAACTTGCACTACTAAACCATCATCTGCCCCCCCCCAAAAATTATGTACAAAATATATAGATTTCAACATTAAATAACTCATAGATGTTGACATGCCGCTAAAAAAACAAACAAAAAATAAGCAAAAAAGACAACTAATCTATCTATCTATCTATCTATCTATCTATCTATCTATCTATCTCATTCTGTTCATAACTATCTTTCTCTGATAAATACTTGGCAAAGGCAGGTATACATCTCCTCTCCCCCAGCTATGGGTTAATTAGCAAAACTTGCCTTACTAAAACCATTATTTCCAAAAAATTAAATTGTGTACAAAATATTTAGATTTCAACATTAAATAACTCATAGATGTTGATATGCCGCTAAAAGAACAAACCCAAAACAGCTAATCTATCTATCTATCTATCTATCTATCTATCTATCTATCTATCTATCTATCCCGCCCCGAGTCTGTTCATATCTATCTATCTATCTATCTATCTATCTATCTATCTATCTCATTCGGTTCATATATATCTATCTCTGTTCATATCTATATTTGTTCAAATCTCGTCTGATCACCCAACTTTTGCAATGTTGATCTTCGTCAGTACCTAGATGGGTGACCACTCAGAAATACCAGGTGCTGTAAGCGTGGATGTACGGGTGGTGTATAAAGATTCAGAAGGAGAAATCGATGGGCTGAGTTCGAATTCAAATCGAGTTCATTATATTCTTTTGTGAAATGTATGAATCCACCTCTTCTTAAATAGTGAGAATTGTATCAGAAAATCATTATTGTCTCTAAATATTTTTACTATTCATCCCAATATCAGTTTCGGTTTTAAATAACCTAATATATTTCGTTTTCTAGCGGTCATAATATTAATCTTGCTTAGGTTAGCATTTAGTATTTAGCATTTAGCATTTAGTATTTAGTATTTAGTATTTAGTAAGTAGTTTGAAGACTGACTCCAGTGATTTGTATTGCACAAATATCTACAAATATAGTACAAAGCCAACAATTGTGAATGAGGAAGGTTGATATTCATCTATCTTATATTTAAACTTAGCTAACCACAATCACTGACCCAAACATAACACAATAATCCATCTACCAAAGCATTTTTACTACAACTACCATAATACCTCAGAGATTACATAAATTCCTAACATCTTAATTGGGCCCACGAACTTGATACCGAGTGGAGATTAAAAATTAAATAAAAAACTGAGAATTAAATATAATTTCGACGAAAAAGAAATTAATACACTTGTTAAAAATAGCTGTAAAATAAAATTAGAGCTGGGCAAGGGTAAAAGCTGCAAAAGAAAATTCAAACTTCTCAAAAAGTTAGTCAGCAAAATAAACGATTAAACTTAAGATAAAGATTACAATTCTTTAAACACAAAGATCCAAATGGTGGAGAGACAAAATTTCACCTGCACTTAGCGAGACTTGAACTGGTCTGTACTAAGCACACAATAATGGTGTAATAATTATTGTACTATGTACAAATGTACCACAAGGGCAAAACGGGGATGGCGAGAGGCCGGTCTTCATTTGTTCTATCGATAACTTAGCTAGCTTCTACCAATGACCCTATCGTTTTTATACTGTTTCTTTCACTAAAAGATCTCATCCACACAACACTATCTTACACAGAAATAATAATGCCACATTTTCTCTAGGAATTCTTACCTAATCCCACATGTACAATTATTGTGGAGGGCTGGGTTGATAATAATTCCCCAATGTTCATGATATAAAATTATGTACACAACTAAAAATACTGATATTAGTAGATGTTAGATTCTTACAGTCTAATCATATCAGAGATAATAATTCAGTCAGTTAAGTGCCATACGTGATACACGCTTGGGCGATCATGTCTCGAAGGAGATATGACTGACTGGGCAGAAGATTATCCCGCAGTAGGGTGCCATTGCTTTCTGCGGTAGACTGGTTGCCGACCAAGGCTATAGAATCCAATCTGCCCTGCTATTTAACCCATAACTGGAAGGAAGAGACGGATTAATACCTTTCCCAAGGGTATTTGCGCGTAAGTGAATACAATGGATTCAACTGGAATTCGAACTCGGCTCCCCGGTTTCTCGTTCGATAATAATTAAGTGGACGAAAAACACTATCAGATTAATATATCAATTTCATGATGTTGCATTACCGAGGTGGATACGATACACAGAGAAAGTGTTCTGTGTTATTATTCAGCACAATATCCGATACTAAATGGATCTACACAGAACAGTACAATAGTTACAATGACAGACAAGACAGAACTTACAACACAGAGAGGAAGGATTTAAGTTGCAATAGTCGCCGAAGTAATCAATCCAAATATTACTCAAATGACACATGAATATTATGCCTCGAATGCTACTATTCTTGCTTAAATGGACCAATGTCAAGTAAACACAAGAACACACCGTGTTCATTCCTCTTCAGCTTCGAACACAACGTTTCTACTGAGAGAACTGGCCTCAAGGACAAAAAAAAAATCTTTCTGCCCAGGATGCGAACCATGTAACGTTCAAACATTTCGCGTAACGACCATACGACGCTGCAGTGAAAGAAGAGGTGCTTCAAGGGATCTAACCAGCTACCGCAGTGCAGGGACTTTGGCGTAACTGTCAGCCCATCTGTGAGGAGCTTTTTGCCGACCTAGAGAGCCTTCTGGAACACCAGCCAGGTGAGTGATGCCTCGACTTTATAGATACACCTCGACACTGGCACCAACTTTACATTTTCGTACCGTTTGCTCTTGGTTGAATCACTTACTATAATTAGCAGAAAACGACCTAATATTAGCCTTAAGGTGAGCCCACTTATTTCCAACTACACACCCCGTCAATTTGCGCATTAGTGTTAGTAAAAGCTGGTATTGAAAATCCTTCTCAACGAATAACGATGTATGAAATATCCAGTGTCCAGTCATACTAGTCCTAGGTTTATTTAAGTTTAGAGGAATCCGTACAAACCTATGGTCCGAATAAACTATGGAACGAAGACTTGGACAGCCTAAGAGACCTAAGTCGACTCTTTTAAGAGTCAGTTAATGTATCATGTACGCAACAACGAAGACTAGCTGTCCTTATTTTTCTAAGTTCACACAACCTCCCGGGACAGTTAATTCCTAAACTTACCTACAAGATCCACCCTGTCGTTAAAGTTCTGAAATGATTTTACATCCGGCTTGTTAATACTCAATCTAGTCCCCATGCGATCTATATCGGAATCGATGACACCGTTCCAGTCACCCGCTAAAATTACCCGACAATATGTCATCAGAAATAGATCGGTTTGCCGACTGGCACTCTGAAATCGATGGGTGTCTAAATCCGCTTGAAATAAAACACCTGCTCTCAAGACGCAAAGCCTGCCCACCGGATCCACGAAGACAAGCGTAAAACACAGTTTTCAAAGAATGGCTTATCAGCCAAGAACCCCACTCTCGAAGTACCATCATAAAACGCTGAGAAGAGGTAAAACCTATTTGACAGTATAACATTGTTGGGATCACCCCTTTTCGGATATAAGAATGGACACGCCTGATGTGTACATATAATCCTGCCTATACAGGGAACGGTAGTAGTAGTAGTAGTTGTAAAGAGTAGTTGTACAGTCGCTTAGTTGGTCAGTAAGTTGGTGCATAGTAAGTTGGAGTTGTTTTGGATATAGACTCATTACCCGGACATACGTTTCCACTGCAAGACTGTATATATTGATTCTACTAACAGTATTCCTAGTATTCCTGAATTGACTAACCCGTGTCCCAGTTTGTATATTTTTGTTCAATATAACTTACATTTTCTCTCTCCATATCTGCTTTTGTTATTTATTATTTTATGTGATTTCTCAACAAGAATTCACAACAAACATCATGGATGCAAGAATAGAAACTAGTCTTTTATACAGCTCATGTATCAACCCCTAGGCGCTGAAGGTCGTGATCAAGTCTCGCCCTACGAGACGCCGACCTCATCACCAGGACAAACTTGCTAAAAAGATTGACATTATCAGATTTTCTATTGTTGGCCTTCCGCCTTAAACATTGTTGAGATGAGGATACCGACGGCCACGTCCGTTGACCTTTTGCCCCTTTCAGTCTTAATGTGACCATCAATCGCGAGACTCCGATATCTCACGGAAAATTTATGAGTATAGAAAGGAGTGAACAAAAACTGGGACTCCTCCTAAGCAGAATCTCTCAGTTTCTTTGTGTCATCATTTTTCACAATTGCCAATGCGGGTGTAATGTCAAAGATCTTGACAGCCTTTTCTACCACCCGCCACGTAGGCTGGGACGCCGAACTAGTCCGAATGACAGTAAGGACCCGCGTGACATCTGGAAAATTCAGAGGGTCACCGATATCTTTGTCAGCAAACTTTTGAATTGATAGCAAGGTCCTTGATGCAGTTACTATACTGCTTGGCTCTCTCTGCATTTGGCCCGGGGAACACACGGCAGAAGTCTTCCCCAATTTTCTATGGCAGTTTAGCTTTTCTACTTTTTCCTTTTCCATTTACTGATGGGATTCTCTGCCTGTCTTTAGTGTTTTCTTTCTGTGGAGTTGGAGAAGGAGAGTGGGCTGGAGTAGAAGATGAAGATGCACAAGAAGTGGACACCCTTTTAAGGGAAGACATCTCTAAAAGGGTCAGGGGTTGGAGGCCGTGGAGCCCCCACAGGCCCAGATTGTTTTTCCTTTCCGACTCTTAATTGCTTCTCCAACAGATTTATTTTTTCGAAAAAAAAACATAACCCAGATCGAATTTTTTGATCAAGTTATGTAACTTTTCGGTGGAACATGCCAGAGTCTGACCCTTGGAAATGGGACTGTTAGTACCCTTACTTTGGGGATTTAAGGGACGGAGATCCTGCAGTTTGGAGTTTCCCTGTCCCTTTACCCCAACCTTTCGCTTCACTGGAAGAGACCCAACCGTGGCCTTTTGACCACCGGTGCCAGCCACAAGCAGGCCTATACAGTGACCACGGAACAAATAGCTTCATCTCGATAGGGATTTCAGATTCGGGTCAAACGTAGGCGGGCTTCCAGAGATGATCTTCTCTGGGCAAAAAAGGTGAGGTGACTAGTTACGCCATACTTCTATCAGGTTGGTCTCCTCCCAGTCATAATAGCGAGGTAATTATTCCTTCCTATTTCTGAACTTTTGGGAATGTAGGTGAAAGCTTTACAAACATCAACTAAAACCTCCACTCGTAGACCTCAAATTCTGGAGTAACACTTACTAATTGGTCATATTACCTAAGATATGCTCATAATTGTTCTCCGTGAATATAGTCAGGAATATCATAGATCGTCACTTTGGTCCTACGCCGTCCTCAGTATTCAGTGGGGATGATATAATCTTTTGTGATTAAATCACGAGACGTCATATCCGCAGTCCTCCGGCGTGGCAACAGTATTTTGTGCATTGACAAAATTTTTCATGTTACCTTGTCGAGCACAAAGACTGACACTGTCCCTTTCGCAATGCGCTCTTGTTTCCCGAGATCTCTCAGAATCCCACCATCGGTAACCAGATGGGCGCATATTTTGGAACATTCGACGAACTCCACCCCATTGACTATGTATTTGGGGGAATTCGAAATAGAGGGTGATTCCTCAGCCGCTAAACCGTTGATTTTTTTAGCTGCCATAATAATGCCTGGCTCATTGTCATTTTAATTGCTTTCTTTACAGTGGAAGTGAATGTATAGCGGATAAGAAATGAAGTAAAATCAACCTTCTTCTTCACCTTTACAAAAATTCACAATGACGTGTGAAATCCTGGTTTTCCCAAATAGAAAAAAGATTGACCATGTGCTTGATGAAACAGTTCGAAACCAGATTTCGCAAGTAGGTGCTAAAATGATTTTGACGGATGGGAGCGACTTGCAAAATCAAAAAGGACTTCGCGAGTAAGTGCGAAAAATCTAGATTACAATAAAAGGACTTCATCAGCGTCAGTCAGTCAGATGGGAGCCGAGAGATGAAAGAACTAAAACGTAACCAACGTCAAATTAACCCGGAGATAAGGTCAGGTCGCACCTTGTTCTCTTTCTCCTTATCTCTTTCAACAATTACTACTACGAACATTTTGTACGACCGCTATCCTTAACCTCTTAATACTGTTTCTAATTATACATTAATTCCTACAACTTATGTTATTCTTTCCTTATAATAAATTTCTATTTTAACATGAAAAATGTATATTTTATTCTTCTTAGGCTATTTCACACAATTCCACACATTCCAACCTACCGATCACCAATCTTCTGATGAAAACCTTCTGATAATAATTATGATGATAATTCAGCATAAAACCTGTAAGCTGTAGGAACTTCGGTTAAGTCTGACATAAGGCCGAATCAAAGAAACATTAACCATCTCCCATACGCTACAAATGCATTATCTTTCTCCTTATAGAGCCAATTTTTCGAAGATCAGTTTTTCTTTCCTTATTGTGTGGTCTTTTGGAAGGAAAAAAACTCATTATTTTAATCTGCCAGATTTACCTTAATAGCAGACCAAAATAAGTTTTTGTTGTCACCCAAAACTACAGAACTGTTGTGTTGTGGCTCGTTTCATGTGACACCCGGATGAATGACAATGTGCGCTTAGCACAGGGAGTGTTGTCATTAACTCGGACTTCGGAAAGTTACTGCGAGAGACTGTAAATATTCTATTTAGATCTTGATTGTACCACTCTGTTAATAAAGTAGTTTATCTAGATTTCTCTGTGTATCTCTTCATTCGACGATACAACAGTTGGCAACGAAGGATTCGAATTCATAGCAACGAAGGATTCGAATTCATAGCAACGAAGGATTCGAATTCATAGCGATCTACCAACAAAGCGTCGTTCAAGGGTTAAAAAGAAAAAAGCAAAATATACAAAATGGAGGACTTCAAAAGTTGCTTTTTGGAATTCTTCAAACAACAAGAAATACAACGTCAAGAAGATTTAAAACTTCACAAATTATAACAGGATAAACTGGAAGAACAACGGCTCAAGAATTTGAAAACGCTTCAAGAGAACGCCATTGAACGACAAGAGAAAAGATTTGTGAAACTGCTGGAATCTTTTACAAAGAAAGAAAATTATGCCGCAAATTCTAATACATTCTCGCAAGAGGCGGTAATTAATTCAGTCGGCGAATTTATTTACAAACCTGAAGAAGGAGTGAACAAGAACCCAGTCTGCTCTGCTATGTAACTCATAGACAGGAGAAGAGACGGATTTATGCATTCGAGCGAAAATGAATACAACAGATTAGTGAGGAATTTGAACTCGGCTCGCTGATTCCACTTTCTATGGTATCAATTATGCCAATCGTAAAATGCCTATTTTCAAGAATTGACTTTTCAAACTTAAGAAGAGTAGACACCAACAGGTTCTCATGCCGCAGACACATGACTGAAGTACATGTGGTTTTCCAACGGGACTCGTGACATGACATAATGTGACGTAAAGTGGAGGCACGGTGGAATAATACATTGAGGAATCGGAGAGCCGACTTCAAATTTCAGTCTAAATTATTACATTCACTTACGTACTAATACCCTTGGAAAAGCTATGAATCCATCTCTTCACTCCTCCGGCTATGGCTAAATAGCAGTAGAGACTTAGTTTTATAGCCTTGGTCTGCAACCAGTCTACTACAATAAGAATTAGCAACCTACAGCAGGAAAATCGGTTCTTCAAATTATGGCTGGGAAGAAGTCTTACAATTAAATAATAAAAGACATAACACCGCAAACATCACAAACTGAAAATGCAATACTTAAAAAAAGCAAACAAACAAACAGACTGTAAAAAGCCCCACACATCAGCAACAAATGCGTCAAAAGGATTTTCCCATTTTTAAAATTACTGTTGAGAGGAAAATTTCAGAGCACAGATGAGAACACGACGAGGATTGGTGATGGTAATTCAGAAAGAGAATTTTGTAGATTGTTTTATGTGAGTTTCCAAGTATAATGCTTTGAAGTAGACTAAGGCATCACAGCCTTCGCTAGACTACTTCATCATTAATAAAAGAAACTAATTGACGCCTATACAAAAGTAATCAACACTTGCAAGTAACGAATTTGACTTAAATGTTGAAAGCAGCTTGAGAACCCCTTCTCCTTAACCATCAGTGCTTTGAAAGGCAAAACACTAACAAAGAATCGATAATTTAACTCCTAAATTCATATTGTTTCATATTGGCAGTTTTCAGCCCTTTTCGTTCTTTGTTAAGCCGGAAGTGATCTCACCGGGTTCATGTTTAGCACAGTTTCCGTTTTGGGCAATTGTAATATGTCAGCTATTTGTGGCTACACAATTCGCTCATATCGATTTGTCTCCAGTCTTGTTATAATGGCCGCATGGCTTGGCAAGCTCTATTGAGCTTTTGAGTGGTGCCTAAAAGAGTAGAGCAGACATTAAAATGAGAAATTGACGGAGTGTAGGCGATGAAAGCTGCTGTGTTGATGACAATAAGTATTCAAGCAAGCGAGTGTCTATTTTTTATTATTTTCAGTCAGACTTCCATCCCAACCTTTGTTTTCATGATCTGAACGTTTCGGCTGCTATACTTTCCAACCGTCTTCAGGTGTTGTCTGTCGACCCGAAGCGGCCAATGGCTTTGTCACAAGCCGTCGTTATTTGCGCGTATTCTTTCTAACTCGGCGTTTGACGCCCGGAGTAGACAACATAACGCGATCGTTTAGAAGAAGTAAAAGTCATACCAAAATTTCGATACGTGAACTTGTAGCAGGATCCTTACCGTACCGAGTGAAAGAAGAAACAGCTGGGTTCGAAATCCCTATAACCTTTCTTGCAGCGGGGCTCGATGGGATAGGTTTAGAGATTGAGTGATGTAGGAAGTTTGTTCATTGATAAAGACCCGTATGCTGAAAATAGAGGTTTTTTTTAAAAAAACAATATTAACTTGTAAAGATAAAATGACTAGCAGTATAGCCCGGCGTTGCTCGGGTGTAATGAAAGCATTAAAACTAATCCATGGTCCTGGAGCTCAGACTCATCCTAAAGAATATTTGTGTGAAGTTTGGTGAAATCGGATAAAAATTGTGTATTTGTATAGAGGACATACAGACAGATAAACAGACACACAAACATCTTACTTTATATATATATATATATTATCGATTTTCTGCACTATTGTAATAACTGCAACTTTGAAACTTCTGAATATCGTTTCTTATGTCTTTGTCTATGAGTGTATGAAATTTTATTAAAATCGGACCATTTTAACCCGATTTTTCGATTACCGATTTTCGATATTTATCAGGGGTACCTCGACACAAAACCTAGCTAAGAACACTTGCAGACACTTATAGTACAACAGTGTTAATTTTAAAGAAAATCGGTTCAGCCGTTTCGGAGTCTATAGGTAACGGACACACACACAGAGACACACACACACACACACACACACACACACACACACACACAAAGTTCCATTTATTATATAAGTTTAAATACTTGTAAATAAGATATCCTTTCTACTATGATACAGACCGTTGTATATATATATATATATATATATATATATATATTTCTCTTCTGTCACACTCATGGAAAGAGAGAAAATAGAAAGGCAGCATCGGCTCAGTTCATTCCATTTACTACTAGTTATTAAAACTTGCCGCGTGTTTGTTCTTTAACAGTTCCTTATTATTTATTTTATGTTTTCAATAATTATATCGTCCAGTGGTGAAGAATATATATATATATATATATATATATATATATATATATATATATATATATATATATATCCTTCCTGTCAATCGCAGGGGTTGTGAATATTTTTCTTATACCTTAATGTAATGTACTCAACGGTAGGTACATTAATGTATTATATTGCCATCATCTTAGATGGCATATCAATATAAATGTTTTGCCGTCATTTCTGAAGACACGGGCCCATTGAAGCCCCAGTACATAAATACTGTTTATTTTTTGTTGTCAATTCTCGAAAAAAAATTTATAAATTTAGTTTCATATGTTAGGGTTTTATTAAAGTTCCAAAAAGGTTTTTTTTTTAATTTAAAAAAATATGCCAAGGTTTACACAGTAGTAGCTGTATAAAAAATCGTCCTTTTCACACCCTTTTTGCGGGTACGTTTATTAAACTTACACAAACCATTGACAGGAATCTTGGTCTGTATTTAATGTTCCAAAAATGACGCATTGTACTCCAGGTGATATAGCAACGCAAATGTTTTAAGACATATTTCAGAACAACTTATAAAGCGTTGGTTCTTTACAATCTTTGAATGTTCAGTGATTGGTAGCTTGCTTCAAGAAATATGTAAAGTACCGACAGAGAGGAAGGCTATGACACACAAGATGGTATCAAAAAGGTTCCAGACTAGTTCCGTGGCGCAACAACATGTGGCAACACACGGTTTTGCGAGCAGTGACCTTCATGTGAAGGTGCGCCGAGTGACATCGCAAGTTGTGAAATTTGTGTTCTTGTGATCATGTTGTCATGCAACAGCATGTTCATCGATATTGTGTATCAAGAACTTGTCTCCCAGGGTTAAACTGTCAGTTGGGAGTTTTCCTGCAAAGTTTTGAGGCGTTTAAGGGAGGACGTTTGGCGAAAGCAACCGGAACCATGAAGCGAGAAGAATTGGATTCTTCTCGACGACAAGGCACTTCTCTGTCACTGAGCTCACCTCACTCGTGAGCTTCTAGCTCCAAACAACATTTTATCGCATCTGCAGACTTCCATCTCTTCTCTAAGCTGAAAATGCAGCTCAAATATCACCGTTTTAACACAGTTTCTGAGATCCACAGAAGGACCTTTACGGAAAACGACTTCCAGGTTAGATTCCAGAAGTTGTGTACAAGGGGGGCATTTGGAAGGAGATGATATTAAAACTTAC
The DNA here is from genome assembly GCA_037127315.1 of Ascarosepion bandense. Taxonomy (NCBI): domain Eukaryota; kingdom Metazoa; phylum Mollusca; class Cephalopoda; order Sepiida; family Sepiidae; genus Ascarosepion; species Ascarosepion bandense. The sequence goes on along the minus strand of JBBBDQ010001631.1, from coordinate 1,612,799 downwards.
GTAAATGTATATATCCTCAATATTATAGTAAAGACCGTTGTATATATATATATATATATATATATATATATATATAAATAAAACCGTTGTGTATATATATATATATATATATATATATATATATATATATATTGTTTAATTACTTAGTTTCTGGTCATAATAATGTTAGACTAGTGCACATTTGTATTAAAAAGTGTTCAATACAATTATATTGTAGAACGTTTGAATATTTTCCATTTGTAAACGAGTTATTACGCCACCTAGGTTTCTACCATGTATATATAGAGTCACCGACCGACGCCAAATCGGTCGGGTTTCGAGCCTGGGTTGTGTAGCAATCGGAGTCTAACCGTACAGATGAGCTGTGATGCAGCGAAACAGATCTGTCTGCGGATGACAATAATATATATATATATATATATATATATATATATATATATATATATATCTATATATATATATATATATATATATATATATATGTTTCATTCAGTAATGAATTTCAGCAGTTTCTGCTACTGGCGTGCATTCACATTGTGTATATAACACGCTAAAATCTGCCGCCCTCCACCAAGCGCCCATAGCTTAGAGGTAGAATCGGTGACTGATGTCAGGTTTCAATCCTGGCTAGAAGAAATCGAATGTCTAACCGTACTGATGAGCTGTAATATAGCAAAACAGCACTATCTACGGCTGACTATATATATATATATATATATATATACACTTTTTATCATACTCATGGAGAGAGAGAGAGAGAGAGAGAGAGAGAGAGAGAGAGAGAGAGAGAGAGAGAAACAAACAATAGTGAGGCAGCGTCGGCTCAGATCATTCACTTTACTACCAGTTATTAAACTTTACTACCAGTTATGAAAGCTCTTGCTGAATGTTTTTATTATTTAACAGTGTCTTACTATAATCATGCCGTCGAGTTGTGAGGAATATATATATATATTTTTTTTTTTTTCTAAAGACCGTTGCTTATATATACATCTCCTGTCACGCTCAGGGAAGAGGCTTGGGTTATTTTGTTCCTTTTTTACTTATATCTTAATGTAAGCTAGTCAATAGTAGATACATCATTATATATTTTGCCGTCATTTTTGATGGCACGAGCCCAATCGTATATATATAATTTTAAACATAACTAATCCGGGAATATTTTGATATAACATCATACGTGTTCATAGTTGATATGAAAAAGGTATAAAGATGATCTTGTACTGAAAGTCAACATTATATATTGAGAGTTTCAAGTATTCAGATTAACTTTTCCAAAACAGAAATGAAAATCTGAATTTGGCATGAAAGCAGAGCAGACATTTGACTTGAATCCGACATGAAACTTGAGAATGTTTAATCGGCATGTTCTAACTTTACAAGAGCCAAATCAGAACAAAACAATGGCGTATTGCTGCTACACCTGGACTGAAGTTGTACAGCCTTGCCTGTTTTAAAAGCGTTTCCGTGACCATGTGGGTGATGATTTTTTGTCACTCTTTAACTCTTTTCCAACAGAGGGGTACGTTGCAAGCCCCTCGCTACTCTATTGTTTTTTTCATGGCAGATGTTTGGATAAATTGCATTTATTGCTTCTATTAGTCCAGAGGTACGCAGCTAGGAACCATCATGCCGGGTACACTGAGTTGTCTCGTCCTCATTTCCTTCATATTCCATTGGTGAAGAGGAAGTGCCATGCAGATAGCTTCTTCCTCGGAATTGTTACATTGTAGAACAAACTCCCGAGAGGATGCTACTCAAACTACTTCGAGAGTTAACAGTTATACATCTCTTATTACTCTCTCCATCTATGCTATTACGACAACCTCATGCTCTACATTGAGGGGATTTTGAGTTTGTATTGTATGAACTATAGTAAAATAAAAAATGTCAAAACATCAACATTCAAAACCAAGTGCTCCAAGAAGTAAGAATTCCCATAAACATATATAAGTCAGAAAATATGATCTGGAATTTGAATGAGATTATTGATATCTGCCTTGAACCTGTCATAAAAATTCAGAATATCGAATTGATAAATTTTCAACATTTCAAATACATGGCTACCCGGTTTAATTATAAGAAAAGAGATCTCTATTAGATATAGGAAATTTGAACACAGGATAATTTTGGATAGGGTACGTTCCCATACAACTCGCCCAGCGTCTTTTATATGCCATATTTCTTCAGGTCGTATGCGATCACGTCTCTCCACAAGTTTTTTTTTATATCACTGAGCAATATTTGTTATTTTACTATTCATTTCTCTTTATCTTCTGTCATCTACTTATACATGCTACTTGAAAATGTTACTCATTCTTTTCCTCTGCTTCTTTGTTTTCTATAAAACCTGTGAGTGTCATATGCTCCAGGCCCTCTTTGTTCATTATGTATCATAGAAATTCCAACTGACGTTTTTTGATCCTAAGCAGAAGTGTAATTTTTGTTTCCGTTATTTAAAAAAAAAATTTCGTTACTCAAGTGTTCATTACATGTTATTCTCAGCATTCTTCTATGGAACCACATCTCTGTTGCCCCAAGGAAAATTTCCAGCACTCAGTGTCATATACAAGGACTGATATTGTATGGCAATTCAGAAATGTTTTTATCTAACTATATTTTCATGCCTCTTAATACTTTGCTTAGCTTTTCCAATGTGTCTGCAGATTTCTGTGTTATACAGTTGTTTCAAAGTCTATGTCACGTTCTAAGAACTCTCATATTATGAACTACAAATGATGGCATGATTGAACTGGTGACATTTAAAAGATAAAAGTGTCAAGTTTTTTCTGTTTATTTAATTTCAATTTAATTAAATAAATATTGTTCTTGTCTATTTTCAGATTCAATAATGTCATTCATAAACCAAGAGAAGTCATTTAGCAATGAGGCGATCTTCCACCGAAGTGGCAAAGTTAACAACCCGATGGCAAAGCAACAAAGGAAAGCGTAACTCAAATAGCACTGACTACCCAGGCAACAAATGCGAATGTTTCCTTATTAGAAAACGGCTAATATTACCATTAACATTACAGATAAGGAGAACAGATACTACTATTTGATCCTAGTCTGATGACCAGGGAGTGAAGAAAAGTGGAATTCGGCTAATATTACCATTAACATTATAATTATCCTGTCATTGTTTAGCTAAATCCTATTGATTTCTAGCTACTACAATAATTTCATTACTTTTAAAAAAAATCTATATTTCTAGATTCAGTATCTACTTGTTTTTTTTTTTTCTAATATTCACTCAATAAAAGGCTCAAAAGACACTCAAGGTAGACAGTTTTAAGGTAAGTGATATGGATGTAAAAAAAAAAAACGAAATGAAGATTATTTTATATATAGGGGATATATAAAGATTAACCCTAGACGTAAAGATGTTGACTGTAGTGTCAGGGAAGGTATCATCGCGGGAGTTTGTTCCATAAAGTATCTGTCTGAGTGGAAGTTCTTTCTCATGAATAGAAAACGAATCCAACCCTGCGGACATATCATGTCGAGCTTTAGTTGTAAAAATCTGAACTTGAAACTAATAAGTGAAGCTCGTCAGAACATTTGCCATGGAAATAGCTATGGATTAGCGATAAATTTGCTACAATGTGCCAGTAGAATGGGGACTGAAGGGTGGAAAATAATTCTACATCCACAAGGCCGTGCGATGCAATGAATATGCATCTACCTTACAGTAATATGATTAGCCGGTGTCAGCCATAAATACAGATTAAGGCAGGTACGCCTGGGACTACGTCTATTGAAACGCCTATTGACTACGCCTATAGTATAAGTCTACACCTAAGCATACTGCATACGACTATGATGAGTCCATTACGGCTACTTGCTAGATTGTCCTACCCGGTTCAGTCAGTCAGTTAAGTGTCATACGTGAAACACGCTTGGGCGATCATGTCTCGAAAGAGACATGACTGACTGGGCAGAAGATTATCCCGCAGTAGGTTGCCATTGCTTTCTGCGGTAGACTGGTTGCCAGCCAAGGCTATAGAACCCAATCTGTCCTGTTATTTAACCCATAACTGGAAGGAAGAGACGGATTAATACCTTTCCCAAGGGTATTTGCGCGTAAGTGAATGCAATGAATTCAACTGGAATTCGAACTCGGCTCTCCGATTTCTTGTTCCGAGCCGATATCTACTGGACCACCACGCACATCCGCTGCCAAAATCACTTAGCTACTTCGAACAATATATAGATATATCCCTTTCCGGGACATATCACTGTGTAAACGATCTTAGAGTCTGGAATGTGAGGATTAGGCATCTCTAGTTCAGATATGACAGCAATACCCCATTTTAAATAAAACCTGAATCAATTCAATGGAGGCCCCATGCCTTGAGCGCCTATTGGAACTCAACCCAGACCTCAAGTGGAACTCGTATATAAGATTCATCGCTGAAAATTCTGGAGAAATGGTCGTTGTCCTGCATCCCTCCAGTAAGTGACTCACTTCTGCTATCGTCTTCCTTTATATGAGCCGGATAAGACCGAAAACGAAATATTGTTAAACACTAGCTATGAAGTCTCCTTATTGCAGTCTCAATAGAGATCATAAGAGTCACAGCGTCATTGTAGGTGATGAATTATTTTCCATCCTGCAACCTCTTTCCTCACAGTCGCAAGCCCCTCACTTTTCTATAGCTATTTCAATGGAGAGTAGTCAGACGAATTATATTCCTTAATTCTACCAGCACTAACCAACACCGCTAAAAACCGCCATGCTACGCCCATTGTAGAGAAATTTTCCTTTCGTATCCTATTACTGAGATGCAATTTCCACTCAATCAGCCTTTTTCTCTCGAATCGCTGATTTATAGAAACGACTCCCAGGAAGATCCTTCCCCGGTCACTACAATCTTAACCCTTTTAAGTCCAGGGTTAAACGTTATCTTTCACACATATCTGCATAAACTGTGACTCTTACTCAGTAATCCTCTATCTCTAGTGGCTCTTGTGACTTGAACAGGGTGAATATCATTGTATTTATTTCCATCCGTGAATAGAAATTGCCAATAAATCTTCGGTATTAAAAAAATGTCGAATATTGTGTGTTTATTTTTGAACTCGTCGCATGCGGGCGAAAAGAACATTCATCCCGCTACGCATGGATCGATTACTGACTATGGTGTGAGAAATGGAAAGAGACCGCAAAACACCAACGCGTTATTGGAGCCGAATGTTATGGTGCGATAACGCAGAGATGATAAATCTATATTAGATTTAGGCTTTTCGGAAAGTAGCAACACATTCTAGAGAAGGAAGAGCTCAAGCGTAAAAACATTAAATTTCTTTCTTAAAATTATCATCACTTTTAGCAATGGTAAAACCGCTTAAGAAAGTAATTTTATTCATTAGAATGATTTCACATTAGGCTTTTGTCATTGTTAATAATGGTGATTACGTTCTTGGTAAAGAAATTACTTTGGGTTCCTGCCGTAGAACAATGGGTAGGTTTCCCTTTAAAAGTAGGGAAGAGATCAAATCAGCACCAGGATTCTTTTCATCCAGAATCCAAATATTCATTCTGCAAAAAATGAAACGATTAATTTCATCCTAGGCTTTTGTCATTGCTAATAATGATAATTATGTTCTTGACGATAATAATTAATTTTTGTCATATTGAGTTGAGCTTTTTATTCGGTCTTTGTGAAAGCGTCATTTCCTTCAAAACAATCTAATACTCAGAGAGAGAGAGAGAGAGAGAGAGAGAGAGAGAGAGAGAGAGAGAGAAAGAGAGAGAGAGAGGGAGAGAGAATGCCGGAAATATGTATATTATAAAACATACATTGATGAACAAATTTATATATATATATATATATATATATATATATATATATATGTGCAGGTGCAGGTACACGCGGAAATAAAAATAAATATTTTTCTGGCGTTAATAAAACAATGCTCAATGTAATATAACAGAGCTGTTGAACTCGTTGCATTTACTTACGCGCAAATACCCTTGGGAAAGGTATTAATCCGCCTCTTCTCTCCAGATATGGGTTAAATAGCAGGATAAATTGGGTTCTCTAGCCTTGGTTGACAACTAGTCTACTGAAGAAACATGATCGTCCAAGCTTGTATCACGTATAGCACTTAACTGACTGATTAAGTATTATCCTACGTCTAAAGCACGACTCGGAGTTTCGTGCACAACGCAGTCATCAATTGCATATTATAAACTGACCGTTTATCGATTTTAATTTTTATTTTAGGTACTAACTTTTAGAATAAAAATTCAACTCGAAAAAAGAGTCAGTTTATATGCACTTGATGATTGCGTTGTGCACGAAACTCCGAGTCGTGCCTTTAACGTAGAATAATATGTATATATATGTGTGTGTGCGTGTGTGTGTGCGTGTGTGTTGCTATTACTTCATACGTTATTTTTAGCATTAGATGATACCCTGTGTTCGAGTAGACGTCCTGCTTTTTGTAAACAGTGTTGATTTCTTCCACCTGACGTCATCATTGATTATTTTAAACTTCTCACCTTCCAAAAACTAGGGTTTTGCCAAATGGGTTATGTCTACCACACAGACAACTCATTGTTCTTGAAAATGACTGCAATAGTCGAAAGTACTTGAACAAAACGATATGATCTTTGTCCAGAACTTCAAGCACAATACTCAAAAACTTATTTGAAAATTAGAAAAAAAGAAACAGAAATTAAACAAACAGATTATGTTCTTTTAAATCAGACTTATATATATATATATAATGATTACTTACGCTTACGCTCTCGGCCGACGATTGAGCATTCTGGAGAAATGGCAAACCTTAAAAACAGTAGCTACTCATCGCTATTTACGCATCGTTCATTCATTAATGAATTTGAACACTCTCGGCTACTGGCATGTGTTTACATTCTGTATATCCACACTAAAATTTGCTTTCATCCACCGATAGCTTAGAAATAGAATCGTCGACTGTTATCAAATCGGTCGGATTTCAATCCAGGCTGGAAACAATCGGATGTCTGACCGTATTGATGAGCTGTGATAGAGCGAAACAGAGCAGTCTGCAAATGACTATATATATATATATATATATATATATATATATATAAACTTATTTATAAATGGAAATTTGTCTGTGTGTGTGTGTGTGTGTGTGTGTGTGCGCGTGTCTGTGTGTGTGTGTGTCAGTTACCTATGGACTCCAAAACGGCTGAACCGATTTTCTTGAAAATGTACACAGGTGTACTATAAGCGTCTGCAAGTGTTCTTAGCTAGGTTTTGTGTCGAGGTACCCCCGATAAATATCGATAATCGAAAAAATCGGGTTATAGAAGGAGTGGTCGGATTTTAATCAAATTTGATACACTCATAGACAAAGACATAAGAGACGATATTCAGAAGTTTCAAGGTTGCAGTTCTTACAATAGTGCAGAAAATCGATAATATATATATATATAAGGCAAGATGTTTGTGTGTGTGTCTGTTTATCTGCCTGTATGTCTGTATTTCTTTCAGCCCGTTTATTTTAGTTTTTGCTTCGGTTTTGGCTCTAAGTAGGTATAATTGTAGTTCTTAGTCTCAGCCATTTACTCAGAGAACTTATTTAGCCTTCAAAATTCAGTTTACGGCGAAAAAACTTATTTGATATCGATACCAGGAAATCAAAATTTGACTTACATCCATTCATTTTTCTTTCAGTCTACGGTTTCGCTTTAACTGGAAACAACTATTGCTTTTTAGTCTTTCATGCCAACGTCTGAGCTCCAGGGCCATGGATTAGTTTTAAAGCTTTCATTACACCCGAGCAACGCCTGTCTATACTGCAAGTATATATATATATATATATATCTTTGGCATCCGGAGACAATGCGCCTCAGATCAATCTGTCTGACACTGTTAACAGCGACACTGGTCACCTCTCCAGGGCGTAGGCTTAAACAATGTGTATGGTTGCTCAGACGTCTGGACCCCTCTCTCGGCCTCAATGATGTTATCCAAAAGAGATCAATACATTTGGCACCAGCTTTGCTACAGGAGCTACCGGAAAGAAGTCATTGTGACACCCAACCCCCTTAGAGGATCCACTCCGGATTTAGATTTTGTGTTTACTTTCAAAGCTTTTTCTCCTCCCGGAGATACCCACAAGGCATTGGGTCCATAATCCAATGGCTGGGTTTCACGATGCCGTTGAAGTTCTTCCGTAATAACCTATTCAGCTTGCTAGCTAAACCATGTGTTCACACAACAGCACAAGGCGTATGAAACTCCTCGACGTCTATATATATATATATATATATATATTCAAACATTTTTAGGCATTTAAAACAACATTTCTGGCTACATACACAATTCCGGAAAACCCTCGTTGAAAACGCAAACTATACTTAAACATATAATCCATAAACAAAAACTAAAATTTCTCGAAGCTATATGCATAACACAATTGAAATCTAACCTGAATAAATTAAACAATGAAATCGTCACAAATATCCTTAAATGCCTATAGTTAATAACAGAAGATATTGATTTATTCCAATGGCTTCCCATACTTAATATTTCTTGTTTTCACTCTCGCCTGGTTATGTATGACGTCATGACCTGTGGAGCGATATTCGCTCCCAGCGTCTTGTATGCACGTGTTTTTTGTTGCTTGGAAATCTTCCATGCAAACAAAAACAGTTTGTCATTATGGTTTGTCCGTGTTTAAATATATATGTAATTTGACATCTTTGAAAATGGCTTATCTAAGCAGAAAGCTTAGATTGGATTAAAAAAATTATGCATCTTTCTTCATTTAATAATAATACTATTAAGCTTATCAGACAAAAGAATTACATAAAATAATCAAAACTTTAAAATTTAATGAAACATGCATTATATATATATATATATATATATATATATATATATATATATTGTATATCTACCAGTATACAGGAAGGCGTGTTTCTTTTCTCTTAAATACGTGGTATTGATACTAGAGTAGAATGATTATACTGATTAATAGTTCACCACCAGTGTATTTTTTTCAATCAGCGTACAAGTCTTATACTTGTTGATATACTATTATTGAAATTATTTTGGTGATTACACACGCAGTAACCTTTTAGGGTTACAATATATATATATATATATATATATATATATATATATATATATATATATATATATAGCATGTCAAAATTTCTGAAATTTATATTCGTTGAATCGCCATTTCAGCGAGAAAATTCTCACTTCATCAGCAACTATCGAAAACAAAAATTTGTTAATTCAAATATGGTATTAAATTTCTATACCTGAAAAAGCCCAATAACACAGGAAGTTTAAAAAAAGTGTGTTGGGATTAAGTAAGAGAAAAAAAAATGTATTTAAATTTGTCGGCCAAACATAAGAAACGGAAAAGCAGAAACAGAGATTCATGACTCGATATTGGAAGATTTTACATTACGTCTGTATGAAAGAATCAAAAATCAAAATCAAACCGTGTTACAGGAATAGAAATGGTAGGAGGAAAGGAAAGAAAAGACAAAAGGGGTAGACAAGGGGAAAGTTAACGAAGAAATAAGGTCTCAAAGAATTTTCTTTGTAACCAAGGTAACGACTGATGACGACTTTTGATGGTGAAAGGAAGGGAAAGATGCAAAAAGTAAGAAAGAAAAAGGGGAAAGTTAAAAAGGGGGAAGGAAGAGAAAGAAGACTATATATTATATATTATATTAGCCTCATGTATGAGTTGAATATATGGATCGAAATCTAACAAAAACATAGAATAAATAAAAAAAATAGGAAATCGATTTTAACCTAAAATGTTTCACATTTATAAAAGCTTCTTCAGCGATCTGGTTAAAGACAAGAGTTGAAAAATTAGCAAAATTTCTTTTATAAAGCAAAGAGACAGTATATTGGAATGTTGTTTGGGGTTTGATTCTTATTGATCAGATATGTGTCATGTGTAAGAAAGCAATAAACGATTAATTTAAATGTAAGTGTATGTCTGTTTATATGTATGTGTACGTGCCTGATAATACATGTGTCAAGTGTGTTTAAACAATGGACGATTTTTTACATATATGTGTAAGAATATCTTGTATGAATATGTTTGTTCGTTGATCGGTGAGGTTAGTGTATGTAAGTGCTTAAGTCAAATAAATATAATTTTTCTGATAATAAATGTTAAAAAAATATTGATATAGCTTGCAAAATAATCAATAAACCAAGAAAAAATATCCGATAAATGATGATGTTAGATAAATGTAACTCCAAGGAACATTCTTGAATATAATCAACCATATCTGTGATCGTATATGTGCATTTTAAAAATTATTATGTATAAGGTCCCTTTTGGGTTCATAGATAGCTTTTTTTTTAATTTCTGCATGTTTTTCACAAAGTGTTATGAGGAGCAGTTTTAGCAATATAATTCGATGATTTTGTTAATATTTCTATATTTATGTTTGAAGAATGATTTAATGCACGCCGAAATATCAATTCTGTAAAAAAAAAAAAAAATTTTTATTATTCAGAAGTATATTCGACGGGATTACATTCATTATGGCTTAAAGTCGTCTGATTGATAATGCTAATGCTAGACATAGACCGAGCAAGTTTATTATTGTCTGTTGGTCAATCAGGCAAAGTACTTATTTTGCCCGATCTTTTCTTTGACTCATTTCCACTTCCGTTTTATCTCAAGCTGAAGATGCATTGGAGTCAAAGGTTACAAAATAGACGCTCGTAATATTAAAATAGACAGCAAAAGTTCTTTATCAAGAATTCATAAGTTAACACGTTCGAGACACTACCAGTTAACCATATTCACTTTCTTACTGAGTTTGCCTATTTCTTTCTTTCTTTCTTTCTTTCTTTCTTTCTTTCTTTCTTTCTTTCTTTATTTGTGCTATTCTCACTTACTTTTGTTCTTTATTTCTTTCTTTGTGCGATTCTCGTTTTTTTAGTTCTTTCTTTCTTTCTTTCTTTCTTTCTTTAATTTGTTCTAAAATTGCTTGGGTGTAGCCAACAAAATTTAGTCTACGATACAGACATTTACCTATTGACAATATCTTAGACGATCGAAAGTTCTCGATCAAAAGCAGAGGAATAACGGACTTTGGACAGTTTAACCATAATTTTGTTGTGGATATACATCAACTTATTCGAACATTGCAAAATACAATATAAATAAAACATATTTTATCGACTGACTTTAACAATATATATATATATATATATATATATATATATATATATATATATATATTAGGTGTATGGTTAGTTCTTGAAGGCTGTCACAATGAGTTTAGTAAAATAAAGGAAGGTAAAGAAGTTGTTGTGTATTACCTATTTATTATTCATTAATATTTAGAGATCAAAATTTCATCTTCAGAATCGTAGAAGAACTTGTGTTCAAGTCCGTGCCTTTCAACGATATATATATATTCGATGACTGCTACATTGTTGTCGAAGCATGAGATAGCATTGTAATACTTAGTTGCGCGTTAAACCAATACTGAAACTGGAAAAACCAATATGGTTCTTTAAACCAGTGAAACTTTTTCAAAACTGCTGACCAAAGTTAGTAAACATGTTAGTTCTATATTTTGTTTTCATTAGGCACCATTTTGTAAAGGTTTACGTGTTTTATCAACTTACCAGCGGGCTTTATGGTCACAACCAGTTGGAAGACCAGTTTCCGTACGATCACTGAAGTTAAGCAACATCGAACCTAGATGGGTGACCGCTTGGGAATACCAGATACTATGAGCTTGGATGTGTGGATGGTGTAATGGATAATGGCTTGAAATTGTTAATCGGAGAGCCGAGTTCCAATTCCAGTTGGGTTAGTTATATTCACTTACCCGCAAATACGCTTGAGAAAAGTATGGATTCCCCTCTTCTTCTTCTCCATCTACGAGTTAATTATAAGACTTGTATCACTAAAACTATTAATATGTCGAAAAAATAAGATTGCGTTGAAAATATTTAGATTTCAGCATTAAATAACCCAGAGAGGTTGACATTTCCAAAAATGTAACATGAATAGTTAGTATTTAATGCTATTTCATAGTTACCCTGTACTCTGGTTCATTGACTTCACATATATTCCGAATCTACTACATTACTTAAGCAAAATCTAGTAAAAATCATCGCAGATGAGGTAATTCCTCTCACCCATGTACGGTCTAAAAGTTTTAAATCATCATCTTTTCGGACTTTTCTTTTAGAATCGGAGAAAGCAATCTTTCTACTATGAAGCTTCTTCTGCTAGGTTTTACGATCATTTGTACGAAAGTCTCAGGCATATAGGATGATATCTTACCCGCCATATTTTGGCGGGTGGAAGGTTATCTTCTCTCAGTTTTGTCTGTCTTCTCGGGCAGAGTGCGGCTTCGTTGTATCCTTCTTCAAGGACAGACAACCATCTAAGAAAAATTATACTGAGAGGTGCCCATTTCCGGGGAAAAGTGTGCCGAGGCTGCATCGCCCCATTGCACCAAAGCGGTAGATCGGTGGTCGCCATCGACACGACCGCGACCGAAGGTAGCCGAAACTAAGCAATTTTTGGTACCTGTCCGTTCGTACGCATTCCCACATTAAACCTCGACCTTGTGTCACATCCCCGTCTTAGTCGGGGGACTAGGTAAATATCCATATATAATGATATCTCTAGTGATTCGCTTAGTTCATCCTTATAACGCTTTTTTGACTTATGGGTCGGTCGCTTTTCGTTATCAAGCTATTTATGAATCCTTTTGTCGCTCATATGTGCAATATGACTAGCTAACCCAACCTATGTCTCAGAATTATTACTACAGTGTGGACTCACAGTCTTCCCTGAAACACTTCGACGCCGCTCTAATTATTCGACACTGGCAAAATTGAAAGAAACGCTCAAACGTTAGTCAGCTCACGTTTGACATGTACGATACAAGCATAGTACATCTTCATCTTAGTCACTTTCAAAATTTCATGCACTCTCCAGAAATACTGTTCCAAATTACTGAATGCATCATTGTTCTTTTGAATTCTCTTCGTAACGTCATTGTTCAGTTAATCTATTCCCGAAAGGATGCTACCAAGATAAACAAAGTCATTAACCACGCCTATACGGTTATAGCATACAAAAGATAATTCTTCTTCTTCTTCTTCAATATGCCCTGTCCCTTCAGGACGTAGGCGATCATGGTTCTCCACGTCTACCTATCCCTTGTGGCTCTTAGTATGTTTGTTCCTGTTACTCCTGTCAACCGCCGTTCCATCAACCACCTGACCAGACCCTGCAAATATGCTATCCGCTGCCTTCCTCTGTCTCTCTTTCCTTCTATCTGGCCAGTTAGTATCAGGTTCTCCAGGCTCTCCTTCCTCATTGCGTGTTCTAGGAACTTCAGTTGTCTCTTCCTGATGCTCAGTATCAATTTACTTTTTGTTGTCATTCTTTCCAACATCTCATCGTTGCTTGCAGGCTCAGTCCAATATGAACAGAAGCAACGTTTCAAGTCTATCGCAAATATTCAGATTAGTATTTTATTCTTTAGTTCCCTAAATTTACAACTAAGACACACCATGCTACTTCCGCGGAGTTTAATCGCCCTCATTTTACCCGTAAGGAAAAAAGTTCCATTCAGGTTTTCCAAAGGAATTATTACAATGTGAAAGAGAGTCCAGCGTGGCTGCTTTCTGGATGTTATAATTTAAACCTCATCAAGTTATGTGTCAATTGTTATTTAACCTCATAGTCAAAATCATCAGTTTTTCTTTCATTCATATCACACTTAATCCCTTGAAGACTCGGCCTGGATGAACGATCGGGCTTTTTCTATCAGGTGAACTTTAGTGTTAAAAAAAACAAAACATTTTTGTCTTTAATTTGCTCGGCGGCTAAAGGTTTATTTACCGTGCCTTAAAATTATAACACATGTTGAAGTGAAGGCAAGCAAAGCTCATCTCGCCATCAGATAAAAACTGACCTAAATAGATAATGATGAATAATCTGTTAATTAGAGTCAATCATTCGTTTGGTGCATAATTCACGGTTTATTTCCGATACAGAATCAAAGTGACCGAATTGTTATTCTTTTTAAATACGTTAAAAAAATATTCGGTTTATATAACGCAAACTATTGTCGCTGAAATTTCTTCCGATTTCGTGTGCAAGTAAAGCACCTTCATAATACATACATACATACATACATATATATATATATATATATATATATATAAATATAAAAATATATATATTAAATCCAAATAGGACGAGCAGATAGGTAAAATCCCAAAACCCGATCCTATTAATATAAATTTTATTTATATTAAACTTGATCCAGATGGAGGGCTTGATCTAAATAGTATTATCTATAGCCAAAACTATATATATAAAGTAAGTCAAAAATTTCGAAATTTAATTTTTCGTTGAATGGCCATTTCGTTGAATGGCTGAAATGGCCATTCAACGAAATATTAAATTTCGAAATTTTTGACTTACTTTATATATATATATATATATATATATATATATATATATATATATATAAATATAAAACATTAATCCCAAAGACCCGATTCTAATTAATATTAATTACATTAATTTTAAAATGGATCAAGGTGGAGTGCTCAATGTAATTAATATTTAAATTACAGAGCCAATTATAAAACAAAATAAATTCCGATGTTCATATCACTTGAATGACCATTTCTACATTAAATCCCTAAGAGAAATTTCACTCATCATCGCCCACTTCTTTATTTCAGAATAAACCAAGATATTTTAAAATCTCTAAATATCTAAATTATTTTTAAAATATCTAAAATATCTAAAATATTTTAAAATTTCTCTTAGGGATTTAATGTAGAAATGGCCATTCAAGTGATATGAACATCCGAATTTATTTTATTTTATTTTATAATATATATATATATATATATATATATATATATATATATATATATATATATATATATATCCATCCTGACTTCTCATGTCGGCTTCAGTCATTTTCTCACCGACGTGTTACGGGTTCCGTCTGTCTTTTCTACAAGCATAATCATCGTAACTGCTCTGACAAGCTTTTTGGCCTGCTACCCCAACCATGTCTGTTCACTCGAGTTACCAGATTGGTATCAAGGTCCCACTTATTTACTGTCGAAATAGTTAAATATAACCATCTCTTCTACCATATCAGTTTCTTTTCTCGCACTTACCGTTTTTGGAACTCCCTTGCATTTGCTTGTTTCTCTGATTGCTACAATCTCTAAAAGATTAAATGCAACTTTAATTGCCATCTTTTATCGACTAGATTCCAATTCATCTTTTCTTCGACATCCTCTGTGCCTTTTCTATTCTTTCACTGTAACCCACTGCACACCAGTAGCATTTCTGCCTTGCTTAAGATGAAACGGTTATAATATATATATATATATATATATATATATATATATATATATATATATATATATATATATATATAGCATAATGATAATCCACGTATACTGTCTTAATATGTATAGGGAAAACTACTAAAAAGTTGTAAGTTAAAAATGTACTTTTTTTGACAGTATTTATTTCTATTATTATATATAAATGTATTTGATATTTCAGACCGGCCTCAGCCTTTTATCAGAAACAAATGAAAAGCCGAGGGCGGTCTGAAATATCATATATATATATATATATATATATATATATATATATATATATATATATATATAATAAACTTAGTTTTCTGGTGATCGTCAAGTCTGATAATGTCGAGCACAATTCGCTATAAATATAGCAAGTTTAATATATATATATATATATATATATATATATATATATATACTATTAACATTGTTCGGGCTATTGTTCTCATCTTTGTTGTCATTTTGACGACGTTTCTGCCGTTGTAATCTCTGGCCTTCTTCAGGTGTCCTTAAGACGTGGATATAGAGCTTGGTTAGTTCCAGGGACTTGAGCCAAAGAGTTGTGAGTTCAGTACCAGTCTATAGCAGTGGTGAACAAGTAACTTAGAGGATTATAGTGAGATAACTCATGACTACCAAAGAGGTTTCGCACAAAGGAATGAGAATGATATACCCTATTGACTGTAATAAAGTGTTCGGTTCAAAATTCCTACACCTGAAGAAAACAGGAGCGTACAACGACCGAAACGTCGTACAAATGGCAACAAAGATGAGGACAATAGTCCGAATAACGTAAATAGTATAAATGCTACCTCATCTCAGAAATACACACACACACACACACACACACACACACACACACACACACACATATATATATATATATAATTGATTTGATATAAAAATATCGAGGCTGTTGTTAAAGTAATGAAGCTAAAGTACGGAATGTGAAGCCGCCTGCCAGGCATTAGCCTTGAACTCTGTCGAGCATACACACTAAGTTATAAAGTTCTCGTTCACCTCTGTTCTTTATAGCAGTAGAAGGAAAGTGTGTAGCGTGTGGTCACCTCATAACACAACAGAATCCATCAGTGATCATGGTTTGTGCAGCAGGTTTTGGCTGCACGACCATCCAGAATATATTTCTGATCTGTTTACATCCGGGTATTAGTTAGGACCTTTCATTCAGCAACCTTCCTCGTTATAGAAATGAACTTAGTCATAGCATCTTTTCCAGAACGAGAGAGGTTGCTAAATTAAATGTCCTAACTAATGCTCGGATGTAAAACATATGTAGAAAACATATTTTTGTCTCGTACAAACCCGGATGAAAGTGTTTACAATGTTCTTTCGTTAGTCTTGACCAGCTCATGCATTATTTTAAGCTTCCGGTTATTTGTTCGAAAAAGCGTTGGATGATCAGTTAATATAAATCACTTGAAGATACCGAAAGGTTGAAACCTAAGTTGCGTAATAGACTGATCTTCCGAACTTAAATATTTAAAAGCTCTATACGTTAAATTTTCATTTCAAATATGTATTGAACTTTTTTGATACAACTGTTTACTGGTCTAATTTGAATCTGACCAATAACTAGCTAATTATATATATATATATATATATATATATATATATATATATATACTAACTATTCATTACAGTTTTCATATTCAGAAAATATTGGAACATAAAAATAACGTAGGACATCAAGTTTTTCATATTTTATAAATACAATGTATTTAAATTAACTGCCAAACAGTAAAACTACATTGAGCCTGTTCGGTTCAGCGCTTCTTTTAAAATATTCATGACAACAAATATAATAATGGTAATTTGTGAAATAAATCATAAAAGTCATGATCATGGACAGTCGCCGAAATAACCGTAAATCGTACACTTTGCTTAATGGGCTATGTGAACACACACACACACACACACACACACACTCGCTCTCTCACTTTCTCCCTCTCTCTTTCTCCCTCTCTCTCTCTCTCTCTCTCTCTCTCACACACACACACACACACATTAATTTATCATGCAGCAAACACACATGAATTCCAAGTGATATTAAGCCTAATCCTTACTGACTGACAATGATTATCACTCTCAGCCGGTCTGCATCGCTAATCTGCATCGTTAATCTGCATCTCTAATCAGGCTAACACTTGCACTTAGCTATTATACATCTATCACTTTTTGGCTCACATCATGAACGAGTTTAACACATCACTCAATAAATCCCGGGCCTAACTAATAAAACAACACCTTTTAGGCAAACTTTGACTTTATTCATCAACATAGTCTCCTTCCAAGGTGATACACTGATTTCAACACTTCTCTAACAATTTTTGATGCCTTTTTTGTAGAAAGATTTGTGTTTGGTCTCAAAATACGCCTCAGTTTCCGATATCATTTCTTCATTGGAGCCAAATCCCTTCCCCTGGAGCATTCTTTTGAGGTCTGCAAACATCCAGTAGTCACTGGGAGCCAGATCTGGAGAATATGGTGGATGCGAAAGCAATTTGAAGTGTCAATTCATCTAGTTTTTCCATAGTTGCAATCGACTCGTGAAACAATTTGTTGTCTTGGTGAAAGATCACTTTTTCTTTTTAATTTCTGGCCGTTTTTTGGCGAGTTCTTTCTTCAAATGCACCATTAATACTATAGAATATTCGCTATTGATGGCTCTTCCTTCCTCAACGTAAACGATGAACAAAATACCTTGCCCATTTCAAAATACAGAAGAAAACTTTGCCTGCTGATGTTTGTGCCTTTGGTAGCTTTGGACGGCTTTCATCTGCTGTTGACCACTCGGCTGACTGCCAATTTGACGCCGATGTGAAATGGTGGTTCCGTGTTTTATCTATTGTCACATATTTACGCAAAAACTTCTTGTTGCGTTGAAACAGTTGCAAACAACACTCTGAATCGTTATTGTTTTTGGTTGACTGTGACCAAACATAGCAGCCACTTTGACCATAACTTCATCATTGACAAATGTTCATGCAAAATGGTGAATATACTGCCTTTTGTTATGTTCAACACAACTGCTATCTCACGCAACTTCAATTTACGATCAGCCAAAACGAGTTTCTGGTGATTTCCAGGACAACTGCCGTTTTAGGGCGACCTGAGCGTTCAGCATCATTTGTGTCTGTAAGAACGCGTTTAAAGTCAACATACTACCTCTTAACCGTTGTTTCCGACGGAGTAGAGTCCGAATAATACTTATCAAGCCATTGCTTTGCTTGAATAGTATTTTTCTCATCAGAAAGCAAAGCTTTATTAACACAAAATTCAGATTGTTTTGAAAATTTGCAACAGTAGCTTCACTTAAATAACTGTAATTTGTAAACTAATGATCCGATTAGGCCCAATTTGATCACGTGCAGTTTGAAGGTTAGTACTTCATAAAAACCTAATAGATTTTTTTATTAGTCGTGCCATCTATATGTCCGGCCCAGAACTTATTGAGTGTTGTGTTATTTTGTTGGAAAATTTTATATAAAGCATTTTCATAAGAATTATTTTTATTATATGGGTCAATACACTCTTCATTATTATTACTACTACTACTACTACTATTATTATTATTATTTTTATTCCACCTTATTATTGTTGCATTTTTGCTAACACTTTGGGTCAATATAAATTTCATTACTATTATTATTTTATTCCTCGTATTATTGCTGCTTTTTTATCCCAACTTTGTGAGACAATATCCTCAAATTTATTACTATTAAGTAATTCGTCGAGTGGACGAAACGGCCGTTCAGTGCGTTCTGCATTCTGTTGAGGTCGAATAAAACTCGATGAATTACTTACTTAATATTCCAAATCCTCCTACAACTTATCACTATTAATTTATTTCTAGATTTTTATACAACGCTTAATTTGTTGGTTTTTATTCCAACATTTATTATTATTACTCTTATTGCAAGTTATTCTCTTTGACCCATAAACCCTCTGGTCTAAAACTATTCTACTTATTAATACAATTTCTAAGATTTTAATTGTAAATTTTGTTTAAGTTTTAGTTTAAATTAAATTATTACTGAAAGAAATAGTGTATATCTTATTAGTAAAGTAAAAGCTGCGTATTTTATTACTGGTTGAATCGTGCGGTGGACGGATTTACACGGCTCTTATTATAGTATAGACATGAAATTGTGACGGACGGACGCAGCTCTTATTATAGTATCGATTATTATGTTATAACTATTTTTATCCCATCTTATGATTGTTACTTTTTATCGCAACATTCTCGCGCTATATACTCTTCATTATTACTGAGCTTTTTATTAGTTTTTCTTCTTATCGTTATCCCAATTGTTAATTTCGTATATCGCCCGATCCAAAGACTCCATTAAATCATACGTTTAGTAGAATTCCATTCGCTTAATAACAATTGGTCGTAAAAGGCTAGTGAATGGTTCAATGTACCCGGGAGGCTGTTAAATTTCTGAAATAAATTTGCATTTTATTCCCCTCAGACGAAACAAATACACAACCGAACGTGATCGGGCCACAACGGAGCGCAATGGTTACCAAGCTTGTCTTGAAGAGAAATTAACTAATGGAGTGTATTGTGGCGTTCTTCCATGTGTCGTTTCTTATTAGTTTATCACACACACACACACACACACACACACACACACACACACACACACACACACACACACACACACACACACACACATGCCTACACACGTAAGCACTCATTAGAAATATTTATGTTTATATTAAATCTATTGCACTGTTGACCGATTTATCTATCTATCTATCTATCTATCTATCTATCTATCTAATTCTGTTTTTCATCTATCTATCTATCTATCTATCTATCTATCTATCTATCTATCTGCGTCAATTTATATCTAGTTATCTATGATTTTTTGTTCACATTCTTATCACCTGTAAAAAGTATG